>CM031917.1:49587701-49930876 GCA_018703695.1 Prunus fruticosa
TTCCATCACAATCCTCAAACCTCTGCTTAATTACGCATATGGGTACTTGTGTGCCCTTTTTCCAATATCTTTGTCCAAATACTTACAGAATTTCAGGCCAAAAATGGAATTATTGGAGTATGCATTTGTTTTTATTACAGGAGTGATAATCTCAAACATGCCAAGCCCAAGGGTGTGCAATTGATTGAATTTAAATAAAATAACGCATGTGAGAATAGAATCTATTTTCTTGTTTGTTCCCCTCTTCAAATAATATTATTTCATCATTTTAATAATGAGATTTTCAATTAATTGCAAAATCAGGAGCTCAATCAAACATGTAATTAAATTAATTTGCTCGTTATCATCATATCCCCTCATCACGCGAATTGTATATTATAGCAATTTGGCGTAAACCCTCTGCTACTTTTTATGAAGACAACCTTTTACTGCAATAAGAAAATGTCAAGCGAGTGAGTATGGTACACTTTTCAGAAGGATGTTGATAATTAGTGACCTTTTGTTGTTTGCTTCGTGTATATGACCCAAAAGAGGAAGAAACATGTAGAGATGGTTCTATAATTCGATGCACCACTTTTGATCAAAGCTTCTAACTCAACACCAAATAAATGAATCCAAGTTTTCTTTCGGACTTCACATAAAAACCCAATTATGGTAGTTGGATAGCAAGTTCTCCCAACTTACATGTGCAAATTTGAAAACATTCAGCATCAGTGAGTACGAAAACATTTAGGGTTCATAAATTATTGACAATTGTTGATGATATGTAAGTAATATTCGTATTCTCATTAATAGAAAAAAAAAAAAAACTCTCACGTACGTACATAAGTGATTGAAGCTAGTTAAATTTGTGCAAACCTGTGCAAAAATAGGCTTCCTGTTGGACTTGTTGTTTGTTTGTTTTTTTTTTTTGGTTTGAAAACACGAGGTGGTCCTGGATGAGCCCCAATTATGGGTGGCACCTTTAAGCCTTAACCACAACCCAGACTAACCCCCGCTCACACCGAATTGGCCCTTAAGGGGTAAAGACCTGGCCAAAGTGGTGACTCGTACAAGAGGATTCGAACCCTGACATATTTTAAAGAATGAAAGTGTCAAACCACTCACACCAATCACCTTGGTTGGACTTGTTGGTCATGCATCAAGTAGTTGTTTTTGAAGAAAATAAAATCATGTCAATAGCATAGCTATTTAATTAGAGAATGGTGAGACCTAAATAAGATTACGGCAGTGGACCTAACCGGGACCATTTTGTACCCCACTTGGTTAAACTGTCCGTGCCGTTAGGGTAAACAGTATTGATCAACAAAAACAACACAAAATAATTGATTAAAAAATAAATGAATTTAATAATCTTTTTTCACATGTTTGATGAGCTGTATTCTAACTAATATCTGTAAATCAACTACCTTTTGGAGACAATGATGGATTAGTTTTTGCTGAAATATTATAAACAAAATACCTAATCTGATTAAACAACCGCGAAGGAAAGAAGGTCAAAGTATCAAGAAATTAATAAATACTTGACCTGAGGATCGATGCAGGTCAGCAAAATACCAAACCTAACTACCCTTCTCAAATTTATGCGCTTGCTTCCTGGGTTTTTGGTCTTTCCTTGCTTTTGAGGTTTTAATTTGTCTTTGCTTCACCCATCCCATTCAAGTAAGAACTGTTCCAAATAAACAGTACTCTATATATACCTTGTTTCAAACTTGTGCAAACATAGATTACTATTCTTGGTTAGAAAGTGCCTTTCCTGCCCTATTCCCTTGCCAATGTTCAAAGTAACCTTTAGGACTAGTGTATATATATATATATATATCTCGATAATAACTGAAAAACAATTAAAGCGCTAACTTGATGTTTAGGCCACCATGTACAAGTTAAGAATGACAAAAGAAAAATAACTTGTCGATCGTAACTTCATACGTTAATGTTTAAGCATTTCTCGTAATCTTAACAGTGAAAGTTCAACTCTCGTTTTCTCTTCATCGCACATTAAACTTGAATAATATGAAACAAGTAAAATCATAACTATATATGATTTTTTTTCCCCATACATATTATATTTGCTGGGAACCTTGTAATCATAATAGTTTTGTATTTGCTGGGAACCTTGTAATCATAATAGTTTTGTCCAATTTTCAGTGTAGAGGTTTGAGGATAAGAATCCATTTCTGCATTTTATGGAGCAAAATGTCATGGGAGTCGACATTGTTCAAGTTGAGTGGGGCCCAAGGACCTTTATAATGCTGTCTCCCAAGAAACCTGTTGCTGGCTAAGCCTAGAACTGTAGGGCATGAGCATGACAGTCGTAATGTTGGATGACACTGTCACAGTTATATCAAGTTTTGACCAAAGTCCACTGGCTGATCAATCAATGAATAAAATTGAGATTTGTGGCCAATAATTCTGAATCTCTGATGAACAGTCAAACAACACTACATCTAACTTCGCAAACTTTATTTATAGATTTGCCCGCACTATATCAAACCGTACATTTTTTTAGACGTGGTTTTGGTTTAAGTAATTAATCCTGTTGTTAGTTATAAAGTAGAATGATAAACTAATATTAACTTGCATGAAACGTTTCAAAGCCAAACAAATAATTATTTTTCCTTTTTGTTTTTGTACGATCAATTATGTTTTTGGGTGGTAAAGGAATAATCAACTACTAAAACCCTAATTTAAAAAACGGAAGCAATATCCGTTCAAACTTGAAAGCCAAGAAACAGAAACAAAATAAATCGGAATTTTTTTAAAAAAATTAAGAACATAATTAATAGTAAACCATTTTAGTGTCCTATTATATTATGAAACCAAGCTCATATGTGCGCAATTAATGGCATCAAACATAAAATAAATAAGAACATAATTACCACTTAAATATAATCCGGCTGTATAGGGTGGGGCAGCGTGGAATTTGGGTTTAAGACTGAACGGCAATACATTGTTTTAATTGAAATAATGGTGACCTGCTCAGCCCATAAATAATTATTTTATTGTGATTGTCGGGCATTTACTATTTTCTTCCCTGGAACTGTAATATGCTTCATTTTTTTGCAGAGAAATGTTAGAATGTTTTGCTTGAAACTCCCTTAAGGATCTCAGCTGCATTATGTAATTTCCTTTTTCACCAATGAACAATTTCTTTAAATAAATTACCAACTAACTATTTCTCTAGTAGATAAATACAGTAGTATTTGTCTCTACTTGATTAGAATAAGTCTTAAGTTCGACACATTAGTTTGCTTGCATCGATCATCAACCTTTTAAAATAAAATAAAAATAAAAATCATCAAATAGGGTGTTGTGTAGCTACAATAGAACACATTGGCCATACACTTTAATACGTCAATGGCCCCTAAATTCAACGATTGTGACCATTAAGGTATGCAAATTAGGTTACCAATAAATTCAACATAAAAGGCCATATTGTAAGGGTTGAGGATTTGGATGCCAAGCCATATTGTCTGACCAAATATTAGTGAAAGCCATGGCAAATTGCCCTGTTTTTCTTCCCAATGTTTTAACCTAACACTAGAAGGAATGGGTTTGAATAGTTTACAACATTTTTTTAATTTTTTTTTGTTGATTATACAACGTTAGAATAGCGTCGCAGGCCAAAGAAGAAAAAGCCTTCTCGTACAGTCGCTTACCGCTAATAAATTGTCAAATATGATATGTAATGTGTACGGTCGAAATAACAAGAAATGATGCACTACCTATAAAAATAAATTAAAAAATAAATAAATTGAAGCGTATGAATTGTTTATTTTTGCTAATTAAAAACTTGTTTAATACTTAATCCAGATGTTGCGGTGGTGAACCGTCAATGACCTGAATGACCTGATCCATCCACTGACATTATAAAAAATCGATATGAATTTCCTTAGTTTATACTTTAGACATAAATTAAAAGACCCTTTGAGACATTAAAAAAAGGAAAGAAAAAGAGATTAGCAACGTTGAATGGGGCTTCTCGTAAATCTGCTCAACATGAAGGTCGGTTTCCCTTTCCGATTTTTCTAATTATAAATAAGAATAATAAAAAAACTAAAGAAAGAAAAAGAAAAAAAAATCCTAAACCAAAAAGATTAATAAAATCATCAGCTGTACCCACCCCACCCAATCCATATGATTTTGAAGGACCTCTTGTTCCCCTTCTTCTTCTTCTTCTTCTTCTTCTTCGTCTTCACTGTCACTGATTCCGTGTTTCGCCTTTCGCCTTTCTGAAAGAACAAAACTTTCAGTGGCCGTACGAGACATTTAGAGCTCCTTGTTTGATTCAGTCTACGAAAGTAGCATTCTTTTTTATTTTATGTTCTCAAATACCGAAGACTCACACTCTATCTCTCTCTGTTTGGTGCTTTCAAATCGAAGCACAAGGGGTCTCTCTCATATTTGTTTCTCTTTTATAAGAGAAATATATATTTTCTAGATTAAATTATTGAGGCGATTTGAAATGCAGAAGAGCCAGCGATTTTTCTGGGTTTTAAAGCCGATCGGAGAATCGCCGGCGATTTGATGGAATCGATGCCCTTAGTGTTAGAGTTTCCTACATTTCATGGAGGTAATGATACGGTGCCGTCCATGTACCTCTCTCAGATTCGGTCCTAAGCTACGAGTCGCCGTCGTTATCCTCAAGGTGAGCTCTCTCAGTTTTTCGTTTTCACTTATTTTCTGGTTAGAAGAATTTGGGGTTTGAGTTTTGTTTTTTCTCTTGCAAATTTCAGTTAAAAATTCCTTGTTATGCTTGGTTTCTGAGAAATTTCGGGAAGAGATGGAAAAATTTGGGATTTTGGCACTGCACTGACCCTAAATCAGTTGTTTGTTATCTGGTTTCTCGTTCTTCTTTTTTTTTTTCCTGGGGAACCTAACGGCAGATTAGGGCTTCAGGTTAAGGGAAGCAACTGTCTTTAGTACGTGATGGATTTATTGCTTTTGATGTTTCCACTTTCTAAGCTATTTCCTCTTGCTTGTTTCTGCTTCCAATTAGTTTTTTATTTCCTTTTCTGGAAACTGTTTATTAGTGCTTGAGGGGGAACATTTTTGTTCCTTTTTTTGGAATAAATTTCAGCTGATCTGTGGGTTGGGTTTGGCCAATAGTTAGTATTAATGTTTTTTTGAGGTTGAAGCAGATTTGGGTTGCTGGACCAAACAGTGGCATCCCCTGTGATGTGCTATTAGGATTGAGACACTTTGTATTTGATTTTCCATGTTATTATGAGACTAAGTTTGTTAGATCTGCTCTAGAATGGTTGATTTTTTTTCCTGGCCACCTTGTGCGTGAACAGTAAGTTTGTTGAAAACCAAGGTCTTAAGTTTGTACATTTTCATCACATTAATGGTTCTTTTGTTTTGTTGTGCTTTAGGTTATATTGCTAGTGATATGGTTGGAAACGAGTAATGCACAATCCCAAGAAAACACACTGGAAGGGGAGGATCCAGAATGGTTGTCCGAGAGTGTTGCTTCACATTCCTGCATCCATGACCAGATACTTAAACAACGGAGGCGACCTGGTCGCAAAGTGTACACTGTTACCCCCCAGGTGTACGAGGGGTCTGGTATATCACAAGCCCTTCACCCAAAAGGTAGGGCATTACTTGGAATTTCCAAGGGCTCGGTACAGCAGAAGGATGTAAAACGGCCTATTAGAATATATTTAAACTATGATGCTGTTGGTCACTCGCCCGATAGAGACTGTCGAAATGTTGGTGATATTGTTAAGGTGGGTTTAACATCAAATTGGTAAATTCTGAATGTGTACATTGTTGACAACTATACATAACTGATGTTGGAATTGATTTCTCTGTTTTTCTTGCTATTCCCCTCCCTATCAGCTTGGGGAGCCTCCTGTGACGTATTCTGTTCTTGGTTCTCCTTCTTGCAATCCTCATGGTGATCCTCCAATTTCTGGTGACTGCTGGTATAACTGCACTTTGGATGATATAGCTGGGAAGGACAAACGGCAGCGCCTTCGCAAGGTTAGATTGTACTTTGTTATTCTTCTGTCATATTTTTCCCACTTCATACATCATGTAACCTTTGTATATCGTTCACTGCTTCATGTCTCTGGGTCTTGCTTAATAAAACTTCATCTATGTCAATGTGCATAGGTGGATGACTTTATTGTCCGTAATACATTTGATGTTACTCATGCTGGGTAAGTATGCATGAAACTTATTTTCGGAGGTATTTAAATGCAGGCTCTAGGGCAGACAGCCGACTGGTTCAAGAGAGCCTTAGCTGTTGAACCTGTGAGGGGGAATTTGCGGTTGAGTGGGTATTCAGCATGCGGCCAAGATGGAGGTGTGCAGCTGCCACGTCAATATGTTGAAGGTATCTTTTATTGCAAATTGGATGTTATTTTCCAAGCTCACTGTGTGACTTGATTCTGGTTTTTAGTAGCAATTCTTGACATGTCCACATACGCAAGTATCCAAGTAATCATAATGTTGATCTTTTTCCAGAGGGCGTTGCTGAAGCAGACCTGGTTCTTCTCGTGACAACAAGACCTACCACTGGAAACACTCTTGCATGGGCAGTGGCTTGTGAACGTGATCAATGGGGTCGTGCAATTGCAGGTAATTCATTCATTGAGCACTGTTTCCTATTGGAATAGTTGTGCCTTGCTTGCAATAGAAATCAGAATTGATTTCTTCTTTTTCTTATTTTTGGATGTAGGACATGTAAATGTTGCTCCTCGCCATTTGACAGCAGAAGCAGAAACTCTACTTTCTGCTACTCTCATACACGAGGTCAGTTGGCTTGTAATGAAATTAAGAAAACATGGGATGTAATTTCTTACTGATAAGAATGTGTGATCCTTTCCAGGTTATGCATGTTCTTGGTTTTGATCCCCATGCCTTTGCTCATTTTAGGGATGAGAGGAAAAGAAGGCGTAGTCAGGTAAAGGCTACTACTAATGCATCAAAATGCTCCTTCACAACCACAAGAAATCTATGTCCAAACTATCTGCTGCTTAATTGCTGTTTGGGTATGGAAAGTTCATTGACACTCTGGCACCAAAATGTTACTTGTTTTCAATTTTCAGGTTACAGAACAAATCATGGATGAAAAGCTTGGGCGTATGGTGACGCGTGTGGTGCTTCCCCGTGTTGTCATGCATTCACGATATCATTATGCGGTAAATTTCAACTCTCTTTGTTATGCATGGAATTGTGTGCTGCTCATGAAAACTGTACATTTTCATAGAAAACTATTTTGAGACATGGTGTTGCTTTAATTCTTAATATTCCAAAACCAGAGCACCAAAAAAATGGTTGAAGAATTTCATAGAAAATAATGGTCCAAGACTAATCTTCTGGCAGGCATTCTCTGAGAATTTCACTGGTTTAGAGCTTGAAGATGGGGGAGGACGGGGCACATCAGGTTTTTTACTTTAAATGTTTCTGTGTGTAGTCGTGCATAAATGCATACAATCATATGCTATGCTGTGCTTGGCATGATTTTATGGAAGACTTATTATATAACAAGAAGAAAAATATTCAGGGTAGTGTAAAATGCCAAAACAAAAAATAACCGTTGATATATAGTAAGAACTGTACCAAATGTGTTTTTTCCCCTGAGTGATACCAACTGAGTTGTCATAGTATTTAGAAGTGTAATAATGATTGTACATCTAATTACTTTCAGGGTCACACTGGGAAAAAAGACTTCTAATGAATGAAATTATGACGGGTTCAGTGGACACAAGATCCGTGGTTTCAAAAATGACACTGGCGTTATTAGAAGATAGTGGATGGTACCAGGCTAATTATAGTATGGCAGACCATCTTGATTGGGGCCGCAACCAAGGAACTGAGTTTGTTACCTCCCCTTGCAATCTCTGGAAGGGGGCATATCATTGCAACACAACACAATTGTCAGGATGTACATACAACAGAGAAGCAGAGGGTTACTGTCCAATCGTAAGTTACAGTGGAGACTTACCCCAGTGGGCACGCTATTTCCCACAGGCTAACAAAGGTGTGTTGTTTTTGCATTTGTAATTTATTGCATTATATTTGAAGTTGTTAATCTGCATCCCATTGTTTTGGGTATTAAAATATCTATAAACCTTAATAGTTGGTTTGAGACTTCATGTGAATTATGTTATCTTATGACCATTGCAGGTGGGCAGTCCTCACTGGCTGATTATTGCACCTATTTCGTTGCTTACTCTGATGGATCATGTACTGACACCAACAGTGCACGACCACCTGACAGAATGTTGGGTGAAGTACGAGGAAGTAACTCTAGGTGAGATTTAAACTAGGAACATTTCTTTCCCACGTTCATGTTGGTTGCAGTTAAAAATAGCCACATCTTGCTAATGATTGTTCTTCTTTGTCATTTGTAGGTGTATGGCTTCATCCTTGGTACGTACTGGGTTTGTACGGGGTTCTATGACCCAAGGAAATGGATGCTATCAGCACAGATGTGTTAATAATTCATTAGAGGTATGCTATTTCAGTGGTCGCGTTCTTTTTCATCTGCTGTAGTTTATCAGGTGCACATGGGTGTCATGGTCAACTTATCAACCATAAATTGACGAGCAGCATCTTTATATTTGAACATGCTTCATCTTTTCTTTTATCACTTTTTTAATTGTTTATTTATTTTCAGGTTGCTGTGGATGGTATGTGGAAAGTATGTCCTGAAACTGGTGGACCACTTCAGTTCCCAGGATTTAATGGTAATCATGCTGTTCTATCGATTGGTTTTTTCTTCTTAATCTTGTTATGTGTATTTCAACATTGATTAAAACTTGAAAAATGTTCCTTCATTTAGGTGAATTGTTATGCCCGGCGTACCATGAACTCTGTAGTACAAGCCTAGTTCCTGCGACTGGGCAATGTCCAAAATCATGTAATTTCAATGGAGACTGTGTTGAAGGAAGGTGCCACTGCTTTCTAGGGTTTCATTGTTCCGATTGTAGTAAACGTGAGCTCCTAATTTCCTCTTTGCCCTTCTTTATAATCAGCACCACGGGATGCAACATTATACGAAGTTAGAGGTTTTGAATTTATGATCTTTGCAGGCACCTGCCCAAGCAACTGTAGTGGACGTGGAAAGTGCCTTTCTAATGGGCTCTGTGAATGTGGAAACGGATACACAGGCATTGACTGCTCCACTGGTAATGCCTTTTGTTTTTTTTCTCTCTTTTTGTCCCTTTTTAATACTGCACACCGTGTCAAGGCTTGTGTACAATGGCTGCTAATATTATGCAATTTGCTGTTCTCTGATAACGTTGCTCTTGTATATGTCATGCAGCTGTTTGTGATGAGCAATGCAGCCTTCATGGAGGTGTCTGTGATGATGGAGTCTGTGAATTCCGATGCTCTGACTATGCAGGCTACTCTTGCCAGAACAGCACCATGCTGCAATCTAGTCTTAAAGTTTGTAAAGATGTGCTGGAGAATGTCAACTCTGGTGCTGGTCAGCATTGTGCACCCAGTGAACCAAGTATTTTGCAGCAGCTAGAGGATGTAGTGGTCATGCCCAACTACCATCGTTTGTTTCCTGGGGGTGCTAGGAAACTTTTTAGCATCTTTGGCACCAGCTACTGTGATATGACTGCGAAGCAGCTGGCTTGCTGGGTAAGTTTCCTCTCACTTCACAATACAACCTTTTCTTCTCCCTTTGTCAAGAAGCATTTGTTATGTTTATCTGCTTGACTAAGAATATGCCCATGTAATGCCAGATCTCAATTCAAAAGTGTGACAAGGACGGGGACAACAGGCTCCGTGTATGCTATTCGGCTTGTCAGTCGTATAATTCGGCATGCGGAGCTTCACTGGATTGCTCGGACCAAACCCTGTTCAGTAGTAAGGATGAAGCAGAAGGTCAATGCACAGGGTCTAGTGAGATGAAAACATCATGGATTAGCAGCATATATAGTTTGTTTTCAAGTAATAGTTCCTCAAAAGGGACGTCTGTAAAAAATAGGCAGCTCTAGTTTTAACTTTTGATTTTTGTTTTTTTCTTGTAATTTTTTAGGGTTTCATTTTAGGAAAAGGTGGCATTTAATGCTGTGTCTTAGATGTAGGTTTTCCTTCTGCAGGGCCCAATAATCATTAAAAAAAGTTGGGCCGGAAGGCGAGAGTTGTGGCTTTCAAAGATGAAAGCCGCTTGTAGAGAAAATTGGAAATGCATGAAATGCAAGGTGAGTAGAAAAAAAAAAAAAAAAGGAGGAAGAATCCTGTTAAGTTGCTTGCACAGTTGTTTCGTTTGTTAGGCCGAAGGCCTTGAAATTTGAAAGAGAGAGAAAAAAAAAAAGCCTTGTATTTCTTGGTTTATTGTGTTCTTATCTTTAGAGTTGTTTTTAGTTAGTTTCAAAGAAAAGTTAGTCAATACGCCATCGTTTTAATAACTTGAATAACAATTATATGCGTGTTATGGCTGTAGAAGAAAGTGAGAAACAAGGTGAAGCTTCAGCTTCAGAATGAGGACAAGGATATGCAAAGATCTCAAACCCACACGTTTGCGTAGCCTTTGCAATTAAGAATTTAAGATAACCAATCAACATCATTAACATTGCTTGTCTAGTTGGTGGAGGACTGGAGGTGCCAAGATTCTTCCAAATTTTTCTCCATCCCATGTATGCGATGCGACCACCACAATTAACCAACTTATTATTCTCATATTAAACTAACCATTTGTTAATTAATTCACTCACCAATCCCATCCAGCGAGAACCTATTAAACTAATTACAAGTTACAACAACAAGAATCTATTATTTCAAATCCAACTGCTACTTAATAATAATAATAACGATAATCTTGAACCAATAAAATCATATCAATTCATTAATATAACCAATGAGGAACAAAACCACCGTAAAACTAGTTCCTTCCATTCCATGCGCTATCTAAGAATTTATACCTACTCAACTCAACTAGCTTATGATGATGACCCGGTTGGGCAAAACGTAATCAAGTAGTCCGACCCCGCACACGTACAAGTGCTGGAAGCGTCATCATAAGCGTAACTATAGGCTGTGGGACATGCAGTCTTGAACATCACCGAGTACTGAGTCGGGGAACAGGTCTCAGGCGTCGCGTGGTCCCCGGTGCAGCAAAACTCCGGCGCGTTAAATGCCGCGCACGCGCTCCTGCACGCCACCACCTTACCCGAATCCGTCACCCGAAGCTCCGGTGGGCAGTTGCCATTCAAGTCGGCCACGCATCCCGCGTACTGGCAGTCGCCGGTTCCTCCGTTTGCCCGCAGCCCCATGGCCATATTGTAACCGTCCACCAAGCTTACGTCATAGAAATCCTTGTCACCCGGGGTCGAACCTATCGTGAACTCCGCCAAGGTAACTGGGGGCGCGCCGCCCCCGACGCATTTTAGCGAGCCGCAGTCGCCGGTGAGGCATTTTCCGTTTCCCGAGTCGTCGAAGTTACAGCCGGTTCGGGCCCAGAACCGGCCGGACCATCCCCGAGGGGCCGTGAGCTGGACGGACGAATCCGGCGCCAAGGCGAAACCGCCGTGGCCGAGAACTTCGGCTCCGTTTCCGGAAAGTGTGCCGGGCCAGACTGTGTAGGTGCAACGGTTCTGGAGCGTGAAAACGGTTGCGTAGACCACATTGCCTGCGGCTGGATTAACAAGAAGAGTAATAACATTAACCCAAAAACCAAAAAATAAGTTTAGATTACGTTAATCAATATAATTAGCGTAAGTAGTTGATTAAGAGCCAATTAGGAACATACCTAATGAAAAGAGAAAAAGAAGAAGAGAGAGCTTAAGCTTGGAGGTGAACATGGCCATCACTGGAAAACAAGCGAAGAGTGGGTGCGGAAGTTATAAACTTAATTCGATTTTTGATGCTCAAAGCTTTTGCTTGGCGATTGGTATTTATATTTACCAGAGCTGAAATTTTGACATTATAATTTCGTTCCTCTCTTTCCGTGACGAGCATAAGATAGTGGGGGTGTTTTCCGGTGCGCGCAAGCATTTCCTGTATTTTCGGAATGCAGTAATGGGTGGCCGCCACGTCATCAAGTCAAAGACGGGTCATCTTTCGCACCACTTTCTTTCCAGTTTTATGAGGGAAAGAGTTTTGGGGTTGGATTTGGTTGATCGAGGGTGTAGATTAATTTCTGAGCTGAGTTTGCAACTTTACCTCATCTTACTTATGCTATGCATCGTTTTCATTTCAGTTATACTTTCCTTACGCGAATGATAAATCCGATGTGTAATCGTATCATCGATTAATTACTGTGGGGGAAAGCATTGCGTAATTAATTTTTTCTTGTTAATTTGGGTAAGGGATGATAAAATATTGTTGTGGCACGTGACGTGGCAGGCAGAGTCACGCAACAAGGACGGTCCCTCGACAAGATCACATCATATAAAACAGCAACGTGGCAAACATCATCAATCGTCGCACGACCTCCCGCTTTCAGTCTCTCAGTTGACTCTCACACGGTCTTAGGCTGGCAGTTGAGCTTGAGAGTTAATTCGCACGTGTGTCCGCTAAGAAAACACATTTCCATTGTTAGGTTCATAATAAAATGCCACAATCTTTTTACACATTTTGGGGTGGTAATTTGGTTAAATAAACACAATCTTTCACTTGTAATTAATTTTCCTTCGAATGAATGTTTGTAGTGTTTCATGTCCTTTCTTTTCCAAGCAAATGTTTCTTAAGTAAATATTTGCTAATACAAAGTTAATCAAACGATGTTAACAGTAACTTGTTTCTTGTTTCTCTCACATATCTTATTCGGCAGCACAAAAGGAATGGTTGGTTGGCCTTTCGGATTGGATCTTCTTTTTTTTTCTTTTTCCTTTTCCTTTTGAATAATGCTAATGGGATCATGTGCGTAAAAAAGGAATGAGAGGCATGAAGGAGGGACTCAAACGGTTGGCCAATTAAACCAGCTTTTCCTACAGCGTTAAGCTACCTACCAGCAATAATCTTGACAAACTAACAATAATCAAGCAGGCCCCGTTACATGTCTAAACTTCAAATAGATATGTTGCTTTTGAAAATGAAATATGGAAAGTAGCCGTGTCGCTTTAAATCTTATGCTTATATATGTTTGGTGGCTTGGAATGGATTGGATAATGTGACATTTCGCGGACTAGCCTGCTCCACCAAATACCAATTAAAGCCTTGGCTTCACATGTCTGGTTGTTAAAGTCAGGATGGTTCCAATTTGCATCCCTATTTATTTCTTGACGTAATTTGTGTTTTGTATGTATATGTAATTATGTATACAAGTACAAATCCACCAAAAAGTTAGAAAGACAAAGAAAGCTGCTCACACGAAAAGGTTGACAAGATTCCTACCCATTGCTTCACTCAATTAATCTCTACGACTACTTAGTTAACACCTGCATTGTCTTTTGCATAAAGTTGATCAGAACCAACCCCCAACCTCTCATTTGTTTGATTTTCTGTTGATATGATCTACTTGTTTACAATTTGTCTCATGACAGATCACACTTTGAAACAGCAACATAAGATTCAAGGCTGACATGTTTGAAAATTTGTCACTGAAGACTAGTTATTAGAAGTCTTCTTTTTGTAAAGTGAAACTGTAATGCTGCTGCTAGGGTTAATTATGGGCTGCAAATGAAGCTTCAAGCCATAACCATTGACGGCTAAAAGAGCTCAACTTTGAAGCTCTGTTTCAATTTGGTGGCAAACACACAGGTGCAACAAATATAGGAATAATCAAACATTCCCAAAACACTTCAAAAATTTGCAGTTCTTCTATTCACTTCTTGGTCTATTGCAAACACATGTTGCTTTAACAAAGTCTAAAATTGGCATCGGTTGGATTTCAAAATAAGTAGCTGTAGCAAGGTATGCACATGATAAACCGATGTATATTTTAAACCAGACGGTTGAAAAAATGGTAAGGTAAATGAGCACGACAGTCAAAACAACTACCAACATAAAATTTACCACGCACTTCAATGTGGACAGTTCCTCTTCGCCTCCTCCTCCTCCTCCTTCACTAGGGAAATGGCCTTGAGTATTGAAATCAGAGAGTAAGTTGTCCTTGAGCTGGAATGTGTCCGTTAACCAAGAAGCTGCATCCGCGATAGACTCTGGGATGTCTTCGATAGGGATACGGCGAACATGAATGTGAACTTCTGAAGGATCCACGCCAAACGCATTGTCCATAAATGAAGGGCATTGATTCTTGTATGCGATTGTCAAGTCATAAACTGCACCACAATTTGGAATATGAATGCACATATAAATATAACAGGAATGGAATGTTAAGACGAGATAAATTGGAGAGAGAGAGAGAGAAAATGGGGTTTCAAACACATAATTTCCAGAATACCAATATGAGAGTGGAAGTCTTGTGTAAATAACCTGCATCCAAAGAACTTCTTAGAGCTTCCAAGCAAGCACAAAAACCTTTCGTTCTTGGAAGCAGGACATGTGACAGTACAGGAAGTCCAGTTTCAGCAGCAAATATCTGACTCTTTTTGCATTTTTCTTCACTGTATACAAAACAAGGGGGTAAAAAACAAAACAACTAAATATCTACATACATCAATCTCTTAAAATGAATAACGAAGAATATTTTGAATGCACTATAAAAATTTGCAAGTTGGAAATATGCCTTATGACAGTATGAGATGAAACCAATGTTAGAAAGGTGACTGGTGAATATAGAAATGGGGTCCAAAGGTAACTCAGTGCAGAGAAGTGCATCAAAATTAGGCAATACTGTGGGTTTCAGAGAATAGGATTCTAAAAAAATCTCATTGCAGAGCATAAACATGAGAAAGGATTCTCAAACTCATTGTCAAGTGTCAAAACTGTGAAACTAACAGTCTAAGTTCAAACAATAAGGATTTTCTTTTGCTGAAGTTAGAAATAGAAGCACATGGAGGTCAAATAATCTTGAATATGATAAATTCAATATAATAATCTGAAAATACATGCACATAGATTGATAAGAAAGGCGGGGGGGTGGGTTGTGGGGTAATAAGCAGTACTTATAATCAGTTCCTTCAGGAAAAATGGCGAGCCACAGAGGGTCTGCAGGATCAGCAAAGGACGAAAGCAATTTGCGCATAACCGGTTCATCAACTTCCCACTTCCTCTTCAAAGGGATAAACTCCAAAACATGAAAGCCCCAACCGAAGACAGGCAGCTTCATGAGGCTGCTCTTGAGGACATATTTGATGTGGCCGAGGGACCCTTTTCGCAATGCAAGATCCCACAAGTACATCCAATCAACCTCAGTTTTATGATTGGCAATGAGCAGAGTGCGTTCTTTCGGGGGCACGGTGTCACCAGTAAAAACCACTTTGGTCCCATTGATCTTTTCAAATAGGAAGGGCCACAAGGCCAACCAAATACCAAAGAGGAGGGATGTTGCTTTTCTGCTGCAATGTATGCTCAAAAGGCGCAAAATTACAGCAATGATAGGCGCAAAGCACACAAGAATCATGAAAGCAGTAGAAAGAAACACTACTAAACATATCACACCCCTCACAACTCTAAGTGGCGTTAAGGGCCTGTGCTTCAGTTTACTATCAGGTTTCAAGGGACTGCAAACATCCATCTCGTTCCAGGAAAAACCTCCCTCAATGCAGCTGCAATATTACCAAAATATGCCTTTAAGAAAAAGAATTTACTTCCCATTTCCCTTAAATAAACATGAACAAAGAAACACAATAATAAACATGTACATGAACGAATAATGAGATATTCTAAACTAGTCGTGCAGACGTTTCAAACTCGGGTGCAATGGGGAGGGCACACTGCTTCCGCCAATTGGCTTAACCCCACATTTGCACATGAACGAATTATGATTGACGTGATCAAGAATGTTGGTTTTCCTTTTGAGACATCGATGCCATTCTGGTTATCCAGGGAGGTAGGTCAGATGCCTCCCTGAGATTTTGATGTTTCAATTTCAATCATATAATCACGAAGGAAAAAAAAAAGGACAAACGTAAAGACAATTTCCAGAGACGCAATTGCAACAAGAAGGACAACAACCATAACCTTAAATCTGCAGACAACAAAACAATGTTGTTACCTCATGCCAATGTAGATTTAGAGAGAAGCTTTTTGCTCCGAGAACGAAGAGTAAGTTTGTGTTGTTGTTGTTGGGTAGAAGGAAATAAAAGATCAGCGTTTCGAATAAATGCCAAAAATAATATTAATAAGGGATTTATACACAAGAGATTGGTGGCTTCATGTACACAAAAAAATAATTGCCAAAAATAATAAAAAGCGATTTATAAATATTGGATTGTATTCCTTCATATATAGCCAATGCAAAAATTATCATAAATAGGCAACGCTGAGCAAAAGTGCGAATATGGAAGTATTATCACACGGCAAACAAGTGCAGCACAAACATTATTCATTCATTCACCATTTGTTTTTGTTTAAAGTTTAAACCAGAGAACGAGTCAAACCTAATAAAAGCTAGCTGTTGTTGCCGAAAAAAAAAAGCACTCTTAAAATTTGTTGGATATAATTAGGTTGGGTTACACCTCTAATCATTATATTATTAAAACTAATAAGAATTAAATACCAATCTTAGTTTGCACTACTTCTACTCCAATTCTGGAGTGTTGATGTTGGTGAACGAAGAAGTGATTGACCGGTAAGTGGGCCGCATCGCTGAGTTGAGCAGCCTCGTGGATAAAATTGTAAAGTTGAAGCCCATCGTGGCCTAAACTAAACTACACTTGGATTGGCTTAAGCTGGTTAACGCAAGGCAATTACCAAAGACACTTATCTTCAAATGAATTTTCTATTACAATGGCGTGATGGTTCAAATTTGAGACCAAACAAAGAATTAATAATGTCCAAGCCATTAAAGTATCTAGCAAAACCCAAATACAAGTTTGTATATTTTTATAAAATGCTAATTATTAATGTTTATTTCCCAAGAATGAGAGAAGCTATGAATCGGAGAACTTATATATACAGCGGAATCAACTACTTCCCATGGTTGATTAGGATTTGAAGGTGGAACTATGTAATTTTTTTTAATCCCTATGTGTTACTCTTACATCTCCCAAAGTGCATTCGGGTTCAATTTACGTAGGATACAATTTTGAGGCAACTTAATATAATACTCATCTCTCTCCCTCCCTAACGAATGACAAAACACATCGGAAATCAGGAATTGGAATCATTCAATACCCATTCCTTAATGTAAGCGCGCGGGAGTTGTGTATCTGGGGTATTTGTATTCTACTATGAATCTGGGTTTCTTTTCTTTTCTCTTCTCGTCCTCTTTGTGTTGGGCCTTTATTATTGAAGTTGGTGGACCTAGAACACTTTTGTTTTGGGATAGGTGTGTTTCTGTTTGTCCTTCTTTTTTTGGCCCCAATTATTTCGCCAAAATTGTGCCTGATAACATTATTTTTGCATCCTTTCCTTTTCTCTTAACAGAATGTCACGTTTTGGTTTACCATATTAGTTTGTCTTTTTATCATAAAACGTCCCATACGTTTGCGAAACTATCAGATTCCATCCTTAAAGTTTTTTTGTATCACTATGGTCCATAACGTTAATATAAGTGCTCTTAAATAATACTTCTGTAAAAAAAAACTGTTAAATTTAGGGATATAATCGTAAAATCAATCCAAATTTTTTAAAAATATTCTTTTATTTATTTATTTCCCTTCCCTCTTTCTTTCTTCTTCTTTCTTCTTCTTCTTTTTCTCCGCTAGATTCTTCTTCTTTTAAGCCTGGTGAGCGCATTGCCCTTGTCACCTCTGGTGGGAATTGGAGAAATATATGGAGGTGATTAAGAATCAGCTGCAACAAAAAGCGGGTCGTCGATTGATGACCCGTCAACCGTATTGAACTCAGAGAGCATGCTCTGAACCCAGCCAGAGA
The DNA here is from genome assembly GCA_018703695.1 of Prunus fruticosa. NCBI lineage: Eukaryota > Viridiplantae > Streptophyta > Magnoliopsida > Rosales > Rosaceae > Prunus > Prunus fruticosa. The sequence continues at coordinate 49,605,555 of CM031917.1, forward strand.
GATCAGATGGCTTGTAGTGGACTGTATCAGAAAGCTGAGAAATCCCATATTCCTGAGCAAAGCCCATGACCATCTCCAACTGCTCGAGCTTTTTCGCCACCTCTGCCATGTCTGAGGCCCGAGCCTTGTAACCCAAAACGGCAAGCAACTCATCAATGCCGCCGCAGCCATCTTGGTCTGTTCCCAAATTTTGGCCCTGCCATTCAGCACTGAGGATGTGGACCACCAGTATTCGCCCTTGGAACTATTTTGATGAATGCATGTATCGCGGTGATCTCTCTTCATCTTTTTTCTTTTGAGTTTGATTGTTGTGAGGAGGAAGAAACAGAGAAAGAAGAAGCACTGAGAGATATAAACCAAACCACAACCACTAGGGTCTGAACATGCTATCATGCAGAGAGCAGGAAGAATATTGAGAGATATAAACCAAACCACAACCACGGATATGTTTTTTCTGGAGAGAGAATAAGAAGAAGGAAGAAGAATCTGGCGGAGAGAAAAAAAGAAGAAGAAAAGAAAGGGAGAAAGAAGAGAAGAAAGAAAGAAAGAAATGGAAGGAAAAAAAAATGTTTTATAATTTTTGACTGATTTGACGACTTTATTCTTGAATTTAAAAGTTTTTTTTTGACAGAAGGGACTATTTAAGAGCACCTACATTAACGTTAAACCATAGTTAGTGACACAAAAAAACTTTAAGAATGCAATCTGATAATTTTCGCAAATGTCAGAAATGTTTTGTGATAAAAAGCCTATTAGTTTTGATATTTTACGCACGCAATGAGCAAAAATAAAGAGACCATCAGTGACGTGACGGCATGTCGTCGGTCATTGGTCAATCCAAAACTCAACAATATAACTTTTCTTGCAGAATGGACAAAGTATCAAATTCGTATAATTCTAAGTTTTCTTCTCAAAGCGGCACCTTCCTCATTTCATTTGATTGACTATTCAAATGGAAATTTCAAGAATCCAAGAATAGACTCTTCTTCTTTGAACATTTACCTTTATTGAATGAAAAAGATATATAATATATACATTTACATATATATCATAATAAAAATAAAAATAAAAACTTAAATGAAACGGGGTCGTTTAAAAAAAGGAAGCGCTCCGCACTGCAACCCTTTGAGGTATTTCCTCGAACAGATGGCGAACATGAATTGCCCAGCCATCCAGCCATTGCAGGGGTCAATTTTTCTTCCTCTAATGAAGGAAGGAGTCCTTGCTCCTATGTGATCCGTCCCTGACATATTTACAATGAATCTCATTTCCACCTAATATATTTTGTTTGATAAAATACAAACAAAATGTAACGAAAATCTCAAAGGCAGAACCTCCTCAGCTACTAAAGATTGACTAACAAATTAACAACGTTTTTCCTTAACAATGACAACCTCACGTTCATGCTTAGGGTTTGACTCCGAACCAGAACCCAAATGCGTGCCCAAACTCTCCACTTTACCCACGTTTGAATTTGTCAAATACATCTTCACGTAGAACTTCAAGAAGAGCAAAAGAATGGCGCCGTTGAGCACCGAATTGCACACCCAAGCTCCCATCCCATTGCACCCGCCTTTCAAAATGTGCAGCGAAAGCACCCCAAAATGGCAAACCAAGTTGCAGCCGAGCAACACCACCTGGCAATTCACCACGAACGGGAAACGGGCGCCGGGTAACCCGATTGCGGTCCAGAACCGGTACCCGTAGACCACTGAGTAAAGCAGAGTGGTGGAGAGTATAGCCAGGACCTGAAACGACTGAGAGAACTCGAGCCAGAGGAACGACATGAAGATGAGGATCGACTGGTTGAAGAGGTGGAAGAAGGTCAGGCTACGGCGGCGGAGGACAGTGAAGAACGTGCGGAACAGGTGGAGGAACCGAGAGAGGTAGAAGACGTAGGACCAGAAGAAGACGCGACCCGAAGGGCGGGTCCCGAGCGGGAAGCAGAGGAACCACTGCAATGGGGTGGTCTTGGTGCGCCGCCATAACCAGCGGGTGTCGCGAATCTCAGCAGCGGCGGAGACCAGGATGCCCGCGAAGATGACGGCAGAGATTAGGGCCATGCCGAGGCTATGGACGGCTGGAATTATGCCGAGTGGGACGGGGCGTCGGCGGCGGAAGACGGTGAGGATGAGGTGGAGGGTGGTGGCGACGGCGATGTATGCGGGGATGGCGGTGAAGAGGAAGGGCCACGTGGAGCCCCATGATTGGGTGGTGCTCCATCGGAAGTTTACGATTGTTGGATGCTCCGATAGCCAGTACTTGATGCTCTGCGTCATGGGTTGCTTCTCATGTGTTCGATGAAATGCGTGAATGAATATAGAACTGGAGATGATGTTGAACAAAAATCTGGAGTCTAAGAAATGTTTTATGAATGCCGGCGGATGGCGTTTGGAAATAAAAGGCAATTTGATAGAGATGGGATTTTGCTGAACGAATTAATTTGAGAGGTCAGCGGACTATTATAAAAGGAGAGATAAAAAATGGTGTTGACTGCGGAAGTTTCTTTCTTGGAGTGCTTTTGTTTTTTGTTCTGTTTTTATGCCAACCTTATTATAATCAACGCACCGCCAATAATTAAATGAGTTTGGCGTCTTGGTTTGGTCCCAAAGGTATTTTTGTTATTTTTCATTTCTCTAGAGAAGGATTTCGGACCCTGCAAGAAATTAAAGCGTGTCTCCTTTGGAGCATGAGTTACATGAGTACTTTGAATCTTTCTGAGCTGAAAATGTTGGACTTTAGAAATGCGCCTATTTTTTAATTTAAACAAATGAAATATGAATCATGAGGACAATAAAATTCCATTTGCGACAGAAGATATTTTGCACATAAATTTGATGAAAGTGATTTATGTATAGATATTTATGAAAAGGGTTAGGCACAAAACCACATGTGACCAATTTCAAATCACATTTGTGCATCGCCCACTAGATTCTTTACTCCAGATAATAAGATCCACTAGAAGCCCACCACCATTGTTATGGTAGTTGAAATCGTGAGCTGTCCATCCGATTTTCATTTTGAGTGGTGAAGGAGAACCGTGGACCCTGTGAAGCGCAGGGCTGTGGTCAAAATGTCAAATCAATACCGCTGTCTTGGAATTATGAAAGCAGTCCTTACGCCAAGATTCTTTCTTTTTCTTCCTTTTGGGAAACTTTTAATTCACACACATTTTTACACATCATACTTTCTGGATAAATAAACAATTACTCTAAATCACTGCATTAATAGATCCTTTTACTTTTCTTTTTCTTCTTTTACACGGCAGATTTGTTACAACTTACAAGTTCACTATGAACTTCTAGAAAACCAAAAAAAATTGAGAAACAAAGGTATTCGAATTTAGTATGTCTTTCAACATTAAAAAGAGAAGTAACGTTCAACTACAAGTTAGTTGATAAGTTTACTATGAACTTTAAATCTTGACATGATGAAACCAGAAATTCTTCACATTACCAACAATAGTTAACAAATAAAGTCAAATTGAAATAATATGTTTCTCTTGCATATGAGTGGTTCGTGCAAAGTCATTTGAAACCTTATATATATTAGAAAATAATACTCTAACTACTCTAATGTACAGGAAGGGAGATCAAACTCGGATGCAAAGGATCAAGTACAATACATTGCACAACTGACCTAACCAGTACGTGAGATAACCAAATTTGTTTTAGAGTCCAAAACACCATGACTATTTCACCTTTGTTTTTGAAACCATGATTTATTCAAATATGATAGGCCTAGTCCGGACCAAATGCCCCTGAAACATAAGAAAAAGTCCATAGTCATCAAAGGACAATGCAACCCAAGTCCAGAGAAAGCCCACGGTCATCAACCCTTATGCAACCAACTGGCCCAGAACAAGTCATTTTAACATCGTTGATTTATGAATCCATAATCTATCCGACGGCTAGAAATAGAGGAGTCACAATCTACCATTGGAAAGTTGCCAGCTGGGCAAGGAAAACAATCTCCTGTCCGGAGATCTCCAAACGCGTCAATACCGCATCTCCCACCAAACACAAAGTTCTTTGCTCTTGCTTCCCGTCAACGGATTTCTCTCGCCAATACTCGTATTGAGTTGGCTTCGATTCGTCTACTTCTTCTATGTGAAGGTCAGTGGTAATCTCTGCCCTAAATTTTGTCCATATATTTGATCGAATTATTGAATTGATTTCTTTTTCATTTGTCTCTGCATTTTTTTTGGATTGTAATTAGCAGATTCTGAGAATCGATCGAGAAAGTTTCAAATTCATGTTAAAAACTATGCCTTTGGCTTCTCGTATTAAGATTTTAAGAGATCCAGGGGGTGTTGAATCGTTATGTATGAAACATGAAATGTTGAGACTAAATCTTTTACGTTCATGATCAAGAAGAAGGGCCAAAGAATTAAGTTTTATAGAAATTTGTTATGAATTAGAAATTATTCATGCATTTTTTTACAATTTTGGTTGGGTTTTTAATCATTGTTGTGCTTTGGCTGGAATTATGAATAGACTTCATCTTCTAATTGAAAAAAAAATTCTTGCTAACCCAGTGTAATTGGGGCTTTGCTGTATATAACGATGGTTATGAGTTGTGGTTTAAGGTAATTGAGATGTTGCAGTGGGTGGTTTTGATTTAATGTATGAACTATTTATTTAGGCTCTTCCAGGGATGGCAAGTGGGTTCGGGGAATCAACGAGCAGGCCATCCCAAGGGCCTTCTTTCTCCAGCAGCAACAATAACAACAGTGATGCTGGTAATTTTGAATGCAATATCTGCTTCGAATTGGCCCAAGACCCCATTGTCACCCTATGTGGCCATCTCTTCTGCTGGCCTTGCCTTTACAAATGGCTCCACATTCACTCCCGCTCTCAGGAATGCCCTGTTTGCAAAGCCCTCATAAAGGAGGAGAATTTGGTGCCCTTATATGGTAGGGGAAAGACATCATCTGACCCAAGATCGAAGGCAATACCTGGTATTAGTATCCCAAACCGTCCAGCAGGACAAAGACCTGAAACAGCTCCTCCACCAGAACCAAACCACTTTCCCCCACGTGGGTTTGGATTCATGGGAGGCTTGGGGGGTTTGGGGGGTTTGGGAGGTTTTGCACCCATTGCCACCACAAGGTTTGGAAATTTCACCTTTTCCGCGGCGTTTGGTGGCCTTATCCCATCTCTCTTAAATTTTCAGCTACATGGGTTTCCTGATGCTGCAATGTATGGTGCAACTGCTGGATTTCCTCATGGGTTCTCAAATTCATTTCATGGCGGCCATCCACATAGATACCATCTTCACAGGGCTACAGGTCAACGACAACAAGATTATTTCCTGAAGAGGTTGTTTTTATTTGTTGTTATTTGTGTACTTGTGGCTCTTATGTGGCAATAGATTGAATATGCTATCAGTTTCAATTTGCTAAGTTGCTAACTAATGTTTAGGGCGTGGTCAACCTCGTGGTTTTGTATATCTGCTAGTTTATCTTTGTTTTTCTGATCAGGGAAAGTGTTCATATTTTTACTATTACAAGTCATGTTGTAGAGATTTTTACGTGTCACTGTCATCAGAATGGCAATTGTGGTTTACTTGACATGATAGTTATTGTTTGTTTGACATGATAATTGTGGTTTGCTGGATTATTAGCGAACTTCACATGCAATGTATGACATTACTTTGTATTCTTGAATGGGATGAAGTTCTCCTAAATCTCATGATACTTTTATCTGCCGAATTTGATGTATACTGTCCGAATTTGACACTTTTATGTGTGTGCATGGGTATGATGATACTTTTATCTCCTGAATCCGATGTATACTGTCCATACCCAAATCTCCTGCATGAGGATGACTGAGATGAGTCCTGTTTTCAAATCTTAAAGTTGTGTTTTCAGTTAAGCAATGGGCCTGCATGAGTGGTAGATCTGATTGTCATGGATGCGTACCATTTTTGACATGTATTTTGTAAGTTCACACAAGTATACAAGAATACAAAGCAATTATTATTTTTTGGTCAAAAGAATACAAAGCAGTTAGATATGCATCAATCTTGTCTAAAGATGCATTGTTTATTTGCAACATAAGTGTTGAAACGGTTTTTCTGTCGAGCTTTTTGTTAGTCGTCTGATTGATCTGATGGACCAATTTAATGGATACGTACTGCCTGCCTGTGGCCCCTTTTTCTAGCTCTTGATTTGCTTCGTTCAATTATTTCTCGACATTACTTGTCGCCATTGAGCTATGTGTGTGAGCATGAGGATTGAATTGATCACTTGTCGTCGGGTTAAAAAAACTTCTTGATGAGCATGAGCAAGCTCTTGTAATTTAGCTTAGGCCATCTCTAATCCTCCTCTAAACAGTTTCCCAAGTTCAAATTGGTTGTTTGGAGCTCCTCTCCTCAAGTTTGATTTATCACTGAAATACTCTTGTCAAAATTTGGCTTTTACCTATACCATATGCTTTTTGTTAGAAAAGAGAAAAAGGAAAGAGTTATGCAGTAACATCCTTTTTTGACTACTTAGATTTATTTCCATGATCCATCCAAACTTGCCTTTGAAATAAACGATTTTTTTTTTATACTTTAATGTGATAGAGGCTGGGTGGGCATATATACTTGCAGTGTGACAGAATGCTATTGAAAAACACCACCTCAAAGGAGAGGCAAAAGTGGCACTGGCTTGGCCTAATTTGCCTCAACGAATTGAATTGTAAATTGTCTTCTCTTCTCTTCTTCACAGCAAGATAGGCACACACAGCTAATAAATAAAAATTAAATAAAAAACTGTAATTTTGAACTAGTTTGCATAGAGCTTCTCTTTTAAATTAAAAAAAAGTAGGGTCGAGTTCATGAGGTTGTATAGGTTAGGTTTCCAAAAAGTAGATAAAATTATTAGGAGGCGTGAAAGTCACCTCTCAATATTAAAAGGTTTGACTTTAAATCTTTGAACGTACCGGTTCTCCTCTCCTGCACGCGAAACAAACACGACTGTAATGTATTGTATACTACTACTACTACTACTAGTAGGGTATGTGTATGCATCAGCCACCGACATATACAAATTGATGATCCAACATCCATGGATGAGGAGGAGAGGAGATGACTTTCGAGCATGTTCTATTATATTCAAAACAAATCAACACTAATAATAATTATTATTATTTTATACTAATCAAGCGCAAATTTCATAAGGATTCGAAATTGTAAAATTAATTGATGCAATAATTATATAGTTGGTTAATTAATTCTGAGCATGCAATATTATGCAAATCCCAATCCCTAGTGTCTATCTTTATATAGAGGAGAAGCATTAGCATGTGCATGGTGAAGTTCATTTAAGCTTCCTTTTATGACGATCATGACCCACGCACGTTTTGGGTCGTCGGTGACTGTGTGACCACTCAAACTGTTCAATGTATACATTTATAATCAAAATATCTCAATCTGCTTAATTTACTTTTTCAAAATTAATTAATTAATTTCATCTCTATTCATTCCGTGCTCCATTGTTTTTACCGCAACTTAACTATTTTAATGACACGTATAATCCACAAAATTAAACACTAATAATATGTGTTGCTAACGATGGTCCAACAATTAATTGGAAGGGGAAAGTTGGCATCTACGACCACATCACATAATTAGTTTAATGCAATTGAGCTTTGCCTGACTCTTTTAGCACATGCTCTCCTCTGGTCTGTACTCTGGACTGGAGTATTTTAGGAGATAACTTGGTAACCAAGTATGAACTTGTCTTGTTCTTTTCCTTTGAATTTTTATGTGCCTCTCTCTCTCTCTCTCTCTCTCTCTCTCTCTCTCTCATTTGGTTGCTCAACAATAGTTTTCCCGACTGCGATACATCAACGCTTTGAGACAAAGAGAGATATCGTCCTATTATTATTTTGTATAGACCCTAAAATAAAAGTGAGAAAAATGAGAAAAATATTTTTGATGAGAAAGATTAATTGTTACGAATCCATGACTCTACTAGTCCAGGAAGCATCCACGACACGACCATGCGATTTGACAGACAGAAAGCTTCAATTCAAGACATGTACAAAGCTGTGGGGCCCAATGAAGAAAAACAAAGGGGTGAGATGATCCAATCGATTCAATTCAATCATCCCAGCCTTTGCATCTCTCTACGCCGCCCTTTTACTTTTTCTTATGTGCATAATCATATATGAGTAATGATTTATTTACATTCCATGATGATAAACTCTAATTTATTTTCTTATTATTAATCTGTTTATACAGATTTCTTCTTTGTTTGTCAAGACTCAAGACATATGTTGGATAATCATATCTTACGACTCAATTTGTTTATGGCCAAATAAGTCAGACATTTTCTAGGTCCTACTTACTTATATTACGAGTTAGTTTTTGGTGAACTGTCCCTAGTCAGTCAGCAATACTATAATAATTATTAATTAATTAATTAAAAAAAGAGGCAGTCAGTCTTTATAAAATCCCTACTAAAATCAATTCGCATTCTAATTTGGTATGAACAAAGAATAACCAACCTGGCAATTTCAAAATAGATAATTTACCTACTCGTAGGAATTTGAATCCACTTACCTACTACTAATGTAATTCTTGCGATGAATCCACAACGAACTAGAGAAGAATATCGGTTAACGAAAAAATATATTGATTTGCAAAAGTGGTCTTAAATTTCGAACAACTTGGTATATATATATATATATATATATATATGAGAAATCCCCTCCTTCTTATAGTGCCTTTAGAACATTACTTGTGTTTTTTTTAATAAATTAAAAAAAAAAGGACATTGAACTAGAAATAAAGAGATGCATTGCATCATCATTCATCATAGCTATAGCCTGAATGTGAACTCAACAACTCCCTCTTCCCATAATATTCTTCACTAAGAGCCTAAGCCCTTCCTTTCCCATGCCCTGCACACGCTGCACCCCATCCAGCTATTCATTCCACTTCTCCTCTCTTTATTTATCTTTATATTTCAAACCAAAAAAAAAAAAAAGTTACATGGAATACAAAAGCGTGTTGTTTAAAGTTTAACCCCCCTGCCCATATATAAAGCTAAAGCTATCCCAATATATACAGATCTCACTCTCCCTCACTTCCATTTTCAAACTATGCCCATGCCTACCCCTCAGCCACCACCACTCCTCCCCCTCCTCCTCCTCTTTGCCTTCCTCATCCTCCTACTTCCCGCTCCCTCAGTCTCCGCTACCACCACAAGCACATCCAATGCCACCACCACCACCACCACCACCCAACAATTTAGGGAGGCCCCTCAATTCTACAACTCCCCAGACTGCCCTTCCATCACCTCCCTCCACCACGACGACGTGGACCCCGACGAATCAGACGATGACCACATGATGATCTGCTCCTATCAAGCCGTCCATGTGGCAATGACACTCGACACCGCCTACATCCGCGGCTCCATGGCCGCCATCCTCTCCGTCCTCCAACACTCCTCCTGCCCCCAGAACGCCGTCTTCCACTTCGTTGCTTCCGCCACCGCCAACGCGTCCCTACTCCGCGACACAATCTCCTCCTCCTTCCCCTACCTGAAATTCCGAATCTACCCGTTCGACGACTCCCATGTCTCCGGCCTCATCTCCATCTCCATCCGCTCCGCCCTCGACTGTCCCCTCAACTACGCCCGCAGCTACCTCGCCGACCTCCTCCCCCTCTGCGTACGACGCGTCGTCTACCTCGACTCCGACCTCATCCTAGTCGACGACATTGCCAAGCTCGCCGCCACCCCCCTGGGCCCCTCCTCTGTCCTCGCCGCCCCTGAGTACTGCAACGCCAACTTCACTACCTATTTTACCCCTGCCTTCTGGTCCAACCCCTCCCTCTCCCTCACCTTTGCCGACCGCAAGGCCTGCTACTTCAACACAGGCGTTATGGTCATCGACCTCGACCGCTGGAGAGGCGGCGACTACACCACGAAGATCGAGGAGTGGATGGAGCTGCAGAAGCGGATGAGAATCTACGAGCTCGGCTCGCTACCGCCGTTTCTGCTGGTGTTCGCCGGGAACATAGCGCCGGTGGAGCATAGGTGGAACCAGCACGGGCTCGGAGGTGACAACTTCAGAGGGCTTTGCAGAGATCTGCATCCTGGTTCGGTGAGTTTGTTGCATTGGAGCGGGAAGGGGAAGCCATGGGCGAGGCTCGAGGCCAACAGGCCTTGCCCTCTGGATGCTCTCTGGGCTCCTTATGATCTCTTGGAAACGCCATTTGTTTTGGATTCATAAAAGTGTGGAACAAAACGGTGCGTTATGGGTTTGAGATGTGAAGCCGCCGCAGACTGTGAATTGTGCGTCGTGGTTGGATGATGAGCTCGCTCGCTCGTGATGATCAGTCTTCGCTTGGAAATTCGATTGAAGAAGGGCGGTGGAAGGAAACATAATTGAATTGTATGTAGATGATGATACAGGTACATCTGGAAAATATGTATAAAAAAAAAAAAAAGACTGATGATATATACTAAAAAAGTAATAAAAATGAACTAAGTCATGAATTTTTGTCACCAATAAAAGTGTGATATATAATGCGTAATTGTATCATATTCGTCTGTAATTCATGCATAGCAAAATAGCTGTTTTAATTCATGATATTTTGATTTCAATTAGTAAATTAATATTGTTATTTATTAATACAGTTTTTGTTCAATATGAGTCTCTTTACACAGGTGGTGGAGAAAGTGATATCAAGTGAGATTTCAATTTTCCCGCTATGCTAAACTATATGTGATTATAACTATAACGAGTATTTGATTTAGTGACATTTATCTCCGCTTAGCTAAATTTGAAAGAGGTTTGAGGTTCGACTCATATGAGACAAAGACGGTAGTGTTGTTGTGATTGATAGAATTACGTTTGGTTAGTAGGTTAATTATCTATCAAAAGTAGCTAGTAGAAGGTTCCATTAACCCTTTCATCTGATTTGGAAAGACTGTGCAGTTTGGACTTACCAATCAGTCATAGTGAAAGACTGAAGATTAATGTCTTATTATGGAATCATTTTCAAACTTCATTAAATGCAGTCTTTGAAGGTTGTAAATATTGTCCATTTTTTTATTGAGTGGGTTTGCTTGGAATGAACGTATCAGCTGGAAAGACATTTGCCAGCTTATTTGTCTCTTTAACTAAGTAACAAAAAAAGGTCGGTTGAGTAGGGTACGTAGAAACGTACTCTAAGTCTATCTAGAGGCATTGAGTCAGTGTTAATCAGATCATCAGTGAACAAGTTTCTTTCGATTTGGACAAAGTTTGACTTAATAAAAAGGCCAACCTATGGCTATGAGGTTCTTCATTCGAAGCCTTCCCTTCCATTGGCAGAGGCAAAGAAAAAAAGTTGCACGGAACCAAAACTTACCCAACTGCTTGTCAATATGCAGTGCAGGCAGCCACAAAAGGATGACATTTTTTCAGCTGCAATCGCAAGTTGGAGTTGAAGAAAGAAATGACTCCATTAATAGTAGTGTCTTTGAATAAGAAAACAAATGAATAAATAACATATTCAAAAAGTAATTGTCATCCATCCTGGCTTCAACTATTTTATATGTAGTTTCTAGTCGAATAGATCATTCAAATGCAAATGCTTGCCAACCTGTTATTCATCATTCTATAAGTATATATTTATTTGAGACAAATGATATGGAGTGTCGGTAGAAGAGGCAAAACGACAAGGAACAAGGTCGCAACGCAACCCGTAACTAAGAGTAAAACCAATAAAATCAACACGCGGCAGCGTACTTTTATATTCAAGAGGTTAAAAATTTGTACGGCACTTTCCCATTCTAGCCGGATGAAGAAGAAGAAGAAGATCGTACGCATGTGGGTCCCACGTACTTTTAGGTCCTGTTTTACAATTAACGACTCCTCCTCTCTGTCAATGCCCCGCCGGCCAAAGCACAAAAATTTATATAAAACGGAGATAACACCTTTTTTATTTTTAACCAATCATATTATGTCAAATGTTAAAGTTATTACTTGTGGTATAGCGTGATTGACTGATAATAGCAAATATTGTTATTCCGGTTACAAACAAATGTTTTTCCCGCCAAAAGGTTGTCGTGTCGATCCTCTTTGGATCTTGTACGCATTCTATTTCCTTTCATTTGTCTGTTTGTTTTCTTTTGTTATGCTAATTTGTTTTTAGTAAATAATTTTCTTTTAATACACGTTTTCAATTATAGGAATAATTAAGGGATGTCCTCAATCTAAATATTCTGTAGTAGGTGTTTACTAAATCTGCAACCAAATAATTCAGGCTGATTTCTTCCAACCAAAGATACAAGATGCGATGCATGATTATAACTTAAAAAATAAAATACAAGATAAGTATATATATATTCCTCTGTTTATTATTAATTAATCATATGTCCGCGATAGATGGATTAATTAATCTACCGACCATGATCATCACAACAACCCTGGACTTGGAGAATACTCATGTTCTACTCTTTAAATAAGTATATATATATATATATAAATATAAAAGAGTTATCATTGACTTACATGAATGAAGGAATTAGTTAACACGATCCAGCATTACTGATAAGATGGAGAACATGAATGAAGTATCCATGTCGCAGGCTCAAAGCCTTGCGTTTTTGGACCACTACTTTTCTCTTATGACAACAACTTGGGCAATTAAAAAATGATGTGCTTGATTTGAAGTCTGCGGTGCAAGTATGGTGAAGTGGTCTTCATCCACGGTGGTACCTAATAAGTTTATAATAGACGTTTCATAAATAGCTATATAGCGACATTTCATATAAAGCTTGGATGTCATTATTAATCCGACTAATAAACGCCCCTCCATGAATGTCACTTTGTATTAAAACACAGAATTTAAAAACAACTGCACAAAAAAGAAAGCTGAAAGCCTTGGTAGGGCTTCAGTTCTAAGTGGGATGACCTGAAAATACACTGCTGCCCTGGTTGCTGCTGAACTTTATATCTTTCTTCACATGTAGGTGTTTCCATGTTTCTACGCAGAGCTCAGCTGAATGCTCATGTTGGAAATGGACATCGCATATTCTTTGTGCCTGCCTGCCTGTCAATTATGGAGGTGCCTGTAAGTCTACGTTTTTATTAACATGACGCATATCTCCTACCAATTAATAAATAAAAAGATGTGACATGACTTTCTCTTATATTTTTCTCTTTTTTTTTTTTTTTTTGAGAGGGAAAGCTTGTTGTTTGTTGCTATTAGGTGTCTGTCCTGGATTTGATGTCAATAATCTTAATTTAATCAACAAAATTAAAGTAAGGAGGGACAATGATGTCATGTTAAACCCATTCATGAAGTCAGTGGAAACTCCAGTCTACTAAAAAAATAGTTGTGTTTTCAAAGTCCACATGAAGGAGGCCCTGTTTACTAAAAATTGAATTGATTGAAGGATCTCTTGAGTCGACTAAATGTAGATGTGCAGAAAGAATGTGAACATGAGAAAAAGATATCAATCTACTTCCACATTTAACTCAGATGTGTTCTGAGAACGCACTCATAGCTTCAGACATGTAATGCGTTTCAGGGAGGTCCTTTAATATTTGAAGACTAGAATCTCAATGAGAAAAAACCAAGAGAAGAGAAGAGAAGAGAAGAGACCCAACCCCTTCCGGTAAAGTTTACGGAAAAGCCTCTGTGCTCGATCCAAATTTCCTCAGTTGGACAAGCCATTTTTAAGAGCATTTGATTCAACGGAAAATAGAGAGCTTTCGCAATCGTTCAATATGTGATGTGATAGTAACTGTAACATTAGTAGAAGCCAACGGTCTAGGACTGCACTTCACATGTTTTTGTAAAGTGACTGTATGTTAACCAATGGTCTCTGTGAAATTAGTAGGAGCCAAATGAGTCATATTTTGCATTTGCAACTTTGGTCCCACATCGGAGACATCCAGAAGTAGCGAAGCAGCTGGGCGTATAAAACTGAATGAGGTGATATGTTTCAACTCATACCTTTCTCGGCCTTTTGGCTAAGATCAAGTGTAGTATCTGTTCTTATCAGTTTAATATCTGATATGTGGGTCAATGGCTCACACGATATTAAATTAATTTTTTTAGGGGGAGAGCCCGCCACAGTAGCTTGCTATTGGGGTTCTCGCGTGTTGCTTAAGCGTTGCACTACAGCATGGGCCTGGCGCACCCCACCAAATCCAGTTTATATTTTTATTTAGGCCTTCAATCTCAAATGTAGTATAAAAAGAAACCGTTTGTGAAAATGTGAAGTCAGCATAATAAGCCCTAACATGGGCATGAGCATCGCAAACCATAGGCTGAATAATTTTTCTTGCCAAGACAGAATTCATTCAAATACGGTTTGGGTTGGTCATACATTTGAGCTCTAGACTATATATATATATGAACAATTATACAATTAAGACTTGAGGTTTGGCCTGAACTTTTGGTGCTTTGAAGCCAGTTTGAAAAAGCCTAAGCAGGGTTTAGCTTTAGTTTTCGGAGAACGGTGTTAAGGAGTTGGTCGGAGAACTCGAAGGACAGCTTTTTAAGAGCATCGTACAGTTGGAACTAAACTTTTCTTCTTACTATTGTAACGAGAAATAATAATAACTTTAACAAGGCAATGCACTGTGTGGTGTTTCTAAGCAGACCATAAACTTGTGAAATTGATGGAAAAGAGAATAATGATAGTAGGGAAAAGAGAATGCATCATATCTTGCGTTTTTTCGTCCCATATCGCCAGTATCATAAAACAGGGAAGCTTGCATGCCATATAAAAACGAAAACGTGTTGGTGAACAAAGCATACCTTTCTCGGCCTTTTGGCTAAGATCAAGTGTAGTATCTGTTCTTATCAGTTTAGCATCTGATACGTGGGCCATCGGCCCACATGATATTAAATTAATTTCTTTAAGGGGAGGACCCATCACAGTAGCTTGCTATTGGGGTCTTCGCGCGTCGCCTCTGCGTTGCACTACAGCACTGGCCTGGCGCACCCTCCAACTCCAGTTCAAACTTCTGTCGATCTTAATATTCAATTTGACTATTGGTGAGGCCAATTTCATGGCAACTCTTTAGATGTTGGAAGGGTCACATACATCAAATGTTGCCGCAAGTAGTCACAAGTGATTACGTGAATGTTATTTATTTCAACAAGAATTTCGAGGTTGCTTCGCCCCATCTAAACAAAGCTTGCATATAAATCAGCTTAGTCAATAGCTTTACTCAGTCACAAGGTTAAAAGTTATGGTAGTAATTACAAAAAGATAAGCCCTATAAAACCCATTGCAAAAGTAAGTCAATCTCGCAAGTGTCACCCAATTGCTATGCTGATGACTCGTGAGAAACTACACTGAAGTTTCATGTCACCCAACTTTCCAACTTACATTTACTAGGCAACTTCTTCAACTTGTTTTCCACTTGACAACTTTTTTTGTATAATATATATATATATATATATGTCCTACTAGGCTCTAGCAGGCTATAGCTATAGCTGTAACGTTTTATTTATCAACCCTTTGTTTCTCCTATACAATTTGCAAAAAATGAAAATCATACACAGGGAATCCAAGCTCTCCAAATGGTTCTCTAATAGCAAGAATTTCAAACTAACTCTCCCTTTCCTTCGTTCAAAACCCAAAAGCCAGAGCCCTTGTCCTACTCAAAATCAAAACAGTAGCATCGCAAAAGATGACGAGCTTGCAAAGGTTTTTGATCATTTTGACACCAACAGAGACGGAAAGATCTCGCGTGACGAGCTTCAGGCTTACTTCATGTCGATAGGGGAATCCATGTCCAATGCAGAGGCTCAGAGTGTGATCAACGAATTTGATAACGATGGTGACAACTTATTGGAGTTTGAAGACTTTGTGAAATTGATGGGGAGGGAGGGTGATGCCAATGATGATCTTTAAAGGGCTTTTGAGATGTTTGAAGTTGATAAAGGCTGTGGGTGCATAACACCAAAAGGGTTGCAGAACATGTTCAATCGACTAGGTGAAGCCAGATCCTATGATGAGTGTGTGTCCATGATTGGAGTCTTTGATCTTGACGGAAATGGAGTCCTTGATTTTAATGAATTTCTCAAGATGATGATTTCAACTTAAAATGAATTTCTCAAGATATGGCCGTTTGTGTGTCCTGTCCGGTGAGTGTGTGGTGGGGAATTAGTACTTTCTTGAGTTGAGGTTGTTTGACTTTCATGTGTTTTGTCGTGTAAGTAAAGCCATGTTAAGCTTCTCGTGCAAAACTAGTTCTTATCAACATAATGACATACTATTATATTACTGGCGAATGCCATTTCCACGAGTAACGTTCTCTTTTCCAGACGTGCTTATATTCTCAAACTGTAAATCTCGCGTGATTGCATTTTATGTACGATTCTCTGGCATCAAAAGTAGAGAATTAAAGTTCTGTATAGAGACATTGTGAGACAGGAAAAAGATTATAAATCAAATCATTAAATTGATTCATGGCATTACAGCCACAATCATAAAAATCAGCTAATACTATGTAGTCAATACCTATGCACTTCGGCCTTGGGTTCTAATATGAAAGGCAAAGTTGTAATTATGTGAAAGAGACGAGCCTCCCAAAAAAATTCAAGGATGCAGTCCTCAATAAGGAAACGTCCCGGTCATTTTAATATGGTCTAAGGTACTTCGAAGCCCATATTTCTGCACTGCCTGTTGACCAGCCCGGAATCCATCTCCATATACTGGGGACATGTCTGATTCGACCTGGTGTTTAAAGAACCCACCGAGCTTTTTCTCAAACTGAGATCTTGTACCCTTCTTTGATGCCGAGGAAGTGGAGGAAGACGAGGTTGATGCCACATTGCTGCCTGAGCCAGATATAAGCTCGGCCTCTAGCCACATGTAAGCTAGAACCTGACAGATACCCTCTTCAACAGCTTGACTAAGAGGTCGGTAACCTTCAACAAGTATTAATAATTTAGTCATTAATTTGTCATGTTTCATCTGCAATTCCTTTGAGAAGGAGAAAAGAAAAGGAACTAAACAAACATATAAATGGATCCATCTAAATAGCACCTTTAAGCCGCAGCCATGCATGCATCATCTCATGTGCTAGAATAGACCCAGTCAGCAACCTGTAAGCAGAGGTTTCCAGTCATGCAACAGATTCAGCCATGAATTACAATTGCAGAACCAAGACAGCCACGAAGGTCTTAGTCAACATCCTTTTCTCATTTTATACATAAAAATAAAGTTCGCAAAATTTCATCATACATGAGGTGTAGATATCTGTCTGGGCCATGCCAAAAAAAACAAAAACTATAGATAGAAATCATACCTTGGAAGCCCATACAAGATTAGAATTGCGGTCACCTCACAGCGACGAGTTAGCTTGTATGGCTCTGTTACCATTTCCATGGCGTGGTTTCCTCCCCAAACCGTGGCCGCTTTGAAATCTGGTGGTTCTCAGATAAATATTTAGATAAGTTGCTAACGAACGAGAAAATACCTTATCAAAACTCAACCATTGTAGAAATCGAAAAGAATATATTCGCAAAACTCTTACCGTGCTAATAGTCTGTTCTTCAGAAAGGCAAAGGCCTCTGGTCTCAGGCATGTGATAATGGCCCTGAAAATGACAAAAAGTTTATCAAAGTCAGACGTAATTTGTAAAGCTTAAGAGTAAAAACTACGACAACAGCAGATAGGTAGTTTTGTAAGGGTTCAAATAACAATTTGTGATCCACTTCTACACATACTCCTCTGTAATTTGTAAATCAAAGCAGATTCTTTAAAGAGACGTAAAAAGGTATCAGAGACAAGTGAAAAAAGGTCACTAATTAACATGTCTGACTTCCCAATTATAACCGTGGAAAACTGTCCTACTTATCATACTAAGTAGATATTGTTTTAACTAATTTCCCTTACATTTCTTTCTCCTTCTCTTGCTTCATTTAACGCTTGTCTTTCAACCAAGAGTAACGGAACTTGCTGCTCCAATTTCATATTTAAACCTTCATAAAATTCCTGTATATCAAGATATAGGGGTTGGCATTCACTGGTATCCATGATTGCAGAGTCCAGACACTCTAGACAGAGCTTCCGACCATCATTAAGGGGCACATATTTTGTGTCCTGTGGCTGCATTTAATGAACATAGACATCTTGTTACCTTTCGACCCCCAATAAAAAAAGGACATCTTGTTACCAACTCTTTTGCTTTGCTAGTCCTTTTTTCTTTTAAAACAATCTGGTCAGTCATATTTCATTGCAGAATTGCAGTAAAGTTATTTATTCTGACTGACCTCCATTCGCTCACAGCTGCAGCACCGAGGAGTAGTATCGTGTTCATGAGAAGGGCAGTATTTCTGGACCCAAAATGGATGTGCCCTATATTCAATAAGACCAGCAGTGTTGGTTGGAATCTGTCAAAAGATATATATTACAAAAACGAAGACCAACCTAACAATGAACCATACAATCGAAGAAAAAAGATATTAGATTATAATCAATGGAATATTGTCTTGATATTGCGATACTTACAAAGTGCTTGCAAACATCACATTTTGGATGGTAGCTCTCCTTATAGCAAGATTTATGGTAAGGGTAATGCCCAGATGTAGAAAACTGCATTAGATGAAATATATGTAAGCTAATATGGACGACCAAAAGTTAACTTGCAAAAGTACCATTGCAAAAGCTAATATGTTCAAATTCACATCCACAAACCAGACCAAATAAAAGGAAGTAATTTTTGCACCTCATAATCAGAAATTGGTAGGTTGCATGCACGACAGCGGAAACATTCTGGATGCCAAACTGCATTCAGGCAATTCAAATATCGTCCAAAACCAATCTCAGCATTGCAACCAGCACAAATCCTACCGCAAAGAATGAATATGGTAAATCAACAATGGTCAAATATGGAAAATAATGTGAAGTTGCAGATTATTGATGCATCAACAGGCAGCTTGGTGTTCAGTGTGGTTGATGCAGAGAAAAACAACTAGATTTCCAAAACTTACATCCTTTAACACTGAATAAATTGATAAGATTTCAAATGTCATAAACTAACATCACATCAACTCAAGTTTCTGATCCCAAAAAAAAAAAATTCTTTATTTGTCATTCTCAAACACAGTGATTTGAAAATGCCATCATCATACACAATCAGGTCAAGCAAAAGAAATAAAAAACTACAAAGCAACGGAAGCATAAAAGAATGATTCAGGGTACAAAACAGAGAGGGTAAGGACTGAGAATACTAAGGAGCATCAAGAAAATATGTGAAATGAGATTGCTTCATACAATTACAAGTTATAGTTTCAAAGACCATTCTATACATCCATGGGGTAATCAAGCACTAAGCAACAACAAGGAATAATGAAATGAACTAGCACCAAAGTTGACAATATAGTTTTCCATCATATAATCATATACCTGGATCCCATTGGGTAGTACATGGGGATAGGTTGATATGCATTTCCATTTCCATATCTGGGAGGAGGGATAGGTTGATATGTATTTCCATTTCCATATTGGGGAGGAGTGATAGGTTGATATGTATTTCCATTTCCATATTGGGGAGGAGTGCTAGGTTGATATGTATTTCCATTTCCAGGTTGGGGAGGAGACTCCACATTCAGACTTTCTTGTAGGGCTCTGGCAAGTTGTTCATCTTCTTCCAGCTGAGAATCAAAACCTATCCACGAATATGAAATTCTTATTAATTCATATTGTATCATTTGACATTACAAGGACAGACATAATGCACCAATAGCTCTGCCAGGACATGGAAGCCAAAGCCACCATCATGCAATGTATAATTCAAAATGCCACTGCACAAATTTTGGTATGTTTTCTAGACTCCGAATGGTAAGAATAATTTCATTTTATTGGCAACTGTATGCAATCAAAATACCATAACAATATAAAAACAGTGACTAAAGATGTAATGCCTAAAAGAGCACACAAGAAGGAATATACAACATGAAAACATTTACAATAGCATCCGTATGAAAAATCACTCACCAACCACAATTTTTCCTTTTTGATTTTCTTCTAAAAGAGATAGTGCAATAGCACGGTCTATATCTTCATTCTCGTTTTCTGACCAGACCTCCTACATTGAAGTTCCCACGACAAACTATTAAGGGAGTTCAAGCATACCAATGAAGATTAAAAAAGGCTGAGATTTCCCAACTAAGGCTATCAATACACTTTTAGATGCATACATACAAGAGTGTTAGTTGTGTTACAAATACTAAGAAGTGGTAGAAGTTATTACCCCGGAACAAGAAGGTCCACAGTTATTTGGATCCTCTCCATAATTCTCATGACAATGCTCTTCCGATAACTTGTGGCTGGAGCCTTTAAAAATCTTGCTAAGCCAACCCATAACGTTTAATGTCATCTGCTCATAGTCAACTAAGTTTTTTACTGCACAAGAAGCAACCATCTAAGTCAATGCATTCTCAACAACGAAAACAACAGATGCAGTACAAGTTCAACATATTTCCGATTAGTCTGAGTAAATTCCATAACCTTCAAACGTAGTATGGGAAAAAAAACACAGAAGAAAATTCATGCTGAACATTTACATCTGGAAAAGAAAATTATGTGTGAGAATTAATACAAATGAAAACAGCACGCCTGGGTTAACACGCCTGTGTTTTACAGATGTTGCATGGACAACCCAATTCAAATAACAGGGTAATCAATGCCATTGCATTTATTTTCAATAAACATATAAAAACAAATTAAAACTGGCAAGGCAATTCACCCACCAGGCATTATGGCACCCCCTGGAATGTTCCAGCTACAACTTCGAAATTCGAAATTTAAGGTTTGTCAAGTCAATTATGACTAAACATCCACATATAAAGAGGAGAGAGACACAGAGAGAGAGAGAGAAGAAGAGAGGAGAGGGAGAGATTCTTCCAGGTCAACATGCCCACTAATCTGATCACATATAAACGTTTAATCTCAGGTAAAAGGAAAAGGCAGAGAATCAAATAGTGGAGAAGTGACTCACCTCTAAAAAATCAAGGGACTCCAAGAATGGTGAAAGCTAGCAGAGCAGACCCAGATCAGATAAGATCCCAACTCGATCAAAAGCAACATTCTTTTACAGGTCATCAGAAAAATTTACATATATAAACTCCATTCACACCCTTTTCCCTTCTCTCTTTCTTTCTTGGGTAAATAAATAATCAATTCGAGAAGGAAAAGAAAAGCAATCCTTTACTCTTTAAATTCAGAGCAGAATATGGCAGAGGCAGGAAAGATCCCAAGGAAAATAGGAAGAAGAAAATTCAATATCACTTAGATACAGGATTATTCATGTGTTAAAAGGAAATTCCCAACAAAATATAAACAGGAGAAGAAATAAACAAAGAATGGAGGAGGACATGAACTGTACGCAATTTCAAAGTCAAAATATTGAAAACCCAAGTGTAAAAACTCCAACTTTATTTGACTTTTGTCTTAACCCAAAAGGGATTGACGAATGTTCATCAAACCCAGTTGGGCAAAGCTCATAATTTGCTTATTTTTTTCCGAAGGCTCTTTTAACTCTTCCACCTGAAGGCCCCAAAAGAAAGGTTTTTGAGGAATCGTAAAGGAAAAAAAAACAGTCTTTTAAAAAATTAGAAAAACAAAAACAAAGAAAGGAAAAAAGAAACAGTAAAAATAAAAGTTGGGCAATGGCTTGTTTGCTTTTGGCTGGCTGGCGTCGTGTGGAGGAAGCGAGCGGACGTGGGTTTAAAGTTTAAACTAAACTACGTAATAAAACAGCTGAAAAGCTGAATTTTCTGAAGATATTTTTGAGAACGAAAATGTGTCAAAGCGGAAAAAGTGGTAGGAATCCGAAAAAAGGAGGTGAATTGTTTGCTTGGATAAAAGATTCCATACCTCACCTACCCATTAAGGCAGTATTAGCAGGAAAAATGAAAAATAAAATCAATTACCTTTTTTTGATAAATAACATGAGGTGTCACCTCCGAAGGGGGGTTAAAGGTTCAGCTTGCTCTTTGCCACAAAGTGATTCTAATGAGTTTCGAACCCCTATCATTGAGGCACAAAGTAGCTCATCAACTGAAAAATCAATTACTTTTTTGCAACGGAAAAATATAAAAATTAGTGTTGGCGTGAGTCCTATTTTAGGTAGGAAATTATTATTAGGATTCTTGTAAATATTGTATTACCTGTTCTATCAGGATTAGCTTTTATCTTTTCCTAGGGTAAAAAGGCATTGTACACTATATATACACCTCTTTGAGAGAAGAAATAATATATCAGAAATTACCATATATCCTTATATTTGACTTGGTATCAGAGCCTGGTTATATTTGCCCTAGCATAGCAGACCTCCCTTACTGCTCCAGATTTCTTCCTTTTTGCCTATTAGTTGTTTTAATTCCTTGCCGTGTTATTTGGCTCCATGGGGGATATGCAGGATTTGTTTAATGAAGATGGCCAATCCAATGAGGTACCACAAATTACCTCAGGGGTTCCTGGTCAGCCTATGTCAATTGTCAATGTTCATCATGATTCTTCCGCTGCTCCTACAATTGTCAAATTGAATGGAACAAATTATTCAGTTTGGTCCCAACTGCTTGAGTTACATGTTGCTGGGAAGGGAAAATATGGGTATCTAAAGGCGCTTCTGCCTGCACCAAGCTCTGGCAGACTCCAATTACAATAAGTGGTATGCTGAAAACGCAGTTGTGAAGGGATGGCTGATTCAGCTCATGGAGCCTGATATTATGCAAATTTTCCTTCCCTACAAAACTGCCAAAGATGTATGGGAGAATGTGAAAAAAACATACTATGATGGCCAAGATCAGTCAACAGATTTATGAGTTAACTTGTCGGGCATTCAAGGCGAAAGTCTGGACGACAACTTGTCACATACTATGCAGAATTGCAAAGTATTTGGCATGAGATTGATTATCGACGACCCAATAAATTTACCAATTCATCAGATATTTTGCTTCGTCAACAGGAGATTGAGATTGAGAGGGTTTATGTATTTTTAGCTGGATTAGATGATGTGTTTGACAGAGTTCGTAGCGATATTCTTCGCATGGATCCGTTTCCGAATTTGGAGAAAGCTTTTTCATGTGTCAGGCGAGAAGACCAGCGGCGATCCACCATGATGGTACCACCAACCCCGATGAACACTGGAGCTGCTATGGTAGCAAGGAACTCCAGGCCTGCCTCTTCCTACAAACCTGCTGATTCTACAAGGCACTCTATGCCTGCCTCTTCCTACAAACCTAGGTTCTACAGCTAACGGACCTCCAGGTTCTACAAGACCCAATGGTCCACAACGAGTTAAACCTCAGAATGGCGAAAGGTGTACTCATTGCAACAGCACGAATCACTTTGTAACTGATTGTTTTAAATTACATGGCTATCCAGAATGGTGGGATGAAGTCAAGGAGCGTAACAAGGCCAAAGTAGCCGCTGAACGATATGCACAAGGCAATGTCGCACTCTGCATAGGATCTTCCGACCCTTCTGTCCCACAAGCTTCCCCTATGACATCCGTCTCCTCCTCCACTGTTCCTCCAGGTTTTGCCGCCCTCCCTCCAGGTGATTCGGGCACTTCTTCTAATACCTCAGGTAGTGCTTTTTGCTGTTACTGGCTTAGGTATTGGTTCTGGTTGGATTATTGATTCAGGTGCTTCAAATCACATGACATTTGACTCGACAAATTTGAAGACTCGTACTACTCCTAGCCTTACTAGTATGGCGAATGCGAATGGCCAATCCTACCCTGACTTGGGGCAGGCACTGTTGATCTTTCTCCAAATTTAACTTTGGAACATGTTCTTCTTGTTCCTTCTTTATCCCAGAATTTATTATCTGTTGGACAAGTGACTGAACAATTAAATTGTTTTGTATTAATCTATCCCTTGTTTTGCCTTCTTCAGGATATTCGAACCCAGGAAATAATTGGGTGTGGTACTAAGAGAGGAGGACTATATTATGTGGATGATGTTTGCACGGGAAAGGCCCTTATTGCTCATGACTCAGCTGCAGACAAGAAGAAACAAATTTGGTTATGGCATTGGCGTTTAGGACATGCTTCTTTTGGTTATTTAAAACATTTATTTCCAGCTTTATTTTTGGATTTGGATATTTCTAGTCTTCAGTGTGAAACTTGTATTCTTGCCAAGAGTCACCGTGTTTTATACCCTATTAGTTTCAATAAGAATGATAAACATTTTGCTCTTATTCATTCTGATGTATGGGGTCCTTCCCAGTCTCTACAATCTCTGGCATTAGATGGTTTGTGACTTTCGTTGATGATTATACGAGAATGACATGGATATATTTTATGAAAAATAAAAGTGAGGTTTTTGGTCTCTTCAAGCAATTTTATCAGATGGTTCAGACACAGTTTTCCACAAAAATTCAGTTTCTGTGATCAGATAATGGAGGTGAATATGTGAATCATGATTTTGTGTCTTTCTTCCAGGATAACGGTCTTCTCCATGAAACTACATGTCCCTATACCCCTCAACAAAATGGGGTTGCTGAACGGAAAAATCGTCATATTCTTGAGACGGCCAGGAGTATTTTGATAGAAGCTCACATGCCTAAGATGTTTTGGAGTGATGCTATATTATATGCAGTGTATTTATTAAATCGTATGCCCTCTTCTGTCCATGGATACAAGACACCATTGGATGTTTTGACTTCGACACATCCCCTACCGTCAGTCCTGACTCTTCATCCCCGCATTTTTGGTTGTATAGCCTACGTTCACATCCTTAAACACCTACGGTCTAAATTGGATCCATGTGCTCTTAAATGTGTGTTTGTGGGTTTCTCCCCATATTCCAAAGGATATCGATGCTACCATCCTCCGACAAAGCGTACGTATGTCACAATGGATGTCACTTTCTCAGAGTTGTCCATGTATTTTCATCATGAATCCAACTCTCCTCTTCAGGGGAGAAGGAGAATATTGAAGAGCAGATTTGGAATTGGACAAGTATGTTACCTGATATTACCATAGAAAGAGAAGAAGTGGTCTGCAATGAAAAAGAAAATGTAGTCACGTTAGTTGAAGACTTGGCATCACATGTTGCTAACCCCACTTTGTTCCTTGCAACTCCACATATCCCACATAATTGTTCTCCCTCTTCTACACCAACAGGACCTGTCCAAATTCCTGAGGCTTCGGATAACCCTGAGGTAAGTACAGAACCACATTTGATTAATACTAATAATTTAAACGATATTGATAATGTTGCAGAAACAAGGTATCAATTGCCTCCCAGACGTAATAGAGGAATTCCACCAGATCGTTTTTCACCTGAAAATTCAAAGAAGTCAAACTACCCAATTACAAACTATGTCTCTACTCATCGATTATCTGAAGCATGTGCAGTTTTTGCTAATCAGATGACAACTGAATTTATTCCATCTAAAGTGCAAGATGCTTTGGCTGCTCCTCAATGGAAGAAAGCTATGGATGAAGAGATGTTGGCTTTGAAAAAAAATCAAACTTGGGATTTAGTTTCATTGCCACAAGGAAAACGACCAGTTGGATGCAGATGGATTTTCACAATTAAACACAAGGTAGATGGTACCATCGATAGATACAAGGCGAGATTGGTTGCCAAAGGATATACTCAGACATATGGTGTTGATTATCAGGAAACTTTTGCACCAGTTGCAAAAATAAACACAGTTCGTGTTCTAATATCGCTTGCAGCAAATTTAGATTGGCCACTCCAACAATTTGATGTGAAAAATGCTTTCCTACATGGAGAATTGAAGGAAGAAGTTTATATGAGCCTACCTCCAGGATTTGATCTATCGGAAAATCCAAATTTAGTGTGCAAGTTGAGGAAATCACTCTATGGGTTGAAGCAGTCTCCTAGAGCGTGGTTTGGAAAATTCAGTTGTGCCATGAAGAAATATGGTTATCGTCAAAGCAATGCAGATCATACGTTGTTTCTGAAGAGGATGAAAGGGAAGGTCACTGTTTTAATTATATATGTTGATGATATGATAATAACAGGTGATGATACAGAAGAGATTGATAAATTGAAACATTATTTATCAACTGAGTTTGAGATGAAGGATCTTGGAGGGCTAAAATATTTTTTGGGAATTGAAGTGGCTAGATCTCAACAGGGTATTTTCTTGTCACAGAGAAAATATGTGTTAGATTTATTGAATGAAACTGGGATGCTTGGGTGTAAAACCTGATACTCCTATTGTGCAGAACCATAATTTTGAGATTCTTCCAGATCAAGTT
Organism: Prunus fruticosa; assembly: GCA_018703695.1. Taxonomy (NCBI): domain Eukaryota; kingdom Viridiplantae; phylum Streptophyta; class Magnoliopsida; order Rosales; family Rosaceae; genus Prunus; species Prunus fruticosa. The sequence continues at coordinate 49,631,759 of CM031917.1, forward strand.
CCAACAAATAAAGACAGGTATCAGAGGTTAGTTGGAAGACTTATTTATTTATCTCACACCAGGCCAGATATTGCTTATGCTGTTAGTGTTGTGAGTCAATTTATGCATTCACCTAGTGAAGTTCATATGGAAGCAGTTATGCGAATTTTGCAGGATCTGAAGTCTGCACCTGGCAAAGGGCTGATGTTCTCAAAACATGGACATTTGGAAATTGAAGGTTTTACAGATGCTGATTGGGCAGGAAATTGAACTGATAGGCGTTCAACATCAGGTTATTTTACATTTGTGGGTGGTAACCTTGTTACTTGGCGAAGCAAGAAACAGAAGGTTTGTTCTTTGTCCAGTGCAGAAGCTGAGTATCGAAGCATGGTTCATGGCGTATGTGAGATGTTGTGGATTCGGAAATTATTAAAGGAATTGGGCTTCGTGGCTAAAGATGTCATGAAATTGTATTGTGATAATCAAGCTGCAATCGACATAGCTAATAATCCAGTCCAACATGATCGTACTAAACATGTGGAGATTGATAGACATTTTATTTATGAAAAATTGGAAAGCAATGTGATTAGTGTACCACATGTGAAATCAGAGGAACAATTTGCAGATATTTTGACTAAAGCAGTGTCTAGCCATGTATTTAGTGACTCACTTGACAAGTTGGGCATTGGTGACATCTATACACCAACTTGAGGGGGAGTGTTGGCTTGAGTCCTATTTTAGGTAGGAAATTATTATTAGGATTCTTGTAAATATTGTAAGTGGTGTCACAAATTGATTATTTGCTAAAAATATATTTAGTCTTATTTTTTATCTAACGTTTGTGTCAATCAAACGATGTAATGTATTAAAAGCTCAATAACAAAGGATATTTATTGCTCGTGATTTCTTTTGTACGTTTGAGCAATTAATTGAAGCCCAAGCCATGTATGTTATCCGCGTCTCACCATTACTTAAATCGAATATCAATAATTCAGTGAATGTGTTTTTATCTTTTTCTTTTTATTAACCTAATCTACAATATCATTCAGCGAATGCATCATCGACTATGTGTTCCTTATTTTAATTTGTTTCTGAAATGAATATTGTTTACACCCTGATGAACGGCCAATTAGAAAGAGACACGTGGACGGGATCGAATCTGGTCAAAGTCGCATTCGGCACCCAGGACGTGGTCAACCATGCATTCGGCAATCATGCTACCGATCCCTCCATTAGGGCAACGCCCACTCCCAGGACACGTGGCGCGCTCACAATCGACCTCCACAGTCCCACATCGAAATTCTACATCGAATGCGCCCTTTCCATGGCCTATAAAAGAAACCAAGTATCCCACAATAGGGATATATGATAAGGTACGGCATACAAGCCTATTAATCTTCAGTTCAAGTTTATAATCCCGAACTTACTTAAGCATCGGAGAGCCTACGGCCGGTACCACACGGTACCCTAGGTCTTACCGATCGTTATCTTATTTTACAGATAAGGATCCCTCCGAAGCCCTTAGCCTACCGCAGGAAGGCATACAATTGCTAAGTTGACCCTTAAAGTCAGAGAACCATTTTTGGCGTCAACGGTTTGGCGCCCTGTGGGAATCGACACAAAAAGCTTCTGTCATTCTCCCTTCTTCAGTGCCCTTCGGCACCCTTACAATCGGCATCACCTAAGTTGCCGTTCGGCAATACCATACTGAAGCTATTATGAGTGCTAAGGCCGCACCATGCAGAAGACAATTCAAGCCCAAGGGAGGCCCACTTGGCCCACCTCCATAAGACAAGTGGCATCTTCATAACCTTCTACGTTATTTAATATTGGAGGATCAAGGAAAAGCCAACCAAAATATGGCTATACTTTGCATGGCTTGCATGGCTTGCATGACCAAGTGGGAAACCACCTCATTTCAAAGTGCCGTTCGGCAATACCTCCATTTCAAGTCCAAGGGAAAGCCTACGTAATTCATTCCAAAGAGGTAATGGCAAGTGCTGAAAGGCACCTTCAGATCACGAGCCCTTGCTGTTCGGCATCCCTTTGAAGAGTAAAAATATTAGGGACTTGAGCTTGTTCTACGAGCTTCATCATTCGGCGCTTGCCATTGGTGAGATAGAAGCAACTATCCCATTACAATCCAAAAACTGCCGAACGGTAGGAAGAGAAAGTCGCACATGATAAAGCCTTCTCTGAAACATCACTCTTCAAAAAAGATAAGTGGAATATCCTTGTCTTTTTCCATTTCATTATTCTATTGGAATATTGCATGTCAGATTTCATTAAAATATTAGTATTGAATAAAGTTAAACCCATGCATGTGTGGTAGATGACGTTGGGCTTGGGGGGCTTTACATGCACCACCATGCATCCCCATAATTCAGCAAAGCAATATGGCACAAAGCCACTGATTGGTCAAGCCACCATACCTCCTTACCGTTCGGCAGCTAAAGAAAACCCCGCATGCCTCACACCAAAGCTAATGGCTCAGAACCATGTTCAACGGCAGCTCTATGTTGTTTCCTTCTGAAGTCCCAAATTAATGATTTTAAGCAGCAGCCTGTGAGTTTTCAGAAAAATTCCAAGGGTGTCGTTCAGCTCCTAAAGATACAGTCTTATCAGGACACCTCTCCATCATGTCTTATCAATCGGCATACGAGCGTGCGTATAGTTGGGAGGATGATGAACCGAACGGAAACACCAAATGAATCTGCCCAGGTTGGGAAGTATTAGGCCTACCGATCGGTGCCCCACATGATGAAAGCCCCCGTTCACGGCTCGCAAATCAAACTACCGTTCGGCACTGGTTCTCTTCTCTACCAAAATTTGTCAAGCCATTGAAGTGTTCCAAACGACATTACCGTTCGGTACCAACCATGCTCAAAGAAACCATGAAGCTATGTTGCACCACCGTGCTGCTCAAAGCAACCATGAATGGTCTATCCAAATGACAAGGTGCAGACCCAAGTCTGCCCCCACCAAACCTTGCTGAACGGCACAGTCAACTTGCCGAACCATATGGGATTCCTCTCCTAAAATCTAAACCAGCAAGTTGGAAGTATTGTACAGCAAAATGGCCGTTAACAACTACATCCCAACGGCACCCATGCGCTGAAGCCAATTGCCAAACAGCAATTAAAGAAAAAAGTAAAATGCAAGGCACTCCAGACTTTCTACGAATTGCCGTTCGGCACCTTCCTTGGAAAGCATCACTCTAGGAAAGTCCACGTTGCATACTTTATTAAAGAGACATGGTGAATATCAAAATGATGACCGACAAAAAGCACTCAGCCATGCACCTACATAAAAAGCTGAGAGATTCCTACCGTACGGCACCGTGCCAAACGATTGATCAAAACATTTAAGCCTAGCAAGTCTCCTCATCGGCAACACTAGCACATTTGAGCCAAAGCAATCTGATGTCAACCTAAAAGGTGTTATTCGCAACTTCTTGTCGGCAAAACATCCATGGCCACCATCGAAGTAGCCTACCGAACGGCAATACAAGTCAAAAGTCTCAGATAATGGCATCCAATCAGAAAACTAGGTCCAATAATTGACAACCCAAGATGTGAAGGCATGGCACAACGAGACATGCCGTCCGGTATCCATTCTATGCCATAATCTCCCTCATGCCATCATAATAGCTATGTACCAATCGGCAACACAGGCAACGTCTTTCGCTAAGCCAAGGCAACCCATGCCACCCATGGAGTTTTCCTCATCAAAGTCACCACAGGATGCCCAAACCTGAAAGGGATCGGTAGTTAGATGCTCAAAAGGTTTCAGCCTTCGGCTGGCAAATCAATATTGTCAAACAGTTTCAGCTCTATCAGATATGCAAGTCTCTCTATGCCGAACGGTACCCCTACATTCTCAAAAATTGGAGGGCCCCATCGATGGTCAAGGTCATCTACCCATCTGGTCGAATTATGGGTTTCATTGCTCATAGCTTCATTGAGTTAATAGTGGCCCAGCCACCTCTCAAAATCCAAAAAGGCACGTGCATGGCTTCATCCAAAATAAGCACTTCATGCCTTATTAAAGTCTTTGGCAGTAACCACTAATCTAGTGGAGGCCCACTTGTGGCACTTGGCATTCATGGCAACGCAGCAAAAACCCAAGATTATTAGCCATCGGCAATAATCATTGGTGATGATCATCGTCATATACGCCACAAGCAAAAACCCAAGACTATTAGCCATCGGCAATAGACATTCAGGTGCGAGCGATGCCTTCGGCACCCCACCATCATACGACGCGAGCGTGCCTACGGCACCCCGTCACCATTAGGTGCGAGCGATGCCAACAGCACCCCGTCATCATTAGGTGCGAGCGATGCCTTCGGCACCCTGTGATCATCATTTGACGCGAGCGATGCCTTCCGCACCCCGTCAACATTTTGGCAAGAGCGTGCCTACGGCACCCCGTCATCATTAGGTGCGAGCGATGCCTTCGGCACCCCACCATCATACGACGCGAGCGTGCCAACGGCACCCCGTCATCATTAGGTGCGAGCGATGCCTTCGGCACCCTGTGATCATCATTTGACGCGAGCGATGCCTTCCGCACCCCGTCAACATTTTGGCAAGAGCGTGCCTACGGCACCCCGTCATCATTAGGTGCGAGCGATGCCTTCGGCACCCTGCGATCATCATTTGACGCGAGCGATGCCTTCCGCACCCCGTCAACATTTTGGCAAGAGCGATGCCTTCGGCACCCTGTCATCATTAGGTGCGAGTGATGCCTTCGGCACCCCACCATCATACGACGCGAGCGTGCCAACGGCACCCGTCATCATTAGGTGCGAGCGATGCCTTCGGCACCCTGTGATCATTATTTGACGCGAGCGATGCCTTCCGCACCCCGTCAACATTTTGGCAAGAGCGATGCCTCGCACCCCATCAAGGTGCGAGCGATGCCTCGGCACCCCACCATCATACGACGTGAGCGTGCCAACGGCACCCCGTCATCATTAGGTGCGAGCGATGCCTTCGGCACCCTGTCATCATTAGGTGCGAGCGATGCTTTCAGCACCCCACCGTCATATCACGCGAGCGTGCCTACGGCACCCCGTCATCATTAGGTGCGAGCGATGCCTTCGGCACCCACCGTCATACGACGCGAGCGTGCCTACGGCACCCCTTCATCATTTAGGCGGAAGAGATGCCTTCGGCACCCGTCATCATCATAAGGGAGCCTTCGGCACCCTGTGATCATCATTTGACGCGAGCGATGCCTTCGGCACCCCGTCAACATTTTGACAAGAGCGATGCCTTCGGCACCCTGTCATCATTAGGCGAACGGTGCCTTCGGCACCCCGTCATCATTAGGCGCGAGTGATGCCTTCGGCACCCCGCTATCATTCGGCAGATGCGATGCCTTCGGCACCCTGTCATCATTCGGCAGATGCGATGCCCTCGGCACCCCTATCATCATTAGGCGCGAGCGCTGCCTTCGGCACCATCCACACCACACTATACGGCTTGGAAGAAGACTAAAGTGTTGCTCGGTCAATGCACTGAAAATTACAAGTCCCCGACCAAGAAGTACCTCCTTACTCGAGAACTTGGGGGGCTTCTGTTACACCCTGATGAACGGCCAATTAGAAAGAGACACGTGGACGGGATCGAATCTGGTCAAAGTCGCATTCGGCACCCAGGACGTGGTCAACCATGCATTCGGCAATCATGCTACCGATCCCTCCATTAGGGCAACGCCCACTCCCAGGACACGTGGCGCGCTCACAATCGACCTCCACAGGTCCCACATCGAAATTCTACATCGAATGCGCCCTTTCCATGGCCTATAAAAGAAACCAATTATCCCACAATAGGGATATATGATAAGGTACGGCATACAAGCCTATTAATCTGTCAGTTCAAGTTTATAATCCCGAACTTACTTAAGCATCGGAGAGCCTATGGCCGGTACCACACGGTACCCTAGGTCTTACCGATCGTTATCTTATTTTACAGATAAGGATCCCTATCGAAGCCCTTAGCCTACCGCAGGAAGGCATACAATTGCTAAGTTGACCCTTAAAGTCAGAGAACCATTTTTTGGCGTCAACAAATATAATTAAGTGTGATAAAAGGGTGTGACAATAGCAATATGTTTCCTCCTCCTGGCATTAAATTTAAATTGGTAAGAAACTTAGAGAGAAGGGAAAATGGTTGTCACCCCAAAAAAAAGAAGGGAGAAATGGTCAACCATGCGTTTATAAATTTAGCGCTTTACTATTTTTCCCCGAACTTGGTTTCTTCGAGAAGAAAAATGGGAAGAATGGAATGGTCAAGTGATTTAAATTTTGAAATCTTGCTTTATTTAAGCAAATTGAAATGATGACGGGTCAATGTCAACAAGGATGGCCTTAATAAATTAGGTGAAACAAACGAGTGAAAATATAGCTATAGAAACAGAGAGAACTCTTCAAAGTCAAACAACTTCATATTCTAATCAAGATTTTATCATTAAAAGCAATGCACCAGAGGCCCATGTCAAAGTACATACCACAAAATGTTTCTTCTTTTTGGCGGCCTGGTTTTGTTTGGGCATGAAAATTGCTTTCTTCCGACTAAAACAAAGAAGAAAAAGAGGCCCGAATAAGAATTTTCTTTTCTTTTGTATGTACACATGAATGAAATGAAGCAACAAAAAAGATGAATGTTATGATGGTTTGCTGAGCTTTAAACATATATGAGCTTTGACAGGCTTGTGATCAGAACTGTGAATGTCGTCCATGGCTTCGTACGAATGCAACGTTGCATGGATTTCCTCCGTGTCTTGGGTCTTGAACAAAATCCGATCCGTCCACGATGGCATTCTCACCTGTGCGCAGGTACGTCAACATTGAACTGATATATAATTCATTGTACAATTGCAAATGAGAAAAGTGAGAGATGAAATATTGATGTATACCTTGTAACTTGTATCATAATTGCTGCTTCCAATGTTATATTTATATGTGGGCTTAAACGTTAATGTGCCCTCGCTATAACCTTCGAAGATCTGTCCTCTCTCAGCCTCTTGTAAGAGCTGGTCATTGTTAGTGAGTAGCTGTATTTAATCAGAAACAAGTAAGCTATATTTTGGGGGATGACAATATATATATATATATATATATTTTGAGGTAAATATGAAACAAAAATCTTGATGAAGAAATGTTGAATGAACCTAAAAAAAATGAGGAAACGGACCCCTATGATCAAACGAGCTAAGCATGAAATAAAGGAAATTAAAAGAATTTTGTTATGAACACAACTTACTCTGTGAAGATCATTGTTTATGAGATCTCTTGCGGGATAGTTGCCGATCCCTTGTATCCTGTAGTTGAGATCTCCCAACCAAACAGTAATTTGAGCAGGTCTTGCATAAGGGTTCAGTTTCTGAGAGAAAAGAGATTCAGATACGTTTCTGAATTCAGAATTCCTCTTCTCCACGTTCTGAGCATGAGCTACACATATTTTACACACAAAAACACGCACGCAAATTAGGAAAAAAAAGACCACAAAATCTCATGGGCACAAGTGTAGTGGGTGACTTGGTAGGCCCAAATGTATGGCCCAAAATTTAGATACTGGGAAGGGAAGGGATTATTAATTACCAGAGAGATGGCAAGAGATGAACACCATTGTAATGCCTTTGTAGTTAAGGCGGATTCCCACGGCGCCTTTCTTTCTCCCAATTAGTCCTCCAAAGCCCCCTACTGGACTCTTATCAATCTTCACTTCTGTATATCAGTAAGTATATCAGGAAAAAAAAGAGAAAAGGAAATATTCAATCGAATCGAAACATATTCGTGATCGAAACCTTGACTTTCTAGCTAGTAGAGAATTCATGTATACCCTTTACCTTTGGTGAACAAATCTGAGTCCTTTAGCCCAAACACGTAGAGGTGTATAGATTGCATGATGGATTTTCCCAACAAGCTTCATGCACAAGGGGAAATGAAAGGTCAAGCTTAATATAAAGTTATGAGTTAGGGTTTAAGTACATACAAACATTTTAATTAAATTAATAAAACTTGAAACAAAAAGAAAATATTTTATATGTCTGTCTCACATGTGAGAGTCAAGCAGCGCTGCCTGTAAAAGTCGTGAAATATTTTTGCGGGGCACCTCCTGCAGACCTACAACCAGAAGATCAAACTTCCGATTGTTCCCAACCAGCTCTGCCAAATCTTCGTAGGTGACCTATTATCTCCAGAGAAACAAGAATAAGAAAAACTGTTTAATATTTAATAATCACCATGATTCATGAAGCTAAAATTAATATGTTTGTAATTAAGCAAGCATGAAGTTGAGGTACCTGGCCATTCATGTTCCAGGTGACGACGCAAATACAGAGATCTGAATAGCTTGAGAAATCACAACGGTTGTCTACTCTTACTGTCGTTATTCCTTCATGCGACATCGTTGCACCATGGCTGTCCAGGGAACCCAGCTGTATTGGTTTTCGCCTTAACTTGAATCTTCTTCTACGGAGTTTTACAAAACCCATAATAATTATAAGTTGTTTTCCAAGAGTGAAGAAAGATGAATCAATCTTTCTAAAAAACAGGATAAAATCCAAGAGAACAACCCTACTAACTTAACTTAAACTGATATAATTAAGTAAGAAAATGCTCAATACCCTTTGGCAGCGTGAATGGAACTGAAATTTCCCATGTTGCTTCTTCACCAAAGCCTACAGGTACGTTGTACCGTATTGCTTTCTTTCCTTTTCTGTAAAATTCAATCGCAAAATTCAAAACGGACAGAACCTTGAATGCTAGAGTGGGAAAGGCACACATTGACTTGGACTTGTATAATTAATAGCAAAATGCACCATATACATATATACAAGCTACAAGCAGAGAAAAAATCCCTAGCCACAATTATTTTCCAATTGGCGGTGCATGCGTATGAGAAAGGAAAGTCAAACTTGTAAATTATTCGCATATTGCCTTTTATCACATTAGTTCTTATTTGTCCACAAGTTAGGTTAGGATGTGGAAAATGTAGACAAGTTAAAATAACAATTGAAAAGGACCTTTCATGAATGATCGATCCCCTCGTAAGTTCTCGTGCGTCATAATAAAGATAACGCGAAGTCATGCATGGAAATTTCAATGGGATCAGCTTGATAGAATCTGTGCGTAGTGGCTCGTAGAGCTCAAGCAAGCGAGACGAGACGAGACCATCTGATTTCGGAAGTTCCTTGCCGGCCTGGGTTTTAGCTTGTTCAAAAATGAGCGAGGGCAAACGCAAAGGACAAGTAGAAGCTTGCAAGTTATTGCGGCTTGAAATTTCCTTGTCAATTTGAACACAAATTCACACATCTGCATAATAATGAAAGTAAGTGAACCAAGTTTTGACAAATATGATACCAATCCCTCCGACCAATGTTTACCAGAAATAATATGTATCCAAGTTCATTTAGACTTTTGGTTCATCATAATATATTTAGTACTAAATATGCGTATGGAGGTCTCTTTGTTCAACATATATAGTAAGCATATTAAACCTAAAAACAAATAAATAAATAAAATGTTGCGATTAGAAAGTTTTTTGTTGTCGTTGTTATTGTTGGAATAGATGCTTTATTAAAATAATAAGCAACATAAGAGTGTACATAAGATAGCACTGAAAACAGCAAATACTATCCAAAATTCAAATATGAGAGACAATAACAAATGCGTGATTTTTTTTATAAAAAAAAAACTCGCGCCTGAACAACTCAATGGGAAAAAAAGAGAAAAAAGAAGAGGAAGCACGAACATCCCTTCAATCTGCTGGACAGCACCAGAAACTTGCAACCTACAACAAACACAAATTTAGATATATAAGAAAAAATGAGATAAAATTAAAATAAACTAAAAGATAAAACAAATAAACAGTAAAAAAGAGAACTAGCCAACAAAACCCAAACAAATCAATATATGCACCAAAAGACCAAAAAAAACTGTTGTGAGCAATATCGATGCATCAAAATAAAAGAATCAAAAGCAAATATGAAACAGACAGAATTATGATCAACAAACAGAAATCATCACCCTGCATCAGAAAAATAAAGCAGAAAATGAAAACTAAAAGCATCATAAACCTATGCACGAACAGTACTTTGAAGTTAAGAGGGCAAGTAAAATTAAACAAACTAGAACACCAAACAAAACTTATGTACGAAAAGAAAGTTAATTGCTGTTGTTTTTCAAACTCAAATTTGAAATATGAATGTACGTAGTTATTCAAAAATATATATATAAAATGTTTTCTAATACACCAATTTTGACAAATGATTCATTTTAACAGTGAGTCTGTGAGAATTATAAAACTTTTGAAAAATATTTAATTTGTGGACAAAGCCAAAAGTTGGAAGTCGTGGATTTCTCGCGGGTAAAAGACTGGTTATATATTTTTAAAGATGTTGGAGGAGAAAAATCCATTGTCGTCTAGTCCGGTTTAGGATACCTGGCTTTCACCCAGGCGACCCGGGTTCAAATCCCGGCAATGGAAATAAGGTTTATCTATTTTTGCTTTTTTGTTTTTAACATAGTGCTAGGCTTTTGATTTCAGCGGGTTCGTCTAGTCTATATATCAGCACTGTAAGCCGAGCTTTTTCCTTCAAATCTACTGATACTGAAGACCCATTTCGAATTTTCGATTTGCAAGATTTCTTTTATTCCACAAAGCCCCTCGTCTGATCCCGCACTCTCACTTCCTAAATAATTTGTATTTGATATATGTTTTTCTTCTCCATTTTTTCGGGTTCAACTTCTTGCTTATCGAATTTGATTCTTAAAATGTCTGAAATTCTTAATTTTAGTTTGGTGGATCCGCTGCCAGACAACATGATCGGCTAACTGGTACTTGTCTTGGGAATCGAAACTTGCCTGACTTATTATCTCCATATTTTTGGGACAAATCGAAGGCGATATGGTAAGCCGCCGTTTGTTTTGATTTTGTGTAATTTTAATAATTTCATTCAATTGGTTATATATTATGGGTGCTTTGCTTGTGAGTCCTTAATTCTCTTTCTTTGTTAATCTACCCTGTGCCCTAACTTAAATCTGGTAAATTTATTTGTTGTGGGTTATGGAAAGTATAAATTTCTCCCCTGTTAATCTTCCTTTCTGGTTGGCATTTCAGTGGTCAGAACAGGATGAAACATGCTTCTTTTGTATATATGACCATATGAAATCTGGCTATTGGTTGTGAGAGTAAGAATATGAACTTTGTTTGCTTAATCTCTGTCTCAAGCACACAAGTTGCAGTCTAAATGATCTAGAAACTACCGGTCTTTGTATTAAACTAATGATTATGTTTTTCAATTCCTTGAATATCTTAGATGCAAAGACAACCACTGAAGTCCCCTTGCAAACCGCAGATGGAGTTGGATAGGATTAGCAATTTACCGTGTCATGTTGTAGAACAAATTCTGTCGTGTTTGCCGATTAGGGAGGCAGTGAGGACAAGTGTTTTGTCAAGCAAGTGGAGGTACAAATGGGCTATGGTTGCGCATCTTGTGTTCGATAGTCACTGTCTCTCGGCTCAAAACCGAACAACCTTCGTCAACATTGTGGATCATGTACTCTTACTTCACATTGGCCCCGTACACAAGTTCAAGCTTTCAAATCGAGATTTTCTAGCCACTAGTGATATTGATCGATGGATTCTTCATCTATCAAGAAGCTCTATCAAAGAGTTCATACTTGAAATTTGGAAAGGGAATCGCTACAAGATGCCCTCATCTTTATTTTCTTGCCAAGATATGACTCATTTTGAGTTATTTAATTGTTTGTTAAGACCTCCGCCAACATTCAAAGGCTTCAGCAGATTGAAGAGCCTTGATCTTCAGCATGTTACCTTGGCCCAAGACGTCTTTGATAATATGGTTGTTCGCTGTCCTCTGCTTGAGAAATTGACTGTGATGAACTTTGACGGTTTCACCCTTCTCAACATTGATGCACCAAATCTCCAATTCTTTGACGTTGGAGGTGTTTTTGAAGATGTTAATTTTAAGAATACCTTAAATCTTGCTGTAGTCTCCATTGGTTTGTACGAGCATGTTTGCAACTACCAAAGACGAGGGCCTCCTGGCAGTTCTAGCCATTTGCTCAAGTTTTTCGCTCACCTGCCTCGTATTCAAAGACTGGAAATTCAGAGTTACTTTTTAAAGGTAATTGAGGGTTGTGTAGTTTTACTTTCATTTAGTGAGCATTCACATGGCCATGGGAATCTGAGTATATTGATTGAGTTCGCTATTTTCTATATCCTTTCCTCTCCAGTATTTAGCTATTGGTACCTTGCCAGGAAAGCTGCCTAAACCATGTCTAGTTCTGAATTATCTTTCTATTCGCATAAGCTTCACTGATTCAGATGAGATCTTAACTGCTGTATGCCTTTTGAGAAGCTCCCCTGCTCTACAAGAATTAGAAATTTTGGTGAGTTTTATTCTACTGGTGCATGCAGTATTTCTCTGTTGAGTTAAAAATTTCAAACCAATTGGTCCAACTCTACCATATAATACCATAGACCTTGTCCTTCTGCAGGTCCGGCCAGAGGATACAACTTGTGCAGGAACGGTTAACTTTCAGTTAGATGACAACTGGAATGGTCCAATTGCCCGACTGCGCCGTGTGAAAATAAACGGCATCTCTGGTACCAAACCCGAACTAGAATTCATCAGACTTCTACTTTTAGGTTCACCCGCACTTGAGAAGATGACTGTTAAGCCCGCTTCTGTCACCTGTGGTTGGGAGATTGTAAAGAAGTTGCTTCAGTATAGGCGCGCCTCAGTACATGCAGAGATAATCTACTTAGACCCATGACATGACTCATTAATGAGTTTTGGCAGCTATGAGGACTTTCCTGCTGAAAGGAATGTTGGTTTTGTATGAAGTATTAATGATGTATGTTTATTTTTCTGAACAATGTCTCATGATAAGCCGAGGGAACTGGTATCTGTAAGCTCTGAGATCTGGATTAACTTTGCATGAATATTGCATAATGTATGCGATTAGGAGATGATATTTTGTAACTGTGAAGCAGCTAATTTACATCTACCAATCAACCAGCTTCCTTCTACGCCGTCGGTTGTATTCGTGTACCATGTACTATTACATGTTCTTTCATATCACATCAAAAGATTTGTTGATTCAATATACAGAGAGAGAGTTTCTGTACATGGTGTTAGCTGAAGAGATTTGAAAGTCAAAGGCTCAATCTACCCTTCTTCACTTATAGTCAAACTCAAACTTGAGCTAATAATTTAGTTACCCACCGAAATTTTTGAGGGATATTCATTGCATGAAAAATATAAATAATATATATACTTTTTGGGTATTTAGCGTTTAGTAACTCCGGTCTTTGCTTGCACTGAAGAAATCTGAACGTGGCACAGGCACAGAAAGCATGTAAAACTCATGTGAATAAGGCCTGAAAATAACTCATGAAACGCAAAAAGCATGTGAACAGTAGGATTTATTTGTTCAAATTGTTATGGGAATGCTAGCAACTTTCTCCATTTCCCTCACGAGTTATTTTCTTTGCACTTAAAACAATGACACTGATACATCAAATAACCTACCTTTTGTTTTCTATATTTACCCTTATTTGATGTATTGCTACCATTCCCCACTTATAATAAAATCGACATGTGCGAGGGAGTGAGGAACTCTGAACTCTATCTCTAATCCATTGGGTGGGGCCCACGTTACATTCAGAGCTATGAGTCTGATTGGATTTCGAGACTCACAACCACAGAGTTGGTGAGACGTGTGTAAAATCGGACGGCTCTAGGGCCTGTGTGGAGTGTGTCCTAGCTCGTCTGGACGTCGCATATAAGTCAGAACGACCAGTCAAACTATTATCACGCATACCTTACCAACCAGCAAAATGGTAAGAAAAACGGACACGGCTCACTCACTGTATCTGTGGGCAGCCAGTCCACCCACGACAGCCAAGAACCCCCTACAATCTCACGTTCTATTCTAAATTCTAAATGGGTTGGCTTGATATAACACACACACACACAAAACAAACCAATAAACCATCTTTGGCCTTCCTTGGACTCTGCTCTGCAGCACACAACACAGAGTCATGGACAATGATACCCCGCTCCTCGTTTCGAACCACAGCGGCCATGAACAAGAAGAGAAAGTCGGCATTGTTAAGGAGTTCGGGATCGAGTCTAAGAAGCTATGGAAGATTGCGGGCCCGGCTATCTTCACCGCCATATGCCAGTACTCCTTGGGTGCTCTCACTCAGGTCTTTTCCGGGTTCGTCGGGGATGTCGAGCTAGCCGCCGTCTCCGTCGAGAACTCCGTCGTCGCCGGCCTCGCTTTCGGTGTCATGGTAATTAATTTTCATATAGGAAATTGTTTTAGCATTAATAATATCTGTAGAGCTAATTGATTGGTTAATTAATAACTTGGCAGCTGGGAATGGGGAGTGCACTGGAGACGCTGTGTGGGCAAGCATACGGTGCGGGGCAGATCAGGATGTTGGGGATATACATGCAGAGATCGTGGATCATTTTGCTGGTAACAGCTTGTGTTTTGGTGCCGGTCTATGTTTGGTCGCCTCCCATTCTTGAGCTGGTTGGAGAGACCGATGAGATCTCAGAGGCCGCCGGTTTGTTTTTTTTTTCTTTTCCCCTTTTCTTTCCTGTTTAATATAAATATTTATATATAAGATTATATGCGAAATTAGTAAAATTCTTATCATGTGCAAGAAAAATATGTTTGGTTTTTGTCCGTATCCATTAAAGAAGGCTAATTATTAATTAATAATTAATATGGCCAACACATGGCAACTCCTTATGGAAACAATCCCACTGGAAAACAAAGTAATCTTTTTTTATTTAAAGACTTGGATTTGTGGTGTTAATTAATCATATCATTCACAAGTTTGGCCAATCAAAAGATTATTATTTTCTTTGTTTCTAGAATTGTTCATTAATTTGCTGAAAATGGGCTTGTCTCAAGGCTGTCGACACCTACAAGTCTTCCCAGCCCCAAAGCCAACTTGTTTGCTCAAAAATGAAAGTCACTTTTTCTTTGCCTTTTTAAATTTTCTCCTTTTCGGAAGATTGCCCTTAGTTTTTTTCTTCTCTGTTTTCGTAACTTCCCATTAGTGAGTATTGGGGTCTTTATGGTACAGGAAAGTTTGCTGTGTGGATGCTTCCACAATTGTTTGCCTACGCAATCAATTTTCCCATACAAAAGTTTTTGCAAGCACAGAGGAAGGTCCTTGTCATGGCCTGGATATCAGCTGGAGTGCTAGTAATACATGCATTATTCAGCTGGTTGTTAATGTTGAAGCTTGGGTGGGGCTTAGTTGGAGCAGCAATCATGCTCAACACATCATGGTGGCTAATTGTTATTACCCAATTGTTGTACATCTTCATCACCACGTCAGATGGTGCTTGGAGTGGATTCTCTTGGCTTGCATTTGCAGACTTATTTGGCTTTGTTAAGCTCTCTTTAGCTTCTGCTGTCATGTTATGGTATTTTTCTTCTCCTTTAAGTCCTATGGTCTATGTGAAGTACAATATTTTGTTACCATATGCTGATTAAAGGTTGCTTGCTGTGCAAAATGCAGCTTGGAATTCTGGTACTTGATGGTGCTAGTGGTTATAACAGGCCGTTTGAAAAACCCTTTGATCCCAGTTGATGCCATCTCTATTTGGTAATGTGCTTTAGTTATCCAGAAAAATAGTGATTTCATGGGTTTTTCACAGAACCATGAACTTTTAGTGTTTTGACCTTACCCACACAACAATTTATGCAGCATGAACATAAATGGATGGGATGCAATGATTGCAATTGGGTTTAATGCTGCAATAAGGTACAATTATGCTCCCTTCATCTTCTTTTTGTCCTTTTTCATTTCTTCCATCCCAATTTGTTCTGTTTTTAAACTTTTTATAAAAATAACATTCCATGTTTCATGAAAAACTAATTTACCTTGTGATGTGTATTGCAACAGTGTGAGAGTATCAAATGAACTTGGAGCTGGAAATGCCCAGATAGCGAAATTTGCTGTGGTAGTGGTTTCCACCACTTCGATTGCTATAGGAGTGGTTTGCTTGGCTGTAGTTTTGGCAACAAGAGATTATTTCCCTTACCTTTTCACCAACAGTGATGCCGTTGCTGAGGAAACTACTCACCTTGCACTCTTGCTTGGAGTCACAGTCCTTCTCAACAGCCTTCAACCAGTCTTATCTGGTAAATACTAAACACAAACACACAATATATGTGTAAGTAAATTTTCTTGTTCTTAACTGTTTATTGTCTTTAAATTGTTTCTGCAGGTGTTGCTGTTGGAGCTGGATGGCAAGCTCTTGTTGCATACATCAACATTGGGTGTTACTATATCGTCGGATTGCCAGCTGGAATACTTCTTGGATTCACATTTGGTTTTGGAGTGGAGGTGATACAAAGTTCCTTCCTCTTTTTCTTTTTCACTTGGAAACGATATCTTATATGGGCCAATTAATTGTGTTTAGTTTCCCTCCAAATACAATTTTTTGAACTTGTGTGTTCTGTAGGGTATTTGGTCAGGGATGATTGGTGGCATTGCCTTGCAAACCCTAATCTTGATCGTGATCGTTTCCTTAACTAACTGGAACAAAGAAGTCAGTATTTCTTACTTAACTCTCTCTTTCCCTCTCCATCCATATCCACTCTTAGCCTCAAACCGCGTTCTTTTGCTTAAAACAGATAAATATTTATTTACGTTTTATGAAATGTGCAGGCTGATGAAGCAGAGAGCCGTGTCCAGAAGTGGGGAGGAGGAGTAGCTGCACTGGATTAAATCAAAGACTAAACATAAAAATTGAAAGAGTGCCACAGCAGCCACACAGGCTCTTCTTGTCTCTGTTACTTTTGCAGGCAACCATTGACAATGCAGTCCAATGCATCATTGTGCTAAATCAAGATTTTGATGCTGAAACTTAAATTGATTGGTAAGAACTTGAGTGAGCAACGGTGACACGCATCGATTTTTTTGTTGTGAAAAAATTTACATGCTAAAATGGTGCAGCATCAGCAGTGTAGTCAATTTTCAATTTTTCACGTGACATAAATATAATAGCTGTACCGCTTTGGACCTGTAGTACAATTCAGGCATTTCTTGTCTTTGTTAGTTTTTAGGGGAGTTTTGTTTTTGTACTTTTATTTGTTTAGCAATAAAAACTATCGCTTGTCTTAAAGAAGAAAAATACTTGAACTATTGTTTCAAATATTTGAAACCCTCAACCCAATCCTTGACCCAAAGAAAGAAAATAGGAAACATGCATTGAGTCATTCTATAGTGAGGGCTTTATATATATGATCCCTAAGTAAGGTCATATCTCTTAACCGTTGGATTAGTTAACTAATTTAATCAACAGTTAAAAGATGGGACATCACCTAAGAACCATATATAAGGCCCCTTGCTATAGAATTCTTGAACACACATCCCAATCGAAGTGCAACCTATAGGCCTGTGGAGGAACATACAATGAGATTGGCCCAACAAATGTAAAATTTGGGTTGTTAAGCAATTTGGCAAGCGAATGAGGAACCGGGCCGTCTTGAGAAATAGGCTGCCTTGTACAGCAAAGTCACATTTAAAAATAATATATATATTACAGGCCTCTAAATTACAACAAATAAGCTAGTGACAAGATAACACTCACGATTGATTGGACATATTCAAGATTTTGTGAGAGACATAACACGACAATGAGATTGGCACCATTGATAAAACTTTTTACGGGTTATGATTTTCCTTATCTCATTATTTATTTATGGGTTATGATTTTTTCATTTCCTTTTGTCTACTTACACATCTTTTTGTTTTCTAATACTTTTTATTATTTTTATAATATAAAAAATAATATAAGTGAACAAAAGAAATGTGGAAACATACAATTTTCAACGAATGGAGTGTAAGTGAAAGGAGTGAGAAAATAAGTTCCTTTTTTTTTTTTTTTTGTGAACATAGTAGATTCATTGATATGAAGACAGATACAAGATTACACAGGAAGAACACTGCCCTCATAGGAGGGTTCTTGCATACAAGAAAGTAGAAATAAAACAATAAAAACAACCAGTGCAAGAACAATGAGCAAATTCCATATGTAATTAAACCCCAGCTCACTCAGAGTTGAAGATGATAGGATCCATGAGAACTCAGGAACTAGTGTTGAATAGAGATCGTGTGGAAAACCAACTCTAAAGCATCATTGGGACTGGAAACACCAATAAGTGAAAGAGCAATTACCACTCAAATTCCACCTTGACTTTCAAAGGAAGTCACAGTATCTCAAGCAACACCTCACGATCCTACAACACCAAAGGAGTAGATCCCACCAGATCCATCAACTCCACTTCCATGGAAAATATCTTAGAAAAGCTACCAACAAACCCTTAAAATTCAATACCACAGACAACAAGAGGGCAACTGTGGAGATCTACCAAGATCAACCCAACAGGCTGAGAAACATCCCCTAAAAGCATAGGGGAGAAGACAAAAGCTTGCCAAAAGGCAAATGAGCAAAATCCCAACAAAAAACAGGGGGAAAAACTCTCCACAACATGACGGGGGCGGAAAGAAGCCCGGTTTATTAGTCGAAAGGAAATGAATTTAGGGGAAACCCTTTAGATTCAAAAAAGTTTGCAATAGCTTTAGCAAGGTTTTTGGGTTGAAGGAGGAAAAAAAAGGAAGTTTCAAGAAGAAGTTATTGGTTCCTTATTTATTTGTCCTACTTCACACTTTTCTTTAAAGTCAAAAGAGTCTTTGCTATAAGGTGTTCACAATCTTGTCTTGTCATACTTCTTATGAGCTCAACTTGCAAATCATCATTTTGGGTATACAAAACAAACTTTAGATGTAAAAAATATAGCTATAACAATGGCGTATGGAAAATAGGGTTTAGAAAATCTAGATATTCGAATAAGATCAGAATTATAAATTAAAGGGGTACATTGACATTTGGTGGTAATAGGATGCAAAATGTTAATTTTGAAGTAGGCTTTAACTACTTTATCTTAGTTTTCGGATGAACTATTTCCCTTTTAGAGGAAATCCAATTTTCGTTTTTTTTTTCCTGCTTTTGGGCATGCATTTTAGTTTTATCTCAGGCCACGACATACCGCCACCACCACCCATGGCCACGCATACCACCACCACACCAACCCAGCCACCCTAGCCTTTCTCTTCTCACAAAAAGTCTGGAAACTCCTCTGAGTTCCTGGTCTCTTTGCTCAACAAAACAGAGTACTTTACTCCAGGAGTTTTCCCTGGCCTAGAACCACCAACCAGGACCACCCAGCCCCCAGCCTCCAAACCACCACCCCAACCAGATTTTCTTACGATTTCGCTCTTGTTTTTTCTCTTTCTTGTTGTGTTTGGCATGATGGACATGGTCTCCCTCATCTCTTATGGCTCGAGCTCGTTAGTTTTGCCTCCTCTGAATTTCTCTCTCTCTCTCCGACCATGGAGAATGAAGTGGAAGTTGCAGAGGTCAGCTCACCATTCACCTTGAAAACAACCTGGACTTTACAGAAGACAGGCGTGGCATTATTCTTGCCGGCTTCCTCATCACTGAGAAAGAACCTAGAGATCGGTGGAGTGAAGAATGCCCTCCAACGTGAGTGGCGCAACATCGTACACTCGGACGATGTCAAGATTGCATGGGCCAGTCCCAATGTATATGTTATTACTGCTGCTTCTTTTGTGGTGGCTAAGAAGCTTATTGAGAAAGGTCCCTGGCATGTCAACGACGATGTTTTCTCCATCCAGCCATGGCCACAAAGCTCTGCACTAGCAGAAATTCACCCAAACAAAGCAACCTATTGGATACAAGCACATGGGATTCCCCTTGGTTAGATGACGGGGAGGAATGCACGATTGATAGGAGAGAAAATTGGCTCTGTTATTGGAATTGAGGACCCTGCCACCAATGGAACCAGGAGCTTTTTACGGATGAGAATCGAGATCGACTCGACAAAACCACTTCTGCTTGGTTTCTGGTTACCCAGAGCAAACGAAGAGCGAACTTGGATCAACCTGAAGTATGAGGGACTGCGGCGTTTCTGCTTCCGTTGTGGCAGACTTGGCCATGCAAATCTCTTGGGTAAACCATGTGTTCGTACTCTTGGCACAGTTGTTGCTCAGGAAGGGATGAAGTATGGAGCGGAGCTGGCTGTGAGAGCCACTCGGGGCCCTCTCCACTCTTCCCTGTAAAACACTCTCGTAGCATACCATTTTCTCAGTTGGTAGAGAAGGAATTACCGGGGAAGCGGAGGTCTGTGGAAGATGTTTGTCACCGTCCGAACCCGTTTCCATGGCAGCCCGCCTGTTTTCTCCGAACCCGTTGGGAGTGCACGCGCGGAGAGACTGGACAATGCTGACCACTTGCATTCGGCTGGGAGACAGGCACGCTGGTCCAGTTCCCAATGGAGTGATGGGCTCACATCCTGTCGTGAAAGAATTGTATTCAAATTCAATGGCCATTATTACGCATGCATGTTCCCCTAGTGCTACAGCTAAAAGACGAGTAGAGGAAGCTCTAGGCGTGCCAACTGAAACTAATTCTGAGACCCCAATTGTTAATTCTTTATTGGGCCCTGCCTCATTCCTTGGCTTGTGTCAGGAAAGACCCCACCCTTATTGGTGAGTCTGAGATTACTCATGCGGTTGTGGATGATGTCGCACTCCACAAGACGACATCCTTGATTCCTGAATCTGATCCCACAAAAGAGACGGAGCAGCCTACACATCAGAAACGTAGTAAGAAGAAATTTATTCTTGAAGGAGGCAACCCCCCGTCAAAAAGGAAAAAATTTCTTCCGTCGCTTAGCCCAGGCTGCTCTCTAAAACTCACTAGAGGAACTGTGGGGGTTAGAGCTGGTGCTAAAGGGGGACGTAAACGGGCACAAGGCTCCACTGGTGTGGCTAAGTCTCGCAATCAATGACTCATCGCGTGTGAGGTAGTGGTGAGTCCATCCAAAGAGTTGGAAATCCTTGAACTGAGGGTTAAGAATGGTCATATTGACGGCGGTGGTGGCTGGCCTTTGACAGCCACGAAAGATCCATGAAACTACAATTTTGGAATTGTCATGGTCGGGGCATTTTCCTGACAATTCCTAACAGAAAGATGCTTTTATGCTCTATTAGCCCCTCTACTTTGTGCCTCTCTCTTCTTATTGGAGGTGTCGGCAGCTTTGTTTTTGTGCGTTTGTCTTTGTTTTCTACTATGAATGTCCTCCTCCGACTCCTCGCGGCTTTGTCTCGATGTTGGATCTTCTCCACCGTGTTACGTTCTGGAGCGTCTCTCCTCAGGTAATACTATTGCTGTTGAGGATGCTTTTAAAGTGCATTTTGGCACTTACCTCTCGGATTATGGTAGCGCTCTATGAGCCGCTGTGATGGCGTATCCATCACCATCTTCCTCTCGGTTCTTTGGTTTCTGTGACTTCTCTGGTGGTTTTGATCTTGCATTGGGTGCCTTGCCAATTGGTTATTGGGGGTGCGGCTTTTCTCATTTTCCTGTTTTACGGATTTTCTTTTTGTTTCTTGGCTTTTGTTGTTCCTTTTAATTTGACTGGGTAAGAAGCTTGGTTCTAGCCTTGAACTGAGGTCTAGCGCTTCTACTTGGTTCGTGTATTTCTGGCTCAGTTTGCAATCTATCCCGTTTTGGTTTCTTTGAAACCTAACATTGACAAAAAAAAATGTTAATTTTGAAGTAAGGGCATTTCCATTGCAAATGTATAAAGGGAGATGTAAAAGACATTTACACTCGTAGTTGTCGAAAGTTGCTCCAATAGTGAGGTGTAAATGAATACAAATATAGTATTTGGCCGGAAAATATTGAAAAAAAAAACGTAAATAGTTTGTATCCGATTTATTTTAAGCAAAGACTTTTCTCCACCGCGGGAAGAGGAGAGGTAAGGAGAGGTAAGGAGAGGTTTTAATTGACGTGATCGCATACATTCCCTTTTCAGAGTCATTTAAATTTGCCCCTCCTCTTCTCACTCTCTTTTTTTTTATCCTTCACGGAGGAAGAAGAAGAGAGGAAAGGGAAAAAGTCTCTATCTTTCTAGGGGTTTTACTTCCCCTAGAAGATTCTCTTTTTTTCCCGGGAAATTATTCTCTTTCTCCAGTGCTTGAGCGGAGGACCGCTTCATCTTTGTTTATCTGCAAAATATATACATCTTTTTTATTCCTTTGTCGGTTTTTTTGGTAGATAAACAATGGAGGACGACTATTATGTGAGCAGTGACGATGACTATTACGACGAGGACGATGATCGCAACAATATGGAGCTGTTGGAATACGTTGAGAATTACGAGAGTCTCAGGCCTGAGGCTCCGACGAGTAAGGTAGAGATAATTTTTAGCTTCGTTGTAAATTGATCGACGAAATTTGACGGTGTCATTGTATTCTATAACAATTTTCTACAGTTTTTCGTTCCTTCAGGTTGATTTTTTTGTATTAATTTTTCAAGATTTTTCGAAGTAAAATTTATTTCTTTTTTTCGCCAACCAAAAAGGAAGCCCGGTTCCTGTTTGGTTGATGAGAATGTGGTTGTCGTGAAGTTTCGAAAAAGAAAAATGTGTCTTTTTAGATGATTAACAGCTCGAGTTTATATTCAATTTGCAGCTATGGTTTTATCTTTGTAAGTGAAATTCAAGGGAACTATGTAATTGATTCAAATTTACGTCAACAGAGTCTTACATAACTTAATCCCGCTCTCCTCTTAAATTTGCATAGCCAACAGAGAATTGATTCAATCTTTTTTAAATATACTTTGAAAGTTATCCTCGTAAATTCAGTTCTATTCCTTATGCTGTCTGATTTCGTATTAAAAGTTGTGGCTTCTAGTTCTAGTCTCAATTTTTGCTTTCAGTATTTTATGCTTATCTCCCTCTCCTTCTTCATTCATGACCCTTACTGGTGTTTGACAGGTTATTTCAAAAGAATCTCTCTTGGCTGCACAGGCATGGAATTTTTGTTTTTGCTTTTGATTGTATGAGTGTTGCTGTCGTTATGTATGTGTTATGGTCGACTAGGTTAATGTTAAATGTTGCCATTAAAATGTGCAGAGGGATGACTTGCAAAGGGTAATGGATGTGTTATCATTGAAAGAATACCACGCCCGAACCTTACTCATCCATTATCGTTGGGATGTTGACAAAGTGCTTGCAGTGCTTGTAGAGAGGGGGAAAGATAGATTATATGCCGAAGCAGGTGTGACTGTGGTAGAGGATGACAATCTTGTCTCATCACAGTTTTCATCTGACGTTATGTGTGGTATTTGCATGGACGAGATTCCTTCTGATCAGGTGACAATAATGGATTGTGGTCACTACTTCTGCAACAATTGTAAGTACTCTGCTCTGCATTATCTCTTTGCAGAATCATGGCATCCGTCGAATAAGTTTTTTTCTTATTTTTCTTTTGTTCTGTAAAACCACATGAAGTTTAGCTTAGTAAATCCTAACTTGATTACAGTCCTTGGGGAAACAAATTTTCTATTTTTATATTCAAGAGGATTTCAGTAAGTTTTTAATGTGTCGTCAATTTGTACTTGATCTTCTAGGAGATTATAGCATGTTTACTTGTAAAAATCTGTGGACTGAATCAGATTTTTAACATGGGAATATAAACCAGTAACTGCCTGGAATACTACTATCCATGTTGGTGGGTTGCCATCCTTTATTTATGTATTTATGAAATGTGTGCATCTGATTGTATTTTCATTTTAATGAAATAGTTTTGTCTAACATTGTGCTTAGGTTGGACAGAGCATTTTATTGTGAAAATAAATGATGGTCAGAGTAGGCGCATTAAATGCATGGCACACAAGTGCAATTCTATTTGCGATGAAGCAATAATCAGAAATCTAGTCGGTGCAAGGGATCCTAATCTGGCAGAGAAATTTGAGCGTTTCCTTCTGGAATCATATATTGAGGACAATAGAAAGGTGAAGTGGTGCCCAAGTGTTCCCCATTGTGGAAATGCTATACGTATTGAGGAAGATGAATTATTATGTGAGGTTGAATGTGCATGTGGGCTGCAATTCTGTTTTAAATGCTTATCTAAAGCGCACTCCCCTTGTTCATGCCGAATGTGGGAACTATGGTGTCAGAAGTGCCAAGATGAATCAGAGACTGTTAATTATATTGCAGTCAATACGAAACCTTGCCCAAAATGTTACAAGCTGGTTGAAAAAAATGGAGGATGCAATCTAGTTAACTGTGTCTGTGGACAACCATTTTGGTGAGTGTCTATGTATTTTCTGCTTTTTTTACTCTTGTGCCCTTTTTTTTTTATGGAATCCTGGGGGTGGGTTGGGGAGCATCTCACACATTTAAAGGGTCTAACTTTCATGTGGTTGCTTTTCAAAAACTATACCTGGGGTAAGATCCTTTAAATAGGATTTGTATTTTTGCTGCCTTTTGTGAAGTGTATGTTGATATCTGACTTTTGTTAGGCTGGTGATTTATAGTCTAAGCTTTTCGTGAAGATTTTTTGTTCGTTATGCAATTTAGGATTGATTAGCTGTTTGCTCTTTGCACAAGCTTGCTCTGCACAAAGTATGGGTTCTCACTTTCTATCTGATAAAGCTTTCTGTTTTCTGTTGCCTTTCACATGTTAACAATTCATGGTGTGTTAAATCTCTACCCAACAAGTTCTTTTAGTGTTTTGTACATAAAATTGTTGGTTCTAACTTACTTAATAAAGTATATGTCATTTTCTAAGATGTCATGAAGAGCAATATTGTAAGACAGAATGTGACCTAATATGCTCCATGATTAAGAATGTAGCTCCTATATTTCTGTTACTGTTCATAACAGCCATTTGTTTAGGTTCTTGTGGGAAATAAAATATAGATAGTGGTTTTGGTAGGGTAGAGATTTGATGATATTGCTTTGATGTTTGAATGAAACAGTTGATGCTATTTATGGTGCTTAATCGGGTGGTGCATACTGGTGTTTTCCTAGGACTCATTTTTGTATCATCCTTTCAAGATCAGTTCTGTTTTCCTTTTCTATTTTTTGAGTCATTTTTCAAGTTTGGTATCCCATTCTATAGGTTTAGTATTTTTCTCTTGGGCTCAGTTATATGCCCTCAGGATTAATGTTTCTTGCAGACTAAACAATCTTTTTCCAATTTATATTATAAACTTATGTACTAAATTATGTTCTATTCCCTTTGGGTTTTTCTTTACAGTTGATGATCCATTTCTGTGTCTTTCCTTGCCTTTGTGTTAGTAGTAGTAATATCATTTGATTTTGGTTTCTGTACATGTTTTGACAGTTGGCTCTGTGGTGCTCCAACTGGTTCGGAACATACATGGGATTCCATCGCAGGACACAGTTGCGGACGATTCAAAGAAGACGAGGATATGAAACTTGAGCTGGCCAAGAGGGACCTATTCCGTTACACTCACTACTTCAACCGTTATCAAGCTCATACAGATTCATTTAAGCTTGAATCTACACTGAAGAAAAGCATACAAGAAAAGATATCACGTTTGGAAGAAAAGGAATTGATGTTTAAAGATTTAAGCTGGGCAACCAAAGCGCTCTACAGACTCTTCAGGTCAAGGCAGATTATTTCATATTCCTACCCATTTGCATATCACATGTTTGGTGATTTATTCGAGAATGAAATGACGGCAGAAGAAAGGACAATAAAACAAAATTTATTTGAGGACCAGCAGCAGCAGCTTGAGGCAAATATGGAGAAGCTTTCTTTGTTTACGGAGGAGCCTTTTCATGAATATGGACATGAACAAATTATGGAATTGAGAATGAGGATCTTGAATCTTTCTACGCTTACTGATAAGCTCTGCGAAAAATTGTAAGTTTGCCTTTAGGACTTGAATTCTCCTATTGAGTAGTCATCAAAAGTCTTGGTGGAAATGGATAGTGCAGTCCTCCATCTAATGCCTTACCCTGTACTCTAAGATCCGATCTCAATGTATTTTCTTATAAAGTAACACGTGTATTGCAGGTATGATTGCATTGAGAATGATTTGCTGGGTTCCCTCCAGTGGACAAGACACAGTATTGCTCCTTACAATTCCAATGGCGTGGAGAAAGCTTCAGAACTTACGGTTTCTAGGGACACCACCACCTCTAACTCTGAAATTGATTTGGCCACCAATGGCATGGATATTTCTTACACTAAGTAGGAGCTTTCCAGTCTTGTGTAATATATATCCTTGTTCATGTTCTTATTTACTTTTTATCATAGTTGACTAGAAGAGAACTTGGAGATAAATAACAACAGGTCTCTCAGAAGCTGCTGAAGCATGCATAGAGGAGTAACAGAACAGAATGCCTGAAAATGTGATCTATAAAAGGTGGTTTAGCCGTGGTGCTCATAACGTATATGTATCCTTGCATTAGGGTGGTCTGTTCTCGTTACCAACTTAATTTTGCCAACAGAATAATCACATTTAACCCCATACCTTAGGAACTAAGCTATCTTTTGATCCCATTTTTTTATTTTTTGAACTTAATAACCTCGCATCGTTTCTCAGTTGTTTTCCATGAAAGTTGCTGTACATAGCCTATCAAGAGGTCCATATGCTGATGCTACAGATTGTATTCATTTTTCAGAAATGAAATAAAGACTTTATACATCACACAAACAGAGATGTCTTCTCTCTCTTTTCCCTCTTCTCTTTCTGAATTTGATCTATGAATGATGAAGTAGCCGTGGTGAAAAAAATGACCGACTTTAGACCCTGCTGTAATGTTCCCGTGCTTCGCCTACTTTTTACGCATACATGCACATTATTATTATTATTATTTTACGCATACATGATAATTCTTATTCAATATTTTTATTTTTTTTTTTTTCAAATCCAAGTTTATTTAATGATCTGTGTAGCTTTCTTAGTTGATCAAGGATTTCACCAGTACATCTCCCATCCGAGAAAGAATTCCAGGACTTTACATTTTTGTCCTGATTAATTTGTATTTTTTCATTTTTTTTTTTCTAAATGTAAAGAGACAAATTTATAAAAATAAATAAATAAATGGGCTTCCAGATGTCATGATTGGCCCAATCTTTGATTTATAAGTAAATATTTAGTTTACACCTGGTGTAGGCCAATGTTTCTTCCTTTTTATGTTTTCATTTTTGTTTTCAGTAGTAAAAGTAAAAGAAGAAAGGCGCAATTTATTTTTATGTGCAGTAAAATGCTCCACCACCAAATTTTGATGTGGAACAATTCATTTTCCATTTACTTATAATTGTCAGTGCCGCTCTATATCTCATGGGAAAACTGAATTTACCTTCTTTATTTTCAGGGTTACATGGGAGCCCTAAGCTGAAAACATAAATTACATTTTTTCTTTTATTCCCTTTAATAAGTGACTTGTGCATCTTTCGTAAACAGATTGATGAAATGCTTGATTAGATTAACTCAACATAATTATGAAATAAAATCAAGAAAAATAAATTGAACTTGAGCTTCTACAAGATAAAAAAAGTGCAACATGTCCAAATGTTAACTACATAATTTTTGGATCAATGTTACACGAACGTTCAAATCTCAATTCAAAATAATGAAGTCGATTATTTTTGTAATTATTAAGAGATAATGAAGTAGTTGTGATTGCAAATGTGGGTTGGCTCACAACAATGAGCCTACCCCCTTGTTCGAATTTTTATTTGTAAATTATATTAGTTTAGAGTAGTTTACACAATCATTTATACTAGCCCATTGGCACATGCAATTGGTTTTTTTTTCTTTCATTTTTAGAATTAAGAAAAGATAACATGGGTAGCTATGTTTCACAAAATAGGACCTATTATTTGATTTTGTTTTTAATATGAAAAAAATGTGAATTTACCATATTATCCTTATTTAATTAATAATTTCAATTTTTAATGTTTGAATTAACCAAGAGTATTTTATGGTATTTGAAATGTTTCATCATTCTTTGCTTTTTGCTATACTAGCCTCTCCGCAAGCGCTTCCGCGCCTGCTAGAGGCATTTTTTAAAAAAATTTAAATTTTATTTTAGAATTAAAAAAGACAATGGGTAGTTGTTTTTCATAAAAATATGATCAATTATCCGAATTTTCTTTTAATTTTAATTTTTTAAATATGAAAAAATATGAATTTACCATATTATCCTCATTTAATTAATAATTTCAATTCTTAATGTTTGCATTAACTAAGGGCATTTTTCCTGGTATTTTGAATGTTTCACCATTCTCTGCATTTTGCTTTATATATATAGATAGATTAATTAATAATTTCAATTCTTAATATTTGCATTAACTAAATGTATTTTTTGATATTTTGAATGTTTTCACCGTTCTCAGGCCTTTTTTATATATATATATATATATATATAGATTATATAAAAAGAATCACCCTTGATGGGCTTCCTTCTGTGTGTCCGTATATACTCTTGGCAATTGGGCGTCATGAAACTAGAGATCTTGGGCTAATCACAGGGTGTTGACGAGTGCCAAGAATTAGCCTAGGCCAGTATTGTTACACTGCCACTTGCTTCGAGAATTTTCAAAAAAAGACGTGGCAGCTTTTCTTTTCTTTTATTTGTTTTAATTTTTTTCATCCAAACTTTTATAGGAATCCTGGTCCAACAAGGACTGGACACGTGTCAGTTCCTTTAATTTTTATCTATGCGAATGTGTATAGGAATCCTGGTGCAACACGGATTGCGAGTCTTCGCCCAAAAACCACGTGGCAGATTTTAATTTTTTCCATCCAAAAGGAATCCGGATCCAACAAGGCGTGCGCGTCCTGACCACCACAAATATAGAAAGTAATAAAATAAAAAAAGAGAAAGTAGCGTTGATTTCAAGTCATTACAACCGACCAAGAAAAACCGTGTTCACAGCTCATCACTATCCGTTACAACTTACGCATCCACCGTCTATTATTTCCATCACCGGCTTAATCTTGACCGTTCATGCCGACCCCCTCTCCTGATAAATACCCTTCAGACGTTCTCACAAATCATTCAGCTGGTCCCTGAACGAAAGGGCGATGGCGATCAGGTTTCGTTTTGTGTAGATTATCGGATTTTGTTGATTCGCTTCTTCTGTTTGGGTTTGATTTTATGATTTAGATATGGATGGATGGGTTTGATTCTATGATTTAGATATGGATGGATTAAGTTTTGTTTATCGCTATGCTGTAGCCTGTAGGGTTTGGTGATCGATTTTGCTACCGATTAAAAGTGGAATCTAATGACCGTTGAAGGTTGTGACGATATAAAGAACCAGAGGTTGTGTATATTTGCAGGCTTGTTTTATTGGTTCAGATGAGACCCAAACAAGATCGTTGATCATGGTGAAGTAGGTGTTTGGTATGAAACTGCTTTGAATTCGATTTGGATCTTCTAGTTGTTTTGTATAGATAGAATTTGTTGATTTGAGGCCGAAGTTCGTCTTTATTGATATGCGTATGTGTTTTGATTGGCCTGGTGGTGATGACTGACAGGGCATCTAGTTCTGCTTGCGTTTTGATTTGGACGGAAAACCGCATGATTTTGTTCTGAAGTTTAGAATATAATGATTTGGAAATTTCCCTCGTTTTTTATCAATCAAATAAGCGGAGCTTTGCTGTTATTTTTCAGGCCTCGTTTTCGGTGTTTGACACACGAGGGTTAGTTGTTATGGTTAGCTGATAAGTCCATAGGTTCTTATGGGATCTGATTGGATGGCTATGAGGTTGGATTTTATACTGTTTTGCGGATGCAATGGAATGTTGAATTTCAAAATTGTCAATCTGGATCTATTGATTTGCAGGAGATATAGTAATAGTGTTGCGGATTTGAGCTTATGTCTGCACCTTTTCAGTCTTTGGACAGAGGGTAGTGCACTCCATTTGTAAAGGTTTTCATTGGTTTGCTGCATATGGATTATTATTTTTGGTTACGTGCTTATTCTTTTACAGTTTGTCAAAATGCGCGTCCCTGAAATTTGTAAGTAATATCATGTTTATATCCTCTTTTTCCCTGTAATCATGCCGAACTTTCTGCTCTTATATTGACAGATACTAAATCCAGAATTCGTGGGGTGCATTGTTAACCTTCTAAATCCAGAATTCGTGGGGTACATTGTTAACCTTCTTAGTTCGTGTCCTTTCATTTCGATCTGTTTCTTGTTTCTTGGGTATGTTCTAAACGGGTTTTTATGTCCTCAGTTTTGGATTTCTATTGATTTTCTCAGTTGGAATGAAAGGGTCTATTTTAATTTCTTATCTCAAAAGATATAGTAATTGTTTTTTTCAAAGATATAAAATTATTCAATGTTTTGATTACAGACCCCGAGTATTTCTCACTTACCTCTTTACTCCCATGTATTTGATCTTATATTTTGCTTTATGGTCTTTGAGCTATTAATAATTACAACCAAAAGTGGTCTTTGAGCTATTAATAATTACAACCAAAAGTGGTTTGGCGCTTACCTTTTAGCGTTTTTGTTTTTTTAAAGTTTGTTCATTTCTATGGTTGTCATTGCATATATTTGGGCTTCGAATTTGTATAGCAGTGTGGATAGGTATTGTCTTGATGATTCACTTATTTTGTGATTAAATTGCTTATGGAGACTAAGTTGGATGGAGCTAAAAGTTTATGACACTGTTATGGGAGCTATTCTGGTTTGGTTAACATGTTAAATCTTTTTCTTTTAATTTTTTAATTTTTTTTATACAAGTGTCTCTCTCTCTCTCTCTCTCACCCCAAAATTAATATTAGGTATTATGTATTTTTCAGGTTTCTTCCGTTGGTTTTGGAATTGGCATACTACCTAAGAGGGGGTTTAATGCCGTTCCCTTTCGTTTCCCATTTAAAATTTTTATTAAATTTGGTATTGATTTTTTAGCAATATCTTATGTAGATGCAACCTAATTTTTGTCTTAGGGACAAAGTTTCACCGTGGGGAAACGATTTGAGAGCTCAAGGCTGCTTGTTTTGTTTGTTCCCCTTCGTTGGTTTCTTATTTTTGTTACTTGTTCAATATCGTGAATTATGTGGTCTGTCTTTATGTTGGTGTCTTGCTTTAGTCCACATTATGTAGTGATTATCAGGAATTTGAACAGTTCTTGGGGTTACCTTGTTTGCTGATTTTTTGCAGGAATTTGGTTTTAACGCCACAGTTAATGAAGGAATTGGAATTAGGTTATTGGGAGAACATGTTAAAACCTTTGGCTCTCAAGTTTTTTAAACTTTTTATACGTCTCTTTCTCTTTCTGTCTATTTCACTCCTTAATTAATATTATGTATTATGTATTTTTCAGGTTTCTTATGTTGGGTTTGAATTGACTTACTAGCTAAGAAGGGGTTTAGTGTTGTTGCCATTTGTTTCCCATTCCATAAATTTATTACATTTGGTGCTGTTTTTTTAGCAATATCTTATGTAGATGCACCTTAATTCTTGTCTTAGGGACGAAGTTTCACAAGGGGGCACGGGTTTGAGAGATCAAGGCCACTGGTTTTTTTTGTTCACCTTCCTTGGATTTGTATTTTCGTTACGTGTTCAATATCTTGAATACTGTTTCTGTCTTTCCATTGATGTCTTGCTTTAGTCCACATTATGTAGTGATTATCAGGATTTTGAGCAGTTACTGCAGTTGCCTAGTTTGGTGATGGCTTTTTTTTCTCTTATTTATTTTTAAAATTTTATACAAGTCTCTCTCTCTCTCTCTCTCTCAATATCTCTGTATTTCACCCCTAAATTGGTCAGGTATTATGTATTTTTCAGGTTTCTTTTCTCTTATTTATTTTTAAAATTTTATACAAGTCTCTCTCTCTCTCTCTCTCTCAATATCTCTGTATTTCACCCCTAAATTGGTCAGGTATTATGTATTTTTCAGGTTTCTTCTGTTGGGTTTGAATTGACTTACTACAATAAAAGGGGTTTAATGATGTTTCTTTTTTGTTTCCCATTTCATTTAAAAAAAAATACATTTGGTGTTGTTATTATAGCAAATATCTTATGTAGTTGCACCCTAATTCTTGTCTTAGGGACAGAGTTTCATCTGGGCGCACCAGTTTGAGAGCTCAAGGCCGCTGGTTTTGTTTGTTCACTTTCCTTGGTTTCTTATTTTTGTTACTTGTTCAATATTGTGAATTTTGTGGTCTATTTTCCGTCGATGTCTTGCTTTAGTCCACATTATGTAGTGATTGCATTTGCATTGTTTGGTGATTTGTTTTGTAGGAATTTGGTTTTAGATGTTTACGCCTCAGTTAAATGGAAGTGGAAATAGTTTATTGGGAGAATATGTTTGCGTTCGGTTTTTGATGAAATTGTTTAATTCTCTACTTGTTCAATGTCCTAAATTATTGGGAGAACATGTTAAATATTTTATCGTTTAATTATTTTAAGATTTATATAAGTCTCTCTCTCTCCCTCTCTCTCCCCCCCTATATTAATATTAGGTATTATGTATTTTTCAGGGTTCTTCTGTTGGGTTTGATTTGAATTACTACCTTAGAGGGGGTTTATTGCTGTTGCCTTTTGTTTCCCATTTCAAAAATTTATTACATTTGGTGCTGTTATTTTAGCAATATCTTATGTAGATGCACCCTAATTCTTGTCTTAGGGACAAAGTTTCACCTGGGGGCACCGGTTTGAGAGCTCAAAGCCGCTGGTTGTGTTTGTTCACATTGTTTCTTATTTTTGTTACTTGTTCAATATTGTTTCTGTGGTTTTTCCATTGGTGTCTTGTGCAGACTTGCATAATGCAGAGACTTGTTTAGTCTGCATTATGCAAGTCTATGAGGATCTTGAGCAGTCCTACACTTACCTTGTTTGGTGATTTTTTGCATGAATTTGATTTTGAAGGTTTATGCTGCAGTTAAATGGAAGAGGAAATAGGTTATTTGGGGAATGTGTTGTCGTTTTGTTTTTGGTGAGATTGTTTCATTCTCTGCTCGTTTGATGCCCTAAATTATTGTTTGAACATGTTAAATATTTTTCTTTTATTGTTTTATTTTTTTTATATTAAGTGAATATCTCTCCCTCTAACACTTAATTAATATTAGGTATTATGTATTTTCAGGTTTCTTCTGTTGGGTTTGAATTGACATGCTACCTAAGAAGGGGTTTATTGTTGTTGCCATTTGTTTTACATTTCAAAAATTTATTACATTCGGTGCTTGTTATTTTAGCAATATCTCAAGTAGATGCACGCTAATTCTTGTCTTAGGGACAAAGTTTCAACTTGGTGCACGGGTTTGAGTGGAGTTCAAGGCTGCTGGTTTTTATTCACCCTTCTTGGTATATGTGGGGGGATATGTTCAAAATCACCATCAATCTTATTAATCTTTTTTTCTTCGTTCAAAGATTTTATGTTTTGTCTTCCTTTCGTTGGTTTATTTCTAGACAAATTTATAAATAAACCCAATCCTAGACATGTATTTATAAAAAAACCCAAACACTATTTAAACATAGAAACACACCCAAAATCAACCCCAAAATCAACAATTGTATATTTTTTGGGTGTGTTTATAAATGTGTTTTGAGTGTGTGTAATGATGGGTTTGACATTCTCTTAATGATGATTCCCTATTTTCGTGATTTGATGTGTATGGAGAGTTGGTTGCATTTAACGTTTATGACTGTTGTGGGGAGCAGATTCTGCTTTGGTTTCTTAACAAGAACGTGTTAACTTCCTACTTTTAAATTTCTCTCTCTCTCTCTCTCTCTCTTACCCCCTAAATGAATATTAGGTACTTTGTATTTTTCAGGTTTCTTCTGTGGGGTTCTAATTGACATACCATTTAAGAGGGGGTTTAATTCTTCTTTCCTTTTGTTTAATTTCCCATCTTAAGGATTTGTAAGATTTGGTGCTGATATTTAGCAATATCTGAAGTAGATGCATCCTAATTCTTGTCTTAGGGACAAAGTTTTCCTTGGGGCATGGGAATGAATGGAGCTCATGGGTGCTGGTTTTGTTTATTCACCCTTCTTACTTTCTTGTTTGTTTTACATGTTCAATATCGGTGAATTATGTGGTTGTCTTTCCTTTGATGTCTTAGGGACAAAGTTTTCCTTGGGGCATGGGAATGAATGGAGCTCATGGGTGCTGGTTTTGTTTATTCACCCTTCTTACTTTCTTGTTTGTTTTACATGTTCAATATCGGTGAATTATGTGGTTGTCTTTCCTTTGATGTCTTATGCAGATGAATCTCTTGCTTTTAGTCTGTCTTCATGGAGCTGAGTACCAGGATTTTGAGTAGCTTCTGCAGTTGCCTTATTGACCCTGTTTGGTTTCTTATTTCTGTTACATGTTCAATATCATGAATTCCGTGGTTGTCTTTCCTTTCGTGTCTTATGCAGTGCATCTATTGCTTAAGTCCAGAGTATCAGGATTTTGAGGAGCTTCTGCAGTTGTTCTATTTGGTGAATTTTTGCAGGAATTTGGTTTTAAAGGTTTATGTTGCAGTTAGTTCTTGGCTTGTAATTTAATTTCTTATTTCTTTGATGTCTGGAACCATTTGTTTATGCAGATTGCAAAACTTGTCTGTCTATGGAATCCTACTCTCCGTTGAATAAAAATGGGTTGCCCAACTATAAGAGGGGTCTTTTATCTGATCTTTTTTATTTGTACCATCTGTATAATGTGGGGCACATTGTCTGAGCTATATTTCTGCCTGCAGGCGTATCCTAACTCGTGTCTATATATGGAGGTCTCACTTTCTCGAACGAGTTTTAAGAAGGGGTTTGAGTAGCTTTTGGCTTATGATTTTGTTTCTTATTTCTTGGTGTTTATGAGGTATGGAACCATTATTTGAGCACTCTTTTATTCAGATGCATCCCAACACTTGTCGGTTGCTGGAGTCTCACACTGTTGAAAGAAAAAAAGGGGTTTTCTTTTAGAGTTTGATGCATCTTGTGTATTGGTGAAGAGTTTATAAGATCTGGTACAATTGTTGGAGCAATATTCTATGCAGATGCAATTTAACTCGCATGTGTATGAAGTCTTACTTTGTTTAAGGAGAGCAGGGGGTCTTTTATCGGATTTTTTTATTCGTACGTCTGTATAATGTGGGGCACATTGTCTGAGCTATATTTCTGCCTGCTGGCGTATCCTAACTTGTGTCTATATATGGAGGTCTCACTTTCTCGAACGAGTTTTAAGAAGGGGTTTGAGTAGCTTTTGGCTTATGATTTTGTTTCTTATTTCTTGGTGTTTATGAGGTATGGAACCATGAAGGGGTTTGAGTAGCTTTTGGCTTATGATTTTGTTTCTTATTTCTTGGTGTTTATGAGGTATGGAACCATTAACGCTTGTCGGTTGCTGGAGTCTCACACCGTTGAAAAAAAAAAAAGGGGTTTTCTGAGTTATTATCTGATTTTATATTATTGGAGCCCGTATGACATCCTGAGACATTTTTGCTCAATGTATTTATATGCAGACCATTACACTTGACTTCTTGTGGGGTCTGATTCCTTGAAGTAGAACGAGCTGCTTTTAAGAAAGGGTTTGAGTGGTTCTCTGTTTATGATTTAACTTCTTACATGAGCCATTATTTGAGAAATGTTTTCTTTTAGAGTTTGATGCATCTTATGTATTGGTGAAGAGTTTATAAGATCTGGTACCATTGTTGGAGCAATATTCTATGCAGATGCAATTTAACTTGCATGTGTATGAAGTCTTACTTTGTTTAAGGAGATCTTTTTTATTCGTACCGTCTGTATAATGTGGGGCACATTGTCTGAGCTATATTTCTGCCTGCAGGCGTATCCTAACTCGTGTCTATATATGGAGGTCTCACTTTCTCGAACGAGTTTTAAGAAGGGGTTTGAGTAGTTTTGGCTTATGATTTTATTTCTTTTTTCTTGGTGTTTATGAGGTATGGAACCGTTATTTGAGCACTCTTTTATGCAGATGCATCCCAACACTTGTCGGTTGCTGGAGTCTCACACTGTTGAAAGAAAAAAAGGGGTTTTTTGAGTAATTATCTGATTTTATATTATTGGAGCCAGTATGACATCCTGAGACATTTTTGCTCAATGTCTTTATATGCAGACCATTACACTTGTCTTCTTGTGGGGTCTGATTCCTTGAAGTAGAATGAGCTGCTTTTAAGAAAGGGTTTGAGTGGTTCTCTGCTTATGATTTAACTTCTTACATGAGCCATTATTTGAGTAATGTTTTCTTTTAGAGTTTGATGCATCTTGTGTATTGGTGAAGAGTTTATAAGATCTGGTACAGTTGTTGGAGCAATATTCTATGCAGATGCAATTTAACTCGCATGTGTATGAAGTCTTACTTTGTTTAAGGAGAGTATGAGTATAGGGTCTTTTATATGATCTTTTTTATTCGTACCGTCTGTATAATGTGGGGCACATTGTCTGAGCTATCTTTCTGCCTGCAGGCGTATCCTAACTCGTGTCTATATATGGAGGTCTCACTTTCTCGAACGAGTTTTAAGAAGGGGTTTGAGTAGTTTTTGGCTTATGATTTTGTTTCTTATTTCTTGGTGTTTATGAGGTATGGAACCATTATTTGAGCACTCTTTTATGCAGATGCATCCCAACGCTTGTCGGTTGCTGGAGTCTCACATTGTTGAAAGAAAAAAAGGGGTTTTTTGAGTTATTATCTGATTTTATATTATTGGAGCCCGTATGACATCCTGAGACATCTTTTGCTCAATGCCTTTATATGCAGACCATTACACTCCTCGAAGTAGAACAAGCTGCTCTTAAGAAAGGGTTTGAGTGGTTCTCTGCTTATGATTTAACTTCTTACATGAGCCATTATTTGAGTAATGTTTTCTTTTAGAGTTTGATGCATCTTGTGTATTGGTGAAGAGTTTATAAGATCTGGTACCATCGTTGGAGCATTATTCTTTGCAGATGCAATTTAACTCGCATGTGTATGAAGTCTTACTTTGTTTAAGGAGAGCAGGGGGTCTTTTATCGGATATTTTTTATTCGTACCGTCTGTATAATGTGGGGCACATTGTCTGAGCTATATTTCTGCCTGCAGGCATATCCTAACTCGTGTATTGAGGTCTCACTTTCTCGAACGAGTTTTAAGAAGGGGTTTGAGTAGTTTTGGCTTATGATTTTGTATCTTATTTCTTGGTGTTTATGAGGTATGGAACCATTATTTGAGCACTCTTTTATGCAGATGCATCCCAACACTTGTGGTTGCTGGAATCTCACACTGTTGAAAGAAAAAAAGGGGTTTTCTGAGTTCTTATCTGATTTTATATTATTGGAGCCTGTATGACATCCTGAGACATTTTCTGCTCAATGTCTTTATATGCAGACCATTACACTTGTCTTCTTGTGGGGTCTGATTCCTTGAAGTAGAACGAGCTGCTTTTAAGAAAGGGTTTGAGTGGTTCTCTGCTTATGATTTAACTTCTTACATGAGCCATTATTTGAGTAATGCTTTCTTTTAGAGTTTGATGCATCTTGTGTATTGGTGAAGAGTTTATAAGATCTGGTGCCATTGTTCAAGCATTATTCTATGCGGATGCAATTTAACTCGCATGTGTATGAAGTCTTACTTTGTTTAAGGAGAGCAGGGGTGCTTCTATATTCTGACACATCCTAACTCGTCTTATACATGGAGTCCAACATTGTTGACACAGAAGAGCTTCTTCCAAGAGGCGGTTTCTTGTCTTATTATCTATTTTCTATTCTTGAGATTGTATGTGATCTTGGGCCATGATTTGCACCATTACTTTCCATTCTGTGCAGATCATCATGTCTGTATATGGGGTCCAACTTTGTTGAAGGAAATCGCTTTTAAGAGGGAGTTGAGTATTATAGCCTTATGATTTATTTTCTTCTTGGGTTGGTCAGATTCGACACTTTCATTGGGCATTCTTTTGTGCAGATGTATCGTAGCTCTGCTTTGTTTCTGGATTTTTTCCACAGATGTTGGGCTTTGTTGATTTTTGTCTTGTGCTTTAATGTCTCAGTTTTTAAGGAGTTATGAGATGCATCCTTGTTCTTGTGTGTGAACCTTGTTCTTAAGGAGGTTATGCTGCGTCTGATCTTTGTTGTGGCTTTCTTTTTTGAGGAGGGTTTTAGGAGTTCAATTTCAAGTTAATGTTAATGGCGAAACCTCAGGAACAGGTGTTATGCCGAGTTTTGTTTTCCTTTTATTCAATTCAGTATGCTGAACCTTTGAACCGTTGGGCAATTCTTCAGT
This sequence comes from Prunus fruticosa, assembly GCA_018703695.1. Taxonomy (NCBI): domain Eukaryota; kingdom Viridiplantae; phylum Streptophyta; class Magnoliopsida; order Rosales; family Rosaceae; genus Prunus; species Prunus fruticosa. The sequence continues at coordinate 49,669,892 of CM031917.1, forward strand.
CATTGTCTCATGCAGATGCTCGTTAAGTCTTACTTGAGTTACGTTGATGAGGATGATTTTTTGAGTGACAATCAGAACTTGTGGCACGGCGCCTGGTTTTTCATCCACTGCCTTCTTGTTTTCTTGATACTTATATTTCTTTTCAACTGGTGACATGTTATGATGTTGTCAATGTTTTTTGCGGTAGTTCATGGATTTTCCTGTGCAGAAGTTTTGTAGCTCGGAGTCCTACTTTGATCTCCGTTGATTCCTTGAGAAACAGACTCCACATTTGGTTTCTTATTCATGGTATTATTTGGGGTTTATCCTTCCTGGCTTGATAGTTCAACATATTCTTATGGGTGATGGGTTTGTATTCTTTTCTTTAACTTAATATTCTTCTCTCAAAATTTACTTTATTTCTATTTTTCAAAAGATTAACTTATTAGAGATTTTGAATTTCGTGTAGGGGCCTCAAGATCCTTAATTTTGTATGACCTTGCGCCTCCCATTCATTTCTATATTGCACTGGTCTTTAATTAATTCACACATTTTAAGGTTAGGCAGATGCTTGTCTTTATTGGTATTGCTGTTTTTGTCTGGTTGAAGGTGGATTCAATGCAGTCTGTTCAGCTTTGTGCGATACTTTGGCCAGTCAGGGTTGGATATTCTTTGGTGCTTCTCTCTTTTCCCCTCTTCTTTGACCTTTTTCAGAAGGGCACTTGTTAAGATATTTGGTTGTTCATTTGATAATTTATTGCTGAGTGTATATGATCTGGCACCACCATTTGATCTCATGCAATGTGTTTGCAGTTGCAACCTGACTAGTCTTTTACTGGAGTCGCACTTTGTCAGAGCCTAGAACATCCCTTTTTAGTGGTGGTTTTATGTTCCTTTGCTTGCGATTTAGTTTTTTGTAGACTATAAATGTGGCATTTTTGAGCAAATGTGTTATGCAAATTCATTTCGCATCTTTATTACTTGATTACATATTAATGGAATGGGTATTCAAGCAAACCAACGGAATCATGGATTTGGGCATGTGCAACAATCAAGAGGAATGGGAGTTGCCTTTGTAGAGTGTATATCTTTCCTTTTGGTCTTGTCTTCATGGGAATGTGGTCTGCTTTTAGTAGTGTCCTGTGCTTCTTGGCTGATTGTTCTTCTTGGATATTGGGTCTGTATATTGGCAGCTTGCTCTTGAGGCCTGGGAGAATGGGGATGCTTTTAAGAGGTGTCTGGTACTTCCTGGTGTATGGTCTAATTTTGTTAGATTTTATCAGATATGATTCGAGTAAAAAGTTTTGTGCAGCAACATTTGTCTCTTAAAGTCCTAGGGTTTATAGAAGGAGGGCAGGCTGCTGATTGAGTGGGAATGTGGTATGCAGGTTGATGTCTTTGGATGCAGTGAAGTATCATTGGACTGTAGAGCAGCACTTGCTGACACATAAACCGAGTTATTTCCGTTGATGGAACTGTTTTGTGAGGGGTCGTGAGATTTGATTTTGTCTTTTACATAGTATCTTATTTCCAATATGTTTCGAAGTTTTATTCATTGATCTCGTTTTAGCTGAGGTTCACTGATGTTCAGGTTGATGGGATTGATTTGGCAGCTGAAATGGATAGGATGACTTGTTTTCATTGTCTTTGGATTTCAGCATTTCCGATCTTAATTAGCTCACTTCTATGTCTTGCTCAATTTTTCCGGACTATGGGCTGAGGGTTGATTCTTTCCTTTGATTTAATTGCTTCTCTCAAAGTCTCTTTTTGTATATATATATATATATTTTTTCTCAAGTGTATGTACCTTTTCGGCTTTTATAGTGTTGGAGGTGGTGGTTTGTGGTCTGCTAAAGGGTTTGGCTTTTGTCTTAAACATAGAGACCTGTTGGCATCTTTCGGTGCGAGTGCCTGGTTTGCTTTTGCTGGTTGTTTCGTTGTGGCATGTTGCTTTTTTATTCTGGCAGGCTAAAGTTGCTCAAGTTCGTGATGGATCAGTATGTTGGATATTTGAAATTTTGTGCAGAGTAGTCCCCATTGTAGAAGGAAGGGTTCTTAAGCTTGAAGTGTGCTGATCCGTTTAGGTTACACATGGTGTATGCTTTTGTGTATCATTTGATTTGTTTCCCGTAAGAGATAAGATTTGATACCTGTTTTATGCGCACACTTTTCCTGAATAAGAGTGTTTTTTAGAGGTGGAGAAATGCAGGTCTTTAAAAGGGGTTGTTTAACAAGTTGACGATCTGGCATTATATGGGTTGTGTTTTATGCAGAAGCAGTCTCAATCTTTCAATGCTCTGTCTCAGATTCAAGTTTATGCACAGACCGAAAACAATTTTTTAAACTGCTGGTGGAAATAGATGTGGTATGACGTGTGTTATTTCCCTTCCCTGTCTTCTTAGTTTCATAAGCTGATAGTCAATACTTTTTTCTGTAACTGTTCCTTTATATAGCTTTTGTGTTCATTGGATCTGCCGTTCTTTTCTTCATTTGGTGCTTCTCATTCATAGTCCAACTTTTTGAACATCGCATTCTGACACTGTTTCTATGATCAATTTGACATTTTAAAAGGATTTGAGTAGTAATTATATTGTTCATTGTTGGTATCAAATTAGACATTTTGAACTTAAGTGTGTTTTTCATATTGATGTCCTTATGAGTGTCTGGGTGTGTTTCTTTTATTGGTTCAATAATGCTGTGGTTGAGCTTCATTCGACTATTCCCAGCTGGTTGCTAATCCAAAAATGTGAATGTGAGTCGTGCTTTAATGCATGCACATAGCTTATTTTGGATCTTGCAAAAACCTACAATATAACAATGAACAAATATGCTTTAGCTAGATTTTAAGCTCGTGAAGTGTGGAAGGGATGGTAAGGATGAGGTCCTCTGAGAGATTGCACTAAATGTAATACTTATCTCTAATTTATGACTAAGTAATTTACTTACATAGAGAACATGTAATGTATTGAAAGAATATAGTCCTGGTTTGTCATTTTGGAATGAGCCCTTTACGTAGATTGCTTATTATGGTAGATAATTTTTGTCTTGCTTTTGTTAAAGGAGATTTCAAAACTAACATTTCTCTTGAGTAGTTTTTCTTTTTGGATATTTGAAGTATATATGTTATATCGAAGTTGCTTGGTTTTCGCATATAGGGTCAGAGTCTTTGAAGTTCTTTGTACATTTGAACTATGACATTGTATTGTTGTTTACTGTTTACCAATTTTATAATGTCAACTTCTTGGTAGCTTTTTCTCTTTTAGATTTGTTTGGCTTTTAGTATGATGGTTATGTGCATTGCTTTGTTTTTAGCTGCTGTCTGTTGTGTATATTTGTGTTTAGTTAGTTAGGTTTTAAGGGATGTAGCTCAAAATGGTAGAGCTCTCAGTTGTAACTTGTATGAACAAGTTACAAGACTTACGAGAAGATCAAGGTTCAAATCCTTGCGTCCCTGCACCCCAACATATTTGATAGTTTTTGACCTGCATTCTCTACCTCTGTGTATCTGTGGTGCGGATGCTGTTGGTAGCTGACTAAAATGGTGGTTTGGATTATCTGTGGTCTTGGGAACCTGAATTGGCTGATGTGGTAAAATGCTCCACCACCAGTTTTTGATGTGGAACAAATCATATTCCATTTATTAGGGTAAATTGCCGAATACCTCCTTGAATTATTTCAACTGTTGAAATCTCCACCCTAAATTATTTTTTCAGCCAATTTAGCACTCAGTTTATTTTAAATGTTCAATTTAGCTCCGGCCGTTAGTTTTCACGCAATTTCATCCAATTTTCTGTCTACATGTTACATGTTTTCAATTAAAATTTAATTTTTTTGAAGTTTAAAATAATTAAATTGTCAACGTCTTCCCCAATCGAAAAAGACGGATTTCACTATGCGGTTGATGAGGAATAGCAGTCACGACAGTCTCAATTTCACTACACGATATGCGAATCCGAGTTGTCTCTACTGATGTGGGTCATCACGGTGATAGGACCAAGTCATTTATCGACAAGCAGGTGAGTATTGGTGCTGTTTCATTAACCATGGATCTGTTAAAGGCCCACATACACAAGTCGAAAACCCTTAGGAGTAGCTCCTGTTTGTTAGTTATATTAGTCAATGGCAAAAGAAGCTGTCATTTCTCATACCCATGGAAATAAAGAACCAACACATTCTGGGTTTGGTTGGAGGTGCGGTGGACAATGGTTCAGGGGTGGGATGAAATTCTTCGAATTGAACTGGTTGATGCTGGTAAATCTGGGGTGAGTGCACCAGGATATCAGAATATGGGTTGCAGAGAAGGCGTTGTGCACCTGGGGAAGAAGACAACGCCTACTTTGAATTGGATTCTTGAAAGAAAGTGAGAGGGAGAGAAGAATAAGAAAGAAAAATGAGAGAGAGAGAAGGAAAATGATTTTACATTTTCTTTATTATTGAAGGAAAATGATTTTACATTTTCTTTATTATTTTTTAGTATTTGTCTTTGTAAAATGACAAAATTACCCTTATAATTAACGGAAAATTGAATGGAAGTCTAAAAACTTAACGTGTTAAATTGACCATTTAAAATAATTTGTGGGCTAAATTGGCTGAAAAATTAATTCATGGTGGACATTTCGACAGTCGAAATAATCCATGGGGTATTCGGCACTTTACCCTACTTTTCAACCACCAATGCCAGCGACTGAAATCAGCGGCATGCTCAGCAAATGTGGATATAAAACAGAAAAACAAAATAAATATGTGCAAAAAAAAAAATAGAGAAACAAAATACACATGCGCTAAGCCAATAACAAGGCCCAACACACTAGAAACCAAATGAAAGAAAATTAAGAATGAAAAAACTACTTCCTGTGCCAAAGAAATAACATAGCAGTGGAAAGCCAACAATAGGTGCGGGCATCAATCCGATCGATTTAATTTGTAATTACCAATTTGATTTGGTTTTAATCAAGAAAAAGAAACGGTTTAAAAATTGAACCAAACCGTATATTATTTGGTTTTGAGCTTTTGTAAACTGACATAAACCGAACCAAATTGTCTACTTATATATTTATTTATTTATATTGAATTTTACACGTGTAGTCCTCTAATTAGAAAATAACTAGATATGAATGTTGAATTATATCTATATTAGTTATTGAAATTGACGTTTTATTGTATGTTGAGTTTTAAGATAGTTTGATACACTAGAAAATGAAAAAGGTGTATGTAATAAGTTGTGAATTTTTGTTGTTGTAATTGGGTTAACAATGTTTTAAAAAATGGAAAAGAAAAGAGAATTGGACTAAGGCCCAAACCGATCAAATCAAACCATCTTAATTGGTTTGGTTTGGTTTGTCTTTCGCTGTGATCATTGTCAAAATCAAACCAAATCAAACCGTTATATTGTAATTGATCCTGCCGTAATTTTAAGGTGAAACCTATCTAATCCGAAACTGTTTCCACCCCTAGCCAACAATACCAACATCCAACAACGAACCTACTAGTAACCACAAGCAAACTCATATCCAAAATTGACAAAAATCAACAACAAAATTGACGACAGAGACAAAGAGAAGTAGGGAGAAAAACAAATTGATGAAATGCTAGATTGATGAAATCGACTTGTGCATCTTTCATAAACATATTGATGAAATACTTGATGAAATTAACTAAATGTAATTATGAAATAAAAGATTAACTAAACATAATTATGAAATAAAATCAAGAAGAAGAAATTGAACTTCTACTTAAGCTAAACTATATGATCAAAAAAGTGCAACATGTCCAAATGTTAACTACCCAACTTATGGATCAATGTTACATCAATGGTCAAAACTCATTCAAAATAATGAAGTTGATTTTTTTTTGTAAGTATGAAGACATAATGAAGTAGTTGTGATTGCAAAAATGGGTTGACTAAGTTGGTTATGACAGTGAGTTTCCCTTTGCACTCATGTTCGAATTTTCTCTTTATAAATTATATTAACTTAGACCATCGTTTCTATTAAAGAAAAAAGTTACTGTTTGATGGGCTTCCTTCTTTGTGTCCGGATGTACTCATGGCTATTGGGCTTGATGAAACTAAAGATCTTGGGTCAAGCACAGGGTGTCGACCAGCACAAAGAATATTAAACAGCCTAGTCCTTCTGTTCCTTTTAGCCCAGCCCAGTGTTACACTGCCACTTGCTTCGAGAATTATTTATTTTATGTTATTTGTTTTAATATTTTTCATCCAAAACTTTTATAGGAATCCAGCTCTCACAAGGTCTTGACACGTGGTAGTTTCCCTTTTTATTTTATTTGTTCCAATTTTTTCTATCCGAATGTGTATAGAAATTCCGGTGCAACACGAATTGCGAGTCTTCACCCAAAAAAACACGTGGCAGCTTTTATTTATTTATTATTTTTTTCCAACCAAAAGGAATCCGGATCCAACAAGGCGTACGCGTCCTCACCACCACCACTAATATAGAAACTAATAAAATAAGAAAAGGGAATGCAGTGCTGATTTCAAGTCATTATAACCGACTAAGAGAAACCGCGTCGACAGCCTATCTGTTACGACTTACACATCCACCGTCCATTATTTTCATCACCGCTTAATCTTGGCCGTTCATCTCGATCCCCTTCCGTTATAAATACCCTTCAGACATTCTCACAATTCCCCTTACTTCGCAGATCCCTGAACGTTAGGTGGTGGCGATCAGGTTTCGCTTTGTGTAGATTATCGGATTTGTTGTTTCGCTTCTTCTGTTTGGGTTTGATTCTATGCTTTCGATTTCGATATCGATGGATTAAGTTTTGTTATCGCTATGCTTTCGGGTTTCGTGATGGATTTTGCTAACCGATTAAAAGTTGGATCTAATGACCTTCGAAGGTTGTGACGATATAAAGAACCAGAGATTGTGTGTATATTTGCAGGCGTGTTTTATTGGTTTAGATGAGACCCAAACGACATCGTGGATCATGGTGAAGTAGGTGTTTGGATTTGTATCTTCTCGTTGTTTGGTATAGATATAATTTGTTGATTTGAGGCTGAAGCTCGTCTTTATTGATATGCTTATGAGTTTTGATTGGGATGATGAATGCCAGGGCATCGTGTATTCAGTACCTAGTTCTGCTTGCGTTTTGATTTGGACGAAAACCTCATCGATTTACCTTCTATGGGAGATCTTTCGTTTACCTCCTTTGATTTTGTTCTGAAGTTTACAATATAATGATTTGGAAATTTCCCTCGTTTTTCATCAATCAAATAAGCGGAGCTTTGCTGTTATTTTTCAGGCCTCGTTTGCGGTGTTTGACACACGAGGGTTAGATGTTTGGTTAGCTGATAACTCGATAGGTTCTTATGGGATCTGATTGGATCGCTATGAGGTTGGATTTTTTTTTTTACTGTTTTGCGGATGCAATGGAATGTTGAATTTCAAAATTGTCTATCCGGATCTATTTATTTGCAGGAGATATAGTAATAGTATTGCGGATGGCTTTGAGCTTATTACTGCACATTTGTAGTCTTTGGATAGAGCGTAGTGCACTCCATTTTTTAAGGTTTTCATTGGTTTGCTGCATATGGATTATTGTTTTTGGTTACGTGCTTATTCTTTTGGAGTTTGTCAAAATGCGCGTCTTTATATATCTTTCAAGTCCCTGAAATTTGTAAGTAATATCATGTTTATGTCCTTCTCTCTAGAATCATGCCAAACCTTCTGCTCTTTTATTGACAGATACTAAATCCAGAATTCGTGCGGTACATTGTTAACCTTCTTAGTTCGTGGCCTTTATTTTCGATGTGTTTCTTGTTTTTTGGGGTATGTTGTAATCGGGTTTTTATGTCCTCAATGTTGGCTTTCTATTGATTTTCTCAATGGGAATGGAAGGGTCTATTTTAATTTTTTCTTATCTCAAAGATATAGTAATTGTTTTTTTTCAGAGATATAAAATTATTCAATGTTTTGATTACAGACCCCGAGTATTTCTCACTTACCTCTTTATTGCCATGTATTTGATCAGTATATTTTGCCTTATGGTCTTTAAGCTATTAATAATTACAACCGAAAGTGGTTTGGCGCTTACCTTTTACGTTATGTTTTTATTTTTTAAAAGTTTATTCAATGGTTTTCGTTTTTATTTTTTAGAAGTTTATTCAATGGTTTTCATTGCATATATTTGGGCTTCTAATTTGTATAGCAGTGTGGTTAGGTATTGTCTTGATGATTCACTAATTTTGTGATTAAAGTGCTTATGGAGACTAAGTTGGATGGAGCTAAAAGTTTATGACACTGTTATGGGGAGCTATTCTGGTTTGGTTAACATGTTAAATCCTTTTCTTTTAATTTTTTAATTTTTTTTTTATACAAGTGTCTCTCTCTCTCTCTCTCTCTCTCTCTCTCTCTCTCTCTCTCACCCCAAAATTAATATTAGGTACTATGTATTTTTCAGGTTTCTTCCGTTGGTTTTGGAATTGGCATACTACCTAAGAGGGGGTTTAATGCTGTTACCTTTCGTTTCCCATTTAAAATTTTTATTAAATTTGGTATTGATTTTTTAGCAATATCTTATGTAGATGCAACCTAATTTTTGTCTTAGGGACGAAGTTTCACCAGGGGAAAACGGTTTGAGAGCCCAAGGCCACTGGTTTTGTTTGTTCCCCTTTGTTGGTTTCTTATTTTTGTTAGTTCAATATCGTGAATTCTGTAGTCTGTCTTTCCGTTGGTGTCTTGCTTTAGTCCACATGATGTAGTGTGATTATTAGGATTTTGAGCTGGGGTTTACCTTGTTTGGTGATATTTTTTTTGCAGGAATTTGGCTTTAACGCCACAGTTAATAAAGGAAGTTGAAATAGGTTATTAGAACATGTTAAATCCTTTGTCTCTTAAGTTTTTTAAACTTTTATATACCTCTCTCTCTCTCTCTCTCTCACTCTATTTCACTCCTTAATTAATATTATGTATTATGTATTTTTCAGGTTTCTTCTGTTGGGTTTGAATTGACTTACTAGCTAAGAGGGGGTTTAATGTTGTTGCCTTTTGTTTCCCATTTCAAAGATTTATTACATTTGGTGCTGTTATTTTAGCAATATCTTATGTAGATGCACCCTAATTCTTGTCTTAGGGACAAAGTTTCACCTTGGGGCACGGGTTTGAGAGCTCAAGGCCGCTGGTTTTGTTTCTTTACCTTCCTTGGATTCTTATTTACGTTACTTGTTCAATATCTTGAATTCTGTGGTCTGTCTTTCCATTGATGTCTTGCTTTAGTCCCACATTATGCAGTGATTATCAGGATTTTGAGTAGTTTCTGCAGTTGCCTTGTTTGGTGATTGTTTTTTTTTCTCTTATTTCTTTTTAAAATTTTATATAAGTTCTCTCTCTCTCTCTCTCTCTCTCTCTCTCTCTCTCTCTCAATCTCTCTGTATTTCACCCCCTAAATTGGTCAGGTATTATGTATTTTTCAGGTTTCTTCTGTTGGGTTTGAATTGACTTACTACCTAAAAAGGGGTTTAATGATGTTGCTTTTTTGTTTCCCATTTCAATTTTTCTACACATTTGGTGCTGTTATTATAGCAAATATCTCATGTAGTTGAACCATAATTCTTAGGGACAAAGTTTCACCTACGTGTACCAGATGCGGAAGCAGTTCCAGTCCCAGCACCAGTATGAGAGCTCAAGGCCGCTGGTTTTGTTTGTTCACCTTCCTTGGTTTCTTATTTTTGTTACTTGTTTAATATTGTGAATTTTGTGGTCTGTTTTCCATCGGAGTCTTGCTTTAGTCCACATTACGTAGTGATTATCAGGATGTTGAGCAGTTCCTGCAGTTGCCTTGTTTGGTGATTTTTTTGCAGGAATTTGGTTTTAGAAGTTTACGCCCCGGTTTAACGGAAGTGGAAATAGGTTATTGGGAGAGTATGTTGGCGTTTTGGTTTTTGATGAAATTGTTTCATTCTTTACTCGTTTCAATGTCCTAAATTATGGGGCGAACATGTTAAATATTTTATACGTCACCCCTAACTTAATATTAGGTATGATGTATTTTTCTTGGTTCTTCTGTTGTGTTTTAATTGACCTACTACCTAAGAGGGGGTTTAATGCTATTCCCTTTTGTTTCCCATTTCAATAATTTATTACATTTGTTCCTGTTATTTTTGCAATATCTTATGTAGATGCACCCTAATTCTTATCTTAGGGACAAAGTTTCACCTGGGGGCACCGGTTTGAGAGCTCAAGGCCGCTGGTTTTGTTTGTTCACCTTGTTTCTTACTTTTGTTACTTGTTCAATATCGTTTCTGTGGTTATTTTTCCGTTGGTGTCTTGTGCAGACTTGCTTTAGTCCGCATTATGGAAGTCTATCAGGATTTTGAGTAGTTCCTGCACTTACCTTGTTTTGTGAATTTTTGCATGAATTTGATTTTGAAGGTTTATGCTGCAGTTAAATGAAAGAAGAAATGGGTTATTTGGGGAATGTGTCGTTGTTTTGTTTTATTCTCTGCGCGTTTGATGTCCTAAATTATTGGGAGAACATGTTAAATATTTTTCTCTTATTGTTTTATGTTTTTATATCAAGTATATATATCTCCCTCTATCCCTGAATTAATATTTGGTATTATGTATTTTCAGGTTTCTTCTGTTGGGTTTGAATTGAAATGCTACCTAAGAGGAGGTTTAATGTTGTTGCCTTTGTTTTACATTTCAAAATTTTATTACATTTGGTGCTTGTTATTTTAGTAATATCTTATGTAGATGCACCGTAATTCTTGTCTTAGGCTCAAAGTTTCAACTTGGTGGACGGGTTTGAGTGGAGTTCAAGGCCGCTGGTTTTTATTCACCCTGCTTTGTTTCTTATTTTTCCATAGCCTTCCACTCTTTTGATAGGGTTATATGCTTGCTCCTTTACTCTTTGTCAAAGCGACTTTTTAAACCTCTATTGATACCCAAAAAAATCATAAATTCATGTCTCTCTCTCCTTTTCCCTATAATCATGCTAAGCATTTTGCTCTTCCATTGACAAATACTAAATTGTGATTTAGTTCAATAGTCTGCCTTCTGGTTCTGCATCTTGTTCTCTTGGTATGTTCTAATCGGATTTTATGTCTTCAATCTTGGCATATGGGGGAATGTGTTCAAAATCACCGTCAATCTTATTAATATTTTTTTCTTGGTTCAAAGATATAATATTATGATGTTTTGATTACAGATGCTGACTATGTCTTACTTCCTTCTGTGCTGCCATGTGTTTGTTCGATATATGTTGCTTTATGGTCTTTAAGCTATTAGATAATTACTGCCAAACAGTGCTTTAGCCTTTATGTTTTGTCTTTTCTTCCGTTGGTTTATTTCTAAGGTTGTCATTCCATATATTTGGTCTCCCAAATTGTATAGCAGTCTGGTTTGACATTCTCTTTATGATGATTCCCTATTTTCGTGATTGGTGCGTATGGAGAGTTGGTTGCATTTAAAGTTTATGACACTGTTGTGGGGAGCAGATTCTGGTTTGGTTTCTTAACAAGAACATGTCAACTTCCTATTTTTAAATTCTCTCTCTCTCTCTCTTCTCTCAGGTATCTTCAGTGGGGTTCTAAGTGGCATACTATTTAAGAGGGGGTTTAAATCTTCTTTCCTTTTGTTTCCCATCTTTAAGGATTTATAAGATTTGGTTCTGTTATTTAGCAATATCTGAAGTAGATGCATCTAATTCTTGTCTTAGGGACAAAGTTTTCCTTGGGGCATGGCAATGAATGGAGCTCATGGCTGCTGGTTTTGTTTATTCACCCTGCTTGCTTTCTTGTTTCTTTTACATGTTCAATATCGGTGAATTTTGTGTTTGTCTTTCCTTTGATGTCTTATGCAGATGAATCTGTTGCTTTAGTCTTTCTTTATGGAGCTAAGTTTCAGGATTTTGAGTAGCTTCTGCAGTTGCCTTATTGACCCTGTTTGGTTTCTTATTTCTGTTACATGTTCAATATCGTGAATTCCGTGGTTGTCTTTCCTTTTCGTGTCTTATGCAGATGCATCTCTTGCTTTAGTCCGGAGTATCAGGATTTTGAGTAGCTTCTGCAATTGTTCTGTTTGGTGAATTTTTGCAGGAATTTGGTTTTCAAGCTTTACGTTGCAGTTAGTTCTTGGCTTATAATTTAATTTCTTATTTATTTGATGTCTGGAGCCATTTGTTTATGCAGATTGCAAATCTTGTCTTGTCTATGGAAATCTTGCCTAACTATAAGAGCGGTCTTTTATCCGATCTTTTTTATTCGTACCGTCTGTATAATGTGGGGCACATTGTCTGAGCTATATTTCTGCCTGCAGGCATATCCTAACTCGTGTCTATATATGGAGGTCTCACTTTCTCAATTGAGTTTTAAGAAGGGGTTTGAGTAGTTATTGGCTTATGATTTTTTTTCTTATTTCTTGGTGTTTATGAGGTATGGAACCATTATTTGAGCACTCTTTTATGCAGATGCATCCCGGTTGCTGGAGTCTCACACTGTTGAAAAGAAAAAAGGGGTTTTCTGAGTTATTATCTGATTTTGTATTCTTGGAGCCCGTATGACATCCTAAGACAGGTTTTGCGCAATGTCTTTATATGCAGACCATTACACTTGTCTTCTTGTGGGGTCTGATTCCTTGAAGTAGAACGAGCGGCTTTTAAGAAAGGGTTTGAGTGGTTCTCTGCTTATGATTTAACTTCTTACATGAGCCATTATTTGAGTATTGTTTTCTTTTAGAGTTTGATGCATCTTGTGTATTGGTGAAGAGTTTATAAGATCTGGTACCATTGTTTGAGCAATATTCTATGCAGATGCAGGGGTGCTGCCAAGAATGAATTTCTTCGCCCTATTATTTGATTTGCTGGTCTTAGAGATTTTGCACAACTTATTTGAACAGTGTTTCTATATGCAGACACATACTAACTCTTGTCTTGTACATGGAGTCCAACATTGTTGACAGAGAAGAGCTGCTTCCAAGAGGGGGTTTCTTGTCTTATTATCTATTTTCTATTTCTGGAGATTGTATGAGATCTTGGGCCATGATTTGCACCATTACTTTCCATTCTATGCAGATCATCTTGTCTGTATATGGGGTCCAACTTTGTTGAAGGAAATCGCTTTTAAGAGGGAGTTGAGTAGTATGGCCTTGTGATTTAATTTCTTCTTGGGTTTATGAGATTGGACACTTTCATTGGGCATTCTTTTGTGCAGATGCATCGTAGCTTTGCTCTGTTTCTGGATCTTTTTTCCTCGGATGGTTGGCTTTGTTGATTTTTGTCTTGTGCTTTAATGTCTCAGTTTTTAAGGAGTTATGAGATGCATCCTTGTTCTTGTGTGTGAGAGTGTAACTTAATTCATGACTGGACTAATTTCTTAAGGAGGTTATGCGGCGCCTGCGTCTGATCTTTGTTGTGGCTCTCTTTTTCGAGGAGGGTTTCAGGAGGTCAATTTCAAGTTAATGTTAATGGCGAAACCTCAGGAACAGGTGTCATGCCGAGTTTTGTTTTCCGTCATGTATTTTATTCAGTATCCTGAACCTTTGAACCTTTGGGCTATTCTTCATTCATTGTCTCATGCAGATGCTCTTTGTTTTAAGTCTTACTAGAGTTGAGTTGATGAGGATGATTTTTCGAGTGACAATCAGAAGTTGTGGCACGGCGCCTGGTTTTTCATATTTGCCTTCTTGTTTTCTTGATACTTACATTTCTTTTCAAATGGTGATATGTTATGGTGGTGTTAGTGTTTTTTGCGGTAGTTCATGGATTTTCCTGTGCAGAAGTTTTGTAGCTCAGAGTCTTGGATCTGCATTGATTCCTTGAGAAAACGCTCCACATTTGGTTTCTTATTCATTGTCTTCTTTCATGGGGTTTATCCTTCCTGGCTTGATAGTTCAACATATTTGTATGGTGATGGGTTCATTCTTTTCTTTAACTTAATTATCTTCTCTCAAAATTCTTTTCTTTTCTTTGAATTTCGTGTAGGGGCCTCAAGATCCTTAATCTTTTATGACTCTGCACCTCTCCCATTCATTTCTATATTGTGCTGGTCTTTAATTAATTCACACATTTTAAGGTTTGGCAGATGCTCGTCTTTATTGGTATTGCTGTTTTTGTCTGTTTAAATGTCTGTTTTGTCTGGTTGAAGGTGGATTCAATGCATTATGTGCAGCTTTGTGAAATACTTTGGCCATTCAGGGTTGGATATTCTTTGGTGCCTCTCTTTTTTTCTCCTATTCTTTGGCTGTTTCAGAAGGGCACTTGTTAAGATATTTGCTCGTTCATTTGATATTTTATTGACGAGTGTATATAATCTGGCACCACCATTTGAACTCACGCAATGTGTTTGCAGTTGCATCCTAACTTGTCTTTTACTGGAGTCGCACTTTGTCAGAGCCTAGAACATCTCTTTTAAGAGGTGGTTTTATGTTTCTTTGCTTGCGATTTAATTCTCTGTAGACCATAAATGTGGCATTTTGGAGCAAATGTATTATGCAAATTCATTTCGCATCTTTTTTACTTGATTACATATTTAATCGAATGGGTATTCAAGCAAACCAACGGAATCATGGATTTGGGCATGTGCAACAGTCAAGAGGAATGGGAGTTGCCTTTGTAGAGTGTACGTATTTCCTTTTGGTCTTGTCTTCATTGGAATGTGGACTGCTTTTAGTAGTGTCCTGTGCTTCTTGGCTTACCATTCTTCTTGGATATTTGGTCTGTATATTATCAGCTTGCTCGTGAGGCTCGGGAGAATGGGGATGCTCTTAAGAGGTGTCTGATACTTCCTGGCTTATGGTTTATTTTTGTTGGATTTTATCAGATATGATTTGAGCAAAGAGTTTTGTGCAGCAACGTTTGTCTCTTAATGGAGTCCTAGGGTTTATAGAAGGAGGGCAGGCTGCTGATTGTTTTAATAGGGAGTAGGAATGTGGTATTCAGATTGATGTCTTTGGATGCAGTGAAGTATCATTCTACCGTAGAGCAGCACTTGCTGAAACTGAGTATGACTTTGATCTTCGTTGATGGAACTATTCTTGGAGGGGTCGTGAGATTTGATTTTGTCGTTTACATAGTATCTTATTTCCAATTTGTATCGAAGTTTTATTCATTGATCTCATTTTAGCCAAGGTTTACTCATGTTCAAGTTGACGGGATTGATTTTTCAGCTGAAGTGGATAGGATGACTTGCTTACATTGTCTTTGGATTTCAGCATTTCGTTCTTAATGAGCTTATCTTCTATGTCTTGCTCAATTTTTCCAGAATATGGGCTGAGGGTTGATCTGTTCCTTTGATTTAATTGCTTCTCTCAAAGTCTCCTTTCATATATATATATATATATATTTCTAGAGTACAGATGCTAATCTTATGTACCTTTTCTGGTTTTATAGTGTTGGAGGTGGTGGTTTGTGGTCTGCTGAAGGGTTTGGATTTTGTCTTGAACATAGTGACCTGTTGGCATCTTTGGGTCCGAGTGCCTGGTTTGCTTTTGCTGGTTCTTTTGTTGTGGTATATTACTCTTCTTTTTTTATTCTGGCAGGCTAAAGTTGCTTAAGTTCATGATGGGTCAGTATGTTGGATATTTGAAATTTCTGGTCAGAGTAGTCCATTGTAGAAGGTTGGGTTTTTTAGCTTGAAGTGTGTTGAACTGATCCGTTTAGGTTACACATGGTGTATGCTTTGGTGTATCATTTAATTTGTTTCCCGTAGGAGATAAGATTTGATACCTGTTTTATGTGGACACTCTTCCTGAAGAAGTGGGTTTGTTAGAGGTGGAGAAGTGCAGGTCTTTAAAAGGGGTTGTTTAACAAATTAACAATCTGGCATAATTATATGGGTCGTGTTTTATGCAGAAGCAGTCATTCTTTCAGTGCTCCGTCTCAGATTCAAGTTTATGCGCAGAGCTGATAGAACTGTTTTTTAAACTGCTCATGGAAATAGATGTGGTATGACATGTGTTGTTTCCCTTTCCTGTCTTCTTAGTTTCGTGAGCTGATAGCACTTTTTTCTATAATTGTTCCTTTATATAGCTTTTGTGTTCATTTGGGTGGGCTTGATAGGATCTGTAGTTCTTTTCTTCATTTGGTGCTGCTTATGTGTAGTCCAACTTATTGAACATTGCAATCTGACACTGTTTCTATTATCAGTTTGACATTTTAAAAGGATTTGAGTATTGATTAAATTGTTCATTGTTGGTATCAAATTAGACATTTTGAACTTTGATGTGTTTTTTATACTTACACCCTTATTAGTTGCTGGGTGTGTTTCTTTTATTGGTTTAGTTGCTGGTTGTGTTTCTTTAATTGGTTTAATAATCCAGTGGTTGAGTGTCATTCGACTATTCCCAGCTGCTTGCTAATACAGGTCCTTTTTCTAGAACTAATGTGAATGTGAGTCGTGCTTTTATGCATGCATAGCTTACTTTGGATCAATGAACAAATGTGCTATAGCTGGATTTTAAGCTCGTGAAGTGTGGAAGGGATGATAGGGATGAGGTCCTCTGAGAGATTGCATTTAATGTAATACTTATCTCTAATTTATGACTAAGTAATGAACTTACAAAGAGAACATGTTATGTATTGAAAGAATGTAGTCCTGGTTTGTCATTTTGGAATGAGCCCTTTACTTAGATTGCTTATTGTGGGAGAGAATTTTTGTCTTGCTTTTGTTAAAGGAGATTTCTAAACCATGCAACATTTCTCTTGAAGTAGTTTTTCTTTTTGGATATTTGAAGTATATTTGTTATATATAAGTTGCTTGGTTTTTGCATATAGGGTCGGAGTTTTTGAAGTTCTTTGGACATTTGAATATGACATTTTGTTATGTTGTTAACAATTGTGTAATGTCAACTTCGTGGTAGCCTTTTCTCTTTTAGATTTGTTTGGCTTTTAGTATGATGGTTATGTTATGTGCATTGCTTTGTCTTTAGCTGCTGTTGTTTGTGTGTATTTGTGTTTAGTTAGTTAGGTTTAAAGGGATGTAGCTCAAAATGGTAGAGCTCTCAGCTTGTAACCTGTATGAACAAGTTACAGGACTTTCGAGAAGATCAAGGTTCGAATCCTTGCGTCCCTGCACATTAACATATTGGATAGTTTATGACCTGCCTGTGGATGGATTGAAAGAATCTAAACCCTTGCCTGTGTATCTGTGGTTGCCGTTGATGTGCGGATGCTGTTGGTATCCCACTAAAATGGTGGTTTGGATGATCTGTGGACTTAAGACCCTGAATTGGCTGATTTTCCGGCTTACCACATGATGTGGTTTATTATGTAAAAGCTTCAGAAAGCTCAAGTTTGTAATACGAATTATGTTAATCTTCTAACTTGTTTGACGAGAGATTCAGTCTTTATGTCTCTTGATCTTCTCATTGATTCATTTCATACACTTTCTCACGTACACCTTCACATTTGTATAAAAAAGGAAACAAAATTACCTAAGAGACAAATATTCAATCTACTAAAAAATTATATAGAAAATGAAATAATGACTTTATACATCACACAAACAGACATGTATTTTCTCTTTTCCTGAATTTGATCTATGAATGATGAAGTAGCCGCAGTGAAAAAAATGGCTGACTTTAGACTCCTGCTCTAATGTTCCTGTGCTTCGCCTATTTTTTGTATGCACATTAAACTCTGTATTTTTAAGCATATATGATTATTCTTATTCAATATATATTTTTAATTTTTAGCAGATAACGTTCTTTAATGATCTGTGTAGCTTTTCTCTAGATCAAAGATTTCACCACTACATCACCCATCCGAGAAAAATTTCCACGACTTTACACTTTTGTCCTGGTTAATTTGTAATTTTTTTAAGGGGTAACCTCAAAAGACTCTAAAAGTTTGGAATCATTTTCAATATGGGCCATCATCGAGTTTCAATTTTATCAATTTACCTTATTTTCAAATTTGACCAATTTAAGCCATTAATTAAGTTGACAGTTTGATCAGATATTAACTGATGATGTGTCCACTGTAAGATTCACCAATTTCTTTAAAAAAATAAAAAAAATAAAATATATAATATTACTTATTTTTCTTCCTGGCAGGCTAAAGTTGCTTAAGTTCGTGATTGGTCAGTATGTTGGATATTTGAAACTTCTGGGCAGAGTAGTCCATTGTTGAAGGTTGGGTTTATTTGCTTGAAGGGTGCTGATCCATTTAGGTTACACATGGGGTTGTTTGACAAGTAAACGATCTGGCATAATTATATGGGTCGTGTTTTATGCAGAAGCAATCTCATTCTTTGAGGGCTCCGTCTCAGATTCAAGTTTATGCACAGAGCTGATAGAACTGTTTTTTTGAACTGCTGATGGAAATAGATGTGGGATGAAGTGTGTTGTTTCCCTTACCTGTCTTCTTAGTTCCGTCTGCTGATAGTCATACTTTTTTCTATAACTTTTCCTTTAAATTGGTTTTGTGTTCATTTGGGTGGCTTGATAGGATCTGTCGTTCATTTCTTCATTTGGTGCTTCTTATAGTCCAACTTACTGAACATTGCAATCTGACACTGTTTCTATGATCAATTTGACATTTTAAAAGCATTTGAGTATTAATTAAATTGTTGTTTGTTGGTATCAAATTAGACATTTTGAACTTTGGTGTGTTTTTCATATTTATGTCCTTATTAGTTGCTAGGTGTGTCTCTTTTATTGGTTCAATAATGCTGTGATCGAGTGTCATTTGACTATTCCGAGCTGGTTACAAAGAGATGATAGGGATGAGAGATTACATTTAATGTAATACTTTTCTCTAATTTATGACTAAGTAATGAACTTACAAAGAGAAGAGATTACATTTAATGTAATACTTATCTCTAATTTACGACTAAGTAATGAACTTACAAAGAGAACATACAATGTATTGAAAGAATGTAGTTGTGGTTTGTCATTTTGGAATGAGCCCTTTACGTAGATTGCTTATTATGGGAGAGAATTTTTGTCTTTCTTTTGTTAAAAGGAGATTTCTAAACTATGCAACATTTCTCTTGAAGTAGTTTTTCTTTTTGGATATTTGAAGTATATTTGTTATATCGAAGTTGCTTGGTTTTTGCATAGAGGGTCGGAGTTCTTTGAATGTCTATCAATTGTATAATGTCAACTTCTTGGTAGCTTTTTCTCTTTTAGATTTGTTTGGCTTTTAGTATGATGGTTATGTGCATTGCTTTGTTTTTAGCTGTTGTCTGTTGTGTATATTTGTGTTTAGTTAGTTAGGTTTAAAGGGATGTTGCTCAAAATGGTAGAGCTCTCAGCTTGTAACCTGTATGAACAAGTTATAAGACTTACGAGAAGATCAAGGTTCGAATCCTTGCGTCCCTGCACATTAACATATTTGATAGTTTATGACCTGCCTGTGGATGGATTGAAAGAATCTAAACCCTTGCCTGTGTATCTGTGGTTGCTGTTGATGTGCGGATGCTGTTGGTAGCTGACTAAATGGTGGTTTGGATGATCTGTGGACTTGAGAACCTGAATTGGCTGATTTTCCGGTTTACCACGAGATGTGGTTTATTATGTAAAAGCTTCAGAAAGCTCAAGATGTGGTTGATGTGCGGATGCTGTTGGTAGCTGACTAAAATGGTGGTTTGGATGATCTATGGACTTGAAAACCTGAATTGGCTGATTTTCCGGTTTACCACAAGATGTGGTTTATTATGTAAAAGCTTCAGAAAGCTCAAGTTTGTAATACGAATTATGTTATCTTCAAACTTGTTTGACGAGATATCACTGTCTTTATGTCTCTTGATCTTCTAGTTGTAAGCCAACCTCTGCTTCTCCAATTCGTGTTTCTCATTTATTCATTTCATACACTTTCTCACGTCCCACCTTCGCATTTGTATCAAAAAGGAAACAAAATTACCTTAAGAGAGGACTGTACAAGATATAAACCAATCCACCAAAACTGACTAATCCAATTCAGTTCAATTTTATTGGTTTTGATAATATTGACGGATTGGATTGGATCCAAAAAATGAAAAAACTAATTGGATCGGTTTGGTTAGCGGATTTAGAGTTTGAAATCCAATTCAAATTGAGTTGATCCAACTTTTAAAAAATAGATGCAAATATTTGCCTTTCCTAGTGTTCAAACCTAACCCACCTTTCACGTTTTACTTACACTAACACAACTTTGTTGATATTCTTTGGAAAAAATATATTAATATAGCATAAAACTTCTAGATTTCTAAGTTTTTGTGTTGACTTTAGTGTTTCTTTTTTTAAGGAATGGATGTAACTTGAACTCTAAATGCCGAACTTCATGTTGTAGTGTTGTTTTCTAAAACTTATTTATGTCTATTTAGAACATACTTAATGATATTTTTTATCGGATTGAATTCTATATGATTATCTTTGCGATTATCATACTTAATGGTATACTTAATGTACACTGGATTGGATTGGATCCTAACATCCAAACACATTGGATTGAATTGTAAAATCTCAAATCCATTAAAAAATTGGATTGAATTGATAAAAATTCATTGATTTTGAAAACTGATGTACACCCCTATAATTTTCAATCTAATAAAAAATTATATAGAAAACAAAATAAAAAACAAATTTCAGTTAAAATACAGTTATTTCACCTCCTGAAATTTAACCATAATCCATTTTTCATTTGTTGGATTTTTTTATTATAATAATTTCACCATCCACTTTTTGTTCGTTGAGTTTTTTATTATAATAATTTCACCAATTTTTTCGCAGATACATCTATGAAATTCATGATTTGTTATAAAGGAAGTCTAGCTATTTATTAGAACCTTATTTATAAATAATGATATTCAAGCTAGCTCCTCTTGGATTGTAAATAAAATGAAGTTAGTGTTTAGAGCATTTCTACTCATTTGTTATGGCAAAAGGCAAGGGGGGTAATGGTTGTTACTATTCACATGATGGTGTCTGCCTCAATGGCGGAGCCAGCTAAGGCCCACAAGGGTCAGCTGACCCTCCTCCAATTTAAGCAACAAATGCATTTGTTATGTGTTATATTTGATTTTCTTGGGTTTCTTTTATAGATGACCCTTCTAACTTTCAAACTCTAGTTAATTATTATTCTTTACTTCTATAGTTTTTCCTATATTTATCTTTACTCCATTTTTCCTTTTAACTTCAATCTTTCTATTCTTTCATTTATTGAGTTCTCTTACAGTTTTTGTTATTGAATTGGCCATCAGTCAAGTAAATTTCTCAATACTAGCTATTCAATTCTCTTTTGAGCAATGCTTTATGATTTGATTCCTGTCAAATTATTTCTTTGTAATTTATTGTGCGATGTGGGTTATGATTTTGGAAGATAACAATTAAAATATACAATAAAAAAAATATTATGTTAATATTGAAGGTTTTCTCAGGCTAATAATGTTGACCCTCCTTGAGAGAATTCCTGGCTACGCCATTGGTCCTGCCTTAGCAATTTTTTTGTTGGTTTTCCATCCATTGCATGGCAATCCCGAGAGTAATCACTATTCACATGAGATATGAGGAGAAGAATTTGTATAGAGTTTTTGTTATTTAAATTGGCTTCTGACGTCACAATGACATTAGTATTAGATCATCTTACCCAAGCAGCAACTCAGGCAAGTCTTGTCTTTGGGCTTATCCAGCTCTTACCTTGGCAATATTTGGGCGTTGGAAACGGGATTGAGGGCCTAGGGGGGCTCTTGCCCATCCTAGGGGGAACAGTGAAAATGCTCTTATGGGAGGAGGAGAGAGGGGAAAGGGATGAAAAAGGTATTTATCATGGTGTATAGAACTTCCCTCCCGGACCTACCCCGAACCTAGAGTAGCAAGAGGGGAAGTAAAATTAATCCTTTTTGTAGGAAATGAGCCACTTCAAATAGGATTGAGAAATTATGGAATTTTAGAAACAATGATGAGTGCAAAGGTGGTAATATAAAATTGGTGAAATAAGGTCCTTTTTGCAAAATCTTTTTCAAGAAACATCATTTAAACAATGGATGTTTGTCAGGCGAAGTAAAAACCAAATGTTATTATCAACATTTCTATGTTACAAAATCAATACGTTAAATCAAAGTCAGTTTCTAATAACAAAATCAGATTAATTTTTTTTAAAATTTTAATTTCTACCGTTTCACAAATAACTAATTTTATATAATTTCGTTTCGACCCGTACCCGATAATTTCCGGAGCCTCTAAGTCCAAACTCGAAACTTCCGTACGCCAGCTTGACCAGAGAACAAGTGCACAATGCACGTATATTTTCGCATTTTCGTCGTGGACCTCTTTTTATCTTTCCATGTCTTTTTCATCCCAGAGTCTTTTATATGTACCATTAAATCACACCAGGCTCCGATTGAGACCCACAGAGTGTTTCACCGGCAATGGCGAAATCGAGCGCAGACGACCAGGAGCTGAGGCGAGCCTGCGAGGCCGCCATCGAAGGGACCAAGCAGAGCGTCGTGATGTCGATCCGTGTGGCCAAGAGCCGAGGGATCTGGGGAAAAACGCACAAGCTAGGCCGTGACATGGCTAAACCTAGGGTTCTCGCTCTTTCCGGTACGCAATCGTTTCTCTATTTCCGCATATCGTTTTCACTTTGAAGATTCTATCTCCGACCTGAGATGACTCGTTAGAGAAGTGCGTGCGTGGCATCTGGACTGAATTGTACGCGTTTTCTGAAATTTAGAAGAGAAATTTAGCTTTATTTCCAAGGGCATTTTGTTGAAAATCACAGTGCAGACTTCATTTTTACTTGTCTAATTGTTAGGGGGTTTCTCACTGTTTTGGAATGATTATAATATGACCGAATTAATATAGATAATCACGATGCGGTTGGATAGTAATGTGGTTGGGTGCTCAGACTGGACAATTTTAAGAAATACGTATTTGCCTTTGCCGGGACTACTATGATCGACGGATATATATTATTCACAAGAGTGCCCAAGATTAAAAGAATGGTGTTAAATCCTTTAAGCTCCATAAATTCCCATTAATATTGATTTGCTTCAAGACATAAGTTGGTCAATCTTACAGAGAACGATATCGTTTTTGGAACTTGCTGAATCATTTATATCCACTTTTGAAAGGGGAGTAACCAGAACTAGATTATCTACGATAATGTTTTGAACAATCTTGGTAAATTGTCATAAGAAGACTTCGAAGCATTGTTTTTGCGCATATCTTCCGATTGGGAGGACAATTTTAGTTAAATCATTAAACAGAACTGCACAAGACATGTCAAGTATCTTAGATGGCAGTGGCACAGTAACGACTTTATCAGTAAGGTTAATTTGGAATTGTGTGCTAAATTCTAAGGGTTTGTCTACATATTTTGTAAAGCTTCACTAGAATAACATGAAGAGCCTGCTACTGTATCACTATGGTAGTCGGTACTACCAACTGAGGCCACCCTTTCTATTTGTTCTATAAGCTTCTATAATACTTGGTTGCACTCTAAATTGGCTGACAGTGATCTGATATCAAATGAAGGGGAAATAAAAGACTTGTCTTTTGAAGCATTAGGTCAGAGGGTGTGTACATGTATGCATAACTACAAATACCCACACAAGTATAAATATTCAATTGGATTGATCAGTGTAAGCACTTACTGATAATTTTTATGTTACTGATGGCGACTGCCTTTTGTGGTTTGTGCAGTAAAATCCAAAGGCCAGAAGACTAAAGCCTTTCTTCCGAGTCTTAAAATATTCCACTGGAGGAGTCCTTGAGGTAAAGTCCAGTGTGTTTATTCTTATTTTTCTATAGAATTAAGATTCTTTGATTTTAGGGGGAAAAAAAATTTGGCAGTTGGTTTACAATTTGAAATGTAGTAGTTCTAGCTTTCATTTCTAGGCCTGCTGTGTGTAACGGTGCTTAGTGTTATCGTCTCTTGGATGTGTATGTGTAACGGTGTATGTGGCTTATCATTTATCATCTCATTTAATTCATGAGGACTATCTGATAAAGCTTTATACATTGTATGTGCAACTGATTTAGTCTTAATTGTTACAGTTTTTCTAGTAAGACAACGTAATTAATTTTAACAATGCAAATATAGAAGGAAAATAAATAAAGAAAACAGATCTGTGTGCTTGATTAGGGACTTGGTGTGATTACAATTTACAATTACTCATTAATTTTCTTTTACTGCAGCCTGCAAAGTTATACAAGCTAAAGCATCTTTCAAAGGTGGAGGTTTTAACAAACGACCCTAGTGGGTGTACTTTTACTCTGGTAAAGAAGATCCACCTTCCATATGCTTATGAAAAAATTGTACATTTATGTTTGGAATTTGTGCAAAGGAATAGAATTCTTGCAATTAAGAAAAACAAGAAACAATGTTTGAGAAAGATTGTTGTTCCATTTTCCATTTTGGTCTGACTGAATTTCTTGTAGGGTTTTGATAATCTTAGGAGCCAGAGTGTTGCTCCTCCACAATGGACCATGCGAAATATTGATGACAGGTATGCTATGGAGAACATGGGCCTCTTTTCAATGTTATCCTTTCCTTCAGTAAACAGACTGATAAGCTTTTGATTACTGATTATCATTCCTTTTTCTGTTTAAAAAAATCTATTGTGCAGGAACCGCCTTTTACTATGTATTTTGAACATATGCAAAGATGCACTGGGTCACCTTCCTAAAGTTGTTGGTATAGATGTCGTGGAGATGGCTCTTTGGGCTAAGGTGCATATGATGAATTTGTATTACTGTACTATTTTTAGAGTGTATGATATTTATAATTGAAGATTTCACTTCCTTGCCAATCACTAATTTTGGGTACAACTTATTGATTTTTGTCAATGTTAATTTCTTTGTTGTTTTAGTTTTGAGAGAATTCTGATATTATTTATTTTCGTTGTTTTTATGTCACTTCTTGAAATCAGTTCATTCCTTCTGTTCTCCTATTTTTTGGCTTCTTCCGTGTGGATATTTTGCTTAAACTCCATTTATTAATTGTTAGTTTGTTAGATTAATATTTGCAGTGCATTTATTCTCTAATTTATTGTTAAAAAAATGATTTAGGAAAATACACCAGCAGTCACTAATCAAGGCAATATGCAAGAGGGTCCTGCTGCATCAACAGTAACTGAACATGACTTAAAAGTCACTGTAGAAAAAGAACTTGTCTCCCAAGCTGAGGAAGAGGACATGGAGGCACTTTTGGGAACGTATGTACAGTTTCATTGTTTTGTTGTGATGTAGATATTGCTTGTGCTTTATCTACTTTGCCATTGAGAAGAATGCTAAGGTTTTTCTGGACTTTATGATAAACTCGGTTACTGGGTTTTTTCAATTTTGTTAGTTTGATCCTTGTTTTCGGACAAGAAGCATGAATTACTTGGTTATGGGGTCACATACTCTGTCATTAAGTGGGTTTTGGAGCACCAAGTGGGGGGCCTCATTCTACTTTAGTTGGTAGAGAGCAAATGGTTCACAAGTGACTCCAACAAGTTGATTTTTTCTCTCAGCCTCAACCATTTTCTTTCATATGTTGTTCTAAAACAAAAGGCATCACTCTTTAGCTACGTTCTGTTGGAACTTATCTTGATGTTGTTGTGATGTGGCATATTTTGACTGGGCGTGATGTGCAGTTATGTCATGGGTATTGGTGAAGCAGAAGCATTTTCTGAAAGGTTGAAGAGAGAGCTTCTTGCTTTGGAAGCAGCAAATGTGCATGCCATTTTGGAAAGTGAACCTTTGATTGATGAGGTGAGTGTTTTTCTATTCAGTTGTGTTTTTATGTATGATGGCATTTGCCACATTTCTTCCTTTTTTGGATTTGTTAATTTATTGTCCTTTTTATGTTCTTCTGTTTGGTTCTTGGTTTCACTCTTCTCAAAGAAAGTCATTTTTCCCCATTCGTCTATCTCACCTGTCAGTATTAATACCATTAAAGTCTGTTGTCATCCATGTGACCATATAATATATACGGCATTAGACAGGTCTAAGCATGATACTTAGTCTGGTTTTCAACCAATGTAATTACTTAGCATCAATGTTCTCTCGTTCATCTTCTGACCTCATCCTTGTTTAGAGCCTTCAACTTGTTTTTGCTTAAACAGTGTTGCTTTCTGATTCTGAGAAACTTTATCACCTGTTTGAGTTACTTGCATACATTGCTTTATCATCGTCTCCATGAGATTTCTGTACAAGCTTCTTTTGCCTGCTTCTGGGACATTGATTGATGGTTGTCTATTTTCTGGAAGATATGTGATACTGTTATTGATACGTTCAATTGTGGGTCTTATAGGTACTGCAAGGGCTTGAGGCAGCAACGAATTGTGTTGATGACATGGATGAATGGTTAGGCATCTTCAATGTGAAACTCAGACACATGAGAGAAGACATCGAATCGGTAGGGACTCTAGATACCTTTGATAATTTTTTAGATTTTTACTGATCCTTTATGTACTACAATTTATTTATTTCCAACACGCAGTTTATTGGAATTGCTTTTAACTTGTTTCTCATGGAACAAACATACCATATACGTAGACCAATTTAACACTGTACATCTTGTCAAAGATTCCATTTGCCTGTTCTACGACATTGTATTTTAAGGAATTAACAAGAATGCCAGTGGTTCATTTTAGTTTCCTTTTCCCCCTTATACTTTTACTATATGACATAAAAAACATAGTTGTTTACATTACATTTCCTGTTCCTTGTTGAACGAAATTCACCTGTATTGGTGCCAGTTATGGGTTACTTCAATCTCCTCATGGTTCTGACTAGGAGGTGGTTGTTCAATATCCCATGCCATGACATGGTTTTGGGATATCCACTTGGATATATGAATGTCTTCTACTTGAATGCTTGATCTATTCTTAAGTTGGCTGCTAACTTTTTTTCTGTTGTGATGCCCAGATAGAAACCCGCAATAACAAGTTGGAGATGCAATCTGTAAATAATAGAGCACTCATTGAGGAACTCGATAAGCTTCTTCTAGGTTTGCGTGTTCCTTCAGAGGTATATTGCCCATCCTTTTCAGCTGTGAGACATAACTAATTAGTTTGAACTTGGGCAACTTTTTAAGGCTTAGAATCTTTTTAATGGCGTTTCATTGGTGCAGTATGCAGCATGCTTGACAGGAGGCTTATTTGATGAGGCACGTATGCTTCAAAACGTAGAAGCATGTGAGTGGTTAGCTGGTGCTTTACGCAGTCTTGATGTACCTAATTTGGATCCAATCTTTGCAAACATGCGAGCTGTATGCATTCTACCTTTCTCATTCATTTCAGTTCTTTTTTCTTTTTCTTTTTTCTTCAAAGATTTTTGGGCAGATGTGCAAACTATAGAGTTTTCATCACTGTGGTGTGAACCCGTCATCACTTTAATGAACTTTTTAGCTGGCTATGATGTCAATTAATCATGTGAGATGTTGAGATGGAGTGAGATTACAAATATCTGTTTTTATTACTGATTTTAAGACCATTTCATTATATTGGTAAAATTAATTGTAATTCTTACAGGTTAAAGAGAAGCGAGCTGAACTTGAAAAATTGAAATCTACATTTGTCAGAAGAGCTTCTGAGTTCTTGCGAAATTACTTCTCTAGTTTGGTGGAGTTCATGATAAGCGACAAGAGCTATTTTTCTCAGGTGCAGTTCAGGGACTCAGGCTTTTATAAATTTGACCAAATTGTTCATTTTCTGAGTATTTATATTGCTCACTTTTGTGCTTGATTTAAACAGCGGGGGCAACTGAAAAGGCCTGATCATGCTGATCTGCGGTACAAATGCCGAACATATGCTCGCCTTCTGCAACATTTAAAGGTAAAATTTCAGCTTAATTGCATTAGCTATTAGTACTTCTGTTGTTTCAACTTGCGCATGTGCATTGGTGACTTTCTTCCTTTGCACTTGCAGAGTCTTGATAAGAATTGCCTGGGTCCTTTGAGGAAAGCATATTGTGACTCCCTCAACTTGCTTCTTCGTCGGGAGGTCAGAAACACAATCGTCTTATTCTATCATTTGAGTGTTACCTGGAATGTATTTCTGAGATATCTGTGTTAGTTATATTTTTTGGCTGTTGTCTTTTATCATCTTTGATCATGGACTTTTTCTGAGTGCTTGAATTTTCCATCTAATCATCAGACTTCCTGATAAGATATTGACTTGGTTTGGTAGGTTCAGTGTAGCATCAACTGATAATCATATAAACCAAAATGGTGGTGGCTTGATTCTGCATGCATTAGTAACCTAATCAAATCATTCTTTTTCTAAAAATTTATTGTTTTGTAAGAGCTTTGACAGTTAAGTGATAAGTTTGAAAATTTGAGTATATAATTTGATACCTACAGGCTCGTGAATTTGCAAATGAGCTTCGTGCTAGTACAAAGGCATCAAGAAATCCAACTGTCTGGCTTGAAGCTTCTGCTGGGTCTGGTCAAAATGTGAATGCTGCAGACACTTCTACTGTTTCTGAAGCTTATGCCAAGATGCTTACGATTTTTATCCCACTCCTTGTAGATGAGGTAAAAGTCAAGTGATATAATAGTTTCTTTGATCTAAATGGTACATATCATTGTATTTAAAGCCCATCCTACAATGCCTCAACTGCAGAGTTCTTTCTTTGCACATTTTATGTGCTTTGAAGTTCCTGCACTTGTTCCTCCAGGAGGTACTGCTAATGGAGATAAATCTGATGACACCAATGACGATGATTTGGGAATCATGGACATTGATGACAATGACAGCAAAGCTGGTAATTTACGCTAATATCTTACTGTACTTTTCTGTATGTGCTTGCTTTTAGTCATATTTTTACACTGTCTGCAATAGAAGCTTTTGAATTCTGCCAATTCTACTTCTCTCTGGAATTTGATACAATTGTCTAATTTTGTAGGTAAAAATTCAGGAGAGCTTGCAGCATTGAATGAATCTCTTCAGAATTTACTCGATGGAATCCAAGTAATGCACACAACATATTGCCTATCTTTTCGCACTTGCTATTGAAATTTTATTGCTTGGACGTTCTCTGTTTTGTGGTTGCGTAGTTTTGTTGTCCATAGCTGAAAGAAACTTCCATGAATTTCCAAATGAATATCTCATCTTATCTTATGGGTGTCATCCTCAAAGCTCAATCTGCTCTGTGCATAACTTGGGAATTAGGATCCCTTATCTCTGTTTTAGGTGATAGTAAGGTGGATGATTCCCTGAGTAGCTTAGGAGATGGAAGCTCATGTCCAGCAGTATCTTGTTTGGATGGCATATGTTTGTTTAAAAGTTTTAAGCTGCAGAAATTTATCATGTCATAGGTTTGACTCTTGGTTGTCTGCTTAGATAGATACAGAATAAGCCAGTGTCTAATGAATAAAGGGGGTGATGTAAGAGAGGGCGGTTTGGCAAGTGGTCTTCCTCCAGAACAGCGAAAGACTAAATCTATGTTTCCTTTTATGATTTTAGCACGATCATATTGATGAGGTGGCTTGATTTGTGGTCTGGACTGACATCTAGATTTGTTTGGGAGTGAACCTTCCATAATTTTTTTAATTTTTTTTTTACTTTTAATGGTTTGCACACACTTTCACCCTCTATCCTGGTCATGACTTGTTACTTAGCTGCATGCACTTGTATGGTTTTCAGGAAGACTTTTATGCTGTGGTGGATTGGGCATACAAAATTGACCCCTTACGCTGCATATCAATGCATGGGATTACGGAGCGGTATCTTTCTGGTCAGAAAGCTGATGCAGCAGGATTTGTGCGTCTCTTGCTTGGTGATTTGGAGTCAAGAATTTCTATGCAATTCAGTCGTGTAAGTTCTTGTGTTCAGTGTCAATTCATAGTCATATGTTTTTAAGGTTATGATCTGAACCCATGTAATGTGTATGCTCCATTGCAGTTTGTTGATGAAGCTTGCCACCAGATTGAAAGAAACGAACGCAATGTTAGGCAAATGGGTGTCTTATCATACATACCTAGGTAAACTGGATTATACATTACTTATGTTCCTTTGTTGAGGAAACTTCATATCCTCTTTGAAAATTTAGTCAGTTATCAAGTTGAAGTTTGGCATGTTTTGATCAGATGTTATAATTGAGAGAACAGAAATGGCAAAACTTTTGTATGTTTTCTAAAGGAATTTGTCAGCTCTGATTACTTCCCATACGATAGAATTTATTTCCTATGTGTTTGATTATTGTTTCATATTATATTTGATTTCCCCTCCTTTTACTTAGATTTGCAACTCTGGCAACAAGAATGGAACAGTACATCCAGGGGCAATCAAGGGATTTGGTTGATCAAGCATACACTAAATTCGTGAGTGTTTTTTTTTTTCTGGAAACATATTCCTGTTATCTGCAGAATGTTATCAGATATCGTGATATACAAAGCAAGTTGTTTGCACATAGCCATATTGAATTAAGTAGGCCCATGCTGCAATGGGCATACAGCATAATTATTGTTTACATTTTCTTAAATAAGATCAATTGTTTGACAGGTTAGCATAATGTTTGTGACTTTGGAGAAAATTGCACAAACAGAGCCAAAATATGCTGATCTTTTTCTATTAGAGAACTATGCTGCATTTCAGAATAGGTACTGTTCTTTTTCCTTTCTACCATTATCAATGTTATTTCTTTGTCGGTCGACTTCATTCTGATTAGAAAAAGTCTGCTTGCAGTTTGTATGACCTAGCAAATGTTGTGCCCACATTGGCCAAATTTTATCACCAGGCGAGTGAAGCTTATGAACAAGCTTGCACACGCCATATCAGCATGATCATATACTACGTAAGTTATCCAGATGCTGAATCTTATATAAGTTCTTCTTCTCATATGGATGCTGCAATTTTGGGCAGATCTATTTTAGAATCTTATATCATTCAAAGTTACTCTCTGTGAACAAATAGACAAAACCGAATCTTTATGAAAGATAAAGACACTGAAATTGCTAAACTACTCTTTGCTGGTGAAAGCTAACGTGCTATAATTTTCATATAGACACTGAAATTTTCACACAGGCATCTAGCTTGTCTTGAATCAGCCATTTTTTGGCATAGATGTATAGCATAAGCCTGAAATACTCCTTGGACAATATTTTTGGTGGCACGTACGCTCATTGTGTTTTCTTTTGGCAGCAATTTGAACGTCTTTTCCAGTTTGCTCGAAGAATAGAGGATTTGATGTATACAATTCCACCTGAAGAGGTTAGTGTGTTGATGGTCCTTAAATGTTATCCTCAGCAGTTAAATTAATACAAGCGGCCGAGATGCATCTCAACTGTCCTTATCTAATCTAACTTTGAAAAAGAAAACCTCATTAATTATGTCACACTGCTAGATAATCTGTAACTATATCCATTGCTTTGTGCATCTGTATACTCCACCAAGAGTATCCAGTCCCATTCTGAGAATGTAGTGTTTGGCTGGTATCTGTGTTGTCGCTAGGACCATTTCTGCAGAGTTTTTTTATTTATTTCTGAAGTCTTATAAATAAATAAAATTGGAAGTCTTAACTTGCTGGATGTTATGGCTGATATCAACTTCCTTCACAAATTTCAGATCCCTTTCCAGCTTGGGTTGGCAAAGATGGATCTGCGGAAGATGTTAAAATCAAGTTTATCTGGGGTGAGTTGGTAAATTTTCCGAACTAACTTGGTCTCACATGTTCGTTGCTGACAGTATCTTGGCTTTCCTGATACAGCTTGACAAGTCCATCACTGCAATGTACAAGAAGTTGCAGAAAAACATGACTTCTGAAGAACTGTTGCCATCCTTATGGGATAAATGCAAGGTATGTTGGATAGTTTCTTTGTAAACATGTTAGGGTTCCATGGTTGCAGACTCTTATATCATATGCAAAAGCCTGACCTTTAACCAATGATAAAGGGGAATAAAGTTCTCAATCTTGCTACTCTATAATTACACGGAGAGATGTTTTGGATTGAGTCTTGCCTATTTGTTAAACGCCACATACAAAATAAAGAAAGCATGTTCTTATTGAAAATATCTTATGGATGCTGTGGATTTTGGCAGAAGGAGTTCCTTGACAAGTATGAAAGTTTTGCTCAACTTGTCGCCAAGATTTACCCGACGGAGACCATTCCAACTGTAGTAGAAATGAGAGATCTTTTGGCATCCATGTAAAGTGAGAGTTTGTCTTGTATAATCTTGATAGCTTCTTTTGAGGGTTGTATTTTAGCTTGCTGTATTCTTTCTCCTCTCTTCCGGAAACATTTTCCCTTAATTTGATTTATTAAAATTGTAGAGTTTTCTAGTGTCTTTTTGTCGATATAGGCGAATAAACAATATACTGTTAAATATATTTGATGTTCCCACTATTTATTTCTTGTCTTGTGTCCCGGCTCATAGCCATTCTATGGTGAGGGTGTCATATATGGACCATAGATGTAAACCTTCATATTAGCCACAAGATTTATCTGAATAGTAACTTCACTTAGGTTTAATAAAATTATTTTATGACTAACATGAAGGTCCACATGAGGGGTCCATATGCGACACCCTTATTATAGAATTTCGCATTTAAGATGATTCACCACAGGATGTGGTCTGGACCAAAAGGGAATGGTAGTTGAATTAAATGATCCTTGAGCATCTTGTTAAAACACAATTATTAATTTATTACCATAATTTAGTATCTGGTTGAAATGATGTGAAGAATCAAAACTATTCTTAATGGCACTGAAGTTACAGCGGTGTCAGGCCTGAAATAATATCAGACCAATGCAATTGCAAGCCACAACAATGAAAGAGCTGAGGAAGAAGAAAAAGCCCCAAAAAGACTTATTATAAAACTGGTTTCGTGCAGGAAAGAAAACCCCAAAAAGAAAAAAGATATCCATTTTCATATGCTTTGCGGACTAACCAACTTTTGCAATAGTGAGTCTTTCTATATTATCAGGTCAATGTGCAAGTTAATAGAACCAAACCTCTTTAAGTCTTTCGTCCATGGAGACTTGCTTTTCTTCCAGTTGTTGGCGTCATCTCCACGCACCCAGAAGTCCAGAAAACCCTAGTCCTGCACAGACATTTCCGGGAGGGTTTGAGCAAGCCAATGATGCCAAACATGGAATCTAATCACCATTTGAACAGGTTTTTGAGAGAAGAAGATCAAAAGCCCTTGCAACATCTTCCGTACACAGTCTTGAAAGAAGCAGATATCAGTCAACGCCAGCTTCATGACATTACAGAGGTTTGCTCCACACTGTCTGTGTCAAGATCCGCCGCGATCATCTTGCTACGCCACTGTAATTGGAATGTCAGCAAGCTGTTCGACAACTGGTTTGATGAGGAGGACGAGGTTCGAATCACGGTGGGTTTGTTTAAGAACCCACATGTTGATCAATTCTCTACTGATGGTTCATTTACTTGTGAAATTTGCTTTGAAACGTTTCCTGGTGGCGATGATTTTGATGATCAAAGAATTAGCTCCACCTTTTGTGATCATTTCTATTGTAGAGCATGTTGGGTTGGTTATATTAGCAAATCAATTGCCAACGATGGCCTGGGATGCTTGTCTCTGAAATGTCCTCATCCATGTTGTGGTGCTGCTGTTGGTGAAGACATGATCTTTGTGTTGGCAGCAGAGAGTGCTGACAAGGACAAGTATTTGAGGTACCTGCTGAGGTCTTATGTGGAAGACAGTTATAGGAAGAGGAAGATAAAGTGGTGCCCTGCTCCTGGTTGTGACCATGCTGTGGATTTTGTGGATTATGTTGGTGGCAGTGGAGGAGCTTGTGATGTTTCTTGCCTCTGCTCATATAAATTTTGTTGGAATTGTAACGAGGAAGCTCACAGTCCGGTGAAATGCGATACCGTGGCAAAGTGGATATTGAAGCACAAGGATGAGTCTGAAAATACGAATTGGATTCTTGTAAACACCAAGCCTTGTCCAGAGTGCAGGCGACCCATTGAGAAAAACCAAGGATGTAGCCATATGAGGTGCAGGGCGCCTTGTAAGTTTGAATTTTGCTGGATATGCATCGGACCGTGGGGCCGTAGCCATTCTTGTAACTCTTACCTGCAGGGGGTGAAGAATGAGAGTGATAAAAGGAAAGAGGTGGCGAAGTTGAATTTAGACAGATACATTCATTATTATGAGCGTTGGGTAGCCAACCATGAGTCTAGGCAAAAAGCTCTTGTAGATTTTCAGCTTGTGCAAGATGTTCATTTAAAGAAGCTCGATCGGAAATACAGGCAAACTAATCCGATTCTCAGTTTCATAACAGAGGCCTGGCTGAAGATAATCGAATGCCGGCGGGTGTTGAAATGGAGCTATGCATATGGGTACTATTTCCCTAAGCATGAGCATGGTAAGAGGCAGTTTTTTGAGTACTTGCAAGGTGAGGCAGAGTCTGGCTTGGAAAAGCTCCATCATTGTGCAGAAGTGGACCTAGAAGAGCATATCAATGCCGATAAACCTATTGAAGATTTCATCGAATTTCGAACAAAGCTAGTCCAACTGACTGCTTTGATTGGAAATTACTTCAAGAACTTGGTGAGAGCGATGGAGAATGACCTTCCGGAGATAAGCTCTTATGGGGATTATTGGTCTTGTTATATCTGTACCTATGTCAATGAGGGTTCTGCCACCATGTGTGTGATGTGTTCTTCACAGTCGCCAGTGCATGGCGAGGTCTAATCCAAGAAGAGGAACTTTTGAGCAAAATTGGTTATTTTGTAAGGTACGTGGGATATATAGTTTCTTGAAAAGAAAAGCCTCTTGTATCTGATGCATGAAAAAGAATTTCTGAGGGAACAGAAAAGCTTCTTGAAAAGACAGACACTTGTTGCTACCATCATTCGTTCTTGTTCTTTTAAATGCCATCCACATTTCTATTCGAGCACTTGCAAGGCCACGCGGAGTTCAGCCTGGATAGGCTTCACACACGTGCAGAAAACGACCTGCGGCAGTTTGTCATGGCTGATGCCCCATTGGAAAATTTCCATGACTTCCGTTTAGAGCGTTGGAAAATGGCCTTTCAGAGATAAGCCCTTATGTTATTTGTGAGATGCGTTCAGACTCTTCGTGTGCCCGATGAGTTCTAATCAAAGAAGAGGGAACTTGTAGTTGGTACAAATTTAAAGCTCTTGTTGGCTATAATCTGTTCTGTTTCCGTGGGATTTTATTTTAGCGTCCAATCTACATTATGTCGCTAGAATCAGTGAAGCACTACATTGATGAAATGCCATAAATTTGATTACAAGCATATATATGCAAAAAATTGTTAACAAAGTAGATACAAGCCCAGGTTTAACAAAGTACATAAAGTGACACAACCATATGAAAATCAACCTCAACGAAGATGAAAAAATGAAGATTTACATTGCACACCAATGACCATGGATGTTAATGTGGAAATGTAAAGCATCGTAGGTGAAACGAGCGAGGAAATCCTGCCTTATAAACTCAAATGTGAGTTCCATTTTCTTTTCTGGGCAGATATTGCTCTCCGAAAATGAAACAGGAGGTGCACTCTGTTCTCCAAGTTTAGCTCTTAACGTTGTTCTCTTTTCAGTTTCTGTAAATCTTTTTTCGTTCTTAGAACAACAATTTTTTCCTGAGCTATCAAAGTACCCAGGCTAGTCCGATATTTATATATGTAAAGAATCAAAGTACAATTGATCCGAACAAGGGAAGATTGACAAATGAAATATAAATGAATACTTGTATAACCATCGACCTTATACTCTGATCGTGGTTGGATTACAACATCTATAGTATAGAGAGGGATTTAAGGCATTCTTCCCTTTTGAGTGAAGTATATAATAATCTGACTTGACTATGCTACGTAGGTATTGGTATTGAGTAAGTATATACTACAAAAAGAATGGGTTATAAATGAATTTAATATAAACCAACTGGACTGTATGTTGACTGTTAGTGATGAACTTTTGAGCATTAATTTTGATGAGTTAGTTGTATGATCTATGTTCCATGTTGTACACCAGCAACAGCCCCGGAGGTGGTGGAGAGTCTGGTTAGGATGAAGATACCAGCAGAGGAAAGAAGCACAGCTCCAGCAAAGCAAGCGAGATCCAGTGGAGTAACCAGAGGTATACTCTTGAACTTGTCCAACAATCCCACTTGAAGTATCATCACCACTGCATGCCCTATTTTCGACTTTGCTTGCGAAACCGATTTCATGTCAACCCATGCTGGAGGTGCCTGGAAATTATAATTCAGACATGAATTAGAATTTAAAATATTCTAAAACTCCATAATCTATGTTTTCTTGTTGGTACAAAATACAAATATTATTTAGAAGATATTTATGTAATTTGTAAAAAGGGAGTGAAAGGTACCTTCATATAGAAGAGACCAAACAAGTTTGACTCTGAAAACCGCGGTCCTTTTTCTTTCACGGCCTTTGATCCGACGAACATGGCGTACAACCCAACCCCGAAAATAAGCATGGCGGTTCCTACCAGGAACATGTCTGTAGAAAGAATGAAAAAACATGAATTATTAGTTTTTGGGTAGGTTAGGGTAGGGTATATACAGAGAGCTGAGAGAGAGCTGAGAGAGAACTGAGAGAGCGAGAGTAGTTACCAATTGCTTCAATAAGTAGATGCACCATATGTCCTTGATCTGTCTTGTGTGACAAGGCATGGAAATACTGGAAATATGACTCTAGAACAATAAAGCAACCCTGCATTTAGTCTAGAAATTAGATAGAAAATAGATACAATTAATTGGTTTTGTTCTAATAATTATTAATTTACACTACCAAAGATGGTGAATTAGGTAGGAGGAAAAAGAAAATGTTACCTCTACAAAGCACAAAACTGAGCCAAGTAAGGATCCCGCAACTGCAAGTAATGTAAAGAATCGACAGTCTATTATCCCCTGCACAAATGAAGAAATATTTTTATTAGAACTTAACTCATTCAACTTAAACTTAATCAGACATGCTTAATTCTATTTCAAACACCGACTTACGACATAATATTAATAAACAACTTTTGACAAATTAAGAAGAACATGCATGTAAGTTAGAGAATCTCAAAGCTAAAACCAGCATTCAAATTTTCAAAAAAAGAAAGCATTAATTGGGCTGAAATTAACATGCCTACTCACCCTTTCAATGAACATCTGGATCTGCTGTCTCGAAGGTTTTGGCTTGATGGCCGTTCTCAAAAGAATGAGCAAAGCACGGTTAGTCTTTGTAAGCAGGGAAACCAATTCTGCGAGCCTTCCCTGATTCACTTGTGGCTTCAAAGTGATGCTCTTTGTGTCTGAAGTGGCCATTGAGGCCTTGACAACCACCATTTGCTTTCTCTCATGATAATCATTCTTCCCACCAAGTCTCTTCTCTCCGCTTAAGCTTCCGGCCTTGCTCGAACACTGCAGCGTCTTCGGCGGCAAAGAAGAAGAAGAAGAAGAAGAATGAAAAGTCATAGGCTTAAACGTGCGCAATAGTCTAGTGGCCGCCATTGCTCCCTTTGACGATACCAATTAACTTACTGGTTGGGTTTGGTGGGTTTATATATAAGTTTGAAGTGCAGTGTGGTGTGGTGTGGGAAAAACAGAAGATTCGCAGCATCTTAGCTGTGGTTTGTCCTGGTATGGCTGAGCTTCTCGCTTTTTGCCTTTTGCTTGGAGAGGTTGGCTTTGAACCAAAACCAAAACCAAATCAAAGCCTGATGACTCTTTGCCCTCACGTGGTCTGCGTGTGGGCTCCACCCCCCCCCCCCCCCAATTGAGAGTACCGAACACGTGTCAATCATGTGTTTCGTGGTATATTTCTCTTGCTTGGGAATTACGAACGAGGATTTTCTCCCTCGACGGCTTGGAATTTTGGAACTTTGGAAACAAAGTCAGAGATTCTTATGTTTTCATTTGTTTGTGGTTTCGATCTTACGAAGCTTAGATTTGGGCTTTTGGGTTTCTTTCGACAAGGAAGGAAGAATGGTCGGCGCATCGTGCGTGGAAAACGACGAACTAGGATGTCGTATATAGTCGCTGTTGTTGTACCTACGCAAAGGCAAAGCAACGGAGAGAAAGATCTTGCATACATATGCCTAGAGCTAGAGAGAGACACCAAACCAACGACCAAGAGATGGGTTGCGTAGCAAGACTCTGCGCCTCATGAAACCGGCCACGAAATTGCCTTCCTTCTTCTTCTATCTTGTGCCTCCTATGTCATGCCTCATTTTATTGGCTTACAGATCATAACTAGAACAAAAATTCCCAATAACTATAGCTTAAATCCTGCTTAAGACCAAAATCAATCATTTAGTAATGAACTGATTGTTTTTTCCTCAAATTAATTGTTCACAACTAATGAAAATTCAATTCCTCTTACATGATCTCCAAACATTACCTCACAAACTCATCTACAAAGACTACATATAGCTGAAATTAGAGATGTATACAAATCAACTTCAATGCAGCTCTCTTTACTCCACAATGCATTCGTAACAGTCGAAACACAAAAAGGAAAGAGAAAAGAATGAGGAGGGGGAGGGGGGCATCATAAACAAGCAATCAACCATGCATAACCCCCCAAGGACCCCATGAATGAGACAAGAACCCTCCACATCCTAGCCATGGTCCCTGCTCTAACACACCACCATTGGTCAATATATTCAAAGCCCACAAGAAGCCTGAAACAAGTTACAATCTGGTTATGCACCCCTTGTGAAGCATTGAACTTGAACAAGAACTATAACCCAGGGTTTTGAGCTTGGCACTTTTTTATGTACCCATAAGAGAAGAAAAGTACTTCTTGCAATAACTCTAATTTTGAAAAAGATGATTAACAGGATTTACATCATCCTTGGTCAAACTAAATGATAACCAATACCCACTATTCTCTTGCTATAAGGGAAAATGCAGGAAACCAAACAAACAAAGAAACTCAGTCACCAAAGTTCAGGTCCAAGCTTATTCAAATCCAATCACACAGAATCTCAAACATTACTACCCAACATTCTCAAATAGGCACTTGAGACTAGAAACAAAAAAAGCATACAAGATGAAAAACATTGAAAACTTCAATTATAATGACGCACGAACTGTCCTACTTCTACATAAATGTGGCTCAAAAAAGTGCTTGAATTGAAAGCTCATCGTAGAGAATGCCTCCGTACATGGTCTTGATTCATCATCATTGCTACATTCTATTTCACAACATACTTCAAAAACAAATCAATCTGTACAAAAATTGGAAAATATTAAAAGAAAAAACTCAATCCAATTTCTCCCCACAAGGGAACAAGACATGCAAGCAATACAGCTAGCAGAATTATAGGACTTAAACTACCATAACCTGTGCACAGACATCGAACAGGGGCTAGGTTATGGAATGATGGCTTGACCAACTAAATGTGCTTGGAAAGAATGAGTAAAGACAGATGACTAGAAGAATACGTTCAGGATATCTAGAAATTTCAAAGTTATTTCTAACATAACAGCACAAACAAATTAGAAAATGGCTTTGCCAACAGTGCAACATTGAAAGTACAAGTAGAACATGAAGATGAGCACATACACCAAACATGCATTTGATTAAACTATAGATACCATCTACTACAATTTGTGGCCTTTATTAATTAGTTGTCTTCACATTCAGCAAGATTTTGCAGGTTACTACAAAGAAACTATTAATATTGAGGAAAAGGAATCAGTCGTAAGTACAAAAAATAAGGCTACAATTGAACTAACAAGTTTGTAAACACAATCTTCAATTCAAGTACAAAACTTTGTTTCACGATTTGGTAAACATTACCACGGCTCCTCAATAGCCTTTGTTCCCCCGAATCCTAGCTCTCATGTCAACCTGGCCTCTCTTGCAATTGAAATATGTTTCCCTCAGACCAATGCATTCACTTGATATTGATGGACTCTTCTCCCCAGCGCATTCTCTGTACGATCGCTTCTCAACCTTAACGCAATCGCACTCACTAAGACACTTGACCAACTCCATTGCTAAGCCCTTGCAAGACTTTGCCATTTGGCCCTTGCCACCCCTGAAAATGACAGAAAGCTACTTAACAAACAAGGCATTGAAATTGATCTACACACAAAAATTGCACCAAGCCCATCTAAACCCGCAACGAAGCAAATTGAACCCAGAAAGAATCTCTCCAATTTGGATGACGGCTCAGATGCTTCAAGTTTAAACTTTTTTCCCCTGAACCTGGTTAGATTAAAGAAGTTTTATATTATTTTGATATTCGTTGCTTTATGCAGATCAAAATCTCTAGGGAACTACCCAGAAGTTGTATGCTTGATATTTTCTGCCCTAAGTGAAAATGAATGAGGGAAAGGTCAGTTTACCTCCAATAACGTACAGCTCGTCTAGATCAACGTAAAATTCTACTTTTTCCTTTTCCGGCTTATGCACGGTCTCGAATCGTCGGATAAGAGAGAACGAGAATGAGGTGCAGAGCAGACTGCAGAGGAAACCACAACAACAGAAAAGAAAGTTGGGGAAGAAGAGATAAAAATTGGGAGTCTCTGTTCTTGCTGGCGGTTGGTCAGGCCCAAAAGAATCTCACTAACCACAGCCCAAGTGAGCTATGGGCCTGGGGGACCTCAAAAATCCTATAGCCCAACACAAAGTTAAAGCTTTATTAAGCCTAATTATTTATATTTTTCATCATTAAAAGATAGAAAATGGAAAACTAACACATAGCAATAAAATTTAAAAAGTCATATTTTAAATGTTGTTTCTGAAGCAATGATCTGTTTGTTGTCTCTAATTTACTCTTGTAATTTACTCTTTAAATCATCTAAGAACCTTTTTATTCTCTATAAAATATGGATGCCATATCTTTGTATGTTGATGAACTCATTCAAGGAAGAGGAACATCAAATCAGCGTGCAAATCAACCACATTAGTCAAGAGAAGATCCTAATTAGAGTGGATAGAAGATTATCAAAATTAAGATTACACAGATCTTGGACAAACAAGAAACCAGAACTATAATATACAGCATCATCCCATATACAAACATCAGTATTTCTCGGCAACAGGTCTGGAAGGAAAAAGCCTCAAAAGAAATGCCATCAGGGACCAAAGGCACACCACGCCGACGACTTGGAAGGTCACTATCATAGAAAATAGGGCACCGCTTCTTTCTAGCAGTTCCGGGGATGCAGGCATACCCTTCATCGCATACATCAACTTCTCAATAAAGTAAGCAGCTTTTGTCAACTGGTATAGTCTATAAACCTGCACACAGACTCAAAATATTTCAAACCCTTGAATTCAGCTTTGAAACAAAGAACATTCATGTATCTAAAGAATAATGTCTACCTCAAAAATAATGGGAACTAGAGGCCAACAAGATGACCCTTGCTTTTCAAGACCCGTCTCAAATGCAAGTTGAGCAACACAGCCAACTAGAAAGGGAACCACAGAAACCAAGGCCGGCAAGCCAAGCAACGGCCAGGTTACATAAACAGCAAATAGAGGGGCAATGACCTTGAAGCCCGTTGTAAAGAATGCGGATGTCAAGTATCCTCTTAGGCCAGTAATGAGACCCCACCTCTTTGTACTGAACTGCAGATACGGCCTCTGTACTCGGTCAGTTACAAGCAGAAATATTGCAAGGCCCACGTAAAACGCAGCCTCATAAGATAATGAAGTCACAATTTCTGCATTGCAAGCAAAGTGATTAGCGGTGTGTTTTATCTTGTGATTTAAATATAGACATATGAAAGCAGGCACATACACTCCTTTACAGATAAAACTATCAATAAATCAAGAGATTTAA
This sequence comes from Prunus fruticosa, assembly GCA_018703695.1. Classification (NCBI taxonomy): domain Eukaryota; kingdom Viridiplantae; phylum Streptophyta; class Magnoliopsida; order Rosales; family Rosaceae; genus Prunus; species Prunus fruticosa. The sequence continues at coordinate 49,711,494 of CM031917.1, forward strand.
GTACTAGACATACAAGAAAATGCACATTACTTCTGTGCACAAACAAGTAGATACTTCACCAAACAGTAAAAGTTTTCCACAAACTTCAATTTGAACTGCATAAAGTTCTCATTCGCAATGAACATCAATAGATACATAATTAGCAGAGACAGGCTCTTTGCTAGAATTTGGAAGGAAGAATATACTTATCACAATAGTTATCCGATTATTTTAAATCAATTCATTCACAAAATAGGACGTTGACTATAAATCATAGAAAACAAACCATACAAGACCATCTTCAGTGAGCAATGATAAACATTATTGACTTAGCTTCTGAAACAAAGAACAGGTTGTAATATGGTGCAGGCACAGTAAACCAACTTATACTATTTCCTAAACTAATCATGCATTTCACTTGTCAAGCACTAATTAACCACACATAGGAGTGAAAATGCAAAGCTAATCAAATTAAACAAAAAAAAAAGGTTCAATAAATACCTATGATAATCTCGTCCTTCAAGAAAGCCTCGATTGCATTACCAATAAAGAATTGTGGAAGAAGCAACGACGAAATTAAAGCAGCAGGGGCAAAAAACCAAAGGAACGAGCCCTTCTCTTCATTGAAAGGGGCTGAAACCAACTTCCCTTCCTCTACCAACTGGTGTGTCAACCCATGGAATGAAATTGAACCCGATTTACCACGAAAAGGCTCCAACCCATCAACTCTTCTAAAAGGAACATTAGAGTTTTCCCCTCCCGAGAATTCCAGCTTTGCATCACTAGAATTCGAAGCACACTTAATAGCTCCTCTGTTCAAGCTCAGGATTGAAGACTCCTTCACAAAACTTTTCAATCCTGGCATCAAATATGCTGAAACATTTCTTCCAGTTAAAACATAGAAGCAAAACTATATCCTCTAAACATAAATTAAAACCCTGTTTTGGTAGCTAAGAAAAAATAAAAATAAAAATTTCTGAGCCGAATAAATGGAGATTAAGGTGAAGGTTAAACGTACATTTGGAAGCAATTCCATTATGTTTACGGAGTCTTTGATCCCTCAGCCGAGCATGGCTTGCTAAAACCTTAGGAATTTAGCAAAACAGAAACTGGTGATTACTTGACAAGAAAAGCTAATGCGAGTAAGATTGAAACAAAGATTTTCATTTCGAAATGAATATGATGCAGAAATTTGCTTACAAGTTGATGAGGGACTATGCGGTGACTGGATAAACCGAAATTCGAGGTGGGAAACCCACGACAAACTGATTGCAGCTCCATTTTTTGGGAATTTAGGGTTTAAGCAGAGACTCCCTTGGCTTTTCTTCTTGTTTCAATCAGCTTAAACCCTCCTTGTATCACAGTCGAACAAGTACGTACGCTGCAGCTAAGCCCAACAATAACCTAGCGGATCAGAAATTTTTGCAAGGTAGCACAATATTGTTGGGCTGCATGGAACAATTTTCCAAGGTAGCCCAATAACAACCTAAAGGCCCATAGCTTTACACAAACTTTGAATTCCATCAAACCCAAAAGCCGAAACAATCCCCTAAATAATGAAAATAAGGAAATTCTCACAAATACAACCTGAACTTTTAGGCATGTGAGCTAATATTGTAGAGTTAAACTCAAAATCAGAAGAGCTGCTGGAAAGCGTAATTTGTATATTGATAAAGTTGAACTTAAATAGAACGTTACATCATCAGACTATGCTAATTTCAAGGACATGACTCCTACTAACTTAATCAATTACTGACACTACTAACAAACTGCTCCACTACTGGGAGACTCCTAAAGACTTGGTAAACATAACAACGTGCAACATGACTTCCTACATAATAGGATAATCAGTTTATTTAATTAAAACAACTGTTGTAACTAGATAAAATCTTAATACCCTCCCTTAAACTAAATGTTCCTTGAACAATCAGTTTTAGAGAGAAACCTTCAACATGCACTATAGCTTCTGTCTTCAAGAAATATCCTTCAGAGAGCAAACTCCTAACAATCTCCTTAGCTTCGAGAACACGGTAATTTAAGAGGCTTGGTTAGAACATCAGCTACCTGATCTTCACTTCTCCAGGTAGATTAAATCAATTGTTCCATCCTTTGTGAGGTCGCGCAGGAAATGGTAGCGAACATCAATGTGTTTGCTTCTGCCATGTAAAACTGGATTCTTGGACAACTTGATTGCTGAACTATTATCACAATAGATAGGAGTTGGACCATCTTGCAAACCACGTAATTCTTCAAGTATCCTTCTCAACCAAATAGCTTGACAGCGCAGGCCGCCGCCTGCAATAAACTCAGCTTCAGTGGTTGACAGAGTGGCAATCTGTTGTTTTTTGGATGACCATGAAATAGCTCTTGCTCCCATTATGAATGCATAACCTGAGGTGTTTCTCCTATCATCTGGGTCTCCTGCATAGTCACTATCAGTGAAGCCGAACAAACCTGATTTAGCTCATTTCTTGTATAATATTCCAAAATCGATTGTGCCCTTTAGGTAACGAAAAATTCTTTTTGCTGCCGCCAAATGAGGCACTTCTGGACACTCCATATATCTGCTAATGAGACTCACTGCGTGTTGTATGTCTGGCCTAGTTGCTGTTAGGTACATCAGACTTCCTACAATCTGTTTGTAGAGAGTTTGATCAACCTTCTTCTCCCCAGAATTCCTCACTAGTTTCAAACCAATTTCATTGGCGTACAAACTGAATTGCAATCCTTCATCTCAAAACCTGTCTAAGATCTCTTGAACATATTTCTTCTGTGAAATAAATATTCCGGCACTAGATTATACTACTTCTATACCCAGAAAATAGTGCATCAATCCAAGATCAGACATATCAAACTCATGCATCATGGATTTCTTAAAATCATTAAACATGGCCACATCATTACCCTATAGTCAGATCGTCCACATACAAGCACACAATGAGTATCTGCCCTTCCTCTCCAGATTTTGTAAATAGTGTATACTCATATGGACATTTTTGAAATCCTTCTCTTGCAAAATATGACTCTATGCGGCTGTACCAGGCTCTAAACCTGTTCTTGCAACTCACCATGTAAAACGCAGACTTCACATCCAGCTGGAAGATAGGCCATGAGTTCTGTGCCGCCATTGAAATCACCAGTCGGATTGTGTCATGCCTTGCCACTGGCGCAAACACTTCTGTGTAGTCAACGCCGTACTCTTGCTCGTAACCTTTTGCCACCAAGCGTGCTTTGTGCTTATGAATCTCACCCTTCTCATTCAGCTTTGTCTTAAAGACCCATTTGACACCAATCGTCTTGTGCCCTTGTGAAAGCTCTGTCAACTCCCAAGTATTGTTCTTCTCGATAGATTTGATTTCCTCATCCATGGCTTTCTGCCACTTTGGTTCTCTTACGGCATAGAAAATGACACAGGATCAGAATCCCGCAAACAAAGCAAAGTGAACAAGTGGATCATCATCACTTCCTTCACTTCCACTAACGGAATCAAACACCCATTCAGAATCTATCATCCATGCAGGCCGCTTCCTTAAACGTTGGGGTCGTGCACTAGATGAACTTGCAGTCTGAGCTCCAATTGGCGGAACAACTAGTGCTGGAACAACTGAAGAAGTTGGTGCTGGAACAACTGACGAAGTTGATGCCGAATGCACTGTTGTGGTTGCTGCTGTTCCAGTGGTTGCTGTTCCAGGTTGTCATCAAAATTGACTGGAATGTTCTGCGCCTGCGAGAAACATCATCACTCCAATTCCATGTCTTCTCTTCATCAAATACAACATCTCGGCTAATAATAATCTTTTTGGACACGGGATTGAATAACTTATACGCCTTGAAAACTTCACTTATGCCAATAAAGACACATTTTTCACCTTTGTCATCAAGCTTCTTCCTTTTCTCATCTGGAATACGTGCATATGCAATGCAGCCAAAAACTTTGAAGTAACCAACTGCAGGTTACGGCCGCTCCATGCCTCTTCAGGTGTCAAATCCCGAACAGCAAAAGTTGGACTCATGTTCAGTATGTGAATGCTCCAGTTTACAGCTTCGGCCAGAAACTCTTTGGAATGCAACTCTTTGTCTGCATACTGCGTACCATATTTAAAATGGTACGATTCTTCCTCTCCGCCACACCGTTCTCCTGTGGTGTATAAGCTGTGTAAGCTCGGCGAACGCCATGTGTAGCACAGAAATTTTCAAATGCTTTTGAATTGTATTCTCCACCACCATCAGTTCGAAGAACCTTGATCGTCTCTCTATCTCATTCTCAGCAGCTGCCTTAAAATGTTTGAATGCATTTAAGGCTTCTGATTTCTCCTGTAAGAAATAAACCCATGTTTTTCTGCTGGAATCGTCAATGAACGTTATAAAGTACCTTTTTCGGCGTTGGAAGTTGGAGTTATTGGCCCACAAATATCTGAATGGACCAGCTCAGGAGGTCTTCTAGCCCGCCATGCTTTTCCCTTCGGAAAGGTTTCCCTATGTTGTTTTCCAACAACACAAACTTCACAAACTTCACTTGGACAAGTTATTTGAGGAAGGCCAGATACCATCTCCTTATCATGTAGCGTCTTTAAACCTCTAAAATTCAGATGGCCATAGCGTAAATGACACAGCCATGCTGGATCATTGACCTTGGCGGGAGAAACATGTAGGACCATCACTTTGAATATGTAATGGAAACATTCGATTTGTCGTCATGTAAGCCTTAGCAATTAAGCCCCTCTTTTGATCATGAATCTGACAAGCTCCTCCTGTAATCTTGATCTCATATCCCTTTTCATGCAGTTGTCCCAAGCTCAGCAAATTGCTCTTCAAACTCGGAACAAAGAAAACACTAGAGATAGTATGGACAGTGTTATCTTTAGCCCAAATTTTGATATCTCCTTTTCCCAAAACAGAAACTTTGCCTGTCATCTCCAAATCTCACTGTAGTTGTGAAACTTTCATCTATGGTAGAGAAAATTGACTTTTCTCCACACATGTGATTTCCTGCAACCTGTATCCAAGTACCACACATTCTTTTGTGGTTTTTCCATGGTTTGACACACCATTAGAATAGCCCCATCATCTTCTTCCTCTTTCTCTCCAAAATTCGCCCTTGCACCCTTTGCTTTATTCATATTTGTGTAACATTCAGACCTGTAATGACCATAATTGCCACACCTGAAACACTCGACATTTGATTTGTCGACATTCGAATCATGATTGCTTGAATGCCTTCGGCCTCTCCTCCTGTTGCCTCCAGAATTATAATAGCCTCTACTGTTATTGCCGGAATCATAAGTGTCTTTGCTGCTGGAATCATCATTGGATTTGTTCCCATCTCTGCTACCTTGACCTCTTCCATGGCTGCCTCCTCTACCATGTCCTCGACCACGACCACCACGACCTCTTGCTCCCGGACAATCACTATTTGTTGAAACTTTCAAGGCATGTTCCTCTGATGTACTCCGATTGATCTTCTGCTCATGTACAAGCAAGGAACTTTGCAGCTCATCAATTGAAAGCTGCTCAACATCATTTGACTCCTCAATGGAGCACACAACGTAATCAAACTTTGTAGTCATAGATCGCATGACCTTTTCTACGATGGTCACGTCTTCCATCTTCTCGCCATGGATACTTATCTTGTTTGCAATTGCCATTGCTTTTGAAAAAATAATCATTGACAGACTCTCATTGTTTCATCTGAAGAGTCTCAAAATCTTTCCTCAGTGCTTGCAGCATTGAACGCTTCACCTTTGTTGAACCTTGGTACTTCTTCTTCATGGAATCCCAAATTTGCTTGGAAGTATCTTTTTGGAGAATGGTCTCCAAAATGGAACGATCAATAGCTTGGAATAAGTAATTTTTCGCCTCAAGATATTTCAGCTTGGATTCATCCAATTTCTTTTGTTGTAGCTCCGTCAACACCACTCCACTTTCCGGCTCTACAATACCGGTTTCCACGAGAGTCCAGGATTCTTTAGACCTCAGGAAATTCTCCATCAACATGCTCCAATGATCATAATGACCATCAAAGCGTGGTATGGCTGGCTGCACATAGTTGTCTGTAACCTTGTCAGACGCCATAGAAACTTACTGTCGTAAGTGCAATAATAGCTTCCTGCTTTTGTGAGAACTTTTACGCAGGCCCAAGTGGGAAGCTCTGATACTAGATGTAGAGTTAAACTCAAAATCAGGAAGAGCTGCTGGAAAGCATAATTTGTATATTGATAAAGTTGAACTTAAATAGAACGTTACATCATCAGACTATGCTAAATTCAAGGACATGACTCCTACTAACTTAATCCATTACTGACACTACTAACAAACTGCTCCACTCCTGGGAGACTCCTAAAGACTTGGTAATTGCACCACAGCTTCCCTACCATTTTTCAATGCCAATTCTCCCCCTCACCCTCATGGGGAGCTAAAGATTCAAAACTCATTTTTATCTTTTTATACAAACTTTAAGAAAAAAAATCAGAAACTCATCCATTATTTAGACCACATGTGATATAAAATTATATTTAATTTAGGCTCTAATTTTGATTTAGATGCATAGGCATAGCTAGCCATAGCATGCTCATTCATGGCTAGGTCGGTAAAGGTTAACTTTTTATTTTTTGGAAGGTGCAGTGTAATCATGTTAACATTTTTTCATTTTTTATATTCTGCTTTTTATTAATTAATTTAAGTTATACTAAATTGATAAAAATACCCTTAAATTTAATGGAAACTTTAGCATAGTTAAACATAAGTGGTGGATTGCAACACTTTACAAAATTCAAGTAGTTAAAAATAAAAATAAATAGCTTATATAGTATTATCGTACATGCCTAAAAGTTCTTGTGGCATTTATGCAAATTTGCAGGGGGTGAAAAAGCAGAGGGGTGTGTGTGTGTGGGGGGGGGGGTGTGTGGATGGGAGGCGGTGTTTTGGGGAAAGTTGTTGGTAATAAGAGGGGCAAGAGCCCAGACAGTTGGTTTTTGTTTTTCGAATACTTTTTTATTTTTTATTTTTTTGTATTTATATGATTTAATTTTTTTTTAATAAATTTAAACAAAAGAGAAAAGTTTTATTAATTTTTAAGTCATGCTGGTGGCGAGATTCAATTTTTTCAATATTTTTTAATTTTTTAATTTCTTTAATTTTCTTAAGTTTTATAATAATTTTCTTTAATTTTTAATTTTTTTATTCATATTTTAATTCATATAGACAGTTTTACCCCTTAATTTAACAGCAATATTAACAGTGTTTAATGATGGGACCATTTTGATACCAAATGAAAAATTAAAAGAGCATTGAAATAAAAATTTTAATTAGTGAACCAAAATGATAGTGGACCAATAATTGGGTGACTATTTCAATCAATAACCCTTCATCAAAGAGTTTTTAGGCACGTTGTGCCAAAACATTTAATAGTATACCGCGGAGAAAGCTCCACCTGGTATGTCTGTCGTATCATGCAAAGCTCAAAAGATAAACAGTAGTGGCACTTTCCCCCACCGGCCAAACTGGTCCGGGTAAATAAAAGGGTCGTTGTACACTTGCTACTTATGTAGGTCCAATCGGAGGACGGAAGTCAGGTGAGATGCGCATGCATTTTGGCCGGCAGTGAGAACTGTACCTCAGGTGGTCGGAAGTGAAAAAGGTACAAGGCTTTGACGCTTAGCCGTTTTTGACTTTTGAACAGAAAATTATATACCCATGACTTTATCATGGTAATGAGCTTCATTCAAACTCCGTCTACGGTGTGGCCTTGACGACGACTAAAAAATGTTAGACCCACGCGCTCCTCTCAAAAAATGTCCCAAGGTGCAGCACAAAATTTCAAACACGCGCCATTTTGAAACGAGTGGAGATGTTGAGATGGGCGTCGTAAAAAAGACAACTCAAGTATAACACTGAGACTATTCTTGTAAACGGGAATAGTATTCCATGCAAGTTTTTTCCCTTTGCCATACTCCATGCAAGTTTTCACTTTTACAAACTGCAAGACAATTAGTAACAAAATAACTACGCAAATGAATACACGACACGAAAGAGTAATTATTAAAAATGTTTAGCCCAAACAAAATATAACTATTCATAATTAATATATTATAAACTTTACATGCGTTAACGATGATTCAGAATTTTTACGTACATGATGTGAAATAACTTTTGCATTTCTCGAAAATAAGATATATGTAAAGATGTAATAGATGAAGAATATTGTGGTTACTTACCACCGCCTGTAAGTTTTAGTCCAAAACGCTGCTATTTATTTAAAAGGATGATGGATCATGGGACATTTTGTATTCTAACAAGTTTGAACGTGGACTCCCCATGCCGCACCAAACCAAGTATAACATATACAATTTCTTGAACCAAAAAACAAACGTAGACAATTTAATGCACACAATTCACGATCCCTATACTGTTGAAGCTACACTAGTTTTGGGGTTCATGTACCCCACCGTCTTCCCACTCACTTTCCCACTATAAAATAAGGCTGCCACCCACCAATCTCAATAACATTTTCACCAACAATTTCCCACTCTACATCTCTTTCTATCTCCAACAATAACAACTTTTATCAAACCCGAAAGTCATTGATACCCAATGGCTTCGTCTTCTTCTTTGGGTTTCCCTTCTCTGCAACTGCAGTTCCAATCCCCAAGAAAGTCGTCATCATTCAAGTCATCCTCCTCCTCCACGCGTCGCTTTTTAGTCCGTCCGATCTCTGCCTCCGTGTCCGAGATAACACCTTCCTCTGTTTCAGCACAGCCTCCGGAGCCAACCAACCTCCCCGTCAAGAAAATCCCCGGAGAATATGGCCTTCCCTTCGTGGGCCCCATCAAGGATCGCCTTGACTATTTCTACAACCAGGGCAGAAACGAGTTCTTCAAGTCCCGCGTCCAGAAGTACCAGTCAACGGTGTTCAGAGTCAACATGCCGCCGGGTCCCTTCATTTCTAAAAACCCCCAAGTCGTCGTTCTGCTCGACGGCAAGAGCTTCCCGGTGCTCTTCGACGTTTCGAAAGTCGAAAAGAAAGACCTCTTCACCGGCACTTACATGCCTTCCCTAGAGCTCACGGGAGGTTACAGAATCCTCTCCTACCTCGACCCGTCGGAGCCCAAACACGACAAGCTCAAACGCGTCATCTTCTACCTCCTCAAGTCGAGTCGCGACTCCGTCCTACCCGAGTTCCACTCCAGCTACACGGAGCTTTTCGAAACTCTGGAAAGCAAGCTCGCCGACAAGGGCAAAGCCAACTTCGTCGAAGCCAACGATCAAGCCGCGTTTAACTTCTTGGCCCGATCGCTGTACCGGGCCAACCCGGCTGATACCCCACTTGGGCTCGACGGACCCAAGCTGGTGTCGAAATGGGTCCTTTTCAATTTGGGCCCTCTGTTGATGCTCGGCCTTCCCAAGTTCATCGAAGACCCCCTGCTCCACACTTTCCGGCTTCCACCATTTCTGATCAAGAAAGACTACCAGAGGCTCTACGATTTCTTCTACCAGTCGTCCGGTCACGTGCTTGATGAGGCGGAGCGGTTGGGAGTCTCGAGAGACGAAGCGTGCCACAATCTGTTATTCGCCACGTGCTTCAATTCATTCGGAGGGATGAAGATCCTCTTCCCCAACATGCTGAAGTGGATCGGCCGCGCTGGCGTTAAGCTCCACACCCAATTGGCCGAGGAGATCCGATCCGTCGTCAGATCTAACGGTGGAAAAATCACGATGGGCGGTATGGAGCAAATGCCTTTGATGAAATCCGTCGTGTACGAAGCGCTTAGGATCGAGCCCCCCGTGCCGTTGCAGTACGGAAAGGCCAAGACGGACCTCGTGATCGAGAGTCACGAAGCGGCGTTTAAGGTTAAGGAAGGGGAGATGTTGTTCGGGTTTCAACCGTTTGCAACAAAAGATTCAAAGATTTTCGAGAGAGCGGACGAGTTTGTAGCGGATCGGTTTGTCGGTGAGGATGGTGAGAAGCTGTTGAAGCACGTGCTGTGGTCGAACGGCCCCGAGACCGAGAGTCCGACGGTCGGGAACAAACAGTGCGCCGGAAAAGACTTCGTGGTGTTGGCGTCGAGGCTTTTGGTGGTGGAATTTTTTCTCCGGTATGACTCGTTTGAGATTGAAGTAGGGTCTTCGCCGTTGGGGGCTGCCATTACTGTGACGTCACTGAAAAGAGCAAGCTTCTGAGGTTTTCTCTTTTTTTTTAATATATTGGGCGGTTTTGTTTGTTTAGTAGTGGATTAGTGGGATGTTGGACTGGTCCACATCACATGTGAGCAATTGGAACATTATATTTTTAGCCAAGGATAAATATAAATATTCATGTTACATGTGGGAATTAATAATTGTGATTGTTTCACTTAAATCTTCTGAATCACATGCCATCCAACAATCAACAATGGCAATGTGCGTGTTCCCCAAGATATATGTTTCTTCGTGTCTTTTTAAATAAATTGAATTCATTGGCTAAGTTAGCTGATGTTTCATTCATCTGTATTCGAGGTCATGTGTTGGAATGGTCATGTATTCGAATTTTCCTTTCAGTATGACTTTGTGCAGGTGTTCAATTTCTCCCCTCTTAATATCTTGCATTAAAAATAGAAGATTGAGGTTGAAGGGTTTTTTGGGGAATATCTTTAGCTAAAAAGCTGAATGGCCAAGGTTTTTAATCATAGAAATAAAAAGGATGTCGCTCCAAAAGCTGATTTGCTCTTAAATTACTACCACACATAATCCCACAACGTTTTCATATAAAATATGCACGTGGTAAAGTGGGATGCATTATTATGAAATTGACCTCCGTGAAACCAATCGCAGGTGTGGTTGACTTTTGGACAACAGTAGCCAAATTGCAATGTTATTATGTTTACCCTAACGACAATGCTCGGCTCCTGATACGGAAAGAACAAACAAACAAAACACATGTTGGTTTTTTAAAGTGCCCGTGTCATGGTTTAGGAGGAATGGCTCCTGATGTCAGGAGCCAAGCATTGTCCCCAAGCTAATGTTGTTAATTACTTATTTCATTGAGCACATGTCCATGAAATTAGGCTCATGAATGTAATTTCTTTCTCTGAACACGTTTTTCTATGGTTATGATAAAATCAGTATTTAAATACCAATAGGCAGTTCTTAAATATGCGTGTGTGCAAAACGACGACATTCGTTTCGGGTTGAATTGTGCACAATGCACATGCCAGTAAAAGTAAGCCACCTTGCCCTAGATAGATTAAGGTAGAGTGTGGACTAAGGTAAGCGGGCAACTGGTGTTTCAAATTCTTGACCAGAAAATGGGAAGAAAACAAAAAAATAAACTATCAAACAAGCCTGGAGAAAGATCTTTATAATAATGCATCAAAAACAACTGTGTGATCTGATCAGAGTTTCCTCTGGTCAACACCATCACCAAACCGCCTACAACTTTCTAGTCTGTGTAATTTTAACTATGAATTACAAAACAAAAAATAGGTACATATATGAAAAGTTGAAAAACAAAGATTTTTTCCTCTACAAGCTTATGCTTATTATCAGTACATAATGAACGACGATGAGGAAGGGAAAATTGAATTCCCCTGCTGTGATGCAAAACTACTTTTATGGTATTAACGTAATGACATGAAGCTAAGCACCCAATAAGAAGAAGAAAAAAAATCAATCACCTTCAGTGTCACTGAATTGCATTACTTAGCAAGCTGTTTGATGAAGGTGAGCTCTGATCACTTAACCATGAATCCTGATGAACAGAAACTGGTGAATTATCCTTCTTCAACTTTTCTGTTGAGTTTAAGCTGTCAGCAGCTCCACTCTGCAGCAAAATGACACTTCGCTCTGATTGGGACTTGCTAATGTTCAGAGGTTTCTCGCTTACGCTAGACGAAGAACAGCAAGAGGATCCCTCTGATGAAGCTGTGTACGTGTTGTCTTCTGATGAAGATGGCCATCTGCTTAGCTTGATTAGCTCTAATTCAGATGTTACTTCCATCATTGAAGGTCTCATGTCTCTGTGAAATGCTAGACATCTGAATGCCAATTCGCCTACTTTATGAACCGACGAAAGGGCCCAAGCATCCATATGGGGCTCGAGAAAAGGGTCTATGATCTCATTTAAACACCCTCTTCCAATCCTGTCATTGGCTAGAGCAGCCAAGTTCACTTCATTCTGGGGACGATTAAAGTCCACTGCTTTCAACCCTGTTATAATCTCAACAAGAACTACACCAAAGCTATAGACGTCGCTTTTATCGGACAGATGGAAGTTCTGATGGTACTGAGGATCAAGATAACCTGGCGTCCCCTGTGGAGCTGTTGAAATGTGGGACGATTCAGCCATGCCAAGCCTTGAAAGACCAAAATCTGCAAGTTTGGCTTTGAAGTTGCAATCTAAAAGAATGTTGCTTGACTTGATGTCTCTATGATATATTGGAGGTTTGACAGCAGAGTGCAGGTGGGCAATTGCTTGGGCAGTTTGAGTGGCGATGGTGAGGCGTATCGGCCAAGAAAGTCCGTCACCTCTCTCTCTTTGTAGATGTTGACATAATGTTCCATTGGCCATGAATTCGTACACAAGAATCTGTTCACCACGTTCTATGGAACAACCCAACAAGCGGACTAAATTTTGGTGCCTTACAGATGAAATGAGTCTGATCTCATTCATGACTTGCTCAATGCTGTCATTACCTCTATGCTTAATTCTTTTTATGGCAACCCATTCATCATGGAGTTTTCCTGCATAAACAGTTCCGTATGCTCCGGTCCCCAGCCTTTGTTTCTCTGAGAAGCCATTTGTGGATTTCTCAACTTCTTTGTAGGGATAGAAGGGAATGTTGCAGTTGCCTGTAGCTTCAGATAGAAGGCGTTTTGTGCAGTGTCTTGCTTTCAGTTTGGATTGGCGCCGAATAAAACAGCATATTAGAGCCAGACTGATCATCAAAGAAGCTCCAACAAAAACGGCTGTGAAAGGAGATTCCAGATTAGGAAGAGATATACGTTGTAATAAAAATTCATGTTTTTTGCTTTTGTTCTTGAACTTTTACAGATTTGTATAAAAACGTAAAAATACTGTCATTTCTAAGCTGTAAGCCTGTAACCCCATCAAACAGTGGTGTATCCAAAACTGAGTTCCATTATGATTAGATGTAGTTGTCAACAGCAGAACCAGAAGTGGTGGTGGGGAGAGAAGCAAGTAAGATGTGTTGTTTCACATTATTTAGTTAAAAGAGGAGTTAATTACCTCCAATCAAAACGATGAACCTGGTCTTTCCTCCACATTGCCCAGACAAGTATTTTGCAGGGTTGCACACCAGTGAGCCTGTTTTCAGAGCACAAGTCATGTCAGGCTAATTAAAATGAATTTTTGAATAAATATTTATATAACTAAGCCTTACATTTGTAATATTACATTCACATAATCACAATTTATATAACATTATGCGTTGAGGTTACAATTAATCTGGCTTTGGATTGATTAATCCACGAGACAAAACACACACACAAAGTCTTGGCCTAAGATGTTAAGGAAGATAGTTTTGTTTGGTTAGAAGTTCCCATGATCTTATTCAGGATGTAATTCCGTTGTACTATTTGAGATTCCTCTTTGAAAAAAAAAAAAAAAAGCATTTTCTTGTGGAGTATAAGTGCTGACCAATTGAGAGAAATTTCATTGATTGACTAATCAATAAGAGATCATATCTGGTTTAAATCAAACTACGTGCCGTCTAACTCGAGACAACCTACGTTTTCATCAAGTTTGACAAAAATAAATTTGACCTCAATCTTCCATGATTTGGTGACCACCATTTTAGAAAGTTGACAACCTCGACCTTTGTCAAACCAAAATGAAATTCATTGTTGTTTGTCTGTCACAAGGAAGGAGCAGCAGGTGTCTGTCTATATGGACTCTGGGATAGAGGCCTTCGTGGCCCTATGAGGATTTTATTTAATTTCATACTAATTAAGTTAATTGCATTTCTTAAACATATAGTTGAACAATTAAAATTGTTTACGCAATGAATAAAATATGGTTAAAGTTCATCTAACTTGTATTAGGTAAAACAACCCATCTTTGATGGAGGATTCTTATCTCTTTGTTTTCTTATAAAGAGACAAAAAATTAAAAAGAGAAAAAGGAAAAGCTCCTCCATGATAAAAGAAAAACTTGACTGCTCGCTTTCTTCGGGTTCATTGATTGGATTAAGTTGACCTCCACCGGCCCCACAACAACTTGAGTAGGCATGATGTTAAGGATCACAAGCGCATTTTTGCTGGGCCCTACGTTCGGGCCCAGTTCGTTAAATGTTAATTTGGTGTGTGTGTGTTATAAATGGTAAAATCTTAACAAAAACAACTTAATATTAGGCATTCTAATATGGCTGCTAACTGCTAAGCAAAGAAATTATTGTCCAATCCAAAATAATACAGACAAAAGGGAGAATAAATTATTAAATTATTGTTGATGCTTGTCTTTAATACCACTGTGATGTTATCAATTCACTTACATTCACATCGATTAATAATAGCCAAAAAAAATGTGAGGCAAAGAATACTAGGTGGGACCCTAAGCATGCATTGGATGGTTTCTCTTTTTTATTTGTATCCTTCTGGTTTGTTCTTGGTTGGCCATATCCACCATGATTGAGTTAAAAGAAACAACACATTCTCAAATAAGGAAGAAGAAGAAGAAGAAGAAGAATTAAGAGTTAATTAGGCTGTAATTAAGAAGAAGTAATTGATAATTACCTTTCCAGCAACCGGAGCCAGCCAAATATCCATCTCCGAGAAGCCCATTATTACACTTGCACGTAAATCCTTGGGTCCCATTGGGCGACACAACAGTGGTACAATTGGCGTTCTTATGACACCCGCAAGTTCCTTCAAGCCACCACCCCAACTCCACCACCTCAACCTCCAAAAACAGCGGTGGCGCCGCAGAGCTATTCAACAGCTGCGGCGGCGACGCCGATATCGACGACAACAAGAACTTGCAATCCCTGCGCTGGACCTTCTCAAAATCCAAAAACCGGACATCCTTTCCGGTCTCCGCGTAGCAGCTGAGGCTGCTGTTGGAGCTGCAATTGGGCGGCGCGTCGAACCGGGCCTTGACCAGAATGTTGGGTATCTCACAGCTGCTCGAGGGTTGTCCGTCGGTACAGTTCTGTAGGAGGATGGCGTTTCGGGACGTTGGGGCGTATCTGGGGCCGTAGAGCTGGCTGAGGGTGTGCAAGGGACGATTGCATCGGCTCTGGAGGGTGACTCTTATGCTGTCTGGGGTTATGGTTTGGATGGGGAATTCGCCGATGAAGATTCCGGTGTGTGGTGTGCACTTGAGGCGGATTTCGCAGCCGGGTGAGAATCCGAATGGGTATTGGATCGGTTCGGTCCCGACCCCTGGGCACGACCGGTTGCAGGGGGAGGGGGTTGATGCATGGGACGTGTTTGCGAGAAGTACTGAAAGAGCAAAGATGGATATAAAGGAAAGGGTTGGATTGTTTATGATTTTCATGGAAGTAGGTTTTGATGAAGGAAAGTTTTTCTATTGAGTGATCAAATTCATATCAGGAAAGTGTTAAAAATCAATGGGTTTCTTAATTTAGTGATGAGGAATTAATGCTTGAGCTTTGGTTCTTCGATGGCAAATGAACTACCGGCTTTGGAATTGATTGAAATGGATATATTGGAGAGAGAGAGTGTCGGAGAGAGGGAGGGAGAAAGAGGAGTTTCTTGCTTACACACTAGAGTCTTTGACACGAATCTGCTGTGGCCTTCTCTTTCTTTTCATATGGCAAATAAGAAAGAAATAGGCGTTACAAAATACTATTTGTTTATCATATAAAAATGAGAAGAAAAAAAAACAATTCCTTTGAAGCTTGAATGATAGCTTGGTTTGGAGAGATGAGACAAAGGGGATTAGTAGTAGTAGTTATGATATTAATCTTGTATTGCGACGACCAAAATGAAAAGTTAAAAGTCACGTTATCAGAGCTTTTTTTACAAGTGGGGCATAAATTGCTTTTTATATCAGAGCTTTTTTTATAACATAATGATGAAAATATTACAATATACAGAGATTTTTAGTTTCTGGATCACAATATTTGTAATTTTGAAGGGAACGACTTTTTTCTTTTTAATAGTTATTTTTGGTTTGAAACTGATATTCCATAAACCCAACAAAGGAAGAGCCGAAGACCCAAATTCAGGGCAAATGACGATACAAACAAAGCAGAGCTCAAACCAAGAGAAGGGCAAGATTGACCCAAATTACGTATATCTTCCAAATATATATATATATAAGTATTATGAAGTAATTTTTTTTTTTTATGTACCTTTCAAATTTCCGTGAATATTACAGGTGTCTTTCCTTTTGACCAGAGTGCCCAAGGGAGCATTCCTCACTTGGATTGAGAAGAACAGACAAGTCAAAGCTTTTGAATTCACTTCCTGTCAAATTGGGCAAATCCTGAGAGCTTGGCTCCTTGAGCTTATCTAATTCTCTTTTTTTTAAGGAAAATATTTGAGTAAAAACTCATATTTTCCTGTTAATCGCAGTTTGACATGTGTGCTGAGATTTTTCATTTTTTATTTTTGATGAATTATTTTTGCATATGTATCAAAGTTTTATTTGTAGGAAGTACGAATGTTTCATTCCATATAAGAAGGGAAGCAATATCCTTCTAATTATGGCTAGCTTAAAAAGAGAACGAAAAAAACATAAAGTCAATCGATTGAATTTGTGCATTTATGTGTTCCTCGTTCTTGTTTTTTTTTTCTTTGTTGTTGACAATAAAATCTTTGGTTTCATGATAAGAGCAATGACGATGAATTTGAGGCATTGTAATTTGTAAGAGGGGGGATGGGTGTGGAGTGTGGACAGTGGAAGTGGAGCCGCCACCTTTGAAGTTTGATGATGAAGATTGAGCAAATATTACACGCTATCGCATCCTTTATTTATACTGCACACGCATTTTGACCCATCAACTTTACTAGTACTAGTACTGGTACCTTACTTATTCCCATACTTGACTGTTTTTTTGTGTGTTTCTATTTCCTCCAAGCTATAGAAATGTTTGACTGTTTGGTTAACTGGTAAAAAAGAAAAGAAAAAAAGATCCATGATATATAGTAAAGAAAATTATGTTACTAATCTCGACGTGTTTATAGAATTGTATAAGATGATTTTAAACACTAATACAGTCATCAACAACAGTGACGTTCATGAAGAGAAAGAAGAAAACAAAAACCAAATTAATTATTGTGATTGAATATATGTACATGTACATCTCAGCATTGCATATGCGTGATCTAATTTGTCGCAATTTGGGTTTCTAGAATCTGGCATTTAATTATACTTGAATCATTTGTGGCTTTTCAAACATTAGACCACGGGAGCAATAGTGGTGATGCGAATTCGAAGAAATTTGATGGACACTCAACAACAGCTTCCTTTAGATATAGGAGTCAGACAACCCCACTCTCAGTGCGCACCTACTGCATATCTAGCTAGCAGCCAGCCCCATTTGATTGACTAAAACAAGTCTGATCAGAATAAGAACGGAAGATATTGTAAGTCCATGATACGTAAGTCCCACATCAGAGAAACAAACGAGGTGTTGATATTAGATATAGAGAAAAGAAATTGAATCTCTCCTTCCTTCCTTGGAGTGTGCTGGCCTTGAAGTGTTAGCCAGGAGAGTGGATAGAGTGGGTCAATAACTTAAAATAGTGGAAAAGAAGAGAGCACTAAGATTAGAAAAATATGAGAAAGTTGAAGCTAGTGAGAGGAAGTAGTTTAAAGTAGTAAAATAAAATGCTTCTTCATAAAGCGTGATTATTGCAATTAATTTAGGTTAGGGTAATTAGCACAGCAACTTGCCACGTTCCTCCTAATTAGATAACACAAACACAAAGTCAATATGGATTCCACCAACTAATTTATTTAACTAAGTTAAATACAAGAATCTAAAGGGCCCTTGTTTTAGTTATACTCTCCCCAGCCCCCACCACCACCACCACGGGCCTCTCTTTCTGTTAACTTTCGTTGTTTTGTTATTGGGAGTTTGTTGTTATTATTATTATTCTTCCTACTGTAAGTGATTGATTCAAGCAGAAAGGATTGAATGAGTGGTTGTAGTGCGAGGTTATAATGAAGGGGTCATTAATAATACAGTGCAGAGTTATTATTGAATTCAACCCCTCATCATAGACTGTAAAAAAAGACTAAGCCCAAGAACAACACTCATTGCGGCGCTTTATAGTAGCGCAACTCAGTCTTAAGACCTTGGGGCCCGAAACCCAACCTCCATATATATATATATATATATATATATATATATATATATATATATTTTGGGGTGAAACAAGCTTCATATTTTTGAAGGCTTGGCAGAATGCTAAAACGTAAAACCCCATGAGACGAATCACAAGAAAATGCTTTAAAAAAAACTCATTAAATCAGAAAGTGGAACATCTTTTGTAACAGATAAATTAACACAGCAGCAGAGATAATCAAGCAGACAGAGATTAATAATACGAAACGAATAACATGTACAAACTAGAAATGAAGCATCAAAGTATTAGACAATGAGTGAAGAAAATACAAGAAAAACCCCAACTTAAGGAGCAGCAAAGGCATCATCGACCCACTTGTTCTCATGGACAGAGGGGGAGAAGGGAGAGCTGATCAGCAGGGCTTGCAGAGCGGCGCGCACTCTGTTGACACGCTTGCGCTGTCTGATACGCCGCAAAATCACATCTTTGTCTAAGGGTTGGGAGGTGTGGGTGGGTTTTATATGCACATGGCTGCTCACGTAGTTACTAATACTATGGCCATGGTGGGTTGCTGCTGGGTCTTCTTGCTCTTCCTTCAAACTGATGCTTGCGATGCTCAAACCTTCTTCTGGTGCAGAGGATTTGAAGGAAGAGGAGGTCCAGGAGGACATTGTTTGGATTTGGAGTAGTAACTTTAGCAAAGTGATGATGAGAGAAGAAGCTAAGAATGGAAAGGAACAACTAACTAGCTCAAGAGGTGAGTGAGTGATTGAGAGAGAGTATTTATAATTATAAATTGGAGGGAAAGATGTGGATTTTGGAGCAAGTGTAAAAGTTTGGTCGGTGAATTGATATATTCGAGACTGCATCGATCAGAGTTTCGGACAGACACCCACAGAGAAAGCAAAATCTATGGCTTCTTCTTCTCTAACAAGGTCGGTGACCGCCTTTTTCAGTATAAATATATAGAGGACATGCATGCTCTGTTCTGCTGCGGCAACGCTACTCTCTCTATACTTAACTGATCGAGTAAATCACATTATTTAAAGCATGAGCGAATAGTGACAGAGCGTACATATCATATCATCTTTGAGTTTTTAATGGGACACGGCTAGCTAGTAGCTAGAGTAGTGGGTTCTTCTGAAGATCTGAAATCACTTTTCTCAAGGATTAGATTCCGGATGCAGCACCCAAGGTCAGATCAACTGATTTGGTTCATCCACTTAAATTAGTCTTCGATTGGGCTCCGGCACTTAACAAACAGCCCGCCCATTTCACAAGCAAAGCCCGCGAATATTAGATTGTGGTCAAAATGACCCAAATTTTAATATCATATGGATCATCTTACATAGGCCCACTACATGAAATTATTTCCACACACACAGAAAAAAAAAACAAGTTTTAATTAGTTTGGAAAATTATGTACTATATTTTGAACGAACTTTCCTATTGAATGCTATGATTCGAATTCATGACCTTGTCTGAAGGGAGTATTTGCTCCAAACCACTACACTAGCTGATTGTTTGCAAAAAATTATGTACTATTAGGTTAAGAGCTAGTTGGTGGTTGATTTATATGATTTAAAACATGAACCTTTGCTTACACTTAAATTATAGAAGCTATGCGTATAAAATACAGAAATCATACATAGAGATAGAGACATATACTTAATGACTAAAAAATGTTTGTTCATAGGTGGGTAGCAAATCAGTAGACTTGGTAGGCTACAATCATAAAAAATAAGAATCAAACAAGAAGCCATGTGATTCCAATATCTATGTACCTGCGTCCCACTACCACTAGAGATTTACAACAATAATAAAGTCCAAAAGAACAACGCATTTGGCTTAAAATTTTAGAATGCACGCTTTGTCGCTTTAGTGAAATTGCGTAATTAAAAAGACATCGTTTAATTAATTTGTGTCTAATTAAAAAGTCACCAACTTAGCACCCTTTCTCCGTTCTTTTTTTAATCGGTAATTTGGATGGTAAAGAAAATAAGACGAATTGAAATTGTAATTGATGACTAAAACTAGTGGTTTCTTGACCGAGAGGTTTACCTCAGTGGTGAGGTCCCTCCCCCCCCCCCCCCTTGGTCACCTGTTCGATCCCCAGGATCAGTGTCCCCCTCCCTAATATATTGTATCAATCGCTAATTTTCAACCAAAAAAAAAAAAAAAAAAAAAAAAAAAAAAAAAAAAGCCTAGTGGTTTCTTTTCACTTACACCGCATTGCCAAAATAGGCAATCAAACTGACTGTACTCTCCCTACACCGCACTGTCATGCTCGGAAGGAAGTGCCAGATACGTGGCCTCCCTACATTAGTCACCAAATGGTCCTGCTTCATGTGACTGAACAACAACAACAATGGCCGTGTACGTGGCGGCTGGGAAGGCGACCTTCGTACTTGGTCGCACACGTGTCCAGCTCCAAGTGGCGGTCCCATACGCATAGCGGCACAGGGAAGATTCTTCGACACATTATCAGAATTCAGAAGTGGCAGGTCGGCCTTTTTCGGTCCGGTCTAATCATTTTCCTATCTGGGTAAAGAACCAACCAGTTGAATGAAATCGACACCGACTAACGGCCTCCAACGGAAAAAAGAGAGAAACGGTTTTCTTTCCCAAGATTAAGAAATTGCCAGATTCATCAGTATTTTCTTTTCAAAAGGTTTCTTGGCGGTTTGCCGTTGTCAGAAAACTATATCTTCTTGTATTGCTTTCGTTTGTTTGGGCCTCCACGTACGAACCATGAACAATTGGTTTCTTTTAAATTGTTTAATTATTAACTGATCATCTTGTCGTCACCTTCCACTTGACTTCATATTGGCAAAATAAAATGGTGCTTTACCCCACCATTTGTTTTGTTGCCAAAATATTTCAATCATGGAGCAAGGACCTCGCAGCTCCAATGATTCAACACACTTAAAACCCTAATATGTTTTTTCTCTGCTTGTTGCCCTTTCATTTCTGGTGATCAGCACCTCCTCTTATTTTTTATCCCATGCTTCGGGAACCCATAAAAAAGAACAAAACATCTCTATTTAAACCAATTTCCTCTATACATTAATTTCAGATTTTAATTTATACGGTGAATGTCATCGCCCTAAAAACGGGGGCAATGTGGCTGCGACGTTAATTAAAGTTTCAGCTAAAAAAGCTAGGGATTGCAAGGATCAATAACAGCCACAAGCTCGAGGCGCTTGCCCTTTTCCCTACATTCAGATTGTACATAGTATATATGGGACAACTTATGAGAAAAAAAGTCATTATCAAATAGCTACATTTGGAACAATTTGGGCAATGGGATGAGAAAAAAAGTGTACCAATAGCACAAAATAATTGTTCATCATTCAACATGGTTTCTTTTTGTTATGCTAAAATGGCTAAAGGCAGTGGCTTTTCTTTTGTTATAACTTACACCATCCATGTAACCATGTTCATGCAAAAGGGAGAAAGGGAGGATACCACTACACTAGGCTACTGCTGCCCCTGCCTGCGATAGTGATCAGTGTGTCTTGAACTTTGAACTAAAGGGAAGTCCACTACGCTTAGCTTAGCTTCGCTGACATTAATTATAGCAGGCAGCACCACCGACTGTAAAATAAAATTGCACCTTTCATGGTCGGTAGTAAAAGTAGAACATACATGCATGCAATTTTAAAATTATATGATTGTATTCCATGAAGTACGTGGCATCTCTCACAAGTAAAAGAATGGAGTTTTCTTAATTAAGACAAAAGCATATCCAATAAACAACTATTTAGTTTGGATTGAGACCAATTAGCAAAGGGTAATATTAGCTCACAAAACCTAAATAAATACTACCAAAAATAGCAACTCCAACTCCAACCGTAGAATCACCACAGCCAATCCCACTTACGAAACGAACCTACAAGCCATTTTCAGCATCCGACCCGGATTACGTTCCTTCCCCACCACGTGTCAAAATCTTAGCGGCACTCTCATTCCAACCATTCTCTTTACATATATGTATATATATATAGTCTCCCCCGCTCTCATCTCCCGCCTTCTGTTGTTCATTTCGTAAAAAGCCCATATCCTTCATTTTTTAAACCTCCCTCTATTTTCTCCTCACCATTAATTAACACCCGCATCTCCTAAAATCTTCTTCAAACCTTCAAAAAACTCTCCGCGTTTCAATAAAATCAATTCGTGAATGAATGTTATCTTTATTAATTAACTTCACACACAACTAATCATAATCAAAGATTAAAGCCACGTCCGTCCATCGACACAAATGAAGGACGACGAGAGAGGAGGCGGGATGTTCGCCGACACAGAAACCATACCCAGGGGCAAATTCGGAAACCACGCTCATTCTGATCCCAACATTTCCTCCACCATGTCCTCCGAAAGCAACGACTACTCCATGCGCAACAGCAGCGCCTCCGCCAACAGCCCCGCCTGCTCTCTCGAACCCAGCCGCATGAGCGGCGAGTGCTCGCCCATAACCATGTCTCCCTGGAACCAGACCAGCTCTTCTCCCTTTGCCAAGTCACCGTGGCAGCCGTTCGAAGACAACAACGCCCCTCAGAACGGCCTCATCGGCTCTCTGGTCCGCGAAGAAGGCCACATCTACTCTCTGGCCGCCACAGGAGATCTCTTGTACACCGGGTCGGACAGCAAGAACATCCGGGTCTGGAAGAATCTGAAAGAGTTCAGCGGCTTCAAATCAAACAGCGGCCTCGTAAAAGCCATTGTCATTTCCGGAGATAAGCTCTTCACGGGTCACCAAGACGGAAAAATTCGGGTCTGGCGGGTCTCTTCCAAGGACCCGAGCGTCCACAAGCGCGCCGGGACTTTACCCACCATGATGGATATTTTCAAATACTCGGTAAAACCCAGCAATTACATTCAGGTCAAAAGACAGAAAACCCTCTGGATCAAGCACTCCGACGCCGTTTCGTGCTTGAGCTTGAGCGAGGACAAGAAGCTTCTCTACTCCGCGTCCTGGGACCGCACTCTTAAAGTCTGGCGAATCGACTCCTCCAAGTGCTTGGAGTCCATCCACGCCCACGACGACGCCGTCAACTCCGTCGTTGCCAGCGTGGAGGGGTTGGTGTACACAGGGGCGGCGGACGGGACGGTCAAAGTGTGGAAGAGAGAGCAGAACGGGAAGATCGTCAAGCACTCGCTGGTGCAGGCGCTGCTGAAGCAAGAGAGCGCGGTCACGGCGCTGGCCGTCAACGCCTCGGGCTCGATCGTGTACTGCGGGTCCTCCGACGGGCTCGTCAACTTTTGGCAGCGCGAGAAGCAGTTGTCGCATGGTGGGGTCCTCAAGGGGCACAAGCTGGCGGTTTTGTGTTTGGCGGCGGCCGGAAACTTAGTTTTCAGTGGCTCCGCCGATAAGACGATATGCGTGTGGCGGAGGGAAGGAGTGATCCACACGTGTCTGTCGGTTTTGGCGGGGCACACGGGGCCGGTGAAGTGCTTGGCGGTGGAGCATGACCGGGATATCAATGCCGACAAGGGCCATGGGCCGCGGTGGATTGTGTACAGCGGGAGCCTCGATAAGTCGGTGAAGGTGTGGGGGGTATCGGAGCAGGCTCCGGAGCTGACGCCCGTTGCTATGGTGCAGCAGCGCATGGGATTCGATGCGGACTCACTGCCGTCGGATGGTAGTTACTCGTCTTCTGCGGGTCGGAGCAGCAGTCACAACCGGAGGTACTGATGGATGGTGATCCATGGTCGCAATGACTTCTTCATCTCACTGGCCAGTAGTATGGCGCCAAGTGTCTACTCGAATGACACCTGTGAGGAGTGAGTCTGTTCTTTTCAATTTGTTTTTATTTTGGTTTTTATGTTTTTAATGATCGGGTTGGTTATTGGGGGTTGACTGAGAATGAATAGGGGATCGATCTTATTAATGTGATGGGAATGGAGTGGAATGAAAATGAAGAGCATATGAATGATGTGAGAAATAAATTATGTTCTCTCTCCTTAATTTCTTGCTTAATTTCTTAATGAAACTAGTGCTTACTGCTTAGCATGTCTTTTGTTCTCATAGCAATCAAATTGGGTGCTTGCTAGCTTTAATTAACTTAACATTGGCTGTACATTTGATCTGCTTAACCAAACCCAGATCATTGTTTTGCAAAATCAGATTTACTGTGACTAAAGTTTTGGAAACAATATACATGTAAAGAGAATTTATTACAAGCTATATTTTTAACTCAGACAAAAAAAAAAAAATATATATATATATATATATTATATCGGTGGAAGCAAAAAAACTGTCATGGATCAATTTCTCATCATAACCCAGAAAAGATTCAATGTGATAGTGTACGAGAATGGCTTCCTCTTGCTTCAGGTTGCCTTTGTGACCTTAGACCGTTCAAATGACCACTTCTACTACCAACTGAGTTCAAGTCTAGGCCCCGAGGAACAACTGGGTCTCCTCCTTCTAGCACTCTCAGCACCTGCATCAAAGCCAGACAATTTCAACTCTTAACAACTTCCAAAGAAAAATGGGAAGGGTTTTTATTTTTTATTTTATTTTTTCAAAAGATAGTAATTAAGCAAGGACACCTTCGATATTGGCGGTCTGGATTCTGGATCTCGATGCAGACACAGAGAAGCAGCGCGCGCCATTGTCTGTAGTTGATGGGGCAAGTCGAGATTTTCAGGGGAGGCCAAGTTTGGGTCCAGTAACTGATAGGAATTTGAGAAGATGTGGTTTGGCTCTAATGTAGCTAAGGGGTGGATCCATTCTTCCAAAATATGATGTCCCTTGACATATTGCAATTCACTGATTCGTCTACCTGTCATAAGCTCTAATAGAACTACTCCGAATGCATAAACATCAACTTTGTGTGTAATTTGCCCACCATCAACATACTCCGGTGCCAGATACCTGCAGTTCACATTGAGGTTAATCACATGGAATTGCTTCCTGTCTTTTCTTTATTAAGTGCATACATTTGCATTGCTTTTGTACAAAAATTTCTTGGACCTATAGCAAGCAGATGGGAAAAAATTACCCTGAAGTTCCAATCACGCGGTCTTCATTGCTCATCTCCCATTCAGAGTGCAATCTAGCAAGCCCAAAATCAGCAACCTAAATAAATAACAAACAGAGTAAAACATAAGTGCATGTTCCATAAGCATCAATAGGGGTGTATAAAAATATGGCAGGATAATATCTTCATTTGCAAGGGGTCCCTTCCTGCCATGCAATGAAGCATATTTCCAAGTCAAATAATAGAACATTAAAAGTTTGATTGCAAGTCAGAAAAGAAAAGATAATATGCCTTGCACTGAGAAGAAATTAGTGACCATTGGAAATCATGGATGAAATATGAAATTAGGAGGTAGGACCTGTCACAGAGAAGGGCACATTGTTTCTGAAGTATATACTATAAAATTTAAGAATCAGTTTCAAGTACCAGAGGTTCAAAATCATGGGTTAGAAGGATATTGTTGGGTCGCAGGTCTCTGTGTACTATACATCCCACTCTACAATCTTCATGCAAATACCGTAAACCACGAGCTGCTCCTGTTGCTATCTTTAGCCTTGATTCACAATCCAGAGAGGTTCTGTTTACTGTATGTCATGCAAATAAAATTAAGACCACGAGCATATGCATATCAAGTACATGAAGCTGCAGATGGGTATATGCAAAGAGAATGCCATGTCTATGAACCTGGAAAGAGCTTTGGAATATGTTTGAAATTAAAAACATGATGTAAGAAAATTGCACACCATGTAAATGGAAATCCAAAGAACTGTTGCAGATGTACTCATAAACCAATACCCTTGCCTTGCCTTCAATACAATATCCAATGAGCAACACAACATTCCTGTGTTGTGCACAGCTCAATACTCGCACTTCTCTGCAAAAGTCAGCATCTGCTTGAGAACCACCAAACTTCAACTGTTTCACAGCAACAATTTGGCCGTCTCTCAATACCCCCTTGTGCACCACACCGAAACCACCTTCTGCCAAGAAGTTCATATCTGAGAATGCATCTGTAGCTTCCTCTAACTCTTCGTAAGAGAACTGTTTTGGAGGTTTCCCAAAAACCGGGGTTTTATGTTGACATAGAGAGCATAAAGGAGGAGGTACTGAGGAGGTTCTACCCAAAGAAACAGCATCCCTGATGCTTGAATTAATAAGGTAGCTTTTGTGATGGGTGTCATTGGGCCCATGTTTATCTTTCCTTGTATCTTGATCAAATTGTGCATACTCGTCAAACAGAGTTTGGAAAGTGGGAGATCTTACTTTGTGAGCGTTGTTACAATTTTGGGGGGTTGGGGGATTTCCATGATCCACAATGTGATTTTGGGGGATCCAAAAGACACTCTGAGTAGTAACTACAGATGACGGTCGGGGTTTAGACAGAGTTATAAGCCTTTCTCCAATAGTCTCAAGCTCTTCATACGGATCCTCTGAATAATTTCGTCTGTGGTTTCCTCTTTGTGGTCCTTCAAAAAGAGGATTCTGTTCATAGACAAGAAAAAGAGAAGCCACAGTGTCATAACTTGATGAAGAACCTTCTCCTGTGGTTCTTGTGTAGGAGGTACTTGGTTCTTCAGGACTGCTCACTGGAGTGGAATGCTTCATTCTAGAAAGCCCTTGCAACTTTCCAACATGAGTTCCTGGTGAAGAAGCAGCAGAAAAGAATGGTGTTTGGAGTTCATCTTGGCATGCTAGATTGAGCCTCAGGACTTTAGGCTGAGATCCATTCATCACCACGATGTTGCATCCGAGTTCTTCCATGCAATGCTTCCGCTCTTGCTTCAGTTTTCTGTTAAAGGAGAACAATCTAGGGTGCTTAGCCACCCATTTGAATCTCACTCATAATGAAGAAACATAACTGGCACTTAGATATAAAAAGGGAACAACACTACAAAACAGACTTAAGAATAACATGCTTTACTAGCTTAGGATAGCAGTAGATGTGTGAAACTGTGAGGGATGCAATCGACCCGTAAAGCATGCACCTAAATCAATAGCTCGGAAATAAGAAATAATACTTTTTGTATGTTTAATTACTTGTCCAGTACGACCCAATTGGCTCCATTGCATCTTGCTTCAGCCGCCACAGCACCACCTGGTGTACTTAAAACTACCTTAATCCTCACTGTTACCTGCAATATATGATCATAACTAGTTACATTATAGAACTAGTCGGGAGCTTATTAGGAGGTGAAGCTCATAGACTGACTGAGTTAAAAATTAAGCAGGATCAAATATCACTGTAATTTATTAACGGTTTTTTTTCTTCTTCTAAAGAATTATTCAGCAGACACATTCTTTTAGTGGATTTACACCAGTGCAGTGAATACAACGGATCGATCTGTTCCGAATTATACATTAGGAGAAACAAGTTGATTAGAAATTGAGAAAAAGAAAAGGCCAAAAACAGAAAACAAAAACTAAACCAGGGAAAAAAAAAACAAAGAAGGTGCAAACAAATTCAAATGATAATAATCCCCTTTCATAGTTCATATCATAAAGAAGATACGATTCTGGGAATCCGGTTGATCATTTTTTATAAAGTTAATTCTCACCCCATGACATGTTCAAAGCACATGGAACATAGCATGTGCCACTCAAATGATTAAGTATTAACTTACAACTTGTTTGTGCCTAAAAACAAATCCAGAATCTATTAAATTCTGACAAGCCAATGATGAATGACAAGAGACTCACAACCAGCCAAATGATTAATTTTTTTAGTCTTAAACTAAAACAACAACTTTCTTCATCTTGATTATTATACAACAAAATCACCATAGATTGTTACTTTTATCAAAATGCATAAAAATAAATAAATAAATAAATAATAAAGGAACTAATTTGTGCATTATTGGAGATGAATTAAAAATAAATAAATAAATTATAAAGGAACTAGTTTTGAATTAATAAATAAAGGGCAGACAACTATAGCATACATCATTAAAATGTCCAGTTGTGTACTACTAAAAACAAAAGCAAGAAAAAGCATACACAGCAAAGCAAATACGACAAGTTCCAACGGCAACGTCCACGTGGTCCTATCTTAAGCGCCAAGCAGGCAACCTAACTACGTGGTCTTTGTCGCATAAGGTTGAAAATTTTGAATTCCCAATGAAAAAACGAGTAAATTGACGAGAAAGGACTAAATAGAGAAAGGCGGTAAGTGGCATAAAGGTAAATTCAGCTTAAAATGACGAATCACTTGGATTTGGCTGTGAAACTGAAGCACCATCTGCGAACAAGACTCCGAGATCTGGCAAATCCGATCCGGCAAATCCTCCCGGCGACTGCTACTGCAATCTCCGGTGAATCTCGGAAAGGTCCAGAATTTGCTACCTGCACTCACTCAGTTTCACGCACAAATTCCACATTAGCAACACAAATTGAACGCGCAAGTTTGAGCTTCAATTTTCTTTTCTTTCTTTTTTCAGAAAAGAAGAAGATTTAGTTAGAAATTGAAATACCGGTTTTAACGGCGGAGAAAACAGCGAGCAAGGTTACGCAGTCGCCTGGGTGAACGACGTGAGTGAGAGCCCAGGCCAATGCCGTTTTTGAGATCACCTTCTCTGCTTTGACCGCCACTATGACTTTATCAGCACCTCCCATCCTGCTGTTGGTGCCGCCTTCCCCAAGCCCAACCATGAATTAATTGGTTCCAGAAGGAAAATTGAATTGAATTGAGGAGACTGAAAGTCTTGAAAATGTGGAAACTGTGAAGTGGAGTTGGTCTCCGTGTGTTCTTTTAGGACTTAGGAGGAGGAAGAGGATCATATTGACAACAAGCTACTGCTAAGCTGACCATGGTTAACTGACCCCGGTTAGGCCAGGAAAAATTAATAAATTTATTCATTTTCAATTAACAATTTGGTATTAAAAATAATTAATTCGTTTTCACATTTAATGCAGATGTGATTGGAATGATTAATTAGTTGTTAATTTAGTAATACCCTCATTTTCAACACTAAATAGTTACATAAAAAACTTCCCCATTAATCGCAAGCAGCATGTGGATGGATAGCAAACTACAAATCAGAATTAAAACCTTGACCTTAATTGGGACAGTTGAGTGACATTGTTGTCTCTCTGGTTAAGATCTCGGAGTGAGGACCACCAATTATGGAACCTCTTTGTAGAAAATGTTACACAAAGCACATGTGATGGTAGGTAATTACATGAAGGAGCAATCTCATCTCATGACGTAATTTATGGATACAGTCTTCTTTGTTTCACAAAAGAAAACGGAAGAAGAGAAATGTTATTGTACAAGGACTACCAAAGGCTGTTGTCGTCCTAGTCCATAAGGCCCAATTCTCTGATTCAAGAAGTCCAATGTTTTGTATAAAAATTTAATTGGGCTTGATTCTCCAGCTGAAATTACCTAAGAGACCAACAATACGGGTACAAACAACATTACATTTTAAAAAATGAAATATAACTATGAACTATAAAGTTGAGAGGGCAAACGAGGTTTGATGAGAACTTGAAGAGGGGTCGCCTTGACGTTTGTCAGTCCAAAGCTCTCGGTCATATCAATCGGTGCACTCGAGGGGTTGAAGATTTCAAACGCATGTACAAAACTAGCCAAAGTAAATTGCACCATTTGAACGGCAAATGCCAAGCCAGGGCATGCTCTTCTCCCACTTCCAAACGGAATTAACTCAAAGTGCAATCCCTTAACATCAACATCCTTGTGGGTGGTCAGAAACCTCTCCGGCTTGAATTCGAATGGATCGGGCCATATTCTTGGGTCGGTTTGTATCTTCCAAAGGTTCGTGATCAACCGGGTCCCCTTCGAGACATGGTAGCCGCCTATGGTGCAGTCCTCGGTGAACTCACGTGGTGCAGCTAATGGTGCTGCTGGGTACAAACGCAGCGTTTCTTTCACTATTGCTTGGAGGTAGACCAGCTTGCTTATATCTGACTCACTCACAACTCTTTGTCTGCCTATTTCAGTGTCCAGTTCTTTTTGGGCTCTTTTAAGCACGTGAGGGTTGTTCAATAATAGTGATATTGCCCATGTTAATGTGACCATGGTGGTATCGCTACCTCCTGCAATCATATTCTGCAAAAGTACAATTTATTTTATTAATTATTTATATTAAGCTAAATTATATAGGCTAAGCTATAGGCATATGTTTGATTACCAAGCTTGTGGCTTTGTTGACTGTGTCAGCATCAAAACCGCCTAGGTCTGCACCATCAAGCACAGAAAGCATGGCGTCTATGAAGTCTGGTTCCCCTTTAGCATCACCTCTTGCCCTCCTTTGCTTGTGCTCTTCAACCCACTCTCCAACAATGGCATCCAGTTCCTTCCCAGTCTTCTTCATCGCCTTCTCATGCCCACCCAAGTCCAACCACCGAAGATAAGGCACCGCATCACCCACCACAAACAGCCCCACATAATAAAAAAACTCCCTCAATGCACTCTGAACCCTACGCCCTTCTTTCTTCTCATCCTCATCGGCCGCAACCGAATAACGCTTTCCGGCCACCATTCTAAGAATCACGTTCAAGTCATGTCCCCAAACCACTGCTTCAACTCCACCAAAACTCCGTCGCTATTATTGCTCTCCCTTTTCTCCTCGGTGCTCCAAGTTTTGTACAATTCTTGCAAGAAAGTTGTCACTTCAGAAACTCGAATGCGTCTGAGCAGCTCAAGCCTTCGGTTAGTGAGCAGCTCCAAGGTGGTAATCTTGCGCATCTCTCGCCAGAAGGGTCCGGAGGGTGCAAACGCAAACATGGCGTAGCCAATGTGATCCACAACCGCGAGCTTTGGACGCGAGTTTAAGGCCAAGTCATTGGTTGTGAAGCATTCTTTTGCCATCTCACTGCTGCATATCACCAGAGATGGATGGACGCCGAGGCGGATGGTGAAGAGAGGTCCGTACTGGTCCGCCATGGCTGCCAATGTGATGTGAGGAGGTGTGGATCCTCCTAGCAAGGGAAGGTGGCCAAATATCGGCCATGCACCCTTGGCTTCAGTTGGGGCTAATTTGGCAGGTCTCCATCTGCGTGAGAAGTAATAGGAAACGATGATTATTGTAAATAAAAAAGCAGTGATAGAGTTTACATAAGGGAGAGAATAATCCATTGAAACTAATTGGGAACTGGAAACTTAGAAAGCTAGAGAATGAATGGCGTATGCATTTCAGGTGGCTCGCTGAGCTCCTTTACTTTACGTGCCAAATTTCCACAGTGGATGGTGATAGTAATGGACCGCACCGCACCGCAGGTCCGCAACCATATCTGAAAATGATGCGTTTAGTTTGTCCGCTAGTATAGCATGCTGTGAAGATTATTCAAACTTCAACGCCACGTGGGAGACAAGTATAATTATTGAGCAATCAACAGAGTTTTTTTTATTGGGGTATATCTCTCTAAAAGACTAAAAGTTTAATATTAATTATTAATAGAATTTGATATAATTAATATTAAGCTTCAGCAGCAGGTAAAAATTAAGATACGATTTCCTTATTTTGTTCCAATTTCAAACCCAAAGTAAGTTGCATGACTTGAAGAAAGAGAGAGATTCATGATCATATTATTGTATTTGTTATACTTGGAAGGACCCTAATGTCATTAATTTGGACTCACCTGCTTCATTTCCATTTTGCAACTTAATTTATTGGTTCCACTTGTCGGCAGCAAAAAAATGATTTTCACTGATTAAAAGGGGCGATGTCTGCTTCCCAACTTTACCTGCTTCATTTCTATACGCATGAAAAACTATGCATCTAATTTGTTTGCTACTGCTACGAGACACAGACCATTGCTCAAAAATCGATAGCCAATTCCTTATCAAGAATAGCATTTGTCCATCTCATTTTGTAGATTGGTATCAAAAGGCTGGACCATCAAGTTAGATAAGATTATACACATGTATGATGTTTATATTATATCCGACCGACCAATCAAAGAATGACATATGAAATTGGGGGACCCACAAAGGACCTATTAAATTTAGGCAACCTATTCCGCTCCACAAAATATCATCGATAGGTTGTGAGCATTCGGCACCCTGGCTTGCTAATCATGATTGGAAACCACGCTCCATTGGAGATTTCTCACAAGGACACATGGTGTGAAAGGACCCGTCTCGAATTCCCTCTTGGAATCTGTGACCACCGGTCTCTCTATCCGATACGAGGCATGTGTCGGCCCAAATTACTAAAATACCCTTTTTGCCATAATTCCAATACAACTTTAGGGTTTGAGTTTTACCGGAAAATCAGCGTAGCCTCCCCTGAAACTGGCTCAAAACCTAAAAATCTACCTGCACAGCAAACACAACTATTTCCCAAGCATTCAGCAAACACAACGTATAAACTACACACCAATTAGCAAAAGTTTCAATGGGCTTTAGGCCCCCCTTTACCAACATAAGAATGTCAGTAAAATCAACTTGACAAAACTGAACATAATAAACAAATCATAAACTTGCGGCTGCACCTAGGTTAGCCTAGGTTACCTACGTACCCTTATTGAGGGATCAAGCCACACGTAGTTTTTTCTACCATGAATCACAATTAATATAATACATAAATGTTCAAAGTGAAACCAACAATAAAATTCTAGAATCATTCCTTACTTAATTTCAACAATCTATATAATTGAATGACATGCCCTGTAATTATGTACTTAACTGTTCAATTACTTTATTATTATACATCCAAACACATATGTAACTAACCCTTTTACCTGAAAGCCATACATGCGACCGTCCGCATAATGCATATGTCATGCAATCACCAACCATGGGTACATAGGAAATATCATTAAATCTGAAGGCAACATGGGAAGGGGAAACTAGCTAACCACCTATATAGACAAGTTGGGGAGGTGGCTAGGGATCCAGGCAACCCTGTGCATATAATATGAGCAGAGTAGCGAAGAATATCCTGTTAACTGTGTCACACGTTGGTACTACACTATTCTCCACATAGATGTACCTCAAATATAATCCATCAATTCCAAGTGCTACACATGAGGAACAACCAACTCCACATGTGCCGTCGCATCCTAGCAGAACTTAGGGACATGTGGCCAACTTGAGAATGCAAATAATTCATCAATTCCCGTAGCAGGACTCATGGAGAGATACTCAACATGAGAACGCAATCCTCGCAGAACTCAAGGAGATATAATCAACATGAGAACGCAAATCCTAGCAGAACTCAGGGAGATATACCCAACCTGAGAACGCAAATCTTGGCACCACAAGGTTCGGGTGTCCCCGACACTCGTGGCCAAAACTTGTTGCGTAGATTCAGCTGCACCAAAATGGGTTCAACTGCATCCTCAACTTGTGATACTCGCAAGTGCACGAACCGTTGGTAGTTTAGCGTATGTAAGTGCGAGGTCGATTCCAGGGATTGGTGATTGAATGATCCAATTCAATTTTCCTACACAAAACAAAAGAAACAAAACAAGAAGAAAGAATGTACATTACAAGAAAAATAAATTACAACTAAGAGAACATTAACGAGAGCATTTGAGGAAGGAAGGAAAGTGTTTGAGAACTTTAGAGAGGGGAGAATTGTTTGAGAGATTTGGAGAATTTTGGAAGAGTAAGGAAATAGAGAGATGTTTGAGAACTTTGTGGATTTTGGAAGAACATGTGTTTGAAAGCTTTAGAGAATTTGGTGAAGGAAATAGGAGAAGTGTTTGGGAAATGTTTTAGAGCATGGAGAACTTTGAAAGAGAATAGAGAAGTGTTTGGAGAATTTATAGAAGAAGAGAAAGGAAAAATGCTTGAGATTTATAGTACTAGGATCTTGTTACAACAATTGAGAACTACAAAGGGAAACTAAGAGAATTTGAGGGAGAGAAGGGAAGGGAGCTCTAGAGGAGTGCTTGAGAGCTCCCCCCTTGGGGTGTGTTTACAAGCTTAGAGAACTTCCCTATTTATAGGCCTAGGGGAAGTGAAAATCTGAATTCAATATGGCTAATGCATACAACACTTGTTTTATAAAATCTGAAATGGTTGATGCACTTGTATTAGAAAATCTAAATTGGGTGATGCACTTGTATTAGAAAATCTTGAATGGTTGATGCACTTCACCAATTAATCCCACCAGAAGCCCTAGCTCATCTTCATGTCACCATGACCAAGCTTCCAACCATAAATGATAGCTCATGCCTAGCTCACCATGACCAAGCATCCAACCAGGCACATCCTGAGGTCAGGCATGACCAGCAACTTCAAGGGCTTACAACTTGGGCTTCTCTTAATCAAATTAGGACTTTAAGCCGAAATTGAAGTTCAGAATGTCTTCTTTCCAGCCATATGTTATTTGGGCCAATCCAAGGTCGGAGGAAGAAGTTAAGGCCTGTGTTTGCTAGGTAACGGACTCCAGATTTATCCAATGGGGCTGAATTTTGGATATGTTATAGTACACACCCATTGGCACAACTTTCATGAAGAATGCTGCCTCATTCGAGCTGTGTAGGTTGCTGAAACAAAGCTTGCAATATAACCTACGAAACTGGAAGGGCAGGGGGCTGTAGCCATAATGAATTTGTCTTTAAGCTCTTCATCAATTCATCCAAATTAGGCCTTAACATGCTTGAATTGCATGAATTATGCTCTCCAAAGCCATCATTGTTACCTAAAGCTCAATTAACTGAAAGATAAACACAAAAAGGATTAAAAGCACAAGTTTAACTCAAAAACATAACCAAAACATAAGCTAGAAGGGTAAGAAATAATATACAATTATGAACCGATCACATACGCGCATAGACAAATCCGAAGGCAACTAAGGTGTCTGAAGACAATCCGATGGCAACCATATGTCTGAAGACATTCCGAAAGCAACTATATGTTCGAAGACATCAAAATTGCCGAAGGCATTCGGGATGTCCATAGACATCAATATTTTCGAAGGCAACTAGGATGTCCGAAGACATCAATATTTCCGAAGGCAACAATATTTCCAATTTCAAACGATTTAACACATATATAAAAATAAATATAGATATATCATGCTTGGAAAGTAAATGCGATAGAACAATAATTCACAAATATATGATTTGAAACTTTGGTCCAACAAAGTCTACTTAACAAGTCCCGAAAGTGTGGTCTCGAATTAGCAGTCTGATCTAAGCCAATTGCACGATCAGACGGTGATTGATTCGCCTAACCCTAGAATCATTGACTCATAATATTCGGGACTCCAATTCTAAATCCGTAAGTTTCTACATGATCATAGAGGTAAAAGGAATAACATAACTAAAATTGGAACCAATCTAACGCCTGAACCTATCAAATCCAGGTATCGCATAGCAGGCGCAATATCCATTCGATAGTCAAACGGTAACCAAATTCAAATCCGAGCATACCGTCGTGCTCGGGACGATGTGAGAAACATTTTAAGATGGAATGGCCCGCCACACACAATGGCCCAAGCGCCGTCAGCCGCTATTGGCAGTGGTGGGTGTCTCCTGGCCGAACCAGACCGCTTTAGGTGGTTTGGTTCAATTTTTATATTAAAAAATAAAAAACCAGTATAAAAAAAAAACGCTCGAACCGACTTTGAATCGGTTGGACCGGTTTTAATTCTCTCCAAATCGATGAAAATTGGACCGACATAATATTTTAATTATATTATTAAAAAAAATCATTAATACACGTGTTAGCTTGTGATTCGTGCAATTTATGCAATTCCTACTCCTTGCTACATTCGATCCTTCTGGCAATACCCTAAACATTTGAGGGGCTTCCATTTTTTTGTTATTCACCTCTGCCTCTCTCACTCACCTTTCCCCAAATCCACCCTAACCTTCTTCGTTTTGATGTGTTTAGTATGGGTCTTTCTTGATTTTTAGATTTTTCCATTTTTTGTATTTTGGTTTTGATGTGTTCATCTGCTTATTTGCAAATATATGTTGCTTATTTTGGTTTTGATGAATTCTTGATTTTTAGATTTCTGCAAATATATGCTGAATATAGGAGTATCTGTCAACTTCTGCAAGTATATGCAAATATATGCTTATTTGACTTTGATGTGTTTATGGGAAATTGGGAATATTAATAGTTAATTTCAACATATATATATGCCGAAATATCGTTTTTGATGCAAATAAGAGTATTTGTCAACTTCTGCAAATAGAAAAGAAAAAAAAAGGGTTATCTTGCAGGTTTTTCTAATTTCATTTTCTTTTCCCATTTGATAATATGCTTATTCTAGATCTGAAATCTTTAGTGAAACGAGCAAGACATTCTGTTTATGTTGTTATTTGGACTGTTTGGATTGTTTGTTATTTTTCAGAGTCTACTCTGTTCAGATTTTTGGGACATAATTGATTTTGAAGGCTAAGGAAATGATTGGCTTGCTGGTTGATTTTTCTGGACATAAACTAGGGCTGTGCACGGGTCGGGTTGGGGTCGGTTATGAGTCCAAACCGCACACCGAACCGGGCCTTGTCGGCAGGCCCAAATGCTAAACTGTGGACCTCCTTTTTAAGCCCATTTTCGACTTAAGTCGAAACCCGATTGATCGGGCCGGGTTGGTTCGGTTCGGGTATTTGCCGAGGCCCAACAAAGGCAACAATTGAAAGCTTTTTTTTTTGTTTTCCAGGCCCATTCTTTTTTTTTTGTCAGATTTCAACAATTCAAATTTTGACAGTTTCTGTCTAGTTTTTCCAGTTTTGACAAATCTGCATATCTTAAGTTTTCGTCATTCAAATACTTAAAAAAACCTTAAAACCATAGCAAATCACCATCCACCACACATCTCCAAATACAGAAATTAATTATTATTACAGTCCATAGAAAATTGTGAGAGTAATCTCAATCACAATTTGCATATTTGCAAAGTTCAAAAGAAAATCCAAATAAAATTTGCCTTCAAATCAATTCTGCAAAGAAAAAAAATTATATAAAAAGTCAGAATATATAAATAGAATTAACTTACAAATAAGGCATTACAAAAAAATTATATAAACTATGATCTATATATAATGCTCATTTACCATGCTCAATCTACCATAGTAACGAAAAAAGATAAACTGAGTTTCAAAACTATGGTGAATAGATCACCTCATACGGAACTTTTTAACTTAAAAAGGGTGCAAAGACATTTACTTTCTTTTCTACTTCAAATAACCAAAAAAGAGCCTAATTTATAGCTCCACTTAGACCAAAAGAGAGAAAGACCTGAAGCTCTTTGAGTAAAACATTGCAGTACCCAATAAACCAAGAGAACCCAACAAAAATGAAGCAGAGGTTGGAAGATGCAGAGGTCAAATGAAAAGGCTTACAGATTACATAAATAGAAAGAATTAACAAAAATTGTCAAATCCCCAAATCACATTATTGAATGATGCAAATTTTCAAAATCCGAAATGAAATCATAAATAACAAATAAAACTACTGAAAAACACAAATAAATCAAACAACATTGTTCAATCACTTTTGTCCCAAAATCAATTCTATGATCCTAGATATTACCAGAAATTACAACACCACCATAAATAAATCAAACAACAACAAAGTCAGATAAGAAGAAGAAATTACCTAGAGCAAGCCAATCGTTTCCTATGATAACAAATAAAACTACCAAATTTACTCAATATCTACCAAATCACATTATTGAATGATGCAAATTTTCAAAATCCGAAATGAAATCATAAATAACAAATAAAACTACCACAAAAAATAACAAATAAAACTACTGAAAAACACAAATAAATCAAACAGCATTGTTCAATCACTTCTGTCCCAAAATCAATTCTTTGATCTTAGATATAGAATCAATTCTGTTCAATCACCAGAAATTACAACACCACCATAAATAAATCAAACAACAACAAAGTCAGATCAGAGAAGAAATTACCTCAAACTGTCCACCAAAAAGAATTAACAACAGAATTGATTTTGTTACCTCAAACTGTCAAATCCCTAACATAGAAAGAATTAACAACAGAATTAACAACAGATTAGATAAATAGAAAGAATTAATAAAAATTGTCAAATCCCTAACATTTTTAATTAGGGTTTACACATTAATTTTAATACCTCAAACTGAGAGAGAGAGAGAGAGAGAGAGAGAGAGAGAGAGAGAGAGAGAGAGAGAGAGAGAGAGAGAGAGAGCAGAGAGCGAGAGTGGCAGAGAGAGAGCGAGCGAAACTGGCTGAGGGTGAGAGAGAGAGTGATTGAGAGATCGGGAGAGAGAGAGAGTGGCTGAGATCGAGAGAGGAGAGTCGAGAGGGATTGAGAGAGGAGAAGAGGCGAGCCGAGAGTGATTGAGGATTGAGAGAGGCAGCCTGGGAGAGTCGAGAGGGAGAGGCAGAGTCGAGATGGATTAAGAGAGGCAGCGGCGAGAGAGGCTGAGAGGAGAATAGGCGAAATGGAGAAAAAAAAATATCGATTCAATGTTTCAGTTTTAGGGTTTCGCTATATTCCAGTGTAACATAGAGTAGGAAATGATTTTCCCTCGACGAATCATCACTTGACAAGTGTATTAATTATTTTTTTAATAATATAATTATATTACTCGGTCCGGTCCGGTTTTCGCCGGTTCACAGCCAATTAAAACCGGTCCAACCAGGTTCTTGGCCGGTTCGGGCGGTTTTTTTACCGATTCTTCAATTTTTCAATGTAAAAACCGAACCAAACCACCTTAGACGGTCCGATTTGGTTCGGTTCGGTCGGGTTTTCGGTTAAAATGCTCACCCCTAACATAAACGATTTTTTGAAGACTAAGGATTGGCTTGCTCTTTGAGGTAATATCTATAAACCCTTATTGATTTTTTTGAAGACTAAGGATTTTTATGCTCAGTTTTGTTGTGTTTCTGTATTATTGTGGCTGTAGTTTACAAATATTATTGATGTTTATGGTTATTGAAGCATGCAATATTTGTAATTTCATGGGGTATTATTTTCATGGAAGGACAATTTAAAATCTCTATTTCAACTAACCCACTAGCATCACCAAATCAAGTTCATCAATCAGCCCCTCCACCACAATCAACCTTTTTGCTTAGCACTTTAGGAAAAAGAAAGCCTTGTAGGAATGTTTCGGGATAAAAAGGACTATGCATGTGATGGTAAAAAGAATGGCACATCCACTTTGTGGCACCACAACCTAGATTTGATTTGCCATTTCGTACGACAATTGCTAGAGATGTGTGGAACCTCTATCAAGAGGAGAAAGCTAAAATCAAGAGTGTTTTAACACTTAATGCACAAAGAGTGTCCCTTACCACCGAATAGACCCCAATACCCCTTAAGAGTGGAACCTCTAATGTATCATGGCCTAACCCATATGCTACAACTAAAAGGACGTGGGATGAGCAAACTTCCCTCCCATTAGAGGAGTGCGGAACAAGGGAGACACAAATTGCTCGTATGATCCCATTACCACGAAGTGGAGGATGGGATGCGCAAAGCTAGGGAAATGGGGCTAAACCCACGACCTCGGAGTGCTCTAAAAACCCAGCTAGAACTCCAGCAAAGCTACGTGAAATTGAACCGAACACTAAGAGTACGCTGCACAAATACTGACTTGAGCGTCGGAGTGACTTTTGCAGGTACTCACCCCCTTTCCATTGTTCGATTTCGGGAACGTAATCCGGAGTTCTCTTTCAACCAAGGAAGCGTGCGGACTTCAGTCAAGAACCTGTGGAGGTATTTCTTCTTGAAAGAAATCTTGCTCCAACAAGTGTTTTAACACTTAATGCACAAAGAGTGTCCCTTACCACCAAAAATTGGACTTCCATTCAAAATATCAATTACATGGTTCTCACGGCCCACTTCATTGATGATGATTGGGTATTGTATAAGAGAATCCTTAACTTTTGTGTCATTACTAATCATAAGGGGGATACAATTGATAAGCTTGTGGAGATATTTTGGAATGGATGGAGGATAGACAAAGTCTTCACCATATCGGTTGATAATGTTTCCTCTAATGATGGATGTATTAGCTACATGAAGAAGAGGTTAGAAAAGTGGAATTCACTCATATGTGATGGTAGTTTGTTGCATGTGAGGTGTTGTGCACACATTACTAACTTGATTGTAACTGATGGAATGAAAGAAACTCATCAATCTATTGAGCTATTGAGAGTATTCGCAATTGTGCTAAGGGAAGGTGGCTGCCAATGTGATGTGAGGAGGTGTGGATCCTCCTAGCAAGGGAAGGTGGCCAAATATCGGCCATGCACCCTTGGCTTCAGTTGGGACTAATTTGGCAGGTCTCCATCTGCGTGAGAAGTAATAGGAAACGATGATTATTGTAAATAAAAAGGCACTGATGGAGTTTACATAAGGGAGAGAATAATCCATTGAAACTA
Source organism: Prunus fruticosa (assembly GCA_018703695.1). Lineage (NCBI taxonomy): Eukaryota > Viridiplantae > Streptophyta > Magnoliopsida > Rosales > Rosaceae > Prunus > Prunus fruticosa. Next base: position 49,752,008 of record CM031917.1, read on the forward strand.
ATTGGTAATTGGAAACTTAGAAAGCTAGAGAATGAATGCCCTATCACACATATTGTGTAGGCGTGATATCTATGCTCATATATATAGATACCACCTCATGAGGATATAACATAATATTATTTTTATAGATAAAATTCTACGGTAAAGGAAGTAATGCATTGATCATGTCAAAAGTAACATTATCATATGAAAAACGATGCGTTTACTTTGTCCGCTAGTATAACATACTGTGAAGATTATTCAAACTTCAACACCACGCCACGTGGTAGATAAATCTAATTACGGGATATTTGTAAAAATGTTACCTGAACTTATACCCTAGTTTCAATTTGTCATCTTAAACAAAATTTAAGAGAAATGTCAAATGAATTTTTCAAAATCTATAATTTGTCATCTGACTTTAACATCATTCAATTTTTCATCCATGATTAAGGGTATTTTAGTCTTTTTATTTTTAAGGGTGGTTTAAAAATGAAAAAATCATTATACAAAATTGTATATATTTTAAAATAAACCATTAAAAATCAAGATTCTTTCCTACCAAACATTAAAAAATTGAAAATTGCATTTTTTTTTCCATCCTCCTGTCGTCTCTCTCTATTCTCCCTTCCTCCCCAACCACACCTCCCCTCTCCTCTATTTGTTTTTTGGTTTCCCAAGGTATCCACAGGCATGGCCCAGGCCTAATCCTCCGAGGTACTGTCGGGCGCATATGCGGGGACCTTTCCCAAGAAAGTTTTCTGCATCCACAAGGGCTCGAACCCGAGACCACTTGCTTAAGCGACCAGAGCCCCTTCCACTCTGACCAACCCTCATTGGTTCCTCTGTTTTTTTTCACCCCCAAGACCTGAGCACCCCATCCCCACCTGCAACCCACCTCCACAAAAAGCACAAGATGCAGATGTGAGATATGACAGGAAAGAAAGTGATGGTAGAGATGGTAGCGAACAAACCCTTTATTTTTTATTTTTAAAGGAATGTCATTAAACTGTAGATATGTAGAATATTCAAACTACACATTGTAATATGAACAATAAAATCTAAACTGACTGGACAAAATTCCCAAACAATTTAGTTTTCCACTAAGAAAACACACAACACCAATATATGTACAGGAAGAAAAAAAAATAGAGGAGAGGGGAGGTGTGGTTGGGGAGGAAGGGAGAATAGAGAGAGTAGACAGGGGGGATGGAAAAAAAAATGCAATTTTCAATTTTTTAATGTTTGGTAGGGAAGAATCTTGATTTTTAATGGTTTATTTTAAAATATATACAATTTTGTATAATGATTTTCCATTTTTAAACCACCCTTAAAAATGAAAAGACTAAAATACCCTTAATCATGGATGAAAAATTGGATGATATTAAAGTCAGATGACAAATTATAGATTTTGAAAAATTCAGGTGACATTTTTTTTTTTAAGGTGACAAATTGAAACTAAGGTATAAGTTCATGTGACATTTCTACGAATATCCCTCTAATTATTGAACAATTAACCGAGTTTTTTTTTTCTTGGGGTATATCTCTCGATCTAGTGGGAAAATATTTTTTGGGATAAAAAACGTTTTGTGGATGTTACTTTCCGCATTTGGAGAGGTATGCATCTCAATCTCAAAGACTAAAAGCTTAATCCACTATGAACATTCGATTAACTTAATACTAGCGAGAGGTTTTTTTTATTTTTATTTTTTAATAAATTTGTTTAAAATTTATTTTAGAATTAAAAATAATAATGAGTAGTTGTGTTCCATAAAAATAGGATTCATTATTTTATTTTCCTTTTAATTTTAATTTTTTTAATATGAAAAAGTGTGAATTTATCATACTATCCTCATTTAATTAATAATTTCAATTCTTAATGTTTGTATTAATCAAAGACATTTTTTGGCATTTTAAATATTTTACTATTCTCTGCTTTTTGCTTTATATATATAGATTAATTATATCAAATGGTTGGACCTTAATCTTCAGCAGGTAAAAATTAAGATACGATTTCCTTATCTCTGATTTTGAGTGAAAAAAAAAAGTAGTGCATAGATTATAGATAGCATAGCCTCCTCCTCACATTATTTATTAGTTCCGGTGCCGTTTTGGCCTTTTCTGCTGGCTTAATTGCTGTGACATATTCTCCATCGGTGCAATGAAATCAACATTCATAATTTCCATACGCCTGCATGGTGGATGGTGGGTCAACAACCTCACATTAAAAACTATGTATTTGATTTGTTTGCTACGGTTGAAAATTCAATTCTTATCCAAGCTTAACATTTGTCCATGTCATTTTGCAGATTTATATCCCCAATGGGCGGGGTTGTCTTGTTATTGGTTTGTATCTAGAAACCTCTCACACATATCAACTCGTTAATCATCTTTTGTTTTGATTTCAAACCCAAAGTAAGTTGCATGACTTGAAGAGCAAGAGAGATTCCTGGTCATATCATTGTATTTGTTATACTTAGAAGGACCCTAATGTCATTAATTTGGACTCACCTGCTTCATTTCCATTTTTCAACTTAATTTTATTGGTTCAACTTATTGGCAGCAAAAAAATGATTTTCACTGGTTAAAGGGGCGATGTCTGCTTCCCAACTTTACCTGCTTCATTTCCATACGCATGGATGGTGATGGTAAATTGGTAATGGAGGGTGGTGGGCAGCCTCTGATGATAGTAATGGAGGGCAAGGCACGGCACGGCACGCAGCATGGTGATGGTGATGGTAATGATGGAGGGTGGTGGGGCAGTCTCACATGAAAAACTATGTATCTAATTTGTTTGCTACTGCTACGAGACAGAGACCATTGCTCAAAAATCGACAAATTTATTTCCCGTACGTAACTTCTAGTAGACTATTCCTTTCCAAGAATAGCATTTGTCCATCTAATTTTGTAGATTTATATCAAAAGGTTGGACCATAAAGTAAGATAAGATTATACACATGTATGATGTTTATACCATATTGATAAGTGCATTATTTTCTATATTTTCATACAGGGAAAGTTAATTAAAAAGAGCATTATTACCTTACTTTCCATATTTTCAGCTATTCTGCACTCTTGGAAGGATTTCGATTGAAAATTGACTTTTCGAATGAATTTTAGCACAAGGCCAATTGGAAAAGAAAGTTAAGACTAAGACATTGAAGATCATTGTATCAAAGTTTCATAATTTTCTACCAAGCCAAATGCTCCAGACTTGCAAGTCAAGACAGCCTAAATTGAAATCCTGTCAGAACTGCACTGCTGTGAAAGATTGAAAATTTGAAGACATTTCCAATTTTTCCTAGTGGCGTGTGATATATGCCTTGAAAACTTAGAGATCAAGCTACGTTTCTCATATTTTTCCAGAATTTTCTAGAAAATGGAACGACCCAAAAATGTTCGTGCAAGTTGGCTGACGTGTTTCCAAGTCAAAGAGGGATTATTTCCTAGTTTGTTTCCTTAATTGTTTAAGATTTTGTTTTGCTTTAGGAGAGTTTTCCAGGCCTTTTTAGAGTAGGGTTTAGTTGTTTTAAACTATGTAAGGTCACTCTAATATTTTCTACCATAGACTTTTCACCATATTTCACTACACCCACAAATATATCAAAGAGAGAGCCAAGAGTTGCTACCACGATGCTTTTGGAGCTTACGAAGGTGTTGCTCTGGAGAATCAAGAGATCAAATCCATCTGCCAAATCGGTTTTATGACAACAATTCTCTTGTTTATTTTTTCTTTTGTCATGAACTAATTTCTCTTACTATGGCTACAATGTAGTCTAACTATGAATACTTAATTCTTATAGTTATATTAATTTCTGATTACTATTCCATGTTAAGTATTTGTTACTGTTCTTAATGCCTTAAATATCTAGCTAATATTTAATTGATGATCCAAACGGGAACCGAGATGAGATGTTTGGTGTTTGCTTCTTCTAACAAATATCATGTCTTGAATGAGTGTCCAAGAGGGACTAACATGACTCATGCAGTTTTCTTGCAGGTTCTCATAAAACTTAATGGTTTCTTGATTTTCTAAATCCATTGCTCGATAAATAATAGGTTGTTAATTAAGAATACTTTTGCTTGAGCTCGAGAGGGGATATTGAATTAATTAGGAGAAACCAACTGTCAACATGGGTAGTAATTATGGTTAATTTTCTAAATCAATCATTCATTTGATCACAACAATTGGAATACTAGTATTTTAAGAATCTAAATCAACCATTCATTTGATCAAAATTGGACTCCTACGAGATGCCTTAATGCATAACACAACTTTCACTATATATTTCTAATAGACGAAATAAATTAAATTATATATTTGTAAAGTAATTCATATGATAAAAGACAATAAAAACAATTAAACAAGCATGGAATAATTTTTAGGACATTTTTTGTTTTTTGTTTTAACTTACATTTGTGAAGTCTAAATGTTTACATTTAAAGCGAGGGGCCAAATTCAGCGAGTTCAGTTTCCCTGTTTCTATTTCTCCTGTTCCCACATGTTTCTTTCTTATTTTATTGACATGTGTCCTCTAACTTAACAGAAGGTTAACTTGTTAAGTGTCATTTTTATTAACAAAATATTAAATGTTAAAATAAATTTATTCAAAAGCACGGTCATTTCATCTTCTCGGCACCTACTACCACTCGTAGGCAGCGATGGCAACATATCCAAATCCACATCTATGCCTTCATCTTTTATGGTCCCTTCATTTCAACAAACATGCCCTCTTCCCCCCCCCCCCCCCCCTCTCTCTCTCTCTCTCTGTGCACCGCCACACCAGATCCAGACCCTCACCACGTCCTCTGCCTCGACATTCTCGGGGTGGAGGGATATCCGATTCTTTAAGTAAAAGAAAACTCTTGTTTTCTGATGCGTGAGTGAGAATTGAAATTGAAGGAAGTTGTACTTCGCATGTCCCACAAATATTCTTCATGGCTTGGCTATTCCCAAATCAATGCAATCCAAAGACAACAACGCCTCCATGAAGAATATTGACAATTGTATGGTGCAACATATTTATAGAGAAAATAAATGTGTGGCTGATTGTCTTGGCTCTTGGAGCTACAATGTGGACCTGGGATTTTATGCCTTCGCGACTCCTCCTGTTTGGGTGAGCTCTATATTGGCTAATGATGTCTCAAGGGTGACTAGAACTCGGCTAGTCTGTCCTGTTTGGGCTTGTTGTTTGTCTCAAGGGTAACGCCTCCATGATTGCATCTATAAAAATAAAAGGGGAATGCTAGCAACCTTCTCTCTAACCTTCTCTTTTGGACCTTCTCCATTTTTCTCACGACACTTGTCACATTCCTTACACTTAAAACAAACAAACTTTTCTTTTCCAAATATACCCTTACTGAATATTTTTATTCATAAAATATTTCAACTTTTTTATTACTCTCTCCCACTATCCCACACACACACACACACACACACACACACACACACACACACACACACACACCTCTCTCTCTCTCTCTCTCTCTCTCTCTCTCTCTCTCTCTCTCTCTCTCTCTCTCTCTCTCTCTCTCTCTCAGACCCATCTTCTTAATCACAACCCACCACTTCACCTACACTCATCCTCACACTTGGACTCAAACTGACTCCTTTGCTTTGGCAAAGTCAACAAATGAAACTGCACAGCACCTCTTGAGTCTTTGCAAGCATGCTGCTTTTGCAGAAAATAAAATAAAATTCCAAGTCCCTCCCCTTAACCCAAATTCAAAACCATTTGGAAGACTCCACCGTCCCTTCCTCCCTTCTCCATCGTCCCTGCCCTCATACGCCACCCACCCTCCCTGCAATTTCTCACCACACCCATCCCCACCCTCCCCAATCTCTATGTATTGGTTCTAGCCCACCATCCTCCCTGAAATTTAGGTTTTTGCAAAATAACAAAATAAAAAGATGACAAAATCATCATATTCATATTTTTGTGTAGAGATGTGTGAAAGAGGTATTGTAAAAATTTTTTATATATATATATATATATATATATCAAACATGGGTGGGGTGGAACATGGATGTGGCTGCTGGGTTTTCACGTGGGGGGAGGAGTCGAGGTTGGGGTGGGAAAACGAAATTAGTGGCTGGGGTGGGAATTGGGGGTCGCCGCACAGGTGGGAGAAGGAGAGATGAGTTGCGGGTGTGATCGCCGTGTTGACTGTTGGGTTTCACCGGAGGAGGAGGAGGAGGAGGAAGAGGTGGGGCGAGGGCGAGTTGGGGTGGGTATCGAGTGATTTTTGTTGTTGTTTTGTCTGAGGGATCGAGTGATTGAAGAACCCCTTTTTTGATTGTTTATTATTTTAAACAATAAAAAGGGCAAATACGGAAATACAGTTAATGTTCTTTTGAATAATTAAAATATTGATTTAAGTGAGAGAGCAGTGACACTTGTCATGAGTAAAATGGAGAAGGTTCAAAAGAGAAGGTTAGAGAGAAGGTTGCTAGCATTTCCCAAAATAAAAAGGGGGCGGTTGAGGTCGGGGGAGTGGCTGCTGCGTTTGATCTTTTACTTCAATTTTGACTTTTTTTATTTATAAATAATTTGATTCAAAGTTAACAGTGTTTTGTGGCATGTTAAATGGAGTGCAGTTTTCCTGTTACCATTTTTCCTGTACCCACCTGTCACCCATCTAACTTTTTGACATATGTCCTTCCATTTAACTCTAAGTTAACAGGGTTAAGTTTAATTAAATTAAACAATGAAAACTAAAAATTGAAGGAAAAAAGAGACCCAAGAGCGAAACCCCCCCACCATCCCCAATCCTCAGCAACCCCATCTCCTTCTCACCGCCGGCAAAGCCTCCTTTTCTCTACCTCTCTCTCTCTCTCTCCCCCCACCCCCTTTTGATTTCTCTGCGTCCCTCTCAATCCCCATCTCTTTCAAAGCAGAGCAGTGCTCGATTGACGTTTCCTTGGGATAAATCTTTCATGGAAGCACTTTATCTATATGGGTTTAAGAGTTTCTTGAAGCAAATGGACACAATGAGATGGTGGGTCTGATGAATGGGTGTGGTGGTGGAGATTATATATAACTTGCGGTCCCATCATCCCATGGAGCCATAAACAAACCCATGGCTGATCTGATGAACTTGGTCTGGAGCAGCAAAAACAAAGGCAAGGTTTTTGCTGAATAGAGAGGCGAGGAAATGGAGTTTGTTTTTTTCAATAAAGTTAACGGTGTTAAAGAAGAGAAACATAGGGCACAGGGAAAATAGTAACAGGAAAACTGCACTCTATTAAATGAGGACACATGTCAATAAAATAAGAAAGAAACATGTGGGACAGGGAAACAACTCAAACTCAGCAGACCAAAGTACAAGCGGCAAGTTCTAACTGAGTCTCACTCTACTCCTTTGCCTCTGCTAGAACTCCATCGTCCCCTACCAACACCGACTCCAAATCCCCATCATCCAGCCCAACACCTTCATCTCCTCTGTCTCTATTTTGGTCAAAATGCCCTGTCTGCTTCTATTTTGCCCAAAATCGAGCAAGACTTGCTATAATCAGAGCTGCCTGTGAGGTTTTGTATCTCGCTCTTCAGACTCAAGTCGGCGGCCGTAGAGATCCCCCCTCTATCTTCTTCACTTCTTGAGTTTCTTGAGGTCCGTATCTCCATCTCTTGTTTGAGGAGTGTAATCTCGTACTTTGATTAATGATTGTCGTTCTTCTTTTAAAGTGAGGGAAGGGTGAGGATGCACTTATAGATTTTTGGGTCTGGGTTCTGTTTTTATTCTTTATTTTATGTGACTTTTGTCAAAATTAAGCCCACACTAATTTTTCTGTCATTATTGTCTTGTGGATGTTCTGATTTTGTATACTATCCTTCACATGTAAGAAGGCAGAAGTAAGGTGAAGATGTGGTGCATATCTTAAAGGTTTCTTTGGATGACTTGTATAATGGCAAACCAGAGAAATTCTCTCTCTCTCTCTCTCTCTCTCTCCCCGAATATTTTGTGTCTAAAATGCAAAAGGTATACCTCTATTTGTCACTCTGTTTACTTGTATTTAATTTTAGGCAGTGGCTTACAGTGATATGGTGCTCTTTACTGGTTTTTTTGGTTCAATCTAATTACTACTATAGTATGAATATTCTCTGCACTTGGGCTCTAATTTAAAATAATAGCTACTTGGGCTATAATTAAGAGACCAACAATACAGGGACAAACAACTATGAACAATAATTAGGATAGCAACGTTGAGAGTAAATACATCCATTAATTAAATAAAAATCCTTGTTTTATCATTTTATCCATAAAGTTGAGAGGGCAAACGAGGTTTGATGAGAACTTGAAGAGGGGTCGCCTTGACGTTTGTCAGTCCAAAGCTCTCACTCATATCAATCGGTGCACTCGAGGGGTTGGAGATTTCAAATGCATGCACAAAACTAGCCAACGTAAATTGCACCATTTGAAGGCCAAATGCCAAGCCAGGGCATGCTCTTCTCCCACTTCCAAACGGAATTAACTCAAAGTGCAATCCCTTAACATCAATATCCCTGTGGGTGGTCAGAAACCTCTCCGGCTTGAATTCGAATGGATCGGGCCATATTCTAGGGTCTGTTTGGATCTTCCGAAGGTTCGTGATCAATCGGGTGCCTTTTGAGACATGGTAGCCGCCTATGGTGCAGTCCTCGGTGAACTCTCGTGGTCCAGATAATGGTGCTGCTGGGTACAAACGCAGCGTTTCTTTCACTATGGCTTGGAGGTAGACCAGCTTGCTTATATCTGACTCACTCACAACTCTCTGTCTGCCTATTTCAGTGTCCAGTTCATTTTGGGCTCTTTTAAGCACGTGAGGGTTGTTCAATAATAGTGATATTGCCCATGTTAATGTGACCATGGTGGTATCGCTACCTCCTGCAATCATATTCTGCAAAAGTACAATTTATTTTATTAATTATTTATATTAAGCTAAATTATATAGATTAAGCTAGGCATATGTTTGATTACCAAGCTTGCGGCTTTGTTGACTGTGTCAGCATCAAAACCGCCAAGGTCTGCACCATCAAACACAGAAAGCATGGCGTCTATGAAGTCTGGTTCCCCTTTAGCATCACCTCTTGCCCTCCTTTTCTTGTGCTCTTCAACCCACCCTCCAACAATGGCGTCCAGTTCTTTCGCAGTCTTCTTCATCGCCTTCTCATGCCCACCCAAGTCCAACCACCGAAGATATGGCACCGAATCACCCACCACAAACAGCCCCACATAATAAAAAAACTCCCTCAATGCACTCTGAACCCTAGGTGCTTCTTTCTTCTCATCCTCATCGGCAGCAACCGAATAACCCTTTCCGGCCACCATTCTAAGAATCACATTCAAAGTCATGTCCTCAAACCACTGCTTCAACTCCACCAAAACTCCGTCGCTATTATTGCTCTCCCCTCTCTCCGCGGTGCTCCAAGTTTTGTACAAATCTTGCAAGAAAGTTGTCACTTCAGAGACTCGAATGTGTCTGAGCAGCTCAAGCCTTCGGTTCGAGAGCAGCTCCAAGGTGGTAATCTTGCGCATCTCTCGCCAGAAGGGTCCGGAGGGTGCAAACCCAAACATGGCGTAGTTATAGCCAATGTGATCCACGACCGCGAGCTTTGGACGCGAGTTTAAGGACAAGTCATTGGTTGTGAAGCATTCTTTTGCGATCTCACTGCTGCTTATCACCAGAGATGGATGGACGCCGAGGCGGATGGTGAAGAGAGGCCCGTACTGGTCCGCCATGGCTGCCAATGTGATGTGAGGAGGTGTGGATCCTCCTAGCAAGGGAAGGTGGCCAAATATCGGCCATGCACCCTTGGCTTCAGTTGGGGCTAATTTGGCAGCTCTCCATCTGCGTGAGAAGTAATAGGAAACGATGATTATTGTAAATAAAAAAGCAGTGATAGAGTTTACATAAGGGAGAGAATAATCCATTGAAACTAATTGGTAACTGGAAACTTAGAAAGCTAGAGAATGAATGGTTTTTGGTTGAACGATAATTTCATTTGTGTTATTATAGCTAGCGCTCTGTCACACGTATTATATAGGCGTGATACCTATGCTCATATATATCAATACCATCTCATGAGGATAGAACATAATATTATTATTATAGATAAAATTCTACGCTAAGGAAGTAATGCATTCATCACGTCATAAGTAACATTATCATATGACTACAAAAAAGCAATAAAGTACTTAACAATAGGAATATGAAAGAGATAATTAGTCATATACTCATACTTAACACTAAAATTATAAATAAACCCTACACCATTTAATTTCTATAAACAAACTCAAAAAATCTCAAAAAAAAAAATAGTTGATACTATTGAATTTAATTTTGATTATTAAATTACTTTGATACCCTATTAAGTGTTTTGAGTTTTTTTTTTCATGAGTTTTTTGTTGTATTTGTTTTAAGAAATCAATGGCAGTTTTGTAATTTAAAATAAGTTAAAAACCTTTTTGTTATATTGTAAACAAATTTTGGGTGTTTTTCTAAAAGTTCATTTCATATATAATTTTTTTATAATTTAGACTCATATATTTAGTACAATAGTGAATCTTTATGAAATTCAAATGTAAGACTCCCGTCAATCAACGAACATGCTTTTGACTCTAAATAGCTAAGCAGGACAAAGATGAGAGAGTTAGTCAAATTATATAATGAAAGGCTGACGTATGCATTTCAGGTGGCTCAAGGTGATTCTGCAAGGTGAGCTTTTACGTGCCAAATTTCAACGGTGGGTGGTGAATTGTGCGGATGGCAATGGAGGGCACCGCACCGCACCGCACCCATATCTGAAAAACGATGCGTTTATTTTGTCCGCTAGTATAGCATGCTGTGAAGATTATTCAAATTTCAACGCCACGTGGCAGACAAGTCAAATTATTGAACAATCAACAGAGTTTTTTTTTAATTTTATTGGGGGTATATCTCTCTCTCTACGGAAAGTATTTTTTGGGATAAAAAACGTTTTGTGGAGGTATGCATCTCAATCTCAAGGACTAAAAGCTTAATCCACTATGAACATTCGATTAACTTAATATTAATTATATCAAATGGTTGGACCTTAATCTTCAGCAGGTAATAATTAAGATATGATTTCCTTATCTCTAATTCTGAGTGACCAAAAAGTATCCAATGGGCGGGGTTGCCTTGTTATTGGTTTGTATCCAGAAGCCTCACACATATGACTTGAAGAGCGAGAGAGATTCTTGTTCATATCATTGTATTTGTTATACTTGGAAGGACCCTAATGCCATTAATTTGGACTCACCAGCTTCATTTCCATTTTGCAACTTAATTTTATTGGTTCAACTTGTTGGCAGTAAAAAAATGATTTTCACTAGTTAAAGGGCGCGATGTATGCTTCCCAACTTTACCTGTGTTGATGGGTTATACATTCACTCCCGAGCCGAACCTATAAGAGAGCACCATGTGGCTACCAGGAACCGGATTGTCCTTATACTAACTCAATCGGATCTGACAATAAATGGACCCCTAGCCAAGCCCATCGGGAGACGCCGTGTGGAATAATGTTCGGGGCCTAGCACACTGACTCGAGACTAGAGACGTGTATCAATAGTCTGACACGGCCAGACCCCTGTCAGGTCAGTCATCCCACAATCTCCATGGCCAGCCTGGTGATAATAAAAGATCATTTAATGTGCCTCACATCTAAACCCATGTGTCGCATATCTCCTTATCCCCTTATAAATCGCCTGGTGATAATAAAGGATCATTTAATGTGCCTCACATCCAAAGCCATGTGTCGCCTTTCTCCTTATCCCTTGATAAACAGCCCATTGATGAAAAATGATCATTTAATGTGCCTCACATCCAAAGCCAGGTGTCGCTTTTCTCCTTATTCTCTGATAGACAATATGGTAAAAGAGTAGAGTCATTTAATGCATTCCAATTCCACTAGAGAGAGAGAGAGAGAGAGAGAGAGAGAGAGGGGTAAATATCTCCTCCTTAGATATTTATCTATCCTTCCTCTCCCTATAAATACCTTTCACCTGTATCAAGACAAAAGTAATAAATATTTTCACCTTGCAAACCCTACATCCATTTCTTCATCTCCAACCCACTTCTGACTTAACCATCGAAGGGGGTTCAACTGGGATAAATCCCAGTTCACTCCTGTTCTGATAACTGTTCGAAGTGTATAGGTCTCCTCCAGAAGGTATCTCAACCAGGAGATCAGGTACAGGCCCAAGCCTTAATCCAAGTTCAGGCCATTCACTATACGAGAAGGATACAAAGTTTACAACTTGCTTCATTTCCATACGCATGCATGGTGATGGTTATGGTAATGATGGAGGGTGGTGGGGCAACCTCACATGAAAAACTATGTTTCTAATTTGTGGAAAATTCTACAATGGGCGTGGTGTATCCATGCGCCCAAAATATCAGCCATTGGATGAGTAAGTGGAGATGAGGGTTAAATCCACACCATTGAATGCTGGTAACTTGTTAAAAGGGTTGGTGTAGGTAAAAGTAAATAAAATAAAAATTAAACAGAAAAAGAAAAAGAAAACAAGAAAAGAAAAACAGAACGACAAGCATCGTCACTCCTCCTCCTCCTCCTCCACCTCATCCTCCGAAGCTTGCCAATACAAATACTTGTTCCAAGCTCCCTCTGTCTTGTTCTTCAGATAAGGCTTCATCAGTTTGGCTTCAATCTTTCAGGTACAAAGCTCTAGGCGAAAGCTCTGAGCCTCAGACCTCCTTGGCCGAAACTGTTTATCCAGGAATCTACGGTCCTTGGACCGTTAACTCCACCGACGTTCGAGAGGTACCTCTTTCTAATTCATATTCTAATTATGATGCTAATTAATTCCATCCAAGTCTAACCCAGTATTTTTTTATGTTAACCCATATTTGTTTTTGGGGTTTGCATTGGTGTGGTAGGTGATTTTGTACAGGTCAGGACTCGTGGCAGTTGCTGCATCATTTGTAGTTGCTGCCCTCAGCTGCCTCTTGCCTGATAGCTTTTTCTTGACTGGAATTGTGAAACACAATCTTGATTTTGTCTATGCAATTGGAGCTGGTGGGTTGGGTTTGTCTTTGTTTCTGATTCACATCTATGTGACTGAAATTAAGCGCACTCTGCAAGCATTTTGGGGGATTGGTGTTGTTGGTTCTGTGGCTGCATATGCTGTCTGGTTGTTGGATCGTGAACTGCTGCTGAGGCAATCCCACCAACGGCACTCTCTCTTTCATCTCTCCCTCTCTTACCCTACATGTGAATCGCTTGATTTGCTGAAAAAAAAATCATTGTAATTTGAGTTATTTCACAGACAAGAAACACAATATGATCAATGTCAATATCTTTCCCTTCTTTAATGTTGGGCATATTATTGATGTTGAAAAATTTGTGACTCTCATTCGAAAAACATTAGATATAATTTATTAATTGTAATGCAAATGGCATGATATTTGTAGCCTTGCATTTTGGTAATGGAAATGTAAGAGGTACTTCAATATGTCATTTTGAATCCGATTACCAATTGGTTTAGTCCTATTTTGCAATGATTGTATCCATATTGCCATATTATTGGTAGCCTCTTACATTTTGAGAACATATGTGATTTGTGAATGCAATTGACAAACAGTTACTTCTAATTGCATTATAGTCTTGCAATGACAAACAGAATAGTCTCTTTGCATTCTTGTTCGCGCAATTGCCATTATATGTGCACAATTATGAAATGTAGAATCTTTCAGTAAGGACTAATCCTTCATAATTTAATTGTATGTTTATATTTCTACTAAATGCAATTGATGTGTATCCATTTATTTTCATATTAATTATGCCATAGAAGACACGTTGCCTATTTTCAGGAAAAGGAAATAACTCAATTGACAAACAGTAAGTTGGAAATTGAACAAGCGTAATGCAATTAACAAACAGAGTGTAGGAAATTGAACAAGTATAATGCAATTGACAAACCGTCTATTTGAAATTGCAAACGTGCATGCATGCCTATTTTTCTTAACGTTTGGCTTCGTTTTCCAGAGGATTTCACTTCCCATTCAAAATAGTTTTGTAACCCCAAAGTTTTTTTTTTTGGGGTGAAAAACATGCGATTTTTGTCCTGTGTTAATAGTTTGTAAACATCTATTTAATTTAGAATTAAATATCAAAATAGACCTATAAAGCGAAGGTGGGACAGGTAGAGAAGTAAATTAGGTTCTTATCCTTGAAAACAAAAGGGTTTACAATAGGAAGGACTCGTATTACACTGTTGGACATTTGTGTTCCATTATATTATAAAATCAATTCTTAATCGTGTAATATCGTATTTACAAAAAAAGGACATGTAGTACAATATTAAGGTAAAGTGGAACATTAGGAAGTTAAATTAGGTCCCTATACTTGTGAACACGGATGTTTACAATATTAAAGTCTCATATTACTCTGTTTTGGACAGCTGTGTTCCATAGAATTGTAAATCCCATATGTAATCTTTTAATATCGTAATTTACAAGGATAAAGACATCCAATACAATATTAAGGTAACCAGGGACATTAGGAAAGTAAATTGGGTCCTTATACGTGTAAACACAAATGTTTACATTAATCTTGTAATATCGTAATTTATAATGATAAAGATATGTAGTATAATATTAAGGTAAAGTGGAAAATTCAGAAGGTAAATTGGGTCCTTATACTTGTAAACACGGATGTTTACAATATTAAGGTCTGGTATTACTCGGTTTTGGATAGTTATATTCTAGAAGATTGTAAAACCTATCCTTAATCTTGTAATATCGTAATTTACAAAGAGAAGGATATCTAGTACAATATTAAGGTAACTAAGGACATTAGGAAAGTAAATTGGGTCCTTATACGTGTAAACACAAACGTTTCCTATATTAAGGTCTCGTTTTACTCGGTTTTGGACATTTATATTCCATAAGATTGTAAAATGCATCCTTAATCTTGTAATATCGTAATTTACAAAGATAAAAACATGTAGTACAATATTAGGGTAAAGGGGAGCATTCAGAATGTAAATTTGGTCCCTATACTTGTAAACTCGGATGTTTACAATATTAAGGTCTCGTATTACTCGTTTTGGACATTTATGTTCCTTAAGATTGTAAAATTCATAGTCAATCTTGTAATATCGTAATTTACAAAGATAAAGACATGTAGTACAATATTAGGGTAAATGGGAACATTTGGAAGGTAAATTGAATCCTTATACATGTAAACACAAACGTTTACTATATTAAGGTCTCGTTTTACTCGGTTTTGGACAGTTATGTTCCATAAGATTGTAAAATGCATCCTTAATCTTGTAATATCGTAATTTACAAAGATAAAGACATGTAGTACAATATTAGGGTAAATGAGAACATTCGGAAGGTAAATTGGGTCCTTATACTTGTAAACTAGATGTTTACAATACTAAGGTCTTGTATTACTCTTTTATGGATAGTTATATTTCAGAAGATTGTAAAACCCATCCTTAATATTGTAATATCGTAATTTACAATGATAAAGACATCTAGTACAATATTAAGGTAACTAGGGACATTAGGAAGGTAAATTAGGTCTTTATACTTGTAAACACAAATGTTTACAATATTAAGGTCTCGTATTACTCTATTTTGGGCATTTATGTTCCATAAGATTGTAAAATTAGGTCTTAACCATTGTTTACTAGAATAAGGACCCAATTTACATCCCTAATGTCCATTATTACCACCAAATTTATGAGAACCCTAATGTTGTAAACGTGGTGCAAAAACCTGTAAATCACTACCTAAATTATGTAACTTACAAGTTTATTGATCCTTTTTACAACGTTATGGTACCCTCGTATCCCAACCATTGTAAAATCAGCCCGTAATATTGTAAACCCTCATTTTACTACAATAAGGACCCCAATTTACATCCTCATGGTCCAGACTTGCCTATTCTTTGTAATTTGGATCCATATCCTTGTAAAATAAGGATTTACAACGGTAAGGATTATGAGAACCCTAATGTTGTAAACGTGGTGCAAAAACCTCTAAATCACTACCTAAATTGTGTAACTTACAAGTTTATGGATCCTTTTTACAACGTTATGGTACCCTCGTATCCCAACCTTTGTAAAATCGGCCCTTAATCTTGTAAACCCTCATTTTACTACAATAAGGACCCCAATTTACATCCTCATGGTCCAAACTTGCCTATTCTTTGTAATTTGGATCCATATCCTTGTAAAATAAGGATTTACAACGTTAAGGATTATGAGAACCCTAATGTTGTAAATGTGGTGCAAAAACCTGTAAATCACTACCTAAATTGTGTAACTTACAAGTTTATGGATCTATTTTACAACGTTATGGTACCCTCGTATCCCAACCATTGTAAAATCGGCCCTTAATCTTGTAAACCCTCATTTTACTACAATAAGGACCTCAATTTACATCCTCATGGTCCGGACTTGCCTATTCTTTGTAATTTGGATCCATATCCTTGTAAAATAAGGATTTACAACATTAAGGATTATGAGAACCCTAATGTTGTAAACGTGGTGCAAAAACCTGTAAATCACTACTTAAATTGTGTAACTTACAAGTTTATGGATCCTTTTTACAACGTTATGGTACCCTCGTATCCCAACCATTGTAAAATCGGCCCTTAATCTTGTAAACCATCATTTTACTACAATAAGGACCCCAATTTACATCCCCATGGTCCGGACTTGCCTATTCTTTGTAATTTGGATTCATATCCTTGTAAAATAAGGATTATGAGAACCCTAATGTTGTAAACGTTGTGCAAAAACCTGTAAATCACTACATAAATTGTATAACTTACAAGTTTATGGATCCGTTTTACAACGTTTTGGTACCCTCGTATCCCAAAATTGTAAAATCGGCCCTTAATCTTGTAAACTCTTATTTTACTAGAATTAGGATCTCAATTTACATACTCATGGTTTAGACTTACCAATTCTTTGTAATGTGGATACATATCCTTGTAAAATAAGGATTTATAACATTAAGGATAAAGTGCAATATATATTATTTAAGTATTATATTATTATTTTTTTTTATTGATCGGAACATGAACCAATTATCTTACGAAGATATGAACCAAAAAATAGAGAAGGATCATAAGGGAAATTTTTGTTGGACGATGCTCTAAGTCATCTTTTGTTATAAGACATTTGTTTAAAGTTATTTTTAAAATAAGCATGAATACATATATATATTTTTATATAATAATATGTCATCTTGAGAAGTAATTATAGTGTGGTCATATAATATTTATTATAATATAAGTGGATATTTATTGATATTATGTCTTAAAAGTTGAATATCTTATCATTGATTGATATTAAACACGTAAATGAGTTATACTATGTAGTCGTATTTTAGTTTCTTATAATAATTTATTCACATTTAAGAAATAACAAAACAAAAAGAATAGTTTAGATGTTCAAAAATTGTTTTTGGTTACAAGTAAAAAAAACAATTTCAATCTGGCTAATTGGATTTATATAAAGTTACCCAAGTTTTATTGTTTTTGGTTACACATTATATAAAGCAACCCCTAACTCATGAATCATGAAAAAATCTGCAAATAACATGTCAAATCATATGCCAATTGCCAAACAGGAAGGACGTAATTGCATGACCCTGACGTAATTGCATTTGCCTTAAATATTAACAAAAAGTGGAAACTTGACAACTTGTATAACCGGTAACCAATTTTTTAAAAAATCTAAATGCATCATAAAGGACAAATAGTGCATGGGTGCACAAGGTGCCCTAATTTGTTTGCTACTGCTATGAGACACAGACCATGGCTCAAAAATCGACAAATTTATTTCCCGTACGTGACTTCTAGTAGTCTATTCCTTTCCAAGAATAGCATTTGTCCATCTCATTTTGTAGATTTATATCAAAAGGCTGAACCATCATCAAGTAAGATAGGATTATATACATGTATGACATGTGTTCCTTATTTGGATCATATCAAAAGTAGAGGAATTTATAAACTGGAACTGTTTAGTTTAATACATTCACAACATATATTGCATATGTGCATTTTATTCTCACTCTCAACTATTTAATCATACAAATTAGGAGACAAGCGTGGTTTGACGAGGACATCAAGAGGAGTCAATTTCATGTTCGTAAGTCCAATACTTCCAGTCATATCAACCGGTGTGTTTTCTTGAGTCGTGACATCAAACGAATGAAGAAAACTAGCCAAAGTTAAAAGTGTCATCTGAAGGCCAAAACTTATCCCAGGGCATGCTCTTCTACCACTGCCAAACGGCATCAGCTCAAATTGTTGACCCCGAACATCAACATCCTTATGGGTAGTGAGAAATCTCTCTGGAATGAACTCCATTGGGTCGGCCCAAACCCGTGGATCAGTTTGGATCTTCCACAGGTTCACTAGCAGCCACGTGCCTTTTGGAACATGGTACCCTCCTACGGTACAGTCTACTGTGAACTCCCTCTGGCCTGAGAGTGGTCCAGCTGGACATAAACGCAATGCTTCTTTAACAGTGGCCTGCAGGTACACCAGATTATTTATATCTGACTCATCCAGCAGCCTTCCTTTGCCAACCTGCTGATCAAGTTCCTCATAAACTTTCTTCAAAACTTGGCGGTTGTTCAAAAGCAAAGAGAGTGCCCACATCAGGGTCACCATAGTTGTGTCACTCCCTCCAGCAATCAAACTCTGCACAATCAAAATTTTGCTGATTAATAAATCAAATTTAGCCAATAACCATTTGGTTTCGCAGCAGCATACAGTATCGACTTTGTTGGACCAGGTGCTGAGTTGAAATATGACGGAAAAAAGTCGTTGTAAAAAAAATTAACATATATACCAAACATGTTGCTTTGATGACGGTATCAGCATCGAAGCCAGCAACATCTGCTCCATCGATGGCTGAAAGCATCACATCCATGAAATCTTGATCTTTTCCTTTAGTTCTTTTCTGCTTGTGCTCCTCCAACCATTCCGTAACAATACTGTCCAATTCTTTGGCAGTTTTCTTCATGGCCTTCTGTTGTCCACCCAAATCCAACCAACTAAGCCAAGGAACAGCATCTCCCAACACAAACAATCCCACCAAAAGAAAGAACTCTCTCATGGCTTTTTGCCACCGCCTTGCCTCCTTCTCCTCACTCAAACTCCCATTCATAAAGCATCTCTTTCCAGCAACCATCCTAAAAATCACATTTAGAGTCAAATCCCCAAACCACTGCTTCATCTCCACTAAAAGCTCCCCCGAGCTTTCTTTTCTTTTGGTCCATAAAGTGTACAGCTCTTTCAAACTCATCTCCACTTCTGATACTCGAACTTTTTTCAGTAGCTCAAGCCTGCGGTTTGAGAGTAGCTCGAGGGATGTGATCTTGCGAATTTCGCGCCAGTATGGACCGTAGGGGGTAAACCCGAACATGGCAAAGTTGTAGCCCAAGTGCTTGGCTCCTAGCGTAGCCGGACGGGAGGAAACAACTATGTCGTTTGTGGTGAAGCAATCCTTGGCCATCTCCCAAGTACTTATCACCAGAGCAGAGTGGATACCAATGTTGATGGTGAAGGCTGGTCCATACTTGTCAACCAAGGAAGCCAAAGCTATGTGAGGAAGCTGAGATCCTCCGAATAGGCCAAGATGACCTAACAGAGGCCACCCGCCTGCAACTTTTGGTAGTTTAGGACCCTTGGCTTTGGCAGCTGAGCTTGATCTCTTTATGATGAAGTAGGAAAATAAAAGTATGGCTAGGATTCCGGCTATGGCAGTGTTTAGGCAAGAGAGATACAACTCCATTGTTGCAAAGGGAAGGTTGAGGGTAGCTGTCACTTCTGCAGTAGTTCTTATTTATAGTCCATATCAGTGTTTTTTCTTCGTGGGACATTCAGGTCAGCCTTCATAAGTTTGTTTTGAAAGAGGGCCAATGAGGATGATTTTCTATAAGATAATTCATATTTTCAGAAATACATTTGACTCATTCAATATAATAATTGATGCGTAGGAAGCAAACTGCGAATTTGTCGTCACTACTTTGGGAAAATTCTGATCAGACAAGAAAATGGGTTATTTTAATAGAATTTGACGTCATCGCTGCAATTGGGAAAAGTACCCCTGAGGTGATGAAATAACCTTCATGATTGAAGATTATCTTTTGACCGTTTGGTACTTAAACTTATCTCCTTTCACCAAAAACAAAAAAGTATTTAAACTTATCTCATTTGACAAAAAACAATATATTTAAACTTATCAGAGACTCAGTTTTTTAAATTTCCCTAGAAGATAACATCAACCTAATATTAAGCAGTCCTATATCCTGCCAAAATTGCTTTTACAATAAGCTTAATATCACAAAACGTCTCTAGGATTTACGAAATTATCATATTGCATTCTTTTTTTTTTTGGTCACTTATAGTCCTCAAGGTTAGTATATGCGATCACAAATAGTTTCTGCTATTAGGTTCCGTAAAAAACTCTATTAATTTGCTGACGTGGCATATATATATATATCACAAAACATCTATAAAGTTCACACACCTATCACAATGGTTCTTACGAATTTTTTTAATTTTTTAATATAAAATTCATAAAATATTGTCTTTCTTTTTGAAATTATTTATAAATGAAAAAACATACTAATTCTCCCACCATGTCTATTAAAGATATTTAGGATAGACATTGGTGTCTAATACAAAATAAAAAATTTCATTATTTTTCCTTGATGATTGGGCATTTTTATCAGTCCCAACTTGTTATTATCAGTCCCAACTTGTCAAAGGAAGCCGGCTCCAATCACAAATAACACAAACTAGCTTGGCTGGCTACCTTCACTCAGCTGCTTTGGCATTTGGCATGCGAAATTGGATACTGATTGCTTTTGTTAGTTTCTTCCATTGGATATTTTCACAGAGCCCAATGTTAAAACACATTTTTATTTCTCAACTTCAAACACTTCAAACACTGCGGTGATACTACAGCGGGAGAGAAAGTGAGAAAGTGCAGATTTTTTTGACGTGGGAACCTCCTAATCCTGGAATTTTCAAATTGAACGTGGATGGTTCTTGTAAACCTGCATCTTGTAATATTGGAGCTGGAGGTGTCCTCCGCGACTCATCCTGGAAATTGGATTATGGGGTTTGCTGTGAATTTGGGAAATGGTCAAGTTCTTGAAGCTGAGTTATGGGGTCTATTTTTTGGTCTCAAAATGGCTTTGGATAAAGGTGTCAACAAGCTCATCATTGAAATGGACTCTGCGCTTTGTGTCCAGCTCATCCAGCAAACTGTGGCATATCGCTTTCACCCTCTGGCTGGCCTGCTGCATAGCTGCGGTACTCTCCTAAGGCAGCTTGAGAACTATCAGATTCAACATGTCTAGAGAGAGAAGAATTATCTTGCTGACTGTCTTGCAAGATGGAGCTACAATCTTGACTTGGACATTTGCTTTTTTGAAAATACCCCCGTATGGGCTAATGATGTCCTCGTTGATGACTTGCTAGGGGCCCCCCTGGTCCGTCAGATTCCCATTGATAAAGTCTAGTTGTTCTTTGGGGTTTTTCCCCCATTTCATCAACAAAAAAAAAGGAGAGAAAAAAGAACGCTTTGTTTCACTTCTCCCCTCTCTCTCTCTCTTCTCTTTTCTCTTATTCTCTTTGCGCGAATCACAAAGCCATCTGGCCACAAAAGACTAGGCTGCGGCTTGAGATCCCGAAATCTGGAAATGGAAGAGTTGGAGCAGTGTGACTTGGTAAGATGCCTATCTGGAAGTTGATGAGAGAAAATCTGGGACAAATACCGTGATGGTTTCGTTATGGAAGAAGGCGTCTGACGAACTGGTAATTGAAAAATCATAATATCATTCTTCCTCAGTGTGCCTTTATTTATTTTGGTTCCAGCATCTGATTTTGACTTTGGTCTGATATCTATTTATATATGTCTTTTACTGAATGCTTTTTTTCTTTTTCTTTTTTAATTTTTGAGGAAAGGTAATGGAGAGCTTGGAAAGCGCATTGAACAGAGGAGCTTCAAAATCTTTGTAAGAAATTTTATATATAATTATTTTGTATAAAATTTGGTTTTAGTTTAGTTACATTAACCTGTTCATTATTTTTTTCAGCTCCTTCACACCATTGGAGCAACCCTAGATCTAAAAGGAGAAAACGCAGGATCACCTAACGATCCAAAGGAAATACTGTATAGTTGGATATAATATATATTTCTAATAAACTTTAGGGTTTTTTTTAATCTTTTGTCAAAAAAAAAGTTTAGGGTTTTCGGTATATGATTCTCTGCTAGATTGGGGATTTTGTGAATTTATTTTCTTCAAGTTTGTAACTTCAAATGGTTGGTGATACTGTAAGAAATGGTTGACTTCGAGGACGAGGAATTGTTGCATATATGGCTTGCAGTTTTTGTAGGAGTGATTCGAACCCAAAAATCCATCTTGAAAATTAGGAATTAATATTTAGAGAAATGGTGCATAAATTTGGATTTTTTTTTTCCTGGGATATATGGAACTGATGACTGATGGGTTTAGTATTGTTAGTTAAACATATGTAATAAAGTAATGAGATACTGACATGTCATTAGTCCCTAATTTAGAAGATAGCCTCTCAAATATCAGACCCTCTACCAAGACCCCACGGCTTGGAAGAATTCAATATGGCTTGGCTTGGCTTGGCTGATAATGTATTTGTTTATTTGAAAATATTGAAAGGACTGACTCCCAAAATTGTACCTAATAAGCAATAGCAACCCCAAATTAGAATACTAATATAAAAAGTCGCTGCATAGTCTCTATTGCTTACTTTATTGCCTCTGAAATCAACGTAGGAGACATTCATATCAGTGTTTAGTGTGTTTTTTTTAGTAGTGGGGTCAAATTGTGAATTTCATATTGTAGAATGAAAGTGCATGTTATAAAGAGTAGTATTTTTTAGTGAATTTTTGGGATTTAAGATGATTTTTCGGTGAATTTTGGATTTGGAGGTTCAGGAGGCTTGGATTGGGTATGTTGCTGAACTCAAGAATTGATGGACAGAGTCCAAGTCGGGAGGTCCCAAATATTGAGTTTTGGTAATTAGAGTGCATTTCATGTGTGGTGATGTTAAAATAGTGAATGAAAAAGGTGAAGAAAAAAATGAAAATGAAAACTAAAAACTAAAAACACTTTCAAATTGTTTTAAAAAATAAGGGTGATTTTGAAAACTAGATTTCACTTTTTCGTAAACTGAAAATGAAATATGTTACCAAACATGTTTTCATTTTTCAATTTTCAAAAAAAGTGAAAAGTGAAATGCTTGTTTGATAACCATTTCAGTTTTTAGTTTTAGTTTTCAATTTCTAGTTTTTAGTTTTTCATTTTTTAAAAATTAAAAATTGAAAACTTGTTTGGAAACTAATTGCAGTTTTCAAAAAAAGTGAAAAGTGAAAACGAAACAAAAGTTGATTGGTAAATGATTTCAATTTTATGTGGAACTTGAAAATGGAATTTTTTGGTGTCAAATTGTGAATTTCATATCATAGAATGAAAGTGCATGTTACAAAGAGTTTTTAGTATTTTTTGGTGAATTATTTTGAATTAGGATGATTTTATTGGTGAATTTTGGATTTGGAGGTTCCGATGCTTGGATTAGGTTTGTTTCCGAACGCAAAAATCGAGTAGCCGAGTCCAAGTCGGGAGGTCCCAAATACTGAGTTCTGATAACTAGAGTACATTTCATGTGTGGTGATGTAAAAATAGTGAATGAAAAAGGAGAACAAAAAAAATATAAACGAAAATGAAAACACTTTTACGTTGTTTTAAAAAATAAGGGTGATTTTGAAAACTAGATTTCAATTTTGTTTTTAATTGAAAATGAAAACTGTTACCAAACATGTTTTCAATTTTCAGTTTTCAAAAAAAGTGAAAATGAAAAATAAAAATTGAAAATGAAGAGTCTATTTGATAACCATTTCAATTTTTGTTTTCATGTTTTGTGCTAGAGGAAAATGAGAGTGTGAGGAGTGAGGATGAGATTGGAGAGGGGATGAGAGGAATGAGTAACAAAAGTGAAAACAAAAACTTGAAAGTGAAAAAAATTTGAAATAGATTACAGTTTTTTTGTTTTTGTTTTTACTTTTGTTACTCCTCCCTCCCATTATCTCTCTTAATCCCATCTCCACTCTCATTCTCACTTCTATTCTCCCTCTTTTTCCTCTATACTTTAGCAAAAAAATGAAAACTAAAAACTAAATTTAAAATGGTTATCAAATAACCCCAAATTTAATTTGTTTGCTACTAGTACTACTACAAGAGCCACATAGACTATTGTTGAAAATTATATTCAACAATTCTGTCCAAGAACAGCTTCTAGTTAATTATTTTCCAAGAATAACATTTGTACATGTCACTAAATTTGCAGATTTATATGAAAAAGGTAAGATGGGGTTCTTATTCAATTTTTATGATACATATAGTCAACATTCATAAATTAATTTCGATGGAAGACTATTATTTCTTTAGTGAATGATTAGTATTTAAATATTTTAATTAATTTAAAAAATTATTTAAAAATAGTATTGAATTCTTTTAAGGACTAGGAAAACTATTTTTAATTTCTAAAAAATATTTTTAAAATAGTTTATATTATTTAAAAATCCTGGAAAATTCTTTAAGCACCCAAAAATATTGTACAAACTATTTAGTATTCCAAAAATTGATTTTAGCCTCCAAACCCGAAATCCAAGTCTCGAACCAAAAACCCTAACTTCCAAAAATGTTCTCAAGCCTCAAACCTTAACCATAAACCTACTCTTTGGCACTTATGACTCGATTAGGCTTGGATACTCACGTAACTCGACCTAGTGTTTTATGATTAGTGTTTCAATCTCAATGTACAACGTAATCGTACCTAATCCAAGTTAGTTGAGTACGCCTTAATGCAGATTTGAACAAGTAGTTTGTTGTCTGAATCCCAATACCTCCCATTATAATGATTTCCAGCTATTAGCTTTCTCAATCTCTCTTTGACTTTAGTGTTCCAAAGTGATAGGCCACTCCATAAATGCGTTTTGAATCTAATTTCCCATGTCCTAAATTTTTTTTTGCTAATATTTACTCTTTTTAACCCCTAACAAAAACATAGCTCTCCTCCCTTGTTTCTTCTAAGGTTAAAGTCTGAGAAATATATATAAGAGACTCAACTCACAACTACTACTCAATCACACTGAATACATAAAAAAGGAAATAGCTATACTCTTCTAATATATTTGAAATATTTAAAAAGTATAGCCACGCGGCTATACTCTTTAAATATGTTTGCATATTTAATTTTAATTTTTGTTTTTATTTATTCGAATACACCTATTTTATGGACTTTAAAAAAATATGTATATTCTTACAAATTAGTTTGTTTAGTTTAATATTTGTAATTACACTAGATTCTTTTGCCCTTTATGAAACGACATGACCCAAATTTCACTTTGGAATCCGGGTCAAATCCTATTTAAACTGACACCTAGTGGCCAAAGGTCGTAAATGACCAAAATGTCCTGAAAAACAATAGCACAAACCCTAAGGCCCTAACTCGTGGCTGCACCTGAGAACTGTAGGCTGCCTACGTACCCTTCCTGAGGGATCAAGCCACACGTAGTTCTTTCCTCTGTTCTTGATCTGCAACTGGTTTGTTTACTGTAAAACTCGCTCTAGGGCTGACATTCCTGGAGTAACCAGGACTCCCTTTTACGATCCGTCAAATACTATGCGATCCTGGAATTACCTAGATTAACATACCAAAACATGACTACGATCCAACGGTTAAACCCTGTGAACCCAGAAATCACACACTAGACGAGATCCGTTCGGGGTTCAAACGTTATCCGAATTAAGATCCGCGAAATCCTACGCACTTATGAGGACTAGAATATTATTGTAGGACTAACTGTGGTCCCCACCCTGCTACCCACGCGCCGCCATCCTGGCCGGCGCGAGTGGTGCCTAAAGCGATAACGCTTCGTCGGAAAAACTCCGAATCACGGCTCAAGGTTCCTACCCTAGGTGTAACACCCTATTTGGAGCCACTTTTGTTCTTGGACTTACCCCAAAAACTGGACAGAAGTGGCCGAAATCGCACCCTCAAAACCGGCTGAAACCTAACTTAACAATCGAAGTATTTACGCTTGGAATTTCTGAAATCCTACCCAACCAGCAGCTAGAGCATGGAAAATAGCTAGAAAACCATACCTCACTCATCCGATTTGGTGGCCAGAGGTGTTCGAACAAGCTCCGTGAAATTCCATCAAAAAACCGTCCAAACCGCCCTGTTTCGTGGCGGTTTCAAGCGACCACGATGGCGGATCGAGGCTGGGATGGGCTGAGACTGAAATAGGGGAGCGAGGTGGTTCGTTTGGCACTGGTCTTGCTCGATTTTGTGGTCGGGGCTGAGAGATATCCCCTTTGGAAGTCAGCTGGTCGAGCTCCCTCAAACTCAGAAATTCTGGGTTTATAAAAAGCTAAACTTCGAAATATTTACGGTTATGCCACTAAACTTCTTTTGATCGCCACTTCTTCGTTACAACTCCGATTCGAGTCCACTACGTGTCTACGGACTCGTTTCGACGTGCTCTACACAACGGTCCAATAAAAATTTCCAAATTCCTTCCCGAACTTAAAATGACCTTTTTACCCCCTTCTTAATATTAAATAATATTTTACTTTTCAAATACCTTAATTAATTCAAACCATTTAATTGTATTATTTATTTCAAATTTATTTTCTCACTTAAACTTATTTCCTCTTATTTTAATCATTTAATCATTCCTGGGGTAAAATTGTCCTTTCCCTGAATAATTTAATATTTAACTATTAATTTAGGACCGGGTTGTTACACTTTATCTCAAAAGTTTCATATGATTTTCTCACACCCTCACGTTAGTTAGTTGACATATATATCATTGTATATGTTATACTTCGAAGGACCCTAATGTCACCAAGTTGGACTCCCGAATGGGTGGAACGTATATATTCATGTTGAATCTATATGTATAAAGCGAAAGGCAAAAAATGATAAAACATTCAAAATACCAGAAAATGTCATTGGTTAATGCAAACATTAAGAATTGAAATTATTAATTAATTGAGGATAATATGATAAATTCACATTTTTTCATATTTAAAAATTTTAAATTAAAAGAAAAAATTAAATAATGAATCCTATTTTTATGGAACACAGCTACCCATTATCTTTTTTAATTCTAAAATATATATTTTTAAAACCTCTCACAGGCGCGGAAGCGCGTCAGAGAGGCTAGTTTAGATAAAGAAGGAGATTATCCATTTTGCAATTCATGAATTTGATTGGTTGAACTATGATCGGCTAGCAAAAAATGTTTTTCACTGGTTAAAGGTCTGACGTCTGCATTTGAGGTGAAACATCGACAAATTTAGGGTAATCTGCTGAATTGCCCATTGAACTTGTACATAACTCTCAATTTACCTCATGACCTTTTTTTTAGCGAATTAAGGGCTTGAATTAAATTTTATTATCAATGTTCCCCCCACCGTCAAAATTCGAATATTTCATCCATTAATCCGTCATTTGACTCACGTTGACTCTCTTTTGAGGGTTATTTTGGTCATTCAGACACGGGTTCTTCATTGTCAACCTCGCCAATCTTTTCGATG
This sequence comes from Prunus fruticosa, assembly GCA_018703695.1. Taxonomy (NCBI): domain Eukaryota; kingdom Viridiplantae; phylum Streptophyta; class Magnoliopsida; order Rosales; family Rosaceae; genus Prunus; species Prunus fruticosa. The sequence continues at coordinate 49,779,633 of CM031917.1, forward strand.
CCTTCCTTACTAGGGTAAGTTCAAGTCCAAAAGACACTTTTCCTTATGCATATAACATATGCTTCCTCTCAAATGCATTACATTCATTTAGCACTATAAGTATAACATTTCAAATGTGGGGTCTAGAATTTCGATTCAAATGTGGGGTATTGTTGGAAGTTTAAATGAAATTCAAGAACTTTTGTCCTACATTGGTAGAAAGAAAAAAGAGTGAGGTCTTTAAAAGTGTGGAAGTCCCACACTTAGTAAATGGAAGTTAGGTCAAGTGGAAGCCAATTAAGCTTCAAAATCGATTTGGGCTTTGAATATTATATATAAACGGAGACCGATATGAGATGTTTGGTGTTTGTTGACTGTGTCAGCATCAAAACCGCCAAGGTCTGCACCATCAAGCACAGAAAGCATGGCGTCTATGAAGTCTGGTTCCCCTTTAGCATCACCTCTTGCCCTCCTTTTCTTGTGCTCTTCAACCCACTCTCCAACAATGGCGTCCAGTTCTTTCGCAGTCTTCTTCATCGCCTTCTCATGCCCACCCAAGTCTAACCGCCGAAGATAAGGCACCGCATCACCCACCACAAATAGCCCCACATAATAAAAAAAAACTCCCTTAATGCACTCTGAACCCTACGCGGTTCTTTCTTCTCATCCTCATCGGCCACAACCGAATAACGCTTTCCGGCCACCATTCTAAGAATCACGTTCAAAGTCATGTTCTCAAACCACTGCTTCAACTCCATCAAAACTCCGTCCCTATTATTGCTCTCCCTTTTCTCCGCGGTGCTCTAAGTTTTGTAATATTCTTGCAAGAAAGTTGTCACTTCAGAGACTCGAATGTGTCTGAGCAGCTCAAGCCTTCGGTTCGAGAGCAGCTCCAAGGTGGTCATCTTGCGCAGCTCTCGCCAGTAGGATCCGGAGGGTGCAAACCCAAACATGGCATAGCTTATAGCCAATGTGATCCACAACCGCGAGCTTTGGACGCGAGTTTAAGACCAAGTCATCGGTTGTGAAGAATTCTTTTGCGATCTCACAACTGCTTATCACTAGAGATGGATAGACGCCGAGGCGGATGGTGAAGAGAGGCCCGTACTTGTCAGCCATGGCTGCCAATGTGATGTGAGGAGGTGTGGATCCTCCTAGCAAGGGAAGGTGGCCAAATATCGGCCATGCACCCTTGGCTTCAGTTGGGGCTAATTTGGCAGCTCTCCATCTGCGTGAGAAGTAAGAGGAAACGATGATTATTGTAAATAAAAAAGCAGTGATAGAGTTTACATAAGGAAGAGAATAATCCATTGAAACTAATTGGTAATTGGAAACTTAGAAAGCTAGAGAATGAATGCCCTGTCACACATATTATATAGGCGTGATATCTATGCTCATATATATATCGATACCACCTCATGAGGATATAACATAATATTATTTTTATAGATAAAATTCTACGTTAAGGAAGTAATGCATTGATCACGTCAAAAGTAACATTATCATATGACTATTTTTTTTTCTTGTCAACATCAGAAAATTGATAATAATCAAAATACCGGTTAAAAGTTTATAATGTATCTTTTAACCAGTTGGAATCGTATAGCGGACATGTGAAACAAAAATTAAAAAAAGAAATTCGGTGTGCATGAATTTAATTTGTGTTTCTAGCTCTTTATAATTTTGTAAACTAAATAACAAAATTACATATTACTTAATCAGAGTAGATACAATTAATTTATGCATTTCATTTGTCAATGTGTTTCTTTTCTTTTTTTTTGTTTGGATAAACTGAGAATACATAGGACGAAAAAGCAATGAAGTACTTAACAATAGGAATATGAAATTCAAATGTAAGACTCCCGTCAATCAACGAACATGCTTTTGACTCCTAATTAGTGCTAAGCAGGACAAAGATGAGAGAGTTAGTCAAATTATCTAATGAAAGGGTGACGTATGCATTTCAGGTGGCTCAAGATTATTCTGCAAGGTGAGCTCCATATAAAGATCTCCTTTACTTTACGTGCCAAATTTCAACGGTGGATGGTGAATTCTGATGATGGTAATATTAATGGAGGGCAAGGCACGGCACGGCACGGCACCGCAGCCATATCTGAAAAACGATGCGTTTAGTTTGTCTTCTAGCATGCTGTGAAGATTATTCAAACTTCAACGTCACGTGGCAGACAAGTCTAATTATTACGTTTTGTGGATGTTACTTTCCACATTTGGAGCAGGTATGCATCTCAAAGACTAAAGGCTTAATCCAGTATGAACATTCGATTAACTTAATATTAATTATATCAAATGGTTGGACCTTAATCTTCAGCAGGTAATAATTAAGATATGATTTCCTCGTCTCTGATTTTGAGTGACCAAAAAAGTATCCAATGGGCGGGGTTATTGGCTTGTATCCAGAAGCCTCACACATATGAACTGGTTAATCATCTTTTGTTCCGATTTCAAACCCAAAGTAAGTTGCATGACTTGAAGAGCGAGAGAGATTCCTGATCATATCATTGTATTTGTTATACTTGGAAGGACCCTAATGTCATTAATTTGGACTCCCTTGCTTCATTTCCATTTTGCAACTTAATTTTATTGGTTCAACTTTTCGGCAGCAAAAAAATGATTTTCACTGGTTAAAGGGGCGATGTCTGCTTCCCAACTTTACCTGCTTCATTTCCATACGCATGCATGCAGCATGGTGATGGTGATGGTAATGATGGAGGGTGGTGGGGCAGTCTCACAAGAAAAACTATGTATCTAATTTGTTTGCTACTGCTACAGTCTATTCCTTTCCAAGAATAGCATTTGTCCATCTCATTTTTGTAGATTTATATCAAAAGGCTGGACCATCAAGTAAGATAAGATTATATACATGTATGAGTATGACATGTGTTCCTTATTTGGATCATATCAAAAGTAGAGGAATTTATAAACTGAAACTGTTTAAAAATATATATACATTCACAACATATATGCATATGTGCATTTTATTCTCACATATAGCTAAATTCTCACTCTCAACTATTTAATCATAAAAATTAGGAGACAAGCGTGGTTTGACGAGGACATCAAGGGGAGTCAGTTTCATATTCGTAAGTCCAATACTTCCATTCATATCAACCGGTTCATTTTCTTGAGTCGTGACATCAAACGAATGAAGAAAACTAGCCAAAGTTAAAAGTGTCATCTTAAGGCCAATACTTATCCCAGGGCATGCTCTTCTACCACTGCCAAACGGCATCAGCTCAAATTGCTGACCCCAAACATCAACATCCTTATGGGTAGGTGAGAAATCTCTCTGGCTTGAACTCCATCGGGTTGGCCCAAACCCGTGGATCAGTTTGGATCTTCCACAGGTTCACTAAGAGCCACGTGCCTTTTGGAACATGGTACCCTCCTACGGTACAGTCTTCTGTGAACTCCCTTTGGCCTGAGAGTGGTCCAGCTGGGCATAAACGCATTGCTTCTTTAACAGTGGCCTGCAGGTACACCAGATTATATATATCTGACTCATCCAACGGTCTTCCTTTGCCAACATGTTGATCAAGTTCTTCATAAACTTTCTTCAAAACTTGACGGTTGTTCAAAAGCAAAGAGAGTGCCCACGTCAGGGTCACCGTGGTTGTTTCACTCCCTCCAGCAATCAAACTCTGCACAATCAAAATTTTGGTAATTAATAAAACAAATTTAGCCAATGACCATTTGGTTTAGCAGCATCCAGTATCGACTTTGTTGGACCAGGTGATGAGTTGACATATGACGGACAAAGGTCGTAAAAAAAATTAAAATAAATTAACATATATACCAAACATGTTGCTTTGATGACGGTATCAGCATCGAAGCCAGCAACATCTGCTCCATCGATGGCTGAAAGCATCACATCCATGAAATCTTGATCTTTTCCTTTGGTTCTTTTCTGCTTGTGCTCCTCCAACCATTCCGCAACAATACTGTCCAATTCTTTGGCAGTTTTCTTCATGGCCTTCTGCTGTCCACCCAAATCCAACCAACTAAGCCAAGGAACAGCATCTCCCAACACAAACAATCCCACCAAATGAAAGAACTCTCTCATGGCTTTTTGCCACCGCCTTGCCTCCTTCTCCTCACTCAAACTCCCATTCATAAAGCATCTCTTTCCAGCAACCATCCTAAAAATCACATTTAGAGTCAAATCCCCAAACCACTGCTTCATCTCCACTAAAAGCTCCCCCGAGCTTTCTTTTCTTTTGGTCCATAAAGTCTACAGCTCTTTCAAACTCATCTCCACTTCTGATACTCGAACTTTTTTCAGTAGCTCAAACCTGCGGTTTGAGAGTAGCTCGAAGGATGTGAGCTTGCGAATTTCGCGCCAGTATGGACCGTAGGGGGTAAACCCGAACATGGCAAAGTTGTAGCCCAAGTGCTTAACTCCTAGCGTAGCCGGACGGGAGGAAACCACTATGTCGTTTGTGGTGAAGCAATCCTTGGCCGCCTCCCAAGTACTTATCACCAGAGCAGAGTGGATACCAATGTTGATGGTGAAGGCTGGTCCATACTTGTCAACCAAGGAAGCCAAAGCTATGTGAGGAAGCTGAGATCCTCTGAATAGGCCAAGATGACCTAACAGAGGCCACCCGCCTGCAACTTTTGGTAGTTTAGGACCCTTGGCTTTGGCAGCTGAGCTTGATCTCTTTATGATAAAGTAGGAAAATAAAAGTATGGCTAGGATTCCAGCTATGGCAGTGTTTAGGCATGGGAGATACAACTCCATTGTTGCAAAGGGAAGGTTGAGGGTATCTGTCACTTCTGCAGTAGTTCTTATTTATAGTCGATATCAGTGTTTTTTCTTCGTGGGACATTCAGGCCAGCGTTCATAAGTTTGTTTTGAAAGAGGGCCAATGAGGATTATTTTCTATAAGATAATTCATATTTTCAGAAATACATTTGACTCATTCAATATAATAATAATTGATGCGTGGAAGCAAACTGCGAATTCTCTGTCACTACTTTGGGAAAATTCTGATCAGACAAGAAAATGGGTTATTTTAATAGAATTTGACGTCATCGCTGCAATTGGGAAAAGTACCCCTGAGGTGATGAAATAACCTTCATATTGAAGATTATCTTTTGACCGTTTGATACTTAAACTTATCTCCTTTGACAAAAACCAATATATTTAAACTTATCAGAGACTCTGTTGTTTTAATTTTCCTAGAAGATAACATCAACTTAATATTAAGCAATACTATATCCTTCCAAAATTGCTTTTGCAATAAGCACTTTCACTTTTGCCTTTCTTGAGCTCAGCAATTAAATTATCAATCCGCACTAAAAGTCTCTCAAAACCAAAAGGAGACAAACATGCCAATTAGTACTAAGAAATAAGATGCCGTGTTATTATTCCCCTCAAACTTTCACCCAAGTGTCTATTTCCCCACTTTAGATTTTTATTCCTTAGTCAAACACTTCATCACATATAGAGCTTAATTACCAGGAAGGCGTGGGGTGAGCACAACTTCTAATGGAGTCGCTTTCGGAATGGTCAAACCTGGACTCTCGGTCATGTCAATCCGTTGACCCAGCGGGGTTTCAAACTGAAATGCATGAAGAAGACGAGCAAGAATGAGGTATAGCCGGCTACAGTGCAATCTTCCAGAGCTTCTCTTGGTCCCAAGAGGTGCCCTGCTGGGTATAAACGCAGCGTGTCCTTGATGATGGCTTGAAGATATACCAAGTTTTTAATGTTGGATTCGTCAAACTTGATTTTCTGTTCCAACTGAAAACAATAGTAAAAGAAGAAGAAGTAGAGAGAACTGTGGTGAAAATATTCTCCATCGGTGCAATGAAATCAACATATATTCATAATTCCATACGCATGTATAGGGTGTTGATAATGCAGCCTTGCATGAAAAACTATATATTTAGGGCCCTTCTGATAACCATTTCAGTTTTTAGCTTTTAGTTTTTAATTTCTATTTTTCATTTTTCATTTTTTAAAAATTAAAAATTAAAAACTTATTTGGTAACTAATTTCAGTTTTCAAAAAAAGTGAAAACTGAAAATTGAACAAAAGTAACTGATTTTAGTTTCATTTTTCAATGTGGAACTTTAAAAAGGAATTTTTTTTGGGGGGTCAAATTATGAATTTCACATCGTAGAATGAAAGTGCATGTTACAAAGAGTTTGTAGTATTTTTCAGTGAATTTTTTGGATTTAGGATGATTTTTTGGTGAATTTTGGATTTGGAGGTTCCGAGGCTTGGATTTGGGAATGTTGCCGAACACAAGAATTGAGCGGCAGAGTCCAAGTCGGGAGGTCCCAAATATTGAGTTTTGGTAATTAGAGTGCATTTCATGTGTGATGATGTAAAAATAGTGAATGAAAAAGGAGAGGAAAAAAAGAGAAAAAGAAAACTAAAAACTAAAAACACTTCCAAGTTGTTTTAGAAAATAAGAGTGATTTTGAAAACTATATTTCACTTTTTCGTAAACTGAAAATGAAATTTGTTACCAAACATGTTTTCAGTTTTCAATTTTCAATTTTCAAAAAAAGTGAAAATGAAAACTGAAAACTAAAAGTGAAGTGGTTATCAAACAACTCCTTAGGGCCCGTTTGATAACCATTTCAGTTTTTAGTTTTTCATTTTTTAAAAATTAAAAATTGAATACTTGTTTGGAAACTAATTTCAGTTTTCAAACAAAGTGAAGAAGAGTGAAAACGAAACAAAAGTTGTTCGGTAATTAATTTCAGTTTTGTGTGGAACTTGAAAATGGAATTTTTTGGAGTCGAATTGTGAATTTCATATCATAGAATGAAAGTACATGTTACAAAGAGTTTTTAGTATTTTTTGGTGAATTATTTTGAATTAGGATGATTTTTTTGGTGAATTTTGGATTTGGAGGTTCAGAGGCTTGGATTAGGTTTGTTTCCAAACGCAAAAACCGAGCAGCCAAGTCCAAGTTCGGGAGGTCCCAAATCCTAAGTTCTGATAACTAGAATACATTTCATGTGTGGTAATGTAAAAATAGTGAATGAAAAAGGAGAACAAAAAAAATATAAATGAAAATGAAAACACTTTTACGTTGTCTTAAAAAATAAGGGTGATTTTGAAAACTATATTTCAATTTTTTAAAAATTGAAAATGAAATTTGTTACCAAACATGTTTTCAGTTTTCAGTTTTCAAAAAAAGTGAAAATGAAATCTATAACCCGTCTGGTAACGTTTTTGGAGAATGTTTTCTGAGAGTATTTTCAAAGAATGAAAACAAGAAAATGAATTTGCATTTTCAGGAAATGAATATGCGTCTGGTAGATTAATTAGAAAACATCTTCAGAAAACAAAAACAATGAAAACGTGTATGGGAGTACAATTTGAAATAATAATATGTGAGTTATTTTTATGAAAACGTTTTCCACGAGAATGATAACAACTTTTTTCTATTTTTGGGCCACCGAACGTGTTTTTGCCTCATTTTTGTTTCTCTGAAAATGAAAACAACCTCTTAAAACGTTACCGAATGGGCCAACCATTTCATTTTTTGTTTTCATTTTTTTTGCTAGAGTATAAAGGAAAATAAGAGTGAGGATGAGATTGAGAAAGGGGATGAGAGGAAGGAGTAACAAAAGTGAAAACAAAAACTTGAAAGTGAAAAAAATTGGAAATAGATTACAGTTTTTTATTTTTGTTTTCACTTTTGTTATTCATCCCTCCCATTATCTCTCTTAATCCCATCTCCACTCTCATTCTTACTTCCATTCTCCCTCTTTTTCCTCTATACTTTAGAAAAAAAAATGAAAACTAAAAATTAAAATTAAAATGGTTATCAAACGGGCTGAAATTATCAAATAACCCCAAATTTAATTTGTTTGCGACTAGTACTACTAGAGCCACATAGACTATTGTTGAAAATTATATTCAACAATTCTGTCCAAGAACAGCTTCTAGTTAATTATTTTCCGAGAATAACATTTGTCCATGTCACTAAATTTGCCGATTTATATGAAAAAGGTAAGATAGGGTTCTTATTCAATTTTTATGATACATATAGTCAACATTCATAAATTAATTTCGATGGAAGACTATTATTTCTTTAGTGAATAATTAGTATTTTAATATTTTAATTAATTTAAAAAATTATTTTAAAATACTATTTAATTCTTTCAAGGACTAGGAAAACTATTTTTAATTTCCAAAAAATATTTTAAAAATAGTTTCTGTTATTTAAAAATCCTGGAAAATTCTTTAAGCACCCAAAAATATTGTACAAACTATTTTTGTATTCCAAAAATTGATTTTAGCCTCCAAACCCGAAATCCAAGTCTAGAACCAAAAACCCCAACTTCCAAACTTGTTCCAAAAATGTTCTCAAGCCTCGAACCCTAACCATAAACTTACTCTATGGCACTTATGACTCGATTAGGCTTGGATACTCACATAACTCGACCTAGCATTTTATGATTAGTGTTTCGATCTCAATGTACAATGTAACTGTACCTAATCCTAGGTAGTTGAGTACGCCTTAATGTAGATTTGAACAAGTAGTTTGTTGTTGGAATCCCAATACCTCCCATTATAATGATTTCCAACTATTAGCTTTCTCAATCACTCTTTCTGACTTTAGTGTTCCAAAGTGATAGGCCACTCCATAAATGTGTTTTGAATCTAATTTTCCATGTCCTAAAAAAATTATTGCTGATATTTATTACTCTTTTTAACCCCTAACAAAAACATAACTCTCCTCCCATGTTTCTTCTAGGGTTAAAGTCTGAGAAATATTTATGAGAGAGGGAAAGAGAGTCAACTCACAACTACTACTCAATCACCACTACTAAAAAATCACCCACTAGCCACTGATATAGAGAGACAAATTCAAATAAGTGCCTTTAAATTTTTGTGTGGATACTAATAATACCACCAAGCCTATTAAAGTAATTAGGCATAGACATGAGTGTCTAATACAATTAAAGTAAATTTCAGACTTTTACTTAATATTTAGACCTCTCTATCAGTCCCAAACGATGTTGAAATAAGCTGTCAGCCCACTCCCAATCGGCTCCACTTACAAATAACCTAATTCAGCTTGGCTTCCCTTGACTCGGAGCTTCTTCTAGCTTAAATTAGTTGCTGACTTTTAGGGTAGCCCCAAAGGGCTTTGATGACAGAAGTACTTGGCAACATAGGTCCAAAAATAAGGGCCATATTTTCCCGCTGGTTCCTATTACCTTGACTATGAAATTTGAAAGCAGGCTGGAGAATATAAACACACACACATTTGAAAAGCAGAGCAGCCTATAAGGTGGAATTATTTAACCATACATGCATTGTATTCCAAATTAGGGTGCTTCTGCTCTCAAGAGATGCAATGGGCTTCCCAGTTTCCTCCCTCTATGGTGCTTCTACTTTCAAGAGATGGTCTTCTAGGCCCCCTTGGTGATCTCTTTTTTATGTTAATATCTTTTGTATAATTCTGTAAGCTTTTTGTTGGCCTCATGAATTTGTTTCTACTATGTCTTTGCTTGCCTGGGTTCTTTGGGTTTCCTTATTAGAGTTCTAGATAGGGTCGTTTACCTGAGTGTATTTATTCACGTTGTACTCTTGTGTATCCACCTCCTATTGCTGGAGGACTCATGTAAAGTAATGAGCAATATCATGTATCTGAGGTTTACCAAATTTCTATCTCTCTTCATTTAGCCTTTTATGGAATTAATTTTGAAAAAAAGATAATTAAGGGGAAGAAACAAGAAAAATTGGGATATAACTACCTTGAGAAGGTACAATTTAACTAACAATGACAAGCTGATGCACCAAAAAGACTCGTAAGACTATTTAATTAAAGAATTTTACATAACCTTGAGGGGTTTAATAATTAAAAGTTGTTTGGATAATATGAAATATTGGGCTGCTGTGTTCAGTTTTCATTCAAGGCAATTACATAACATTGAGGAATTAAATATAGTCAATAGAATAATATGAAAATCAGCCCCCAAATTGTATTTGAAAAGTGCGTATTATTAAATTAAAATACACATTCTTGTGAATATTAAAAGTAATATATGAATGGAAATTGATGGCTTTAAGTGTGTTACATAAATGATAGGGTGTTATTAAATGGGTACTCATACAATGGGGACTGATATTGAACCAACGTGAACTGATATATTTTTGCGTTTCTAAGGGAGAAGATACTAAAACTCAGATCTGTCTTATTTGAAGAGTACACAATTGCAAACTGATATGTCATGATTAGTGCCTAATATAATAGGCATCATTCCAAATATCATATCCCAAGCTTGAAGCCATTGAACATGGCTTGGCTTAACTCAAAGGGCTTGTATCTTAAAAGGTATTTATTTAATGAAAAATAGGAAAGGACTGACTCAATAAATGGTACCCAAAAACAATAGCAACCCCAAACTAGGATACTGATTTAAAAATAGTGGCTGCATAGTCTCTATTAGTTAATGGAGACAATTTATTGTCTCAAAACTTAACTTAGGGGACAAATTTGGATCAGTACATAGTGTGTGTTTTTTTAGTAGTGCACTAAAATACATAAAAAAAGGAAATAGCTATACTCTTCTAATATATTCGAAATATTTAAACAGTATAGCCACACGGCTATACTCTTTAAATATGTTTGCATAGTTAATTTTTATTTTTATTTTTATTTATTCGAATACACCTATTTTATGGACTTTAAAAAATATATATTCTTACAAATTAGTTTGTTTAGTTTAATATTTGTAATTACACTAGATACTTTTGGCCTTTATCTCAAAAAGTTTCTTATGATTTTGCTCACACCCTCACGTTAGTTAGTTGACATATATATCATTGTATCTGTTATACTTTGAAGGACCCTAATGTCACCAACTTGGACTCCCGAATGGGTGGATCGTATATATTCATGTTGAATTTAGATAAAGAAGGAGATTATCCATTTTGCAACTCATGAATTTGATTGTTTTAACTATGATTGGCTAGCAAAATGTTTTTCACTGGTTAAAGGGCTGACGTCTGCGTTTGAGGTGGAACATCGACATATTTATGTCCACAGCTTTTTCTTAGTCAATTCTTCTCCGAGAGAATAACATTGTCCATGTACATGCATCTCATATACATATCTATGGTCCTTATTTCGTTTGACAATCAAAATTTCGTTTGACTCTCTCTCTCTCTCTCTATATATATATATATATATATATATCCTGTCTAGTTTCCCTAGCGCTATACCAAGTTTTATGTTTTGCCATGGGAAGGCTGGCCCTGTTCTCTCTTGATTAATTTTCTTCTTGTTCATCTATTACTATTTCGATCGTGCATGTATGTCAGCTAAAAAGTGGAACCCATTTGTCAAAACTAGAGGAAACGCATCAAGCTCATTGGGCATAATTAGAAGATAGATTTAGTAAAGCCAAACTTTTTTAGATTAATACATTCAGAACATGAACATATGCATATGTACTTTTCACATATATCTAAGTTCTCAATTCTGAACTTATTCATAAAGATTTGGAGACAAGCGTGGTTTGACGAGGACATCAAGAGGGGTGAGTTTCATGTTCGTAAGTCCAACGCTTCCGGTCATATCAACCGGTGCATTTCCTCGGGTCTTGACATCAAACCAATGAAGAAAACTAGCCAAAGTTAAAAGCGTCGTCTGAAGGCCAAGATTTATCCCAGGGCATGCTCTTCTACCACTACCAAACGGCATGAGCTCAAATTGCTGACCCCGAACATCAACATCCTTATGGGTGGTCAGAAATCTCTCTGGCTTGAACTCCATCGGGTCGGCCCAAACCCGTGGGTCAGTTTGGATCTTCCACAGGTTCACTAACAACCACGTGCCTTTTGGAACATGGTACCCTCCTACAGTACAGTCCTCTGTGAATTCCCTTTGGAATGAGAGTGGTCCAGGAGGACATAAACGCATTGCTTCTTTAACAGTGGCTTGCATGTACACCAGATTATTTATATCTGACTCATTCAGCAGTCTTCCTTTGCCAACATGCTGGTCTAGTTCTTCATAAACTTTCTTCAAAATTTGGCAGTTGTTCAAAAGCAAAGAGAGTGTCCACGTAAGTGTCACCCTGGTTGTGTCACTCCCTCCAGAAATCATAGCCTGCACAACCAAAATTTTGGTGATTAATAAAATAAATTTATCCTATGACCATTTGGTTTAGCAACATCCAGTCTCCACTCCGTTGAATGAGGCGCTGAGTTTAAATATGACGGACAAAGGTCGTTGTAGTTAAAAAAAAGAAGGTATATATATATACCAAACACGTTGCTTTGATGACGGTATCAGCATCAAAGCCAACAATATGTGCTCCATCGATGGCTGAAAGCATGACATCCATGAAATCTTGATCTTTTCCTTTAGTTATTTTCTGCTTGTGCTCCTCCAACCATTCTGAAACAATACTGTCCAGTTCTTTGGCAGTTCTCTTCATGGCCTTCTGTTGTCCACCCAAATCCAACCAACTAAGCCAAGGAACAGCATCTCCCAACACAAACAATCCCACCCAATGAAAGAACTCCCTCATGGCTTTTTGCCTCCGCCTTGCCTCCTTGTCCTCACTCAAACCCCCATTCATAAAACATCTCTTTCCAGCAACCATCCTAAAAACCACATTTAGAGTCAAACCTCCAAACCACTGCTTCATCTCCACCATAAGCTCCCCAGACCCTTCTTTTCTCTTGCTCCATAGAGTGTACAGCTGTTTTAAGCTTATCTCTACTTCAGATGCTCGAACGTTTTTCAGTAGCTCTAGCCTGCGGTTTGAGAGTAGCTCGAGGGATGTCAGTTTGCGCATTTTGCGCCAGTATGAACCGTAGGGGCTAAACCCGAACATGGCAAAGTTGTAGCTCAAATGCTTACCCCCTAGCGTAGCGGGACGGGAGGAAACAACTATATCGTTTGTGGTGAAGCAATCCTTGGCCGCCTCCCAAGTACTTATCACCAGAGCAGAGTGGATGCCAATGTTAACGGTGAAGATTGGTCCATATTTGTCAACCAAGGAAGCCAAAGTTATGTGAGGCAGCTGAGTTCCTCCGAACAGGTAGAGATGACCTAACAGAGGCCACCCACCTCCCACTTTTGGTGGTTTGGGACCCTTGGCTTTGGCACCAAAGCATGATCTCTTCATGATAAAGTAGGAAAACAGAAGTATGGCTAAGATTCCAGCTATGGCGGTGTTTAGGCATGGGAGATACAACTCCATTGTTGCAAAAGGGAAGGTTGAGGGAATTGCCGGACCCATTAATTTTCCAGGGGAGAGGCAATATTTAAAAAGCTAAAAGTATATGAGGGAAATACAAGTGCAAGGAGTTTATGAATTCATCTACATTAATTCGACAGAGAAGAGAGAAACTTTGAATAAATAAGCGTGAAAAGACAAAATTAAATTATAAGTTAAGAAACTAAGGAATGAGATATGCCAAATATGAAATTAAAGCTCACGGATATTTATTAAATAGATATACACCATTATGCGAATTTTGGGAGACACAAGTTTATGTGAAGTAGAAATCAAATTGAATATTACAAAGTCTCTTTGAGATATTTAATCGCACACATGGTAGGCAGCAGAGAAGCAAATTCCAACCACTTCAAAGAAATTTTCAGAAAAAAGAGGTGCGACTGCACCTCCTTCCTCATGTGTAGGTCCCCAGTGGTTGAGGGTAGCTATCCATTGTTGCAAACTCGATATCTCAATTATTCACTTCTTGGAAAATAATGATTGATGCCTAGGAAGAGGACCAATGATGGAGGATTATTTTCTATAAATAATTAATATTTTAAGAAATACTTTTGACTTTCAATATAATAATTGATGCCTAAAAAGCAAAACTGTGAAGTTTTATGAAGAAAAATTCAAATCAGACAAGAAACGTCATCGCTCCAATTAGGAAAAGTATACCATGGTTGAAATATTTATATTTCTATTCCTAGGGGCGTCGAACCCTAAAGTCGGAGCCCAAGCTTACTTTTTCACTGAGGTGATGAAATAACCTTCACGATTGAGATTCGACCAAAAAAAATACCCTTATAATTGAGAATTATCTTTTATCCGTTTGATACTAAAAATGTGTCCAATCAATGTTGTAAAGCTAGTGGGTGGAGGTGGAGCTCACAAAGAAAAGAAGGAGATTATGTTAGATACTTGTCTGCCAATTCCTTCCAATTCCTTCCATGCATTCCCTCAATTCCTTCCATAAAAAAATCTTAGATGTTCAAGCACAAAGAGCTTTTAACCTTTCAAAATTGCACCTCCGCTAAAAGTTCATGAGCCCATACATTTTTGTTTATTTACGACATCAAGTTGTTTTGAAAAGGATTCATATTAGCTATGTCTAGTATTGAAACTTATCCGATGCTGTGTGGTTTTTTTTTCTCTAGAAGATAACATCAACCTGATATTAAGCAATCATATATCCTGCCAAAATTGCTTTTGCAATAAATCACTTTCAATTTTGCTTTTCTTGGAGGAGTTCAGCACTAAGAGCGACTCCAACCTTCCACCCAAACCGGGCAGAAGGGCCCATGCGAGCTCATGGGCAAATTCAGCCTGAGCTGCTGTCCGGGAGAATGATGCAATGCTGACATCATAATGACATCAGTAATTAAAAAAATTTGAAAAAAAAAATAACCAAAAATTCCAAAAAAAAATTTAATTAGGCATATTTTTTACTTCCCACACAAAAACTCTATACAAATTCATCTTCTCATATCTCATGTGAATAGTATTTGCTCTTGCCCTAGCCTTTTGGGGTGGAACCAAAAAATGCAAGACTGCTACTATTCACATAAATAGTGCCAATCCTTGCCTTGCCTTAGCCTTCATGGATGGACTTGCTCCAAAGTCTATCAACTGATGAAAAAACAAAACAATTAGGAGACTAGACGAGTATGTCAGATATTTTTTTTATAAAATAAAAACATACCAATTAGTACTAAAAAAATGAATTGAATATTCCATTATACAGTATAGTAAACTGTCATTATTCCGCTTAAAGTTTCACCCAAGTGTCAATTTCCCCCATAAACTTTTTTTCTTGTAAATTAAAGACTTTATTTTTATTTTTTATATATCGAAATGATACTTCATTAAGCTAGAAGGCAAGGCAAAAACAAGGATACAACAAGAAATAGGAACACACCAAAGCCAGAATCAGCCTGGTACAAAAAGAAGTTAACAGACCTGGACTAAAACAAAAGGAAACAAGGAAATTACATTTGTGGCCCAGGAAGGCCATCAGAAGTTAGAACCTGAACAATAGAAGGTGGTGGACAATCAGTCTAGTGTATTACACCCACCGTCTGCAATCCAATCTTGGCAGCCACTTGAGCTGCTTGATTTTGGTTTCGAGGGATCCATGGCCACTCCACAAAATCAAAGAGGAGTGATCTTATCCTCATTTCCTTGATAAGAGGAAGGATGGTCCAAGTGTCGCTGCCCATATTACCTTTAAGACTATTGATCAAGATACGGGAGTCAGATTTCGAATATGACTTTACGATCTCCCAAGTCCTAGGCCATTGAAATTCCAAACAGGGCCGCTCCGCTTCAGCACATAGAGCAGAGCATATAGTTTTCTTTGCTGCAAGTCCTCCACCAAAATGGCCATAGGCAGTCTTTCCTGATCACTCCAAGACCCGTCGAGCACGAAGCAGCAAGCCAGGCTCCATCAAAACTTACTTTGGTATGGTCTGTGATTAGAGATAGACTGTTTCCAACAAAGTTACAGGGTGAGAGTTATGGGAATCATGCTGAGGGTAATTTTTGGTGGCAAACTTAAAATCATGAGCAGCAATGATAGTTCTTATAGGATCCAAAGGTTTGTTTTAAAAAATGAAGCTGCAACGGGGCTTCCAAATTTCCCATAATACGAAGCATACCATAGACAAGAACCAAGCCGAGTTATTGAAAGAGACATGATTTTCCATTAAACTTTGGATCCATTTGTCAAAATGGTGATGTGCTTTGTCTGTTGAGCACATAGTTTAATGGGGAACCGAACCACACAACTTGAGCCCAGAGGCATAATAAAATCATGTGCTCAATGGATTCATCTTCCAAGTCACATATTGGGCAGATTGGAGAGACCGAGATCAATTTTTTGTGAAGAGAAAGTTTAGTGCATATGGACTTGTTGAGAAGAGGCCAGCAAAAGACTTAATTTTTGGCAGGGTTTTAATCTTCCAAATCCCTTTCCACGCTATAGAGTGCACATGGTGGGAGGAGTTGGCTGGAAGGGTGGAGATAGCCATTGTCTAAGAGTGCAAGTAATGGTATCCATATTTGACAGAATAGTGACCATCACTACTCCAAGGCCAAACAAAACGGTCGGTCGTAGATGAAACACCAATTGGGATTTTGTTGATTGCCTCTATAGTGTTTTGATAAATGAAGGGTCTAATATCGTCAAGGTTCCATGCACGATTGTGAGAAACCATGATATCACAAACCAACTGAGGAATAGTATCAGGAATTTGGCATGTGACATGAATAAAACCCACATGAGGAGAGGGGGAGCCATCGATCATTCCATATGCATATATCATTTCCACTAAAGATCTGTTTTCTTGCATTAGAGATTAGAAAATCACGACCAGCAATTAAGCTTGCCCAAGCCCATGAAGCTCGGTGGCCAGCCTTGGCTTGCAAGAATTCTTCCAATGGAAAGTAACCCTTTAAAACTCGACCCAGTAAGCATTTGGATTATTCAGGATCTCGCCAACTTTGTTTACCTAATAGAGCCAAGTTGAATTCTGCTAGATCTCTGAAACCCAAGCCACCCTCTTGCTTACTTTGGTACAAGTGCTTCCAAGATTTCCAATGAATTCCAGTATCATATTGAAAGTTACGCCACCAAAATTTTGCCATATCACTGTTAATATCTTTGCAGAGTTGTGGGGAATCTGAAACACATCATAGAATATGTGGGGATAGCCGTATTTGAGAGAGTACTTTCTTTCCACCCCATTATCTTCTTTTGAATTCTTTCTCCAATAAAAGATAAGCCAATTTTTTTGATCTGCCCATAACATAGGTAGGCCAAGATAAGTACCAGGATTTTCGGCTCCCCTAATACCTAACAAATGACAAATGATGGCTTTGTGATCGTCAGGTGTGTTTGAGCTGAAAAACATATTTGACTTCTATAGGTTAATTGGTTGACCTAAAGCATGGCAGTATCTGTCCAAAACTTCCTTAAGACGAATACAATTCATCCTCTCTGCTGAAGAAGAAGAGAAGAGAATCATCTGCAAAGAAGATATGCGAGAGGGGGGACTAAATCTTGCAATTTTTACACCTCGGATATAACCGGTTTCAAGACACCTGTTTAGGTTAATAGATAGAATCTCAAACACGATTAAGAATAGGTATGGAGAGAGAGGATCACCTTGCGTAATCCCTCAAGTAGGAGTGAAAGACTTTCCAGGCTTACCATTTAAGAGGACAGAGAACGAGATAGTAGTTATGCATCTCATGACTAGGCGAATCTAGAAGTCAGCAAAACCCATCTTTGACATTGTCAATCTCAAAAAGTCTCATTCAACATGATCAAAAGCCTTGTTCATATCCATCTTAAGACCCGCTTCAAAGCAGTTTTCTTTTTCTTTTCTTTTTTGTTTTTTGAGGTGATGGAAAGCCTCATGAGCTAGAATGATATTATCTTGTATTTGTCTTTCCTGTAAAAATATGTTTTGGTTCTCAGAAATAATCAAAGGCAGAATGGACTTAAGACGATTAGCTAAGATCTTGGAGAGAATCTTATAAGAACTGTTCCAGAGACTAATTGGTCTGAATTCGTTTGCTTTGTCTAGGGCAGCCACCTTAGGAATCAAAGCGATGTGGGTTTGATTTAAATCTTGAAGATTGGAGAGGCTGTGATACATATCCTTTGCTGTTCCAATCACTTCCTCCTTGGAAAACCGTCTGGGCCTGTGGGCTTTGAGGGCTCCCAATTGTTTAGAAGCAGCAAGGATTTCATCTTCAGTGAAAGGGCAGTGAGATTTTCATTCATTTCCTGAGTGATAACCGGCTACACATGCCCAAAGATGTTTCCCCAATCTCTCTCACCTGAGGAAGTAAAAAGGTTTTCAAAATACCTTTTAAGGTCAGCCCCAACAAGGTTTTCCCCACAGAGCCACACACCATCATCATTTTTTAGTTGAATAACTTTGTTTCTTTGGCGCCTTTGTATTGTTGTGAGATGAAAAAAATTTGTGTTCAAATCACCTGCTTTTGGTAGGGGTCATGCATTTCTTTGTTCAGGCTATTTTTGACAATCACATCACAGTCAAAATCCTCGAGCCATTTTGTTTCAAACTTGAAATTTTTTTTGCCTTTCCTGGAAGTTGGATTACACTCAAGGACCAATAGGCTATGATCTGATTCGATTCTTGTGCCAATTGTAATAGTTGTATTGGGCCATTTTTCGAGCCATGAGGTGTTTGATAGAGCACGATCAAGTCTTTCTTTAACAAAAGATGAGTTACCCAAACTTCGTTCCCAAGTGAAGATATGGCCCTTATTCCCCAAGTCCATAAGGTTATTGTCTGTCATGAAGTCAATCAAGTATCTTTTTCTCTTAGGATTCCAAATGGCACTACCTTCTTTTTCAAAGTGCCAAGCTACTTCATCGAGATCGCCCATAACTACCCATGGAATATCATCTTTTGCATCCATGTCAACAAGAGAATTCCAAAAAAGTTCCTTTTCAGAGTGGTATGGTGTACCATAGAACCATGTATACCTAGCATGGAAATTTTCTTCAAGAGCAGAGAACAGTAGCATCAATCCAGTGTTTACAATAATCACGTATCATTACTTCAATTCCAATTTTCCACCAGACACTTAGACTACCTGCAGTGCCCACTGGATCAATAGAGAAGCCTTTTTGAAATCCACACTGTAGTCTTAAAGAGATCAATCTATGATTACTCATTTTAGTTTCCATCAAGTAAACAACAAAGGGGTTTTTAGAGCAGATTTGCTCTTTCAAATAGAGAATTGTCAAGGGGTTCCCCAAACCTTGAAAATTATGGGATAATTGTATCATTGATTCCTTGTGGCTGCTTTAGGCCAGCCACCACCGCCATTGTTACTAGGTGATTCATTCTTCCTTTCTTGTCTCAGTTGAGATTCTATCTCCTCAAGTTCCTTTGATGGACTTATAATAACATCTGTTTGTACCATATCTGACCCTCCACTCATACAACGACACGTGGATCACTTCAGCTCACCCAAGTGCCCAAGGCTCCGAACAATCAGCATCGGCTACCGATGATATTGTTTCAAAGCAGCGAAAGGTCGTCATAGGCCCAACACAGGTATGCAATCGGTATCCCCTACCGATTCTGTAAACTCATCCTCGAAGGGCCCGCCCGAAATATCTAAGGACTCGTGTCAACCTCTCAGGGCCCTCCCACGAGTCCCACATCGGAAATCAACACCACTAGCATCCCAAATGCCCTCTATAAATACACCCATTCACCATGAACAAAGGGGTAAGACTTTTCAGCTTGACTTTTATACTTCTATATAGTCAACAGCAAGAGCTCTTATAAACAAACTTACTTGAGCATCGGAGGGTCTTAGGCTGGTTCCACACCGATTCCATAGACCTCACGAATCTCGGCTTCCTTCCATTCAGGATTAGCATCTGAAGACAGGAAGAATCTGCATTCAGCATCCAATCGATCTCTCGATCGTCCACCTCACTTGTAAGTTGTACTCATCTCTATCTGTTCAAGTTTTAGTGCCAACGGATTGGCGCCGTCTGTGGGAATCGCTTATCGATTAACCCATATCTCAAAATTCCAAATCCTGAGACCAAAAGATGAATCCATCTTCGGCCTCCCCGCCGATGGCCCCATGCTTCAGACGCCACGACAGAGACCCCCGCTTGACCAACCACTTTGGAGGCTCGCATGGAGACTCTCCAGGAGGAAATGGCACGAATGCAGGAGCACAACAATATCCTCGCTTCTAAACTAGATGACACCCAGAGGCAACTGCATGATCAGCAAACACATTCCACCCCGTTGCAGAACGGTTTGGAGCGAACCATGCAGGTTCGGCAGGAGAAGTCGATTAAGAGCGTACGGAAGCCAAGCGTTCAGGATAAAGGGAAACAGCAGGCCGCAAACAAACCAACTGCTTCCCGAAGACTGTTCGTACCCTCCACTAGGGAGTGCCATACAGAATATCGAGTTTACTCCGATGCCGCGATAGGATCGATGAGCAGCGCAAGGACGACATCCCTCCCCCATCCGGGTCCGGGCAAAACTCAACGATCGGCAGTTAGAGACTCTTGGACCAAAATCCCTCATACGCCGAAGATACGATGCGATCGGTCTGGAAGAACGGACGAATCAGATTATGTTCCAACTTCAGCCGGGACCACAATCTCCCGCTGATCGGCAGGACACTCAAAGGAGCGCCATCAAACGGATTAGGGTAACGATCGACATACGGGACGCTGACGAGAGAAGTCCAGCCGAACGACAGACCATGAAAGGAGAGGCCGCCACGTTGGCCAACGTACAAGGAACCGAGCGAAAGAAACCTTCGGAGACGATCTTCCCTCTACCGATCCAACCATTCGTCTCCTCTTGCAGAAGATGAATCGCATTGAGGAGGAACAGAACCAGGCTCGGACACCAACGTGGGGAACGGTACAGCCAAGGCCATTCACCAGTTGGAATCAGGACATTCAGACACGAGAAAGAGGTTCAGGCACTCCGAATATCATTCTACTCAGGGGTGGAAGATCCCGGTACTCATATTCATACATTCCAATTGGCCTTGGGTTGCAAAGGGCTGAGAGACGAAGGCCAATGTTTACTATTCCCTTCCACCCTGACCGTAGCCGCTCGGAATTGGTTCTATCGAATGGCTCCAGGTACGGTTGACTCTTTAATCAGTTGAAGCAAACCTTCCTCAACCATTTCATGATTCAGACCGATCGACTGTACTCTGCCGATGACCTCTATACCGTTCGGCAGCAAGACGATGAGCCTCTGAGGGAATATGCGGCTAGGTTTAGCCATGAATACTCCCGATGTCCAGAACTGACGATAGAGCAGCCTTCGGTGCCTTCAAAAGTTGCCTTCGGTCGTCCAGTTTCGGTATCTGGTCCAGAGGAGCAACTGGACCACTTACTCCGAGATGATGAAGCAGGCAGCTATCCACGCCAAGGCTGAGCACTTCAACTCCAAAGGATCAGCTTCGGCTCAACCAGATAAAATGGTCCCCACCGATCGACCTTCGGCACGAAGCTATGACCGTTTCCCTGCGAATCGAACGACGGATCCGCCCCCCACCGAACGGCATCCCTTGCCCCAGCTTTTTCTGAGCAGCGAACAAACGAAAGGACTACTTCCACGATCGGGCAGGGCAGTAACAAGAAGGGCAAGAATGGGACAGGCGAAACGCCTTCGGAGATCCGAAGCGAAATCGGCCAGAACAAATATTCACTTTGCTCAACACCACCTATGAGCATGTTCTCCTCGACAGAAGGTGAAATGATACCGAAGCCGAACAATCGCAAACTCCCTCGGCAAAACGACAAGGACACCGGTGTATTCTGCCGATATCACCAGGTATAAAGGCCACGATACGAAATCGTGTATCGCCCTTCGGACATATCAATATGATCAGTGGCGGAGCTCCCCTCACCGAATCCAGGCAGCCGATCAATATGTTTGTGCCGTTCGGCACCCCCAAATCCTCAGCGTGGCGGGAGGACGCAACGACAAAATCCGACGAATCGGTTGGGAACCTATCACCTTTTCCGAAGAAGAGGAACGAGGCATCATCTCCCCCACTCCGATCCTATGATTATACGAGCCGATATCTCGGACTTCTATGTAGGCCGAATCCTCATTCGACACGGCAGTTTGGTCAACGTACTCTTCGTCGACGCTTCCAATGCCCTCGGCATAGATCAACAGCATCTGAACAAAGAAATCACCCCTCTACTCAGCTTCTCTGGTGACGTGATTGAACCAATCGGCAGTGTCCTTCTTCCGTTTGCGGTCGGCACCATTCCAGACGTTCGGTCATCTACACTCACTTTTTAGTAGTCGATTGCCCAACAGCGTATAATGCCATCATCGGCAGGACGACGCTCACCAGAATGAAAGCCATGCTGTCACCACACATGCTCCTCCTCAAGTTCCCCACCCACGCTGGCGTAGGCCAAGTGAGAGGGGATCAGTGAGTGCGCGGACGTGTTACGTATCAGCAACAAAGGAATCGGCACGAGCTACGCCCTCCGAAGCATAGTCGGTGGCTGCCAACATTACTATGCCGAACGGCAGGGGGCGGACAAACCGGATGATCCCCAAGATGAGGCTCTCACCCCGCAGGCACAACCCGTTGAAGACCTAGAATCGGTCTCCCTTTCCGAATAAGCACCCCAACCGAGAGGTTCGAATCGGTACCACATTAAGTCCGGACACTGCGTACCGAATTCATTGCCTTCTTACGCACCAACACGGAAGTCTTCGCCTGGTCGTATGACGACATGCCTGGCATCGCCCCGAGCGTCATCAGTCACAAGCTCAGCATCTGCCCCACTTTCAGACCCATCTGGCAGAAACGGCGGGCCTATGACACCGAACGGTATGAAGCAATGACAATTGAGGTGGAAAAACTCGGACAATCGGCTTCATCCAAGAGGTCACTTACCCAATTTGGCTGGCCAATTCGGTCCTGGTCAAGAAATCAGGCGGCGCCTGGCGAATGTGTCAAGACTATACCGATTTAAACAAGGCTTGCCCGAAAGACAGCTTTCCTTTGCCAAGGATCGACCAGATGGTAGACGCAACGGCAGGCCATGAGCTTCTCAGCTTCATGGACGCATACTCAGGGTACAACCAAATATTTATGAGCCCTGCCGATCGCGAACATACGGCATTCATCACCGACAAAGGACTCTCCTGTTACAATGTCATGCCGTTCGGCCTGAAGAACATGGGGCAACCTACCAGCGCTTGGTCAACAAAATCTTCTCTGAACTCATTGGCACCTCGATGGAGGTCTATGTGGATGACATGCTGGTCAAGAGCAAGATAGCCGATTCTCACCTACACAACCTCTCCCTCATGTTCAGCGTCCTCAAGAAGTACAACATGCGGCTCAACCCTAGTAAATGTGCCTTCGGCGTCTCTTCGGGCAAATTCCTTGGCTTCATGATCAGCCAACGGGGCATCGAAGCCAACCCTGAGAAAATCAAAGCTCTCTCGACATGCAGATTCTGAAGACTAGAAGGATATCCAGAGCCTCACGGGGCGTGTCGCCGCTCTTGCTCGCTTTATATCAAAAGCTACCGATCGCGTGCCCCTTTCTTTAAAGCCCTCAAGGGGAGCAAACGGCAGATTGTCTGGACTGCAGAATGCGACCGCGTTTTCCAAGACCTCAAAGCCTATATGGGCAGAGCGCCCCTGTCATCCACCCCTCTTCCGGCGAAGAGTTAACTCTCTACCTATCAGGACCAGGTATCGGCATTGAGCTCCGTACTCATTCGCAAGCCGAACGGCACAGAGCTCCCAATCTTCTATTCTAGCCACGCCTTGCAGGATGCCGAGATTCGTTACCCCAAGCTGGAAAAGCTGGCTTACGCTCTCGTCCTCTCAGCTCGCAAGCCTCGACCGTATTTCCAAGCTCAAGGCATTACCGTTCTCACCAATCAGCCTCTACGCCAGATACTACAACGACCGGAGACGTCAGGTCGGCTGGTGAAATGGGCAATTGAGCTCAGTGAATTCGACATCCACTATCACCCTCGCCCTGCCGAAAAGGGACAAGCGGTAACCGATTTCATCTCTGAAATGACTACGTCAGAAGGACGCAACCTAGACGATGCCGACCCTGAATCGACTTCGGCAACATCAGCTGCTCACCCAACTGAAGGGAGCTTTAGTCCGTCGATTCCGGCCTGGACTCTCTATGTGGATGGTTCGTCCAACCGACAGGGCAGCGGGGCTGGTCTAGTACTAAAAGCCCCTGATCAGACTACCATCGAGTACGCCATCCGATTCCAATTCCACACTTCCAACAACGAAGCCGAATATGAAGCTCTCTGGCAGGCCTTCGGCTCGCCAAAGGAATGGGCACTCGACAGCTGAAAATATGCAGCAACTCACAACTTGTCGTTAATCAGGTACGGACCGAATTCGAAGCCAAGGACACCTCCATGGCTGCCTACTGACACACGCTCGCCGACTGCTCCACCACTTTGCCGCGTATCAAGTTCAGCAGATCCCCAGAGTCCGAGAACAGCCATGCAGATGCATTGTCACGCCTGGCATCAGCAATTGACGACAACGTAGGCCGCCACGTGCCGATCGAAATTCTTGATCGGCGCAAGGACACTCCTGAACTGAGGTCAGCTGGATGGATCCAATTCTCGCCTACGTATCGAGTGGAACGCTGACCGACGGACAAAGCTGAGGCCAAAACTCTTCGCCGCCGTTCGGCACGATACTTAATCTTGAATCAGATTCTCTATCGGCGTGGTCATTCTTTACCACTGCTTCGGTGCATGACTCCGCAGCAGGCAACTACGTCTTACGAGAGATTCACGAGGGCGCTTGTGGAGACCATTCTGGCGCTCGGTCTCTGGCCTTCAAGACCATTCGGCAAGGGTATTCACTGGCCAACCCTCCATACCGATGCCACCACACTCGTCCAGAAGTGTGATCAATGCCAACGCTTCGGCTCTGTTCCAAAACTACCTGCCGAACCAATCACGCCGATTGTTAGCCTGTGGCCCTTCGCTCAATGGGGTTTAGATCTCATCGGCCCCATGCCCCAAGCAAAGGGACAGCTCGAGTACGCCATCGTCGTTGTCGACTACTTTACGAAATGGACCGAGGCCGAAGCCCTCGCAACTATCACCGCAGCAAGAGTTGAGCATTTCGTTTGGAAGAACATCATCTGCCGATTCGGCCTCCGACCGCAATCATCACCGACAATGGAAAACAATTTGACTCCTCTCGGCATCAACTTGTTTTTTGCATCGCCAGCACATCCACAATCAAACGGCAAATTAGAAGCCATCAACAAGATCGTCAAGAAGACATGAAGAAGAAGCTCGGATCGGCTAAAGGAGCCTGGCCCGATCTCCTTCCAGAGGCACTATGGGCCATCAACACCTCCTACCGACGGTCGCTGGCGAAACACCATTTTCCCTTGCTTTCGGTACCGAAGCCGTTGTCCCCGGTCGAGATCAACGCTCGTCATGCCGAACAGGATCTTACACGCCAGAGCAAAACGAAGACCTGCTCACTCTCAACTTAGACCTCATTGCTGAACACCGTTCCCAGGCCCAGCTTCGGAACGCTGCTTACAAACAACGGACCTCTCGCTACTACAACTCACGCATCAGACGCCGATCGTTTAAAGTCAGGGGACTGGGTCCTACGTAAAGTCTCTCTTGCCACCAAGGACTCCAGCGATGGCACACTCCAACTCACCATCTGCCGACCGGGAACTTACCGTTTGCGTGGTACCGATGGTCAGACCCTCGGCCACCCTTGGAACATAGAGCATCTCAAATACTACTACAAGTGATCGCGCCTTCGGCTTTCACTTTCGGTTGTCATCTTCAGTCGATTATCTTTGTGAATGGTTTATTTCAGGACAGTCCCAATTCTATACATACGGCTTCGCTCAACAGAAACGGTATTATACTCTCAATGTTTTACCAATGGCATGCATACATACACGAACAAAGGGTTCGGCAAATTAAACCGAAACAAAGTTAAGATGGGCAAACTGTTTCAACAAAATGCCGTTCGGTATGTTTCAAAAATATTGTTTTACAATTCCAAATTATGCAAAACAGAAGAAAACGAGGACAAATTCTAAGCAGAGGACGGATCGGCATCGGTTGTCTCGGCTTCGGCGATACCCCCCGCAGGCTCAGGACCAGTCGACGACTCCGCAGTGGTTACCTTGACAGCCCTCGGCCCGGGACGACTTTCTCCCTCCTCGCTGCTAGATTCGGTGTCATCGGCTTCCTCTGGTTCGGCATCCTCGCCTTTGTAAGCCTCCACCATCTCTTCGGTTACGCCCTCTGGCAGCGGTGGCGGATCCCGAAGGAAGTTGAGGTTCAGCTTCTTGTCAGCATTATACCGTTTGAATCGGTAGACAAAGTCGTCACATTGCTCCATGACTTCTTTGTCCACCAGAAGTGTGAACTCTTCCGACGCTCGGTAGTCGGCAACGGCCTTTACCTTCGCATCCTCTACCTCCTTCGCATGCGACCGTTCGGCCGCGTCCATAGCTACCTCCACTGCCGCCTTGGCCTCCTACGCAGCCACCACCTCCGATTCGGCCGCCGCAAGCTTAGATGCCAGCTCTGCAATTTTGGCAGCATTCTCCTCGGCGTGCCGATCAGCCTCCTGGAGCTTCTTCCCAACATCGGCAATGTTCGAACGGCCCTCCTCGAATTTTTTCTGGTACCGTTCGGCAGCGTTTACGGCTTACTTCGCACAGAGCCACATTTCCATATCAGCCTGCAACACGAACGGAAACATTAATACATGCCGAATCAAAATATACATTGACACCCACAACTCTTAAACACTTACTGCAGCCTGAAGCCGGAAGGCGCGTCCGGTCTGCTCAAGCAATGTCTTCACCGACAACTGCTCGATCTCCGCAGCTCCATCTGAGCGCCATCGATCATGCAATTGATGAACGGCACCGCTTTCCGAGGGCAAGCTATGTTCACCGGCCCCTCCTCTCCCTCTTCTTCATCATCGGGAATCAGCATCATGATGACCCTTCATTCGGCCCCCTTGGCCGCTTCGGCAACGGCGTCGCATCGAGGGCCCCCTCGATCATCCTTTTGCCCGTACCCTGAAGGTGGATCTCCCGAACTACCTCAGCTTCGGCCACCCTCTTCTCCCGCCGACGATCCGCCACCGTCCGGTCGTCCTGCCGAAGCCCCTTCGGCCTCTCCTACAGCCTTCTTCTTCTTCGGCCTGGGGGACTGAACCTTCTTCTGCTTCCACGCCCTTGCCCCTCCAGACGTCGCCTAGTCGCCTCACTCATAGGCCTCCCACCTACCACCGTATTCAAACACGAGTTAGGAGAGCAACGGTATTAAGGGGAAACGGAAGTTACCTGCCGCGCGAACGGCATCACTTACTCTGTCTTTCCTCTTCTTCATTTTCTTCCTTTGCTCTTCAGAATTCCGCCTTACCCATCAGGCCTGCCTTGAACAGATTCCGAAAATAGAGCAACTCCTTAAAGAACCGATCTTCTTCGGCAATCTTTGTCCTCACCCTCTCGATTGCTTCAACCTTCCTGAATCGGTGCAGCAGGCCGTTTCAAAGATCCTGAAATACAAAGGCAAACGGCAAGAGGAAAAAAAAATGATGCCGAACGCAGGTCCTATCCTACCAACCTGTCTGGAAGGTCGTAGGAATCCGCCTCTCGACAATCACTCCTGGTGCCGATTCCCAGTCCCTAGAGACAATCACCCGATGCTTACGCCACGTCTTTTGAGAGCTCGGCACCCCTACCACAAAGTGCCCACGCTGCCCTCCAGAGCAGTTGGGCTGAACCCACCCCCCCCGTGATCGGTACTCTTCGCCCTCGTCACACTATACAGTTGGGCAAACTGTCGTAGCTCGGCTCTCCCTCGCTAGCCAAGCTGAACGTCGTGATCATCCCGAGCAATGTAATCCAAAAGTTTGGATTATACTCCCCGGTGCATACCCCGATCGCAGCCAAAATCTTCTGCACTGAATGCTTCAACGGAGCCGAAGCCCATGTTTAAACATGTCGGTGAAGAAGACTACGCCCTTGTCATTCTCACTGAGCGACTCCAAGGGCCCGGAATTCGCATCTCTACCGATTTCGGAATATTGAACTCCGCTCGAATCTTCGCAGCTGAGCCTCGGTCATTGTGTTCGGCTCAAACTCATCTACACCGAACAATATTTCCTTCGGCTTCGCCATCGGAATACGTTGCCTCCCCCTGACAACCCTTAACACCCCTCCCCAGGGCGGCAACGGACACACCACCCTCATCCGCCTCACGACCTGAGCTCGAAGGCTCACCATTTCCAGGGTCTCTAGTCGAAGTGCCCACAGCCTTGGCATGCACTCATGCCTCCTCTACTATCTCACGGCTCGAAGAGCTCTCAGATTCGGCACCCACCCTCCCCTCGGACGAACTCTCGAAGACGGTTCGTCCTCATACGCCCTCGGACTACGCCTACTCTCGGATTCGGTATCTGACATCTACAAACAACATACGAAGGGAAACTAAGTGCTATGCTAGAATCAAATTCCTATTCCACCCCCTAAACACTTATGTTCATGCTTGTTCATACTTGTTCATGCTTATTCATACGTTGTTCAAACCAAAACTCATCGAATTCAACACTTTGATTCGGAAAAATAGAGAAAACACGGCAACATACCTTGTTTGCACGGTGGTTCAAGATTTGCCGGAAATCGCCTCCGTCTTGTTCACGCTCGCCGGAAATCGCCTACTCAGCCTTCACACGGTTGCCGGAAATCGCCTCTCACAAGCTCTCTTTGCTCTCAAAAATTCCAAGTATTCGAACTCTCGTCTCCTCCTCACAGTTATAAAGCCCATCTAGCATCGGGAAGCGAAACGACACATCGAAATACGGAACGACGACCCTTCACAGCCATGCCGACACGTGTCACGCATACATGGCGACGCCCAAACGTTCCCAACCTCAGAGACGCTTCAACTTCCTGAACGTGGCAGAACTAGCAACCTTCACCTCTCGTGCCGAACGGCAGGCGCACATTGGCTGATTTCTCAATCACCTCTCGTGCCGAACGGAGGCGCACACCTGGTTGATTTCTCAATCACCTCTCGTGCCGAACGGCAGGCACACACCGGTTGATTTCTCAATCACCACTCGTGCCGAACGGGAGGCGCACATTGGCTGATTTCTCAATCACCTCTCGTGCCGAACGGCAGGCGCACATTGGTTGATTTCTCAATCACCTCTCGTGCCGAACGGCAAGCGCACACCGGTTGATTTCTCAATCACCACTCGTGCCGAACGGTAGGCGCACATTGGCTGATTTCTCAATCACCTCTCGTGCCGAACGCAGGCGCACACTGGTTGATTTCTCAATCACCTCTCGTGCCGAACGGCAGGCGCACACTGGTTGATTTCTCAATCACCTCTCGTGCCGAACGGCAGGCGCGCGCACACTGGTTGATTTCTCAATCACCAGGCGCACACTGGTTGATTTCTCAATCACCTCTCGTGCCGAACGGCAGGCGCCCACTGGTTGATTTCTCAATCACCACTCGTGCCGAACGGTAGGCGCGCGCACATTGGTTGATTTCTCAATCACCACTCGTGCCGAACGGCAGGCGCGCGCACACTGGTTGATTTCTCAATCACCTCTCGTGCCGAACGGCAGGCGCGCATTGGTTGATTTCTCAATCACCTCTCGTGCCGAACGGAGGCGCACTGGTTGATTTCTCAATCACCACTCGTGCCGAACGGCAGGCGCACATTGGTTGATTTCTCAATCACCTCAGGACATTCGGTACAAGACACCGTCTCTTTCCCAAGCTCACTCGCTCGGGCACTTGGGGGACTACATACCTCCATCGTCAACATTGGGGCCATTGAGTCCGGGTCAGAATGCCGAAGACATATTCAAGTCCCCAACCGAGAAGTCGCTTCTCAATCGATAACTTGGGGGACTCCTGTTTGTACCATATCTGACCCTCCACTCATACAACGACACGTGGATCACTTCAGCTCACCCAAGTGCCCAAGGCTCCGAACAATCAGCATCGGCTACCGATGATATTGTTTCAAAGCAGCGAAAGGTCGTCATAGGCCCAACACAGGTATGCAATCGGTATCCCTACCGATTCTGGTAAACTCATCCTCGAAGGGCCCGCCCAAAATATCTAAGGACTCGTGTCAACCTCTCAGGGCCCTCCCACGAGTCCCACATCGGAAATCAACACCACTAGCATTCCAAATGCCCTCTATAAATACACCCATTCACCATGAACAAAGGGGTAAGACTTTTCAGCTTGACTTTTATACTTCTATATAGTCAACAGCAAGAGCTCTTATAAACAAACTTACTTGAGCATCGGAGGGTCTTAGGCTGGTTCCACACCGGTTCCATAAACCTCACGAATCTCGGCTTCCTTCCATTCAGGATCAGCATTCTAAAGACAGGAAGAGTCTGCATTCACCATCCAATCGATCTCTCGATCGTCCACCTCACTTGTAAGTTGCACTCATCTCTATCCGTTCAAGTTTTAGTGCCAACAACATCACATAAGCCTTTATCATTCTTTAGGCTTACCTATCTTCCTTGCTTAGCTAAGCTTGTTGAACGACCTTTTGGTTATCCTCTACAGGATTTACCTCTAGACCCTCTTCCTCCCCTACATGAGAGTCATACTTATAATAACATCACATAAGCCCTTATCATTCTTTAGGCTTACCTCTTTTCCTTGCTTAGCTAATCTTGTTGAACAACCTTTTGGTTATCCTCTATGGGATTTACCTCTAGAGCCTCTGTAAAACCAGGCCCTAGGCTCTAAAATCCTCCAGAGGGGGGGTGAAGTAGGCAAGAGGTCAAAGACCTACCAAATTAAAAATTTAAGCCCAGCTAAGAGTAAAATGCGGAAACTGGATTAATACAGACAACACCACGTATTAATCCAAACAGAAACCCTTGTGATTCTAGATCAATACAGTACAACGCGTATTGATCCACGTTAGTGTGCTGAAGTCATTTGAACAGAATGCAGCAAGTACAACAATGACAGCATGAATAACAACATACACAAAGATTTGTTAACCCAGGAAAACCCAAAAGGGTAAAAACTGGGAGCACCAAGCTAGGAGAGATTCAATCCACTCAATAAGAAATACAAGGAAATGAAGGAAGACAAAACTCAATCTATCACCTATAGGCAGCTTCAATCAACCTTACAGCAAGCATCATTTCTTTGTTTCTTAGCAGCAGCAAATCCTCTCAAGAGCACCAAGCTCAAGTTGCATGTAGTATGATGTATGTAGTGAGTTATGGTTTCACATATTCATCTATCTCAATCACAAAGTATGATTGAGCTAGACAAAAGAAACCTAAGTGTTGTGATGATTTAAACTAGA
This sequence comes from Prunus fruticosa, assembly GCA_018703695.1. Lineage (NCBI taxonomy): Eukaryota > Viridiplantae > Streptophyta > Magnoliopsida > Rosales > Rosaceae > Prunus > Prunus fruticosa. The sequence goes on from CM031917.1 coordinate 49,810,778, forward strand.
AGTAATGAACTTGAAGCATATAGTTTAACTCAAAATAACAACAATGAAACAAAGAAACTTCAGCCGAAATCAATGTGATTTAAATTGGAGTTTTTCAATGAATTATGCAATCATAACCATGCTCTCAATTAAATCACAATGGCTGAAGAAATAACAAAAGTTTTTGAATGCTCAATAGCAAATTAGAATGATTTCAAAAACTAGAACCGGGTCTGCATCAAAGATGCAGAATTTCTATTTTTACATGACTAGCATGAATGGTTCTTGAGGAACTTAGAAAAGGTTTTTTCAAAGGATAAGAAAGAGAAGCAAAACCGTTTCCAACACAAGTCCTACCCTCTCCAGCCGATAGATAAGAATATATAAAGAGATGTCATTAAACACACTTGTTTGTTTAAAGCCACATAACCAACAACTTGACCAAGGACCGGCTCAAGACACAAGGGGGAATAAGGAATTACTTGGATCAATTTGGAGACCAAGTTGACTGACAACATTATGGAGAAGGACAAAAAACGCATGGGTGAAAAATCAACCGACAAGCCTCTCTCTGGAAGGGGGAATAAATAGAGACGTTTTTCCCAGCTCTTGTTTAAGGTCCACAGACCAAGGATGACAAGGTATGGAGAGGGATATAAAAAGAAGTATGTGTGTTTCTTTAAAAGCAAGAGGAGCAGCCGCAACCTTCTAATTAAAAGAGTATGCTTTCTCTCACATGAGATTTGAATAAAACTATCCAACCCATGAGCCAATGTCTAAAGCAAGATATAATAAATATATTAGAAGATGAGAAATGAGATAAACACAGCCGCACATGTTAAAGACTGCCCAAGAAAATGAGAAGACCAAAGAATAAAAAGTGGGCATGCAACTTGTTTCCAAGATAATTATTATATATAGAAGATGCCTTTGGAAACAAGAGTTTCATGATGGAGTCGGTGGACTACTCAAGAAATAAAGATGGGAAAGAAAAGAGGAATAAATAAAAGCATGCAACCCATCACTTTAAAAGGTGGAGACAAGAAAACATTTTGTAAGGTACTAAAAGCAAGACAAATGACATGCTCCCTACAATATATTAAAACAAAATATATTATGTCTTCACACACAAAATAACCAAACTCCACACATACACCCGTTGGGCTAAGGAGAAAACCTTCAACAAGGAATGAAGAAGGACATAATAAAGAAATCTGCCAACAGCATGAAAAACGGACGCAGCATGGATTAATACAAGTGAGAATGGATTAATCCAAGTGAATACGGGACAGCATGCAGGAATGTACGTCGGATCAATCCAAGTGAATATGGATTAATCCATGTGAACAATGCAAATGATTTTACCTTTGAACTGCAACGAGGAGACATGGAAGCCCTTCAACCCACACTGATTCTAACCTAGAATCTAATTAATATTACAAAGGTTTGTTGGTTTAAGAGAAGAGCCAAAATACAATATTGGTTCAAATAAGAACCTTACAGCCTCTTCCTCCCTTACATGAGAGTCGTAGGGAGCATCCAGGTGGAGGGTTATGATACACCCTAACTCTTTTGTTGGGGCCTTCACTTGGGTCTTTCTTTTTCTTGCCATCTTGGTTGTTTTCCAAGTCTAGTGGACTGAACATATTTGAGTTTTCAATCTCTTCAATAGATTTCTAGGCCTTATATGGACTTTTCTCTTCTACTCTCTTGAATTTCTTGCCCAAGTGTAGTCAAGGTTAAGGCCCATGGTGGTAGGCGGTTAGGGTCACACCAATTGTGGTTTAGTGAAAACCCATGGAAGTTCCATTTTTGTACTGTGTACCGTAGCTTTCTGGGTCCCATGTACTGACATAGCTAGGGCGATTAGGTCTCCTGCTCGACACCCCATCTGCGTAACCACAATCTGCGATGTCCCAGGTTGCAGGGCTTCAGTCTAATTCCACTTAGCAGACTGAGCCGTCTGTTGCGGCCTGTTTGTAGTAGTTGTCGCTTTCACTAGTGCGTTGACCAAAGAGTCGTTCCTGGTGTTCATGTGTTGTTCCCCAACGGAATTATCGTACAGGCCCTCACCATCCTTCTCCTAACGATGGCACCAATGGTTCCAGTCGAAGATGTCGATTGGCCTAACAATGGGCTTAGCAACGGTTTTCTTTTCTGGGAAGAGAAGACTCGATTGCTTTGTTACCACTTGGGCTCGTAGATCATCATTGAATTTCCATCTGTCGTAAAGCATTTTTGTATTCGTAGGCCATTAGCAGCCTCTATTGTGACCCAACCTCCCACACTTCATACAAAAGTCTTTTAGACCTTCATAATTCAAGCAGATGCGGCGTTTTTCCCGGACTGGGCATGGCATGAAAAAATCGAGGGCTAATGGTTTAGTAGTGTTCATGTCAATGCGCATCCTCAGAAAGCCCCAGGAAACCCTCAACGTTGGTATCTTCCACCTCCATTACTGCCCAAATTCTGGATCCAAGCTGCCGTGCAATTCTTTGATGTGCATAGGTTTCGAGGCAAACCATGAGTTTGAACCCAGGTAGATAGCTCTATCTGCTTGAATGTCGTCAAGGGAGTGGTATAAAGGTCAGGTGGTGTAAATTAAAGACTTGAACGGCATAAAAATAGTGCTGCTATTTCCACCCACATTATAATTAAAGTTTTAAAGACAAATTTACTCCTTTGTAAAATTACTTTAAAGAAGTTGGGGGAAAAAATCTCAAACTCTCCTTAATATAAAATAAAATAATAAAATAAGATTTTCTTTATGAAAAACAAATTCTCTCTCCTTATAGCACCTCCACCTCAAAAGGCAAAGCAAGGTTTGACACTGTTCACATGAATAGTGGCAGCCTTGCCTTTTGGTTTCCACCCCAAATGGCAAGGGCAAGGGCAAATACTATTTACTTTACATTATTTTCTATTTTTTTATACTTAAACCATTAATTTTGATAAGCTTTTTTTATAAGATTTACGGTTGCCACATATCAATATTTATTATAAAATACTCACCTAAAAATTTAGATAACATTTTCGGATAAAAATTTCAAATTAAATTTTCGGGTAAATGAATAATATTGATAGGTATTTATAAAAAAAATTTACAGACTTTTTTGATTTTTTTATAAATTTGTTTAGCTAAAAATTGGATAGTCGTTGGATTAGGCAAGATTTTTTGATTGGAGGCTCCAGGAGAAGCCACGTGGCACAACAGTAAAAAAAATATTGAAAATCAGCCGCGACGTCAGCGGCCTAGGGCAGCAGCCCAGTCCATTTTTGCCTGTGGGCTTGCCCCGGGCTGGTGGGTCTCATGCCTTGCCCGGGCTATCTTTTGCGTGCTGGAGGTCTAAATCTCGCTGGGGGCGTGTTGCCAGGGCAGAATGGCTTGCGCTGCACTTGCTCTTATGTCTCCCCCTCCAGAGCGACCCCCAACCCATCCTTGGAATCTCCACAGCCACCCCCTAAGCAACCCTAGCCATCATTCCCATGCAGCACTTATTTATGAGTCTTGTTCAGCAGACTAGGAAAACATTTAAGATTGTTGGGGCTTTTGGTATCTGAACCAAATCTTGAAGTAAAGCTTAAGATGATGTTGCCACCATGAAAGCTTGAAACTTTACTCGATTCTTAAGCAAGACCAAGTCACCAAGTCAGGGCACACATAAATATAACAATTAATAAAAGAAAGAAATTTTCATTTTTCTATTTTCCTTCAGGAAGAAAAAATTGCCCACAATTTGATTTTTTTTATTTAGAAAAATTGAAGCTCACTCTTCTAGAATCCAAATTCCTAAGAGGAGGGAGACAATGGAGGCTCTGGTTTACAGAAAATTAGAGGACCCAATAATACCCATTTCAGAAGAAAGAGCATAGAAAGCAATAGTAATAGAGAAGAGTTATCTAATATGTGTAAAGAGAGGGAATTATGGAGGCTAAACGGGGTGGGGGAGGGAATGGTGGCTAGGGTTGAGGACTTCAAGGGTTAGAGAAGGAGAGAGACTTGTTTATATTTTATTTCTATGTTATTTTATTATTAATATTTTACTTTGTTTTAGTTGAATTAATAATTAAATGGCATTTTAGGAATAATAATAGTGGTGGTAGAAAAATAGAATTATATTTTTTCAAATTTACATAGTGAATGAGAAAATAAAACAATAAGTGAAAAATAGCAGCACTCACGTAAAAATAACTAATTTGGCCCTTTCTATCTTGATTGAATCTTATGGGCTGCAATGTCCGATGGGTCCACATATAATCAAACTCTCACAACATAAATGGGCCTCACAATCTTAGCTTCTTCTTTTTTTTTTGGTCGAAACCTCACAATCTTAGCTTATATATACTTTTATTTAATTTTTTATTATTTATCAATGTAAATAATACATTTGAAGACTCGTAGCACAAGAAGTAAAAAGCTGTTTAAACCTCCTCAATTAATCAACAAACAGTACATTTTTATTCTTTATTCAAACGCTTCATCACAGATAGAGATTACCAGTTAGGCGTGGGGTGAGCAGAACCTCTAATGGAGTCGCTTTCGGAATGGTCAAACCTGGACTCTCAGTCATGTCAACCAGTTGACCAAGCGGGTTTTCAAACTCAAATGCATGAAGCAGACGAGCAAGCGTGAGGTGAAGGACTTGCATGGCAAACGAGACACCAGGGCACGACCGTCTGCCAGAGCCAAATGGCATCAGCTCAAACTGTTGACCTCTAACATCAACATGGCCATGGCTTGTCAAGAACCTCTCCGGTTCAAAAGCAGAAGGGTTTTCCCAAACACTGGGGTCCCTTTGAATCTTCCATACGTTTACCACCAATCTGGTGCCTGCCGGGACATGGTTGCCGGCTACGGTGCAGTCTTCTAGAGCTTCTCTTGGTCCTAAGAGGGGCCCGGCTGGGTATAAACGCAGCGTTTCCTTGATGATGGCTTGAAGATATACCAAGTTTGTTATGTCTGATTCGTCAACTTGCCTTTCTGTTCCAACTTGGAGCTCTAACTCTTCTTGTGCCTTCTTCATCACATGGGGATTGTTCAAGAGTAGTGAGATTGCCCATGTTAGAGTGCCTGCTGTGGTGTCACTCCCACCAAGGATAATCGCCTGCAATTCCAATATCAGGATTGGATATTAGAATGATTTCAATTTCTTCAACACATTCCTATTGGAATCACTTATGTTTACTAACACATAACGAGTCAAAAATTAGGTACGTTCAAATCCGTAATAAGTTCCCCGATTCATGGTAAGTAATTTGAGACTTGTCCGAAAAAAGGTCATGGTAAGTAAACATGCATTAGTGGTATTTACCCAAAAAAACATACCAGGCAGGTGGACTTGATGCTGGTATCTGAACTATGCTGAAAATTTGAGAGTTGTCCTTCCTCCTGAAGAGACAACATGACATCAATGAAGTCCTCATCAGCTTCAGTCTTCCCTTTGTCACGAGAAAGTTCTCTCCTTTGGCGATGCTCCTCCAGCCACCCTCCGAGTATGGCATCCAAGTCTTTAGCCGTCTTCTTCATTGCCTTCTCATGCCCCTGCAAATCCAACCACCATAGAAACGGCAGCGCATCCGAAACAACAAAAATCCCAATCAGATGAAAAAACTGACCAATTGCCTTCTGACACCGCCTAGCCTCATCGCCATCGTCACATTTTGCTGAGGCACCAAAGTAACGTTTCCCAGCCACCATCCTGACCACAACATTAAGTGTCAATTCCTCTAGCCAACGATTGAGCTCAACAACCACAGGACGTGACGAGCCATTTTGGACCCATAAATTTTGTAGCTCTTTTAACCCCGTGTCAAGTTCTGATGTCCTGACATGTTTGAGCATCTCAAGCCTCCGGTTTGAGAGAAGCTCAAGTGTTGCAATCTTCCTCATCTCACGCCAAAATGGGCTGTAAGGTGCGAAGCCAAACACGGCATAGTTGTAGCCCATGTGTTTGGCAGCCACCGTCGTGGGTCGAGAAGCAAGTGCCTTGTCATTGACTGTGAAGCACTCTTTTGCTACTTCCCAGCTGCTCACCACAAAAGCACGGCGGCTGCCTAGCCTGATGTTGAAAGCTGAGCCGTACTTGTCAGCCATTGCTCCAAGCGTACGGTAGAGAAGCTGGTCTCCGCCACCTAGAAGGTGGAGGTGGCCTATAATTGGCCATGCACCAGCAGGTTCAGGGGCCTCTCTAGACTTGGAACCTACAACAGCAGCTTTTCGAAAAAAAGCTCGAAGGAGAAAAATAAGAGAAACAAACACACTGATGATAGTTAATTGGAAAGAAAGATTCATGAATAGAGAGTTAATATGAATTAATGGAATATCCCAGTTGATTTATATACAAGTAGTTTATTTGGTCAGTGGGTTAGGCAGCATGAGACATGCCAAAGCCCAAGGCAAGGGGCATGCAGGTCTTGCCAAGAGCCCCAAACAACTCTTTATTTTTCTTTGGTGGTTGGTGGAAGATTAACTGGACCTTTGGGGTTTGCTCACCCTAGCAATTCGCATGCTGAATTTTTGGTCCTGTCACCAGTGGCGGATCTGTGTAAAGGGCAGGGTGGGTGCCCGCCCATCCAAAGTTTATTTTATTGTTTAAAAACCTATATCTGTTATAAGGGCAGGCCAAGTTTACAATTTTAAAAGCTAACCCAATACACACACGTTGCCCATCCAACTTCAAGTGGTCCTAGCTTTTGTCTATTCTCTTTTGGCACACAAGCTTTTCTCTCTTCTATATTCTACAGACCCGACGACAACAACATCCTTTTTCCCTTTTTATTTTCTACATCTTCCTATTATATTGGCTGGGCAGTGGGCAACTTGGCAAAATCTTGTCCTCTCATTTCTACAACAACAAATAATTTCTAATTCTCTCATTTTCTATGTATTCTTAATTATAGTTTCTAATTTAAAATTCAATATGCTAGGGTTTACTTAGAGATTGAATTATAATTTTGTGATTTTGTTGAAATTAATTAGAGCTTTGATTTTAGGAATTTTGTTGAGATTTTTCAATGTTTGATTTGTTCTTTGTTGATATTGTTGAGATGCTATTATTATTAGAATTTGTTTGATTTTTTGTTGGTATGTTTGATTTAAATTATTTATTTTACATGTTATTCATAAGTTATCTTTGATTATGTCGGATCACAATCGGAAATCCCAAGAAAACAAAAAACTTGTTCTCTTATTTTTAAGAAAAAGAATGATGGGTCATCATCTAGTAGTGATGTTTTGTATTACATTTACTTGTGGTTTTTGTTTTTGTTGTTAAACTTTTATTTATGTATAGATGTATTTGAGGGTAAGGCTTATTATGTTCCCTCTAGCCTTGTGTATCTTTCTCTGATTATTAATGAAATTACACTCGTACCGTCAAGTTTAGTATGTAAGTTCGCCCAGGTTTGCGACTTTCCAATCCCTTACCGCCACTGCCTGTCACAGTGTGACCCACATTCAATTCAAAATGAATATGGTTAGGTCAAAATGAATATGGAAATCTAAAACTAGTAAACCAAATTCCAAACATCAAAGCTTCACAGAGAAAAAGTTACTGAGATAGATTATGGACTAGTGTTTGTTTGCCCGTGATATTTCTAAGGCGTGTTGAATGTGCAATGATGAAGAATGCGAATAATGAATACCTAAATTCAATAATTGTCTGACCTCTGGTGTTGTTGGTGCTAACTCCAGAAATCATCTGTATCTCTGTCTCTATGTGTCCTAAATTTCTCTGAGAAAAAGACAAGCAGTCATCATGAACAGAACCACAACTCTCACTTTGCCATTTGACTAACTCCATCTGCAACTCATTTCTGACTTTTCTTTTTCTTTCTTTTTTTCTATTCTTTTTTTTTTTTGTAAGTATATGATATAAGGCTACAATATCATTGACGTGTAAGGCCCAAGTTGAATCTTATTCCAGGCCCAGTCCATGATTCTTTTTCTTCTTAATTTTTTTTCTTTTTTCAGACATTAAAAATAAAAAGAGTGTATCAGACATTAAATAGTGTTAACTGTCCATTTAACATTCATGCATAAAAAATTTCAATCTAAATAGGGTATAATTATACCATGCATTGCCTTCCCCGTTTAATTTCTGGTCAAAAAAAGACAAAATTCGCATAAACATATGGAACCAACAATTACACGAGTGATGGATCAATGCGAATTAGATATTAATTTTCCGGACGTCCGCCTAAAAATTGAGAGGAAAAGATATGTAATTAACTCGATCTAGTAGTTTAGTTTAGTTAACACTCGGGAAGCTTAGGTAGGTAGGTAGGTCGCTAGGGTTAAGTCATTTGAAGGTTGAGGCTATTGAGCACAGTCCATTCGGCAGTTGGCCTTCCAAGCGTGAACTCTAAATTAAGGTACATATCCGAAGCTGACAAGGAGCTACAATCCAAAGTCGTCCTCCTCTCCTTCGTATCAATGCCATCATCACACATATGGCGGCCTGATTCTTCTTCTTCCACCTATATCAAATCAAAATACTGTTCACAAGGACAATAATGCGCACATTTTTCTTATAGAATCATAATATAATTTACAAATATATATATGTTACCTTGGTGCCATTTGATTGCGGGGAATGAGAATATGTCAAGCTGCCATTTGTCTCCGATGAAGAAGGCCACGAACCTCTGTTCACAAAATTAGCAAGAGATCATCAAAAGCTTGAACAGGCTCAATAAAAACATAGATAATGGAGCTCTTAGAACAAATCCATTCCGATGAAATTATTAAATAAACGCTGACAGCAAATAAACTTTGTTTGCTTCTTTAAATGTAACCGGCAATAGAGATTTAGAAACTTAAATTCGGTAGAAGCAGAGGTCAGTCGTCCAGTACGAAAACATTATTGCTCACTGCCATACATAATGGAGTCAACAAAATGCATCTATTGGGCAAGAAGATTAGACATGCCTGCCTATGATCTATCCTACCTAAATAAGCTAGCTAGCTGAGGTCTTCGTTTCCTTTGTCATTTGCATCAAAGATCATAACCTTCGGATTACAAAAATCCTTGAGATTTGTAGTAAATCCCCTTGACTTTGGGGACACATTGGGATCATCTCAACCTAAGTTCACAATCCAACGGATAACCTTCATGCAAACCCTAGCTAATTAACTCCAATGTTCATCAAAATCAATGTGCTTTAAGACGTCAATAGTAATTTCTCTGCACCATTAACAAAGACAGACACCATGTTGGACCGAAAAAAAGGTCCATATCTCCAAAGCCTTTGTCAATATCCGTGCATGTAAATATGTTTGCATTATTTAATTTTGATGCCATTTATTAAATTAAGATTATTAGGGAAGAGAGATAGGCTGCAAATGCACTCACTCACCTATTAGCTTTGTCACAAGATAATCCTCCATTGATCATCCCTGGCTTCTGGTTCAAGCTCATATCTGTCTGGCCTTCATGACCTGCAAACATTTATAAGAGATAGAGCCATTGCTCTGGCTTTATCAGACACCCAGCAAATAATTCGCATCACATGGACTAGAAATGAAATTATCTCAACCACATTTTTGTTTTAGTTGGGACGACACAGTGGAACAAATGATAGAGTCTGCCTGTCCCACTTAGATCACCCGAGCTCCCAAACAAAGAGAATAATGGAAAAGATAAATGAGAACATGGGGTCCTTGGAGATGAGAGAGAGAGGGATCGAACATCCAATTACCTGTTCCCTTATTGTCAGTGCTCTTCACTGTTCTATACATCTGCATGAGAAAACACCCAAACGAAAAAAATATGAGAGAGGTCCACATTTGCTACGATTACCCCCCCTCTAGATGCCTTTTTGTCATTACCCCTTTGTTCTTTAACCCCCCCCCCCCCCCCCACTACAAATAAACCATACCAATATTTGGAAAATACACAACATGTTAAAAAAAAGTACATTTGATAACTACTCTCTGAAAAGTTTGAAAAACTAGAAAGATAACCAATATTTACTATTATTATTCATATATTTGTTTGAAAATCAAACAAATAAGAGAAGATTGAACAGCATGAGTGAGCAGTAAACCTACCTGCAAGTGACTCTTCACGTGAGCAAGGGTTAGATCCTTGACATTCATCAACTCTAAAACAGATTTTGGTGTTGCTCCTGCAGTCACAATTAATTTAATTTACATGAGAAATAGGAATTAACAAATTGCTTCATCAGTGGAAAGATGTTGTGAAAAAAGATTTGTAGATATATTACTTTCATGGCCGCCAAGAAGCTGGACTGCATGTACGAAATGGGCATGGAGGGTTGTAGTCCACCTCATTCTCGGAGCTCTGATGCTTCTTTTCACATTACCAACCGTTCTTGCGCTTCTCTTGAACTCGCGGCCATAGATTTGAGGGTGGTGATGGAAGTGATGGTTGCTGAAGTTTCTGGGCAGCTGGACAGGAGGAAGGCTCATGTGATCTTTCATTTCAAACCCTAAACTCAACTTGGGCTCATCAGCCGAAGAAAGATTATAGCCGTTGCTCCTCTCAAGGTGGTAGAAGCCATTTTCATGGCTCAAATCACTTCCACTGCTGCCGGAGTCGGTGGTGGAGCTTCTATCTGTACTGTAAAGTGCTTTTCTTGATAATCCAATATCAGCTTGGTGATATTGATTATCTGCGGCCGCTGGAGGGCTGATCTGTAAAGAGAGATCGGGCAAGGATGAAGTACTAGTTCTCATTATAGGGTTCATGAGGTACATGAGGAGGGTGATGTCCCTTAGTAGCTCTAGATTAGTACACAAGGTGAGGTGAAATGAAGAGATTTTTATAAGCAAGGAAGGGATCAGAACAAAACAAGGAAAGGGAGAAATGTGTAAATTAATAATTTGAAGGAAAAATGTGCGAGGGGAGGTGATGAAAGGGTCTGAACTCTGATAATATGGTCATGAGTGCCTTATGATTTGCATTGGGGTTGAGGAAGTGATACAGAGAGAGAGATATATATAAATTAGAAGTAGGTAGCCGGAGATAGGCTTTTTTTTAAGTAGTAGGATGGCTTTGATATTGATATAAAGGTAAAGAAGCAGTAATATATGGAAGATCAAAGCACAAGTCGGAGAGAGAGAGAGAGAGAGAGAGAGAGAGAGAGAGATAGAGAGATTAATGGTATGGTACTGGGAAAGGAGAAAGTAAGAGAGTTTTTTTGGGATGAAGGGTTGAAGGAAAAGTCAGTGAAAAGGGGAAGTTGTGTATTTAAGAGAGAGTGCAGAGGGATCAGAGACCTTTCCAGTTTCCACAGAGAGACTAGAGTGAGTCTAGAGAGAGAGAGATGAGAGGCTCCGTTTTATTTTGTTATCTTTTTTATGGTATAGAATGAAAAGGGGGTGCCGGGATATGGAGGTTTCTGCAGAGAAAGGGAATGGTTGGAATTCGAGAAAACAAAAGGGGCACTGTTCAATGGAATATCGGAATCGGAATTGACTCCCTCTCTCCTCTCCCCTCTCTCTCTCTCTCTCTCTCTCTCTCTCTCGTTTGATGGATGGATGAATGGACGGATGGATCGCGACCCATTTAAATACCCTACTGTTTTTGTTACTATCAGATATTATTCTCATTCAAGTTTAATATTTCCATTTTACTTCATGAACGAGGATTGACTAGTAGCACCCTAAAATATCCCCTTATTCGTGCACCTTCTTGAGGGCGTGGCATCACTCGCATGGCCATCTTAAGTTTCTTTTTATATGAGAACTTAACATCATGTTTTATGTTATGCAACTAAATATTGGTTATACCTAATAGAACTATATTGGTTCATGACCAAGTTTCGAGGCATACGATTATGTTTTACGAGTTTAGATCTTAGTTCTCGAAATTTTAAGAGTTCAAAATTCGAAAATTAAAACCAAAATCATACGCACAAATAAATGCATTTCAACTCAAAATAAATCAAATATCCTTTAAACACAATGACATGGACATGTATACTTTTAAGAAACTCATTTACCTTACATTTTGTTTTGTTTTGTTCAGAATTAATACCACCACTAGCACCCGTTGCATAATTAAATTAGGATAGTTCATACTTAGGTTCCAACCCTAACTTAGTTAAGTAGTTAATCAAACCGACTATACATTAATTGCCAGCTGATCTAGTGCTGCATCCCCTGCAATGTTGTCTCTCATATAAAGTCGCTGGTCCAAGTGGGCAATACCGGTTTGTCAATCATAATCGAGCTGTACACGTGTGAACCCCAAGCACACAAGTATTTTAGCTATAGCCATAGCATTAGAATATCAGTCTTGGTTATATCTGGTCATGAAGAGAGGGCATAAATATGAATTAATAGAATTAAGTAAGAGAATATATATATATATATATATATATATAGCTAGAGAGAGAGGAAGTGTCAGAATGGCTGGGGTGTCCGGCGACACGAGGGTCGCAGAGCCACATGCAACTCTCTCTCTCTCTCTCCCTTACCATTCAAGTTTTTCAAACATTCTTCAACCCACGCGCTCTCTTCCTTATATATTTTCTTAGAACTTTAGTATAAATAGATGGGTGTATTGTTTGATCAACTGACATAACTATATATACGCATTCTCTATGTTTTAATCTTATAAAAACGATGGAAATGGAACAGTGCGTGGGAAAAGAGAGCGCGTTGGATGAAGTAGAAGCCGATGAAGTTCGGAAATTTGATCGGCTAGTATTTGTCCGATCCAGAGTCTTCGATCGTCCCCAATATTCCCTCTCTGTGTCCAAGTATTCCTTGGCCAAAACCCATCTGTCGAGCCCCACCCGCGCGTGCATAGAAACCCACAAAACTGAATAAAATAAAATAAAAATGAAACTGAGTCTGAGAATTAGGACAAGTTATGAGGAGGAGGGAGGGAGGACCATATTCCTCGGCGTCAACATGGGTTGCTGTCACGTGACATATTGTCTAGGCAAGAGGCTCTTTCTTTGTTCTCTTGTATTGGTCTTTTTATGCTCCTCCTCACACAAATCATATTAATATTAATAAAATGAAGCTCACAAACTCAAACCCCCATGACCTTTCTCTCCTTTATAATTATGTGATTTGTTTAATAATGGGGTGATTACATAAACAACAAGATGACTAGAAAACGTTAATCATTTGTTAATAATTTTCCAAGCCATGGTCAGCGCCTGATGCGCTCTAGATTCTCCGGGAAATGCAAATTTTGCATTACTTTAAATATATTATAAATTACCAATTAATATAATAATACTCTTTCCTTCCTGATCATATATTCTGTCCTTCAAATGCTCAAATCCTCAAATCCTCATCTTGTTGGATTTATTTGAATAATAATAATAATAATTAAGGTTGCATTGCATTGCATTGCATTGCAGCAGGGTAAAATATCCGGTCAACATGTCTCTCTATGGCCTCAATTGCTTGGGGCCATATTCTCATATAATTATTCCATGCGTTTGTCTGATCATATTTATTTATTTTTCTAATTAATTAATGCCTTTTTCTGACAAGGACCCCATTTGGGTCCACGTTAAAACAATTCACATTAGTTAATTTTCATTTTCATATGCCACCTACCTCAAAGAATATAATATATACCTTCCTTGACCCGATATCTTGCATTTTGCATTAATGGGTTCCTAATTTCCAGTTGCTTCAGACAAGTGACAGATAAACTATAAGCAATATTGCTTGCTAATTAATTAGAGATGCCTTTAATTATTCTTGTATTTGGTTAATTCCCGGTTTAGTGCATCCTAAGTAAGAACTGACACGAGTTTAGTTTATAGTTTACCAAGATTTATGCATGTGTCTCCTAAAAATATATATATATATATATGTGTGTGTGTTGCGTTTGTTTTACTGCTTAGATGCTTATTCAAAATAAATCGTTAATGTTTTCATCCTTTCACGTCCATAGCACGTGCAGTAGACCAATACTATATGAATGACACCTAACTAACTAAACCAAATTGGAGTTTAATTTCATACTTAGGCAACGGATCCAAACTTAATAGGGTTATTAATGTGGCATTCTTTGACTGCAAGGCAAGAGCTAGCTAGAAAAATAGCTCCCCAGCCAAGTGGTTGTGGTTCTACTAGCTAGAAAGGATAAAACAGGAAACAGCTAGCACTTATATTAATTACCAGTGATTTAATTACTGTCATTGCTAATCATCAGGATGAATCATTTGTATAATGAATGAATGAAGAGAAGAATATTAGTTTGTTCATGGCGATTCGTGAGATTGGGAAGCATGTGTTGCTTTGAGATTTGAATAGCATCACCACCTTCCCCTTCGCTTCCTTTGAGTATCGATGAAACGACAAAAAACAAAGGAAGGAATCACCGAAATCAACGCCGTTTAGGCTGACGTGCCCCATGACATTACATCATACCATCATATGAAGAATAAAACGAAGATGCCAACATCAACATGCATGCATATAATATAATATGTGAGTGTGTCTGGGTGTGTGAATATGGGTGCCCTAATTAAAACCACAACACATGCATCATGCATCGATGCATCGATCCATCGATCGTCTTGCTTGCTTGCTGGGCAGGGGCAATGTGGATTGGATGGGTTAGAATTAATTTCCCAATGCCTTTGTGTGATACAAGACATTTTTGGTTCTCAAGGTGAAGGGTATAAGATGCTCTACTTAAAAAGGAAAATCTGACGGCTGGGAATAGTAAGTAAGGATCATTCATTCATTCATCATTCATAATGAGATAACGAGTGGACAAACTAACAATAATGCATGCAGTCAAACACACATATAAAAAGGTTCATGTTTTGAAAACTATTTTTGAATTCTTCTTATCATTTTTGGTCCAACACCATTCAATCAATATCATCACCTCCATTTCCAGCTTCAAACAGAGGTGAAAGTGAACTCAATTTACCTAGAGAGAGAGAGAGAGAGAGAGAAAGAAAAAAAAAAAAAAAAAAAAAAAAAAGGAGAAAAGGAATGAGGTCAGAGCCTACGCAAAAACCTTGAAACTTGAGGCCTATCTCTCATCATTTATAACTGGCGGGATAATACCTTCATCCTCGATGGTAGCTAAACCTCTTTAATCAATCCATGCACACACACCATAAATAATTAGAGGTCCACTGGGATGTCTATTTAAATTAGGTATAATATCCTATTTTGTATATATCGTGTCCCGAGTGGTATGAATTTTTAATCGAGTCTACGTATTTAAAGCATTTTCATGCTCCATCATGTCGTGTTTTTAAATAAATTTGTGTGTATTTTGGCATGACTTAATTACGAGCTCTAAACACCTTTTCTTCACTTAAAAGTTGTAATTTGGGAAAATTAATATTCCAAAATTAGGGTTGCAATCATTTTCTCTTCCATTTCCCAAGCTGTGAGCCTGTTAGCCTGTGATTCTGCTGCAGCTGATGATGCTCTCGTTTTAGTCCCATTTTCAATTATGAAGGGTTTGATGGCATCCCACTGAACTTTTATTTGTATATGGGAATCATAGGAAGGAAACCCATCCCAATCACTTATATCTTCATCACCACCTCTTATCTTTTCTCTTTTTGAATTAAATAAACTTGTTGTTTGCTTGGGAAAGTCCTTTGAGTATTCCCGTGACACTGTCTGTCTCCCTCTCTCTCTCTCTCATTTTCCCCATAGTTGTCCCTGTAGTGGACCACACCACACCAAACAAAAAATTATATTAGAAAATTCGTGCAATTTTATTTTATATTTGTATTTGTTCCAACAATATATTTCCTTGTTTTGACTCTTTCCTGTTAAAATCAAACCCAGCCCAATGACAGAACTCAGCCCACGGAAATAAAGCCCAGAGAAGTAAGTCATCACTTGAACTAGACAATTATAGAAAAATCTGGAAAAGTGAAGGAAGTTCCACTGACCTAGTAACTAGTATTGTAATAGAATAATGTAGATAATTCTAGAAAGTTACATAGGCTATGTCGGCTAGGAATTATGGAAAGCTAAACAAGTTGGCAGCCAAGTTGAAGCATGGAGAATAGTCTAGAAAGTAAAAGAATTATGTAGCCAAGGTAGTAGAGTGGAGAGCTATGTCGGCTAGAACAACTATAAATAGGCATGAAGTCATGCATTGTATAACCAATCAAGAAGTGTGTCAACAAGAAGAGTGTGAATAAGTAGAGTGAGCTAGAGAGTTAGTAGCTCTTGTGAGAAGTGTAAGTGAAGTGAGAAAGAGTCTTTGTAAGAATTTGTCTTTCCTTTGAGAGTTGTCTTATTGTAATATTTTGTGAGTCTAATACAAGTAAATTGTTTACTTGTTTTGTCTCCAACAAGTCTAAATTAGAGTTGTGTACTCTAAATTCTCTCAACAATTGGTATCAGAGCGGACGGTCAGATGACTGATTCTGCGGGAGCTTCTTTGAGTCGTGAAGAGTTTGTCTCTACAAGTTTGCATATTTAGTTCAAGCTTGTTCTGGACCTGCCGGAATTCTGCCGACACGATGAGTGATCTTCACGTAGTTGGAGGAATCACAAAGCTCAACAACAAAAATTACAACATGTGGGCGACATGCATGGAGTCTTATCTGCAAGGTCAAGATTTTTGGGATGTCGTCGGGGGCAACGATGTCGCACAACCACGAGAAGACAGGAGCGATGCTTTGCGTAAGTGGAAGATCAAAGCAGGTAAAGCCATGTTTGCCCTAAAGACAACAATTGAAGAAGAAATGTTGGAGCACATAAGGAAAGCCAAAACACCAAAGGAAGCATGAGACACCTTTGCAACACTCTTTTCAAAAAGGAATGACACAAGACTACAACTTCTTGAGAACGAGCTGCTATCCGTTGCACAACGCGACATGACGATTGCTCAGGACTTCCACAAGGTAAAGTCCATATGCCGTGAAATTTCTGATTTAGATCCTACTGCTGCTATTGTGGAGTCTAGGATAAAAAGGATAATTATCCATGGTCTAGACCCGAATACCGAGGCTTGGTTGCTGCTCTACAAGGGTAGCCTACTCAACCATCACTTGTTGAGTTTGAAAATTTGCTTGCCGATCAAGAAGCTATGGCTAAGCAAATGGGAGGGGTCTCGTTAAAAGGTGAGGAGGAAGCGCTCTACACCAACAAAAGTAAAGGCAACTTCAAGCAGCACTTTGGTAGTAGATCTAAAAGAGATGGTGACAAGGCGAAAGGTCATCAAGGAGAAGGAAGTTCTCGGCCAGGGGAAGCTTCAAAGTTTCACTGCAACCGTGGTCAATCCAAGAATAATAAAATATTCGAAGGTAAATGCTACAACTGCGGAAAGAAGGGCCACATAGCGAAAGATTGTTGGTCCAACAAAAGGCCTGCTGAGAGTAATACCTGCTACTTCCAACTCAAAGGAGAAAAGTGAGGATGATTGGGACGCGGAAGCATCTCTCGCTATAGAGGAAGAGGAGAAAGCTCTCACTGTGACGTCACCTGAAAGGATTGACTACAAGAATGATTGGATTATCGACTCAGGCTGCTCAAATCACATGACAGGTGATAAAAGAGAAGCTGGAGAACCTGAACTGAGTACAAGGGCAATCGTGTGGTAGTGACTGCCAACAACTCAAGGTTACCGATAACCCACATCGGTAAGAAGGAGTAGCACCACGATACAATTCTAACCATGTGCCGCTTCAAGATGTCTACCATGTTCCAGGCATGAAGAAGAATCTGCTTTCAGTGGCACAACTGACATCATCAGGCCACTATGTCCTGTTCGGTCCAAGAGATGTGAAGGTGTATCAAGACCTCAAGATCTCTAGGGATGGCGACAATGGAGGGACGACGACTGGAGTCAGTCTACGTAATGTCAGCAAAGTCTGCATATGTAGACAAGACAAGAAAGAACGAGACAGGCAGATTTATGACACATGAGATTGAGCCACGTTAGCTATCACAAGCTAAGCGTGATGATGAAGAAGTCAATGCTCAAGGGTCTGCCTCAGCTTGATGTGAGAACAGATACGGTCTGTGCAGGATGCCAATATGGTAAAGCGCATCAACTACCATATGAGGAGTCCAAGTTCAAAGCAAAAGCACCATTAGAGTTAATCCATTCTGATGTGTTCGAGCCTGTTAAGCAACCATCGATTAGCGGGATGCGATACATGGTGACATTCATTGATGACTTCTCCAGGTATGTGTGGGTTTTCTTTATGAAAGAAAAATCCGACACATTTTCAAAGTTTAAAGAGTTTAGAGAGGTAGTTGAAGGAGAAGTGGGGAAAAAGATTATCTGCTCTACGCACAGATAATGGAGGAGAATATACCTCGAATGAATTCTACCAGTATCTACGAGAGTCTCGCATACGTCATCAATTCACATGTGCCAACACGCCACAACAGAATGGAGTAGCAGAGAGAAAGAACCGGCATCTTGCAGAGATATGTCGAAGCATGCTACATGCCAAGAATGTGCCAGAAAGGTTTTGGGCTGAAGCTATGAGAACTGCAGCCCATGTGATCAACAAACTTCCTCAACCAAGGTTAGAATTTGTTTCGCCCTTCGAGAAACTGTGGAATATGAAACCTACAGTTAGTTACTTTCGAGTATTCGGCTGTGTGTGCTACGTATTTGTTCCAAGTCATCTACGTAGCAAGTTTGACAAAAAGGCAATCGGATGTATCTTTGTGGGATACGCCAGCCAGAGAAAAGGGTGGAAGTGTTGTGACCCTACAAATGGAAGGTGCTACACATCACGAGATGTGGTGTTCGATGAAGCATCATCTTGGTGGTCCCTAGAAAATGAGGTGTTACCAGACTCAAGAGAAATTGAAGATAAGCTGCAACAGA
This sequence comes from Prunus fruticosa, assembly GCA_018703695.1. Taxonomy (NCBI): domain Eukaryota; kingdom Viridiplantae; phylum Streptophyta; class Magnoliopsida; order Rosales; family Rosaceae; genus Prunus; species Prunus fruticosa. The sequence continues at coordinate 49,829,530 of CM031917.1, forward strand.
AGTTGGGGGAGCAAATTGTTCCAATCGAACCGAGTTCAAATGAGCATGAAGATTTGCTTGACGGTGACGATGACGAGCAAGAAGTTACTCAGAATCCTTGGCAAACTGGTGTACATCAACAAACACTAGAAGAAGTTAGACCCAGTGAAGTGGAAATACCAACTCCCAGTCACAACCCAGAAGGTCAACAAGAGTACGGAAGCAAAATCCCAAATACGCCAACGCAGCCATAGCAGAAGAAAACGGTTGAACCTGAAACATTTGAAGAAGCATCACAGAGTTCCAAATGGGTTAAAGCTATGGGTGAAGAAATCACTGCACTTGAGCAAAATCAGACTTGGGATTTGGTGCCAAAGCCAAGAGATGTGAAACCCATATCCTGCAAATGGGTGTACAAGATCAAGCGTCGTCCCTGATGGATCGGTCGAGAGGTACAAGGCTCGATTGGTGGCTCGAGGTTTCTCTCAGCAGTATGGACTAGATTATGATGAAACATTTAGTCTGGTGGCAAAGCTTATGATCGTACGAGTCTTGCTTGCACTTGCGGCCAACAAAGATTGGAACCTGTACCAGATGGATGTGAAGAATGCATTTCTGCATGGGGAGTTAGATCGGGAAATCTACATGACTCAACCAATGGGCTTTGAGAACGAAGTCCATCCCGAGTATGTGTGCAAGCTGAAAAAGGCACTTTACGGATTAAAGCAAGCACCAAGAGCATGGTACGGTAAGATTGCTGAGTTTCTCTCCCGAAGTGGTTATTCAGATGACTCATGCAGATTCCAGTTTATTGTCAAAGCTAATGGAGGAAAATTAGCTATCGTGCTGGTATACGTGGATGATCTAATCATCACTGGTGATGATGAGGAAGAAATTCACCGGACGAAGGAGAATTTGTCAGTTCGTTTTAGATGAAAGAACTGGGATAACTCAAGCACTTTCTTGGGCTAGAGGTCGATCGCACACAAGAAGGGATATTTCTGTGTCAACAGAAATATGCAAAAGATTTGTTGCAAAAGTTTGGGATGCTTGAATGCAAACCAATCTCAACGCCGATGGAGACCAATGTCAAGATGTGCGCTTATGAAGGCAAAGACTTGGAAGACGTAACGATGTATCGACAATTGGTGGGTAGTCTAATCTACTTGACATTGACTCGGCCTGACATTTCATATGCAGTTGGTGTGATGAGTCGATACATGCAAAATCCAAAGAAGTCTCATTTGGACAGGTTTCGACGAATCCTGAGGTATGTGAAAAGTACAATTGACTATGGTCTGTTGTACAAGAAAGGTGAAGATTGCAAGCTAGTTGGTTATTGTGATGCTGACTATGCGGGAGATCATGATACTCGTCGATCAACTACCGGGTATGTGTTTAAGCTCCGGGTCAGGAACAATTTCTTGGTGCGGTGAGGAGACAGCCGACAGGTATCTTTGTCAACCACTGAAGCTGAGTACAAGCAGGCAGCAATGGCAGTTCAAGAGATCACGTGGCTAACACAACTGATGAATGATCTACATCAACTGGTAGATTATTCTGTTGCGTTATCCTCGACAATCAATCGGCAGTTCGTTGGCGGAAAATCCAGATTTTCACGCAAGAACCAAACACGTGGAAATACACTACCATTTTATCAGAGAGAAGGTTCTGCAAGAAGAGATTGAGATGAGACATATCAATACAGATGATCAAGTTGCGGACTTATTCACAAAAGGTTTGAACACAGGAAAGTTTGAAAATTTTCGACGACAGCTCAATATGGTGCAAAGAATGTAAGCTGGTGTTGAGGGGGAGTGTTAAAATCAACACCAGCCCAATGACAGAACTCAGCCCAAGGAAATAAAGCCTAGAGAAGGAAGTCATCACTTGAACTAGACAATTATAGAAAAATCTGGAAAAGTGAAGGAAGTTCCACTGACCTAGTAACTAGTATTGTAATAGAATAATGTAGATAATTCTAGAAAGTTACATAGGCTATGTCGGCTAGGAATTATGGAAAGCTAAACAAGTTGGCAGCCAAGTTGAAGCATGGAGAATAGTCTAGAAAGTAAAAGAATTATGTAGCCAAGGTAGTAGAGTGGAGAGCTATGTCGGCTAGAACAACTATAAATAGGCATGAAGCCATGCATTGTATAACCAATCAAGAAGTGTGTTAACAAGAAGAGTGTGAATAAGTAGAGTGAGCTAGAGAGTTAGTAGCTCTTGTGAGAAGTGTGAGTGAAGTGAGAAAGAGTCTTTGTAAGAATTTGTCTTTCCTTTGAGAGTTGTCTTGTTGTAATATTTTGTGAGTCTAATACAAGTAAATTGTTTACTTGTTTTGTCTCCAACAAGTCTAAATTAGAGTTGTGTACTCTAAATTCTCTCAACATTTATGTATGGGAAATTAGGACGCCCCATTTATTCTGGCAAGTGTCAAGCTTCTCATCAATGGCATATAGGAAAAAGCCGATGAACCTTAAATGTCAACATCCACATTTCCTTTTCACAAGGGGAAAGGGATAACACTTGATCATATTCATCATGTTTTAGTTATTAATTAATTGTTAGTATAAGCAATTTAAATATTATAAATCACACACTGCATCTGCACTGATGATGACTAGAAAAATAAAAGGGTATCATTGTTGATGTTTATTGACTAACAGTGCTCTAGCTACCCAGAAATGCCATGTGAACGGTCAATGATTCCTACAATTAATGCCATAATAAATTAACATTTCACAATTAGAGACGAATAATAAAACCAAACATATCGTATATTTCACAGAGAAAACAAATACAAGCTTTCAAATAACTAGTGTGGCCTGCAAGTAGTTTATTTTTCTTTTTTCTTCTCGGGGTAGCTTAGCTGCCATGGCATTAGACCTAGAGTTTTGTTTATAATGGTGGACCATGTCTTGGTTAGGGAGAAGTGGTGAACAGTCGAGGCCTTGGCATGTAAGACAGTCCTGGAATCTTTAATCTCTGGTAAAAAGATCAAACTCGATCTCAAATCAAATAGCCACTCCACTGGGAAATTTCTTGTGTTTGTAGTTATTTGATAACAATCATTTTCGTCACAAAAGTAAAATTCAAAATTAAACTTTTGTTATTGATATTTGATAATGAAAATTATTGACAACTATTGGCTCTGACCAAACAAAAGAAGAAAAAGCGCGTGGTTAAGAGCATTTACCCCTTATCGGAGGTCCCGTATATCGTTTGTATAAAAATAAAAACCACCAACCATTGATTCTTGTATTTTTGTTTATTTGGACCTCGGCCCATTTATAATAGCTAAGGCCATCTACATAGGTCCAGTTTGTTGTGTTATTAGTAAACGAGGCCCATAAGAAGGAACCGGGTCAAGTTGAGGGAAGCCTAGATCCGAATAGATGGCTGCTCTCAAGTCGTCACCCAACTCTAGTGGAGATCGCAGTGTCCCTAGTCTGAGACGGAGAAAGAGAGAGGAGGAGAAATGACGGTGTTTCACTTCTTCAACTGCGCGATTCTGACGTTTGGCCCTCACGCCGTCTACTACTCCGCCACCCCCCTGTATGCCCACTAACTCTTCTCTTTTACTTATTTCTATATATCCATTCGGATCTTATGCTCTCATAAATCATATCCAATTCAGTTCATCTTCTTTTCCAAATCAAACCCTAATCAATTATATGATTTAATTGTGCAGATCGGAGTACGATACACTTGGGACCTCTGTCAAAGCAGCTCTTGTTTATCTGGGAACAGCTTTAGTGAAGGTTCGTTACTGTTCATAGTCAATAACAAAGGAGCTATACGTACAATATCACGTTCTAGTAATTTTCATCTTGTGCCAATGGGGCAAAGCTTCCTAACACTTCCAGCAATGGCTGCTAATTGTTTTTCATTGTTAAATCTATGTTCTGCAGCTCGTTTGTCTGGCCACTTTTCTGAAGGTATCCGACAATGAAAGCTTCGATCCATATCAGGTACTTGGGTCTTTGATTTTAGTTGAAATGTATATTTCCTTATAGAAATCTCCACATTTCAATAAGTCCATGCTACTTGCCACGCTTGATTTGGCTTCTTTCGAATTGAAAACATTTACTTTTCTTTCTCTCGTGGATTGTGGCTTTGACTGTGAGTGTAACCAACAACTTAATAATGCATATCTTTGTATTCAGGAATTTTTGAAAGCTCTGATTGGTTTTATAGACGTTGCTGGCCTTTACTTTGCTTTGACTCAGTTGACCCACAGGAATATCTCTCAAAATCATAAATTCCAAGCGGTAGGACTTGGTGAGTAAAACATGATCAAGCCCACCAAAAAGGAAAAATATCAGTTTCTCTTCCCTTGATTTCTAGTTTAATTTTGAACCTTTTACCATGATAGTGTAGTGTATTGAATAGGACCCTCTTTTTCCCTGTTGGCAGGATGGGCTTTTGCTGATTCCGTTCTCCATAGATTGGCACCGCTGTGGGTGGGTGCTAGAGGACTAGAATTTACCTGGGATTACATTCTTCAAGGCCTCGAAGCAAATGCCAATCTGGTATACACTCTTTTCTTTCTTGTTTGCATTGTAGTCTTCTTAGCTGCCCTGTCAGCCTTCATCCTCAGTCATAGGTTTGTGGATATAAATTGCTGAAATTTCCGTTCTGAGTCTGAAAGTTCATATAATGAATTTTTGTTAATCATATCTCAGACGATGGATATGTAAACTTGGCTAACATAATTCTGCCCTTTTTTAATCTTTAATTTGGATTTTGGAGTAGATTTGCCTTTCTATGTTATTAAGTTACAGCTCTCTCCCTTTATGCAGGTCTTGAGCATCTCCCTTGCTGCATTGGGCTCTTTGATGTGGCTGCGGAAAAACAAGCCTAAGACGCTGATTCCTATAATATACACCTGTGCAGGGATCGTGGCAACCATGCCATCTATCACAAGGTCTACTCCTTCCCTTAATTCTACCACTACTTGAAAAATTCTGTGCTTTAGTCTATTGCTATGACACATGGATACTTGGGGTACTCATGCCTCTCAAAATTCTCTCTCCCAAAAACTTCTGATCCTAATTCTGACAATTAGGGCTGGTCTTGTTCATCAATTGTCAAATGTAACAACTAGAGTGCACTTTTTTACTTTTCCCTTTCCGTCTAACTCATTTATTGTTTTTGCAGCTATCTGAGGCGAGGCCTGGGTTGGCACTTTCCAGAGGTTGTAGGGTTTCAACTCTTTACCTCTCTGGTCATGGCCTTCATCAGTTGGCAGCTCTTTGCCGCATGTCAGAGACCTTCTGCCTGAAGCAACCAATTATAAGCCCCAACACTGGACTATCAGTCAGCGAAGGTCTTGTGGATCAGAATATCATCCATTCTCCTTCGTATGGTTACCGTGTGGTTTCATTTTTTTAGATCATTGATATTTAGAGATTCTTTTTTATATCTAATTTTGATCAGCGGACCCTTACTCACATTGCAAACTGAGAGAGTATCCAGTATAACATCAAATCAGTTTCTATGGGTGAACTTGTCTGGAGTTTCAATGGAAGTTGAGATAAGTGGGTTTATATCTCATATTTCAACTTTTGTGAATTTTGCAACACACATCTAAACGCAAATTTTATTTGTCTAATCTTGTTCTTAAGACTAGTATGACCTTGTTTTCTGTATTTGCAAGTTGAAATATGATCCCACAGATTGCAAATTGTTGTATGGTTGACCATTAGCAGTGGCCCTGAAATTAGTTGCATGATAAATAATCTACATCGTGCTCAGATTTGACGAAACTCATTTGTTTGACAGTTCCCCCGAAAATATCCCCGTTTGACAGTTCGGAATAATATTATGAACTAATCACAAATACAACCAAACTTAATAGAACAGCTAGATGAGTGGACAACAAAGATTCAGCAAACATATTCGTTTTATCTGGTACTCTCATCACAGTAGATTTCTCTGCAAAACGCTTCTCTTCGGAAAGAGAAGAACAATTCCAACTGCAACACTTGAACTCTACATAGGCAAGTTGTAGATGTTGCAATGTGAAAACTTGCAGTTAACTAACTGGCTATAGGGTTTTTACTGGACTTCCGGGGCAGAATGCCTGAAAGAACCTCGACAGAAGGGCCTTCGCCTCTGACTCTGAAAATATGAAGTAGTATCACACCTTGCTTCACAAACTCAAAAATGATGGTGTCCCCATGTGAAATCTGGTTTGTGTCTCGACATGTCTTCCATCCTCTTGTCATCACCAAACGACCATCAGAGGTGACATCAAGTTGAACAAGCCATGATCTCCCTGTTCGATCTTTAAGCATTATAGTCTCTTTGATCAAAATGCCTTCAGAGCTCATAAGTCCTTCAGTTACGGCTATAGACTTTGGAATCAACTGAAAACAAAAACATGTACTGATCAGATGCTTAATCAGAAAAGGTCTTCATATATTTTTGGGTGACCAAAAGACTCACTAAACTATATAGATTATGGGGCTTAAAAGTTTTTGTAAAACACGCATTCTCCGATTTGAACAAGGTGGGCCCCCCAGTTGATTTTTCTGCCAAATGATCACTTGCAGGCCTCTTGCCTGCTGCTTTTACATCCTTCTCGCAACAAGTTTTGTCATAGATGGTGACCTTAAACTCTGAGCCACCATCATAATAGAAAATCAGAAAGTCCTCAAGTTCTATAAAATGATCCTTCACAAAACCAGGCCAACCCTTACGGAAGAACAAGCCATCCCGTCTCTGTTCCAGTTCCACGGCCCAACATTTTCCACTAGGGCCTCTGAGAGTACATTTGCCAAGTCTTCGTCCATTGAAGTTCTTGATAAATGCAGGTGGTATACGCTGCAAAAGTTTATAGCTTTTAGAAAAAGCCAAAAAGAAAGCAAGAAAAAAAAGCTTGTACATTTTCAGGCTATGAAATTAACACAAGGGCGTACACAAAAGGAAACCAGAAAAGAGGTGAAGATGTTACCAGATGCTGAGAGAAGTCATCACCAACGAGGAGCGTTCTAAAGGATGGCCTTTTTAGCGGACACTTGAGCTTCTTGTCCATTTTAAATCTGAAATGTATTATGAGTTGCCTTTGAGATGATTCTTAGAGTTCAAATGAAAGCCAAATGGGCAACCAGGGCTGGGTTGAATTTTAAACACAAGAAACCCGTTGGAGAATCGAGATTAGGATATTACTATATTACCTACACAAGAAACTTAATAAGGTACTTGAGGTTTCAATAACCTTGGAGAAAACATGAAATACTGTGGAATGCATAACGAAATTTCCACCATTACGCATCTAGTTTGGGCAGTTTACTCCTACAGAACTAAGTTGTTTACAGACTCTGCAGATAAATATGGGTTTGAAATGCAGGAATTACCAGGAATTAGATTGTAAATCTTCCCCAGATCAGACTTTCACATGATAGAAAACAAATCGTATAAGAAACATAGTAAACTAGCTAGCTTGCGTTGTTTATCTCTGTATTTAAAAAGAAAAATAGCTAGCTTGCGTTGTTTATCTCTGTATTTAAAAAGAAAAATAGTCGGCAAGTCGGGATACGCATACCATGTAGAAGGCACTCTGTGGAGGTAAGATATACCGACAACTCAAAAGTTCAGCCTCCAGATCTTCACCGGCCTGATTAACGACTTAAACACAGGGAATGCACGTTGTTCACAGTATTGAATAATAGAGGCACCTCAGACAACAGAGTAGGGAGTCTATTTGAGAATGATAAAGGAGCATGGACTTTAAATAATGGAGTCAAGAAATGTCAAATGACAATTGAGTTGAAACGAGATAACAAATGACTAAACCGAAAGGACGAGACTCGGAAAATCCATCAGTTTTTTGCCATTTTCATAACGTGGTTTTGTTTTATCCTTTGGGCGTCTCTTGGCTGTCACGTAACACTTACATGCTCAGACCATAGGACATGACAACTTACTGTATCAGTACGGTACCTTCCAGTCCCCTGCAACTCAAGCTGCCTACGTCAACTTTTAATTATCTTCCTGAAATATGGTTCTATTGGGTCGTTTTCTTAGCTGCCCTTTTATTTATATTTTACAATAATAAGAATATATAAATATGGAGGTTTTTTCGCTTCTCCATATCATATGGAGTTGGACAATCGGAGACGAAGCAAAACAAAATATGAAGTGGGCTTAAGGGGTTTTTTCTTCTCCATATCATATAAAGAACAAGCCATCCCGTCTCTGTTCCAGTTCCACGGCCCAACATTTTCCACTAGGGCCTCTGAGAGTACATTTGCCAAGTCTTCGTCCATTGAAGTTCTTGATAAATGCAGGTGGTATACGCTGCAAAAGTTTATAGCTTTTAGAAAAAGCCAAAAAGAAAGCAGGAAAAAAAAGCTTGTACATTTTCAGGCTATGAAATTAACACAAGGGCGTACACAAAAGGAAACCAGAAAAGAGGTGAAGATGTTACCAGATGCTGAGAGAAGTCATCACCAACAAGGAACATTCTAAAGGATGGCCTTTCTACTGGACACTTTAGCTTCTTATCCATTTGAAATCTGAAATGTATTATGAGTAATCTCATAGAGCGGTGCCTGCCAGACCCGCCCGAGTTCAACAAGTGACTGTTCAACTCCAGGAGACGATGTTGAAGGACCCAAATTCCCCTTCAAATAGCTCACAGACTCTAAAAGCAGAAAAGGGTCTCACTTCCTGCAATAATCAACATCAAAACGAACACTGAGGCTCCGTTTGGAAAATCCCAAAAACGTTGAAGTTTCAAACTTGCAATCGTACTAAGGGCAGTGACTATGGTTGAGAGGCTGAGGTTTCTTCTCCTTCCGCTTTCGCTTTCTAGAATTTGAAGAAACCATAGCCTCTTGACCAGCGTGTTTAGAGTCAAACTGAGAGAGTATTCAGTAAAACATCGAATCAGTTTCTATGGGAGATAAGTAGGTTAAACTTTTTTGTGAATTTTGCAACGCTGACATCTAAACGAGAATTTTGTTTATCTAATCATGTTCTTAAGACTAGTATAGTATGACCTTATTTTTTGTATTTGCAAATTGAAATATGATCCCACAGATTGCTAATTGTTGTATGATTTACCATTAGCAGTGCCCCTGGAATTAGTTACATGATAAATACTCTCCATCGTGCTCAGATTTCACGAAACTCGTTTGTTTTCTTTTCCCCTGAAAATATCTCCGTTTGACAGTTCTGGATCTATAATATTATGAGCTTGAAATCACAAATACAACCAAACTTAACAGAACAGCTAGATGAGTGGCAAGTTGTAGATGTTTGCATGTGAAAAATTGCAGTCGAGTCAACTAACTGGCTTTAGGTTTTTGACTTCCGGGGTTGCGAGCCTGAAAGAACCATAGAAGAGCTATTATTGCCTTTGCCTCTCAAAATATGAACTAGTATCACACCTTTGTTCACAAACTCAGAAACAATGTCGTCCCCAAGTGAAATCTGGTTTGCCTTCCGGCATGTTGTCCATCATCATCAAACGACCATCTGGCTTGAGATAAAGGTGAGTAAGGCATTATTGAATTTCTAAAGAGTTGTATTTTGTATTATCAAATCATAATGTATTACAATTGTGCAGAGATATATATAAAGGAGACAAACCCTCCTACATGAGACTTAGGGAAGGTAAACGGCAGCCCCTTTAATTAAGAACAACCTTCTATACAAAGAGTTCCTAAACACAAGAAAGAGAACTACATGGGGAACGGCAATACACAGACAAACAAAAAACGTTGGACAACTTCCAATACAATGCTGGCACGCTGGACAACTTCCAATACACCCCTCAAGCTGGATCCAGAAGGTTGATGGATCCAAGCTTGGACAGAAGCCTTTGAAATTGATGAGAAGCCAAAGGTTTGGTGAATATGTCGGCCAACTGATTCGAAGCTTCTTGTATAATGGGTCTGAATCACCTGTACTGGACTTGTTCCCGAACATAATGACAGTCAACTTCGATGTGTTTCGTTCTCTCATGAAACACTGGGTTTGATGCTATGTGCATTGCTGCCTGGTTATCACAGAATAAGGACATAGGATGAGTTGTAAACACACCTAAATCACATAGAAGACCCTTTAGCCATATCAGTTCACACGCAGTTGAGGCCATTGCTCGGTATTCAGCTTCGGCACTTGAAATTGCGATGACAGTTTGCTTTTTACTCTTCCATGTGACCAGGTTCCCACCTACGAAAGTACAGGTAACCAGTTGTGGACTTGCGATCAATTGCGTTTCCTGCCCAATCAGCATCGCAATATCCCATGATTTGGGTGTTCTCATTCTTATTCATGATGATGCCACGACCCACAGACCCTTTTAAGTAGCGTAGGATCCTTTTAACAAGGTTCAAATGTTCGACTGTGGGAGATTGCATGAATTGGCTTGCGATACTCACTGAATATGTTATGTCAGGTCTGGTGATTGTTAGGTAGATCAACTTACCAACAAGTCTTTGATAATAGCTTATATTCGTGAGTGGCGTGCCCTCCAAGCTGAGTTTAAGCTTGCTATCAAGGGGAGTTATTGCTGGTTTAGCATTGCTCATGTTAGCTTTCTTGAGCAGATCTATAACATACTTTCTTTGATTAAGAAATAATCCCTTGTGTGAAGTTGCCATTTCTATTCCAAGAAAATACTTCAAAACACCAAGGTCTTTAATTGCAAACCTTTGTTGAAGTGATTGTTTGAGCTTGGAGATCTCTTCAGCATTATCACCTGTAATTATTAAGTCATCGACATAGATCAACACAACTAATTTTCCCACAGCTCCAGTGAGAACAAACAATGATGAATCAGCATTACTTCTTTTGAAACCAATACTCTGAAGAACTGAACTTAGCTTGGCATACCAAGCTCGAGGAGATTGTTTCAGTCCATAAATTGATTTGTGCAATTTGCACACTAAATCAGGTTCATTGTTTTGAGGATGTCCTGGTGGCAATTTCATGTAGACTTCTTCTTCGAGATCACACGTGCAAAAAAGCATTCTTCACGTCCATCTGATACATGGACCATCCCTTGTTGACCGCAACAGACAATAGAACCCTAACTGAGTTCATTTTCGCAACATGTGCAAATGTTTCTTTGTAATCCACCTCGAATGTTTGAGTGAATCCCGAGCCACCAGCCTTGCTTTATGCCTCTCAATGGAACCATCTGAATTAAATTTGATCTTATAGATCCACTTACAACCCACTGCCCTTTTTCCTTTTGGAAGTTTGGTGATGCTCCAGGTTTGGTGCTGGTCTAGAGCTTTAAGTTCTTCTTGCATTGCCTCTTTCCACACAGCATGATTGTTAGCCTCATGAAAATTTTGAGGCTCACTGTAACTTGAAATATTGTTTAGAAATGCAGCATGTGAGGGAGTCACCTTTTGGTATGATACACAATGGGAGATCGGATGCTTGGGTTTGTAGGTGACAAAATCTTGAAACCTTGTGGGGGGTTGTCTATCACGCATAGGATTGCGTCTGGTGGTGCTGTAAGTGTTGTCTCACACTCATTCAAATCTTCAGATACATCTTGAAGTTCACCTTGGTTGTCACCATCCTCATGCAGTGTCTCATCAGGCTGAGTGGCTTCATTGTTACTCTCAGTGAATGGTACACTGAGACTTTTATTTGTTGAAGCATAAGGAATGTTGAGCTCAATTCTTGGTAGAGGAAACAAATCCAAGACACACTCCCCTTGAATTGTGGTTTCAAGTAACTTGCTGTAAAAAGGATTAGTTTCATGGAATCGAACATCTTTAGACACAATCATTTTTCTCAGTTGGGGATTATAGCACTTATATCCCTTTTGTGTTGATGAATAACCAAGAAAGATGCATTTAACAGCTCTAGGGTCCAATTTATCTCGATGATGAGGTTGGACATGAACAAAACAAATACAACCAAAGACTCTAAGATGTGAAATATCAACTTTTCTTCCTTTCATGACCTCTATGGGAGATTTAAAGCCCAAGACTCGGCTAGGTAGTCTATTAATGAGGTAAGCAGTTGCCATGACTCCTTGAGACCAAAATCTCTTTGGTACATTCATTTGTAGCATTAAAGCTCTAGTTTTTTCAAGTAAATCACGGTTTTTTCTTTCGGCTATGCCATTTTGTTGAGGAGTGCCAACACAACTTGTTTGATGCATGATGCCATGATTGCTCAAATATTGTGTCATGACATGGGACATATATTCGGTGCCATTGTCAGACCTTAAGGTTTGAATTTGAGAAGAGAAATGGTTTGTAACAAGATTATGAAAATCCTTAAACACTTCCATAACTTCGTTTTTAGACTTTAAAAGGTACAACCATGTGGCTCTAGAGAAATCATCCACAAAAATTACAAAATTCTTAAAACCATCAAAAGATTCACTCGTTGGCCCCCATACATCTGAATGAACAAGTTCAAACATCTTACTAGCCCTGGATAAAGATGAGCTAAAAGGTAGTCTAGTGGCCTTAGACATATGGCAGGTTTCACATGAAATGGAATCCTTCCCTAGGTTTGGCAACAAGGTTGACAAAATAGGTTGCGAAGGATGAGCTAAACGTTGATGCCACCATTGGTTATCTTGAAGCGAGGTGGACTTGGCTTGAAAAACTCTGGGACTGCTCTTTGATATGTAATAGAGGCCATCTAGGAAAAACCCTTTACCAATCGTCTTCTTGGTGACGCAATCCTGAAAAATGACATTGTGAGGAGAGAAGATGGCTAAACAATTCAAGTTATTGGTGATTTTTCCCCAGATAGCAGTTGAAATGGAAAGGAAGGAACATATAAGGCCACTGACTCAATTTTATCTGACATCAAATTGATTTTTCCCTTTCCCAAGACATCAGCACTCTCACCATTTGCAATTGAGACTTGAGAAGGTTTTGATAATTTTTCAAACTTATGAAACTTAGACACATGGTTGGTCATGTGATCTGTGGCACCCGAATCTACAACCCAAAAATCATGCAACATATTTACATTAAGAGCAGTTTTGAAAGCATTCATGACACCTTGCCTGTCTTGTTGAGGTATGTGTTCATGTCTGCCAGAAAACCAGCAAACTTGCCTAGCAACGCTGACGAGTTTCCATCTTCAATACTGGTTGTATGGTTACTTCCAGCCCCTCCATTTTTGCTTTGAAGATACGATGCAAACTCATTTATAAGTGCAGTTGGATTTGCTGTGAAGTTCTTGAGTGTATCAGATCCATTGAAGATGGAGACGGATGCATGGTTGGCTCTGTGTGTAGTACGATTCAGCCTTTGTGAGCCCTTGTTTTCTTTCATGAAATTAGGTTTTAATTCTGGGTGCAAAATCCAACATGTCTCCTTAACATGACCAGGGTAGTTACAGTGTTGGCACTTCAAGTTTGGATGCTTCCCTCTGGTACTTCCTCTCGTTGGTTAGATAAGCCCTTGCTTTAGATACATTGGCCTTTGTACCAATGTTCATGACTTTTCTACGTACTTCTTCACGTTGAATAGTTGAACATACACTGGTGAAGGAAGGGAGTTCGGTGTTCATGAGTATGTGGCTTCGTAGGTCTTCATATTCTGAGTCAAGACTGGACAAGAGTTGAAATATCTTGTCTTCTTCAGCCCTCTTTAGTAACGTAGAAGCATTAGTTGTATGCGGGCGATATGTTTCCAGCTCATTCCACATGCTCTTCATGCTACCTAGAAGTTGTACAAAAGGCTTTCCTTCTTGTTGCAGGTTGGAGATGTCCTTCTTCAATTGGAAAACGCGTGCAGCATTGTTAAACTGCTGTACATTTCCTTGACAGTCTCCCATAGCTTGGATGATGATTCAGAGTAACTGAATATTTCAGCTAGTTTACGTTCCATAGAATTTAGGAGCCACGACATAACCAGCTGATCTTTGCTAAGCCAGGATTCATAAGTTGATGAAGAAGCATCAGGGGCTTCGATGCTTTCATTTATGAATCCTAACTTGGACCTTCCTCCTAGAGCAAGAGATCCTGCTCTCGACCAGGGCAAGTAGTTAAACTCATTCAACAAGACTGAGCTTAATCTTTGATTTGGATTTACATCCACCTAGACAAATTCACGGATGAAGGAACTTGTGAACTTTCTGCTTCAGACCCAAAAGGATTATCTTCAGCCATTTTGAAGGTTGAAGGAGATCAGATAGAAGTAACGCAGAAGCAGATTATTTTCCCCCTCTGATACCATATTGAATTTCTAAAGAGTTGTATTTTGTATTATCAAATCATAATGTATTACAATTGTGCAGAGATATATATAAAGGAGACAAACCCTCCTACATGAGACTTAGGGAAGGTAAACGGCAGCCCCTTTAATTAAGAACAACCTTCTATACAAAGAGTTCCTAAACACAAGAAAGAGAACTACATGGGGAACGGCAATACACAGACAAACAAAAAACGCTGGACAACTTCCAATACAATGCTGGCACGCTGGACAACTTCCAATAGGCATGATCTCCCTGTTTGATCTTGAAGCATTATAGTCTCTGCCAAAACATGAGAAGTTAGGATATGAAAATGAGAGAAGATAATTTTCTGGTTTTCAACTTGTATTCAGTTTTCATTGATTGATCTTTTTATTACAAGCAAGCATATTTATACAAGTAGAAGTACAAGTAAGACAAAATACCTTGAGCTCCCAACCTTTGAATTCCCAAGGTCAAGCCTACCAAATTAGGCAACCAAACCATTCTTCCCTAAATTAAGGTAGGCTCCTAACCTAATTCTACCAATCCCATTAATGACTAAACAAACTAATTCATTAATGAGCTAGTAGACTAATTCAACATATGACAACTGCTAACACTCCCCCTCAAGTTGGTGCATAGATATCACCAATGCCCAACTTGCCAAGAGAGTTGTGGAAAGCTATAACAAGAGACTTCATTCATTAATATGTCTGCATCGAGCTTCTTCTTAATAAAATGTCGATCCACTTCAACATGCCCCCTCACGTGGGACCACTACATGGTGGGCCACACGTGGAGCAAAGGCCACATCGAAGTTAATCATTTCGGTCTGTCGGTGGCAACACC
This sequence comes from Prunus fruticosa, assembly GCA_018703695.1. NCBI lineage: Eukaryota > Viridiplantae > Streptophyta > Magnoliopsida > Rosales > Rosaceae > Prunus > Prunus fruticosa. Next base: position 49,844,542 of record CM031917.1, read on the forward strand.
AAATCCAAGTGCAGCCGGTTGGTCGGTAGATCACATAAACCATGCGAATAAGGCAAAGGCAAAGCAAAGAACACAGAAACCCTGTGAACACGGCAAAGGTAAGGTAAAGGACAGAGAAACCCTGTGAACACGACAAGGACACAGAAACTCTGTGAACACGGCAAAGGTAAGGTAAAGGACACAGAAACCCTGTGAACACGGCAAGGACACAACCAAACCCTAAAATAGGGAAAGGCACGTCAAGGTAAAACCAAACCCTAAACAAAATAGGATAAGGCAAGATAAGGCAAATAAAGGTCAAGCAAAGGCAAGGTGGCACGACAAAGGCAAGGGCAACCAAACCCCAAAAAATAGGATAAGGCAAGGTAAAGCAAAGGCAAGGTCAACGGGCATGACCACATCGGAAACACACCGATAAAGTCAAGAACATGGTAGAAGCAACAACAACATTGTCCTCAACAAGCGACAACAACACTGGCAGCGAGCAAGAGCAACACTGGCACCAGCAAGAGCAATATAAGGCACTGGCACTAGCAAGACAAGGCATGGGGACAACTGTGGGAGGAGCAACAGGAGAGGCAACTTCTCTTCACTCCCCCTCTCCCCTGAAGAGAAGGGGTCGATGGAGCCATATGATCAGTGGCACTGGCACAGTGAGAGAAATCTAAGACACTGGCACCAGGTAAGAGCAATAGGTAGGCAGCAACAACAACACTAGCAGCATCACAAATACTTCCATTATTGCAGACATAACTTCTCTTCACTCCTCCTCTCCCCCTGAAGAGAAGGGGTTGTCAGAACCATAAAAGCAGTGGCACTTGAAAAAGAAGCTGACTGAAGCTAGATGTAGAAGAATCAGTCATGGCAGATAGGTAACAGAATTGCAGCGGAATAGATGAGCAGCAATGTCACTCCCCCTCAAATCCGACGACGTATGAGAGTCGAGATTTGGAGAAAGCAACACCGGTAATGACAATAAAGTTGCAGCACCTAAATAAAGTTGCATCTATCTCCCCCTCAAAATCTGACACTGGTAGAGGGTCGAGATTTGGAAGAAGAGAAAATGAAATAATAGTAAAGAGATTCAAACATGGCAGTCTCGTGGCAGAAACAAATGCAAGGAAAGGTGGAATGGAGATGGGCAGCCGACAACTAGAGAAAAGGAATAAAAGATGGAGAGGAGTCTGCAACAACCCAAAAAGAAAGAAGAAATAAAAATGAATGAAGGTGGATGACATGTGTATGCACACATAGAGAGAAAGGGACAAATATTGTATAGATAGGGTAGGTGATGTTGACAAGTGTAAGAGGTGTTGAAACGGAAGAGGCATATGGTGCAAAACAAGTCCAATAAAATAAAGGGAATAAGTAGGCAGAGAAACTTTACCCACACAAATATGGTGTGCATGAGAACAAAGGGATGAGGAGAGAACACCTTTCACGTGGGTAACAGAGGGGAAAGAAATATACCCCAAAAAATGGTATGGAAATAGGGTGGAAGAAATAATTTAAGGAAATAAAGGGAATAAAATAAGAAGTATGGGATTGGTGGTGAGAAAAGAAATCATAAAAAAGAGAATAGTAGTATTAAGAAAATGGAATGTTTGGGAACAAGCAAGACACCTATCACGTGGGCACAAGAGGAAATGATGAAGAAAGGCAATATGTGATAAGAAACAAACAAACAAAAAAGTAACCCACCAAAAAAGAGAGACAAAAAAGTGTTATTTAATAATATATAGAACCTTTGAAAAAGAAAGAGGAGAAACATAGAGCACAAGTTTTTGATAAACAAAGGGAAGTTCAGAGAAAGAAAAAGTGAGGGTGCACGTGAGAGAGTTGTGGGCAGTCAGAAGAAGTGGTGTGAGGTGTGAGAAAACAATTTTAAAATATAAAGAGAAGTGAAACCCATTTATCAAGTGGGAAAAAGCCATACTTGGAACGAAAAAACAAGTGAAAGAAATTGTGTCAAAAGGAACATCACGTGTGGCAACAGAGGGCAGGCAGGCAGGCGTCCAAAGTGTGCAGCAAAGAAGAGAGCAAGTATTTTGCTCAGAAAAACGGAGAGATACAGAGAGATAGAGAGAGAGAGATAGGGATATGAGGAGATAGACAGAGAGTTGAGTAGAGCTGCATGAGCGATCCAGGCAAGCTAAGGAGCCGGGACAGTGCCGGCAATACAAAGAGAGAGTCAGCACATGTGCAAGAGAGCAACAACAACACAGTTAAGGGACCAACGATTGTGCAAAGGGACCAACGACAGAGAAGCACGGGAGAACAGAGACAAAGGCCGGCTGGAGAAGGCTCTGGCGAGCGGTGACGAGGCTCATGGAGGAAGGCGACGGCTCGGTGAGCGGTGACAAAGCTCACGGAGGACAGGAATCATGGTGATCAAGGGACGTCCTGCCCAAAGGAAACGGGTCAGGCCATCATGGCCCAGGGGCTTATTGCTCATACAGATGGAGAGAGGAAATTTAGCAGAAACAAGGTAATGACAATTTTTATTTTTATTTTAATCCTGGAAGGGAAAGAAAATGAAGGGAAAAAATGCAGTGACAAAAGAAGCTGCGAAAAAGGCTAAGGTAGAAAGAAAAATATGTTGATTATAGAAGAGATGAGAAACAAGAGAATTTACAGTAACATGAAGATACACCAACGACTCTCAATTTGGTAGAGGATCTTAAGGATTAGCCATTAGGCTCTGATACCTTGCCAAAACATGAGAAGTTAGGATATGAAAATATAAGAGAATATGAAAATGAGAGAAGATAATTTTCTGGGCAACCAGGGCAACCAGGGCTGGGTTGAATTTTAAACACAAGAAACCCGTTGGAGAATCGAGATTAGGATATTACTATACTACCTACACAAGAAACTTAATAAGGTACTTGAGGGTTTCAATAACCTTGGAGAAAACATGAAATACCGTGGAATGCATAACGACATTTCCACCATTAAGCATCTAGTTTGGGCAGTTTACTCCTACAGAACTAAGTTGTTTACAGATTCTGCAGATAAATATGGGTTCAAAATGCAGGAATTACCAGGAACTAGATTGTAAATCTTCCCCAGATCAGACTTCCAGATGATAGAAAACAAATCGTATAAGAAACATTGTAAACTAGCTAGCTTGCGTTGTTTATCTCTGCATTTAAAAAGAAAAATAGTCAGTAAGTCGGCATACGCATACCATGTAGAAGGCACTCTGTGGAGGTAAGATATACCGACAATTCAAAAGTTCAGCCTCCAGATCTTCACCGGCCTCATTAACGAATTAAACACAGGGAATGCACGTTGTTCACGGTATTGAATAATAGAGGCACCTAAGACAACAGAGTAGGGAGTCAATTTGAGAATGATAAAGAGCATGGACTTTAAATAATGGAGTCAAGAAATGTCACATGACAATTGAGTTGAAATGAGATAACAAATGACTAAACCGAAAGGACGAGACACGGAAAATCCATCAGTTTTTTGCCATTATCATAACGGGGTTATGTTTTATCCTTTGGGTCTCTCTTGGCTCTCACGTACGTAACACTTACATGCTCAGTCCAAAGGAAGCTGCCTACGTCAACTTTTAATTATCTTCCTAAAATATGGTTCTATTGGGTCGCTTTCTTAGCTGCCCTTTTATTTAATTCTCCATATCATATGGAGTTGGACAATCGGAGACGAAGCAAAACAAAATATGAAGTGGGCTTAAGAGTTTTATATGATGCATGTAGGGTTTGGGAAATTTGATCCAACCAGTTATCACCAGCGCCAGTCCAAATGCGATTTTCCACTTCTTCATCTGTCGTTTTAATGAGGGGTGCTATTTTTCTTTCGTTAATGAAAAATAATTACCACAACTTCCATTAAAAGAAGAAACCATTTGTTGTAAACTTTTTAAGAAGTCGATTCTGCTTAAAAGGAATTAAGGACTAATCAGGACCACTGATCCTCGTTTTAATCAACAAACAATACAACTAATATCCACTGTTATCTAAAGTAAAAAGAAAAAATCCCACTATTCTGCATGTCAATTGCGTCGAGATAATAGGCCATAAAGAAAAAAAGCAAAATCCCATTATCGGTCCAAAATTCGGAGGACCCAGAAAATATGCGCAAACTTTTATCTTTAATGCAGCAAAACAAAAAACAAAGAGAGTTAAAAATACTAAGAGCACTTCCATCCATGGGCAAGGGCAAATAAGAACAAACACTATTTATGTGAATAGTGACTGCCCTATCCTTTTATTTTTTTCGCATTTCCACTCATTGTCATGGCAAGTAAAGGCAAACACTTTCTCATGAGATATTATGAGAGAAATTTGTATGGAGTATTGGTGTGGGAAGTGAAAAACATGACTAGGTATTTATAATTAAAAAATATGAATTTTTTGGTATTTTTAAATTTTTTTTGGGTATTTAGCAAAGGCGGAATCATAAATTTTTCAACGGATGAACTAGCTAAAGTTATTAACTTAAAATTTAATGATTATTTTTTTTGGTACTTACAATTTTTATAGTCATTCTAGAAATAAAAGTAAACATTAAATCATATAAACCACGCTAGTTCATAGCTCCATAGACTAATTTTCAATATGTTTTAACATAAACCAAATAAGGTTTAACACCATAGTGGATTGAACATCTAAGGCTTTTTACTTAAATTGACATTAAGTCCCTTCATGCATTCATATCATACATGAAAAATTGTTTTATATAAAAATATTGACTAAGTATAAAAAATGGCTTTTCGAAATAATCATTTTCTCAAGATAATTTTTTGCGGCTTTTATTCCTCACACATCAAATAAGAAAACTTGATTTTATGGGATTTTAATATGAAGCATATATTGGCTTAATGAGCCATCATTTTTAGCCTAAATTGTATTTTGCACTAAAACCAATTTTTCATATTTTGCTTTGGTGAGAATTTGATTTTCTAATAGTTTTATTTGAATCCAAATGGAGGGTACTTCCTTATTTACATTGTAAACTATGGAGTAATATAAAAATAAATGAAAGTAAAATGACAAAGACATTTATTTGATGTCATGCTGGCATCAGGCAAACAGGCAGGCAGCAGGGGCAAGTCTTGCCTTTGGGCTTGCCCAGCCTAATGGAGCCCACTGGAGCCCACTCCTTGCCCGGGCTAGCCTTCACCATTAAACTTCATTTTTGGGGGCTTGGGGGCATTCTGCCCGTGCTGCCTTGCTCAGGTGGAAGTGCTCTAACATATAAAAAAGAAAAGCTTGAAAAAAGGAAGCCCACCACTTAAAGGGGATTTTGGATTTTGTAAGCAACAGATGCAAATACTAGGTGCGACAAATGCACTTGTAGATGACAGCACCAACATAAAGAGAGTTTAGTTAGCAGCAAACATTATATGCAGGATAAGATTAGAGAATCGCAAAATGCAATTTGGCATAGCTCAGCACAAAACATGTATTCAGAGAGATAGTTGAGCTAGATCAAGTGTCACAGAGAAGGTACATTGCCGGTAGATTACACAACAGCTACACTGCATTAGATGTTGCTTCTCCATCTTGATGGTCAAACCCCTTTTTACCAACACCAGAAATGTGCACTTGCATTTCACGCTTACCAACAAGCTCAAAAATGCAAATATCTCCAATGTTGACATCATTTCCGCGTACAAATGCCATCCATCCTCCACAAAATGTATGCACCACGCGCCCTTTCGAGTCTGGGACAGAATTCACAGTCCAACATTCCCCTTTTGAATTTCGAAGAACAATCTCTGTTTTATAGTTGGGGAGGTGTTCTGTGGAAAACTGGTATGGGATTTTCTGCACAACAATAACCAAGTTATAAATACAAATCAGTGCCAGAAACAATCTTCAGAAGATTAATAGGAACATGTTTGTTCACGGTAACACATATCTACTAGACTCACCAATGTATATGAACCACAGATGTTGAACTTCTTCATGATTTTCACAAAACTCGGGAAACAAGAAGTGAACGATCGAGCCGCTCTTTCTTCATCAAGTGTTAACCTCATTCTCAAACTACTTCCAGGGTTTAGTTCATCTTCAACAACTTTTTTCCTGTGATTGACTGTCCATTTTATGGGTAAAAACCCAATTTAAATAAAATAATCATCATGAGTTTCTTAAATGTATGGAAAATCTAAATACAAGAGCCTGAATTTATAGATAAAAGTATAGCATGCAAATCTAGATGACCTTCAAGCTCATTTCAACATGGATAGCACTCATGTCCCCGTCTTTGCAAGAAATTGCTAAGAGGATTTAGGTGAAACCTTACCCAACTTTTTATTAGCAGCTTTTGACTGAGGGAGCGAAACTTTAGTAAGAGACTTTGATGTGCTACCATATTTCCTTGTGTCATTAGTGAAAGCAGCCTCTTGAAACTTCTTTGGTGCTATTTTATCAGCTTTCTCTATCTTTCTTATGCTCTTTGAATGGACTTTAGGAGAGTTCCCTGTCATTATCTTTGACAAACTTTTGAACGTTTTAATTGAAGGGAGAGCCAGCTCAGCACTTAACCAACTAGATGTTTCTCCACTTTGAACGTGGACACGGAATTCACACTCACGCACAAGTTCAAAAATGCAGATATCTCCAAGCTTTATGTCATTGTAACGGACAAAAGCCATCCATCCTCCACAGAGAGTATGACTTGTATGCACTCTCGTACTTGGCACAGAATTGACGGTCCAACTTTCTCCTTTCCAATTATGAAGGACAAGCTTTACTTTGCAGTTGGGTAGATGTGCCACCGAAAATTTACATGGGATGTTCTGCAAACCATAAAGCAGTTTGTAAAAGAAAATTTGCACACGCCCAGGCCAACAATCGCATTCATGAACACACACACACTTTCATATCTATGAGTATATATGTATATGTGTATGTTTTACTAATTTAACTGGTGAAATTGTGGAAGAGAGCAACAAGTTCGGGACAGTAAGTTCATGTCAAGAAAATGAGAAGAACACCTTTAACACTATGAAACATCTATCCCAAAAATACCATATACACTTCTGTGTGGAGGAGAAAAAGTTGAGTACTGTGAACATTGTCCAAACCCCAAATATGAACAAAGAAATGAGGAATCATAATCACATATCTGGAGCTTTATGGTTCAAGATTTATGAGGAAACCCTTTTAAGTAATTCCACAGGGAAGCAGCAACATTGAAGATGATAGCAGCCCACAAAACAATCTGTTTTTCTACTTATAATTTTATTTGTGATGAAAAACAAGATGATACATGGTTTTGAATTGTGGACAAACCATGATGGAAACAGTAGATCACTTTTCTGGATGCATATGCAGATAACTCAAGCAAGAGAATACTACTTATTTAACACTAAGTATCAATACACTGGCTTCTCAACAAAGTTCACTGATGCAAAACCTACGCCTAACATAAATAAATAAAGCATTACAGTACAAAAAGAAAAAAGAACAAAACCAGAGGGAAGAACCCACCAGAGTATATGAACCACTGATGTTGAAACTTTTCATGATTCTCACGAAATAAGGGTTAGAGGAGCTAAATGATTGAGCTATTTCATGCGCTGACGCCATCTGCACACAAACTCTACCATTCACATTTAATCCATCTCCTTTTCCGCACATATTTTGGATGGATGCATTAGCTTTACAAAGAACAATATCCAAACCTGCAAGAAAGAATAAATCACTAATTGTATCTGTATGCATTCAATTTTGTTTGCACAGACATAGATAAAATCAGTATTTCATGGATTATTTTTTTCTGGTGACTAGAAGTTGCCTTTCAGTGGGAACACTGGAAAGAGCCAATAGATCAGTTGGTTTCCTCACCAGGCTTTTCAGCTTGCTTAATTTCCTTGGAACAAGTTGCTTCTTCACACATTACACCCTCATGTCCGCATCCTTCCTCACTGCTGGAATCTCTCATTTTCTTTGCCACACCATCAACCAGTTTGCCAGAAGATGCAGCCTCCTCCCTGGCCCTTTTTCGTCCCATATATTTTTCAAAGTTGCTAGAGTCTTGGCCACATTCAGAATGAAATGCGGCTTCTTTCTCACACGCACTTTGATCAAAAATAAGCACAGTGAAACACAACTCACCATCATATCTGAAAATCAAGAAGTCACCACATTCCACAAAATGATCTCTCACAAATGCTGGCCACCCATGATGAAAGAACAAGTCACCATTTTTTTGAATCAAGTCAACATTCCATGCATTCCCACTAGGACCAAACAATGAAACTAACCCAGATGTTCTACCTTCCATGTGTATCATAAATCTTTCTGGTATTTTCTGCAACATAATATCGCAATTGTGTCACCATTCAAAAAATGCAACAGACATTGAGCTTAGCCTACCAATACTTTAACTAGGTAGACTGAAGCTAGAAAGATAAATTAATAACACTTTTCCATGATATGCCATTGAAGTCTCTCTTTGAGCAGTAACAGAGTAACATTCATGTGTGATAAAGAATGCATAATTTCTGTGGAAGATACTAAGACCAACATCCAATAAGCAATTTCACTGTTTTTAACTGTACACCGGAAATCCAACGCCTCACTATTGACAAATTAATTAGCAAATTTTATTCAATAACCCTAATTCCCAAAGGAACATAAAAACAAAATGACCCAAAGTTACACATAGAATAATGGAAAAAAGAAGAGTAAGGGGGAAAAAAGTACCAGTCTTTCTGAGCTTAAATCAGCAGAATAAAACGCAAAGAAGTGAGGCCTTCTCGCATTCGACGTCTCCTTCTGAGCTTCTTCTGCCATTGGAGATAGCTTGCAAGTTTCTAACTCGAAATAGAAAATTCAGCCAATTTCCCCAGCAACCAAACAGGGACAAACATTGTCCTTCAGAATTACATGGGAGCAAGCATGATTAAATTAACCAAGCAAGAAAAGAAGGAGCCACACTAGATGCTTACTTAGTGATCATATGACAAAACCATGGCCTTTCTTTCTTTTATTTTTTTATTTCTCAGGGAAAATTAGAGAGACGAAATTAAAAGCCAGCCACTTTCTCTCACTTACTCCGAGACTTTGATTTGGAGCGAGAGTTTTACACGTACGAGAGCCCGTTGGGCTCGTTCCGTGTTTTCACGCCGCCTAATGGCGCGTGACTACTTAAGTCTCTGACTGACAATGCCACGTGCTATAGGATATCAGAAAGATCTGGTATTTTACGCTTACATTTTTTATGTTGCAATCGTCAAATTTCAGCTAAAATAAATGCGCCACGTCATATAGGGAGGTGGTTTTGGTCCGGAACGTTGGTTAGCTTAGCTCTTAACCGATATTTTTTTTTTTGGACAAAAGTGCTTTTTTTTAAAAAAAAATGATAAGCGATAGAATATTATTGATGTGAAAAAGCTAATACAAGAAGTTTGAACTCGTATCACGGGCAAAGGAAATTCCTTAGTCACGAGTTACAATCCTCGTAATAGGACATTAGAAATAAAAATCAAGAAGTTCTTCGAACCAGGATAGAGAATCCCCAATATGCAAGGCAAAATGTGCTAAACGATGAGCCACACCATTAGTAGCACGATGAATATGGGTAAAATCTTCCCTAGTGACCTATGTCAACAAGCTATTGGTCTCCTCCACCACTGGTCCTATGACGGACCTATCTATGGAGTGACTTCGAAGTGCTGTAACGATATGGAGAGCATCACTTTCAAAGACAACATTTTGAAAACCCCTTTCCATCGCCCATACTGTAGCTATTCTTGCAGCCAAAGCCTCCACTTGTGACGCAGAGAAAACATTAGTTAATTTAGTTGCACAGCCGGTATTTGTTAAATTATTATCAAGGTCGTAGGCAATGACGGATTTAGGAATTCTTTAAGAAATGAGCAATATTCGAATGAGGATTTAAACTTTTTTTAAATTATAATGGTATACAATTATAACATATAAGGATCTTATGTCTATGACTTCTTGACTATAGTCAATATATTATATCAATTAATATGAATAAAATGCATCTAACATCATCAATTAATTTAACAAAAAATATTATCAACTAATCTACAGTGGAATTTGGGATAAATAAAATAGAAAATTAGTTAAATACCCATTCATAGACATAAAACTATAAATATACCATATACTATTTAATGTATATAAACACACCCAAAAATCGAGCCCAAAACTCGTCAGCTAGGATAGGAATGTCTTGAAATTTACGTTGGTGACCTCATAACTGAAACCTGTTTGGCAGCCTCGCGATTTCTGTTTCGAATATTCCAACGAGCTTCGTTCACCTCTTCGAACAAAGCTCAGGATGATCCTGGTTTCAGAACTCCTTCGATTCTTCTGTGCTTGATTTTTTGGTGTGAGGTGTAGATTGGAGTTCTATTTCTTTCTTTTTTTCTTCTTGTTTGAATTGGTGATTTTTGGAGTGATATTGTGTTGCATGAGATTCGATTGGAGCTTGGTGCGATTTGTGATCTTCGATTTTGAGGTATTCAATTTTTCCTTGTGAATTCATATTCGATTTTTGAGATATTCGATTATATTGTAATATGATTTTTGGTGATTTCATGTTCGATTAATTAAGTTGCTGATTAGGTTTTAATTTTTAATTTTTGCAGTCTTGGAATTTAAATTTGAAATGCAAATCCAATTCTTCTTGATTTTTATCTGTTTATTTTTGTTATTGCTGATTTGGAGGTAAGCTATTGGATTTTCTTATTTCGTTCTAATTTGTACTTAGATATTCGTTTAAGTTTTAAATTGTGATTTTAATTTCTTGTTGTTTATAATTTGGATTGATTTCAAATTTGGTTTGGTTGTGGATTTGCTATTCTGTTTTGGTTTGAGTTGTGGTTACAAATTTGTGATATTCAATTTGGTTTTCATATTAATTGAGGTATGCCTTTTCAGTTGAATCTGAGTATATTTGTGTTTTTTCTGTTTATGCACTTTTGGTTTTTGAGTCAACTATAATTCACTCAGCACCCACTGTTATTGCTAGTAGTCATTTTTGTTTTGTTTGTTGTTTTAGAGATATGGATGATTTGAGAGTGGCGAAGTGCACCTATGGTGCTAGAACTTTAATGCTTATTTTGTCTTCAACTACTACTTTTGATTGGGTGTCCAACAAGTTGTGTAGTAGGTTTAAGCTTAAGTTAGGTCATTTTGAGTTGAGGTACTCTTTTACGGATTGCTCCAATTATTTATTGAAATCAGATTATGATTTGAAAATCATGTTTATGATATGTGGATTGATGAAGGATCAATTAATTCACATTGTTGTTAGGGATGAGGTTGTAGTGAATCATGTTCAAACAGTTAATACAAACATAATTGCTTCTCTTCTTTTGTTAGAGGTTGTAGTGAATCATACAAACACAAGTGAACAAGCTGATACTGTTAATCTTGTATGATTTTCGACCCAACGAAAAAGGCTTATCATAAATGATTAATTAAAGTTATCAAAGTAGTTTAATTAGCACTCAACCGTTAACAGAAATTCAAATAAAACTGAGAAGGAAAGATTACAATTTCAAAGGTAGGCATAAAGGAGGTTTCATCCATCAGAGTTACACTCTTCTAGCTAGATAGCAACAGAAGAATTACAGCATGAGCTAGATGGATAACCTCGTCACAGAATCAACAAACCCATCAAACAAGATAGCAGCAACTTAGGTGCTTGATGATATTGTTCAAAATCCCGAAGGACATTATCAAATTTTACAATGGACTAGGATCAACTGCGGGTTATCTGGACATCCATGACACGTGCTAATTTTGAACCTGACTTAGATGATACCGGTTTGAGGCTGAATGTGCAGACATCTCCATTTTTGAGCTTGTTGGCTTCATAAAACTTGTACCATCCATTTGTTCTGATAGCTATACGATGACTGCCCCTGGATAGGCTTTCCCACCTACTTAAGATCAGTGGCCATGATCTTCCAGACAGGTCTTTGAGAATAATTCTGGATGTGGCCACAATGCCATTTGATCTTGCAAATCGCGCAGGAATAGTCTGTCATAAATCAACCACCAGATTTAGAGAAAATCCAAAAAAGAAAAAGAAATTTCATCATGCTAGTTGTAAGGATTGCAACTCAACCCTGAACAAATAATAACGTCAGAATATAGTCTTATGAGGATCCACATCAGAATGATCCAACTTCAGAATGATCCACATTATTGAAGAAGCTTACTCAATCTATGTTAACTGGAACAGCCAGCATACACATGTATTGGAAAATGTTTTATCATCTCTAACTTCCCTTTTAACTAAGTTGATAAGAATAAATAAATGACACAGTGAACATATAAAAGTAGCTCCAGTCAGCTTCACATCAATAAAGATGGCTTCGGAATATTATTTAATGGGCAGAGATTATTGAACAATCTTGAAATGAATCTTGTTCTAATTACGGATTTGTACAAGTTGGATGATCTGCAAACACAGATTACGGAAGCATTTCAGAATGAGATTATTCAATATATATAATTAAACAATTATTGTTACTATCAGTGTTAATGAAAACTTAACGACAAAGCTAGAGAGAGCATCAAACGAATCACAATCAAATAATATTACAACTTTAAATCCCATAAAAAGGAACAGAGCATCAAGCATGGCTCCAACTGACCAAGTGCAAGTCAAGGAAAGAAAAAAAGGGGTGGGGAGGAGTCCTTTGGGGATCTACATAATTAGTAAGCTGTAAAGTATATTTTCAGGAGAAAAAGAAGGATGGCCTGCTCTTATTCAACACCCAACACTACTCTCTAAAGCTTAAATATTAAAGCTTTTTTAATTATGCAACAAATAATATGTTCTCTTGCAGGCAACAAATAATGTTTTGTATATACTTTGGCAGATCTCCTTTGAAGTCCATTCATGAAATTGTATCTTCAATAATGTGCAAATAATAACATGACACACTTCATACAGCTAAAGAGAAGTTAGAAAACTTACTAGGTAAGCCTTATGAGGATCCCCATGGGATTTTTTCATCGTGCACGCAAACGAAGTCCTTGAGGTTGAGGATGCAGTTGCTTCTGAAGGGCTTTTTCCTGAAAATAGTCCAAGGAACAACCCACCATTAGATGCAACGCAACACGGGAAATGCAGAGAAAGAATGTAAATTTTGACCCACCTTTGGAATCATACCCTTTCTCACTACCAAGTGCCTCATAGGCAACCACATTGAATACCCTTTTGCCGTTGTGTTTAAATATCAAAATTTCGCCAAGTTTCAGGCCATGATGGTTCACAAATTCCTCCCAACCTTCTTCAAAAGACAGCACCCCATCAACAGCCCTGCCAACTCTAACATGCCAGGATCCCAAGCAGCTTTTAATAACTGCTTTATCCAGTTTATTTTCACTCAGAGAACTACAAAACGCTACTGGAAGTGACTGTTCATAAGTAGAACAAAAATATTAGGTCACAGTTCCTAATCCTTCAATTTAATGAAAAATATAAACAACTTATAGTTATGTTAAAATGGATGGGCCTTCTCTAATAAGATGAAGACTAAATAAAAATATGCAGAGACAAAGAGAATGATAGAAACTTGAATGTCGGCTGGGCTATGCCATACCTAGGCAAATATATTTTCCCCCAAACCCAGACAAATTAAATATTTTTTGCTCTAGTAACCTGGTTGTACTCGCATACATATACATGAAAAAATATATATGCTGTAAAAAGTTGAAGCATCAGCACTGGTACTCTAATGGCCTCCCACAGCTAGCTAGCTAGCATCAAAATCTACACATCCAGATATATATATTATACAGAGAGCGAAGAGAAGAGAATCATACAAGTCTTGTGTTGAACCCAGGAGCCAAAAACGTAAAAAACGTGGAGCATTTCACAGCCATGAATCCTGATGAAATGAGTTAACAAGAAAAAGAAATGTAAAGACAGAGATGAAGGACTGATAATTTCTGTGGCCTTACAAATCAAAATCTAGTGTTTGACCTTACCAGCTGAATACAAGGTATAAACATAGCCTCAAAGGGCCAATCTCTGCTCTCCAACGTAGCATTGGCTTACGTAGAAGTGACGGAAGCACCATTGATGGCGTTGGCCGGAGCTTGTACTTTGAGTACAGAGCGCAGGAGGGTCGGAAAAGCCTGAAGCTTCTGTCTGCCTCTGTGCTACTAACGCCTAAATGGCATATTGTAAGAAGCCAGCAAAATGGGCCTGCTAATTTAATTCACTGATTACCTAATGAAGAAAGAGGCCCATTACTCCCATTAACTCTCAAAGACAAAACCTTACACAAAGCTGGGCCCAATTGCACCCATTTCCGCTGTTGACTTGTACTATTTATAAGGGTTTTGATTTTGAACAGGTGACTGGTTCAAAATATATGGTGTATCAAAACGTCCTGCCTTGGAGATTTGGTAATAAGTTTCTGCTTTCTTGGCATTGATCGTATTTTTTAATTTTTGAATGCGTTTGGTGTGATGTGAAAATCACATGCACTGGAAAACACTGTACGAAACAAAATCCATGCGAAAACGACCTTGCTACTCATGAATTATTTGAATGTTTTTAGCTTATGGGTTATGACTGTAAGAATAGTATTGGAAAGGATGTTTCTGTATTTGCTTGATAAGTAATACAATGAGCAATACAAAATTTATATTCAGAGTTGATGATGCTAACTAGAGTAAGTAGATGTGTCATTGAACACAAAATCAATTAGAGTTAATATACAAAGTCAACATAAAGATAAATTAGGAAGGGAAGCCTTTGATTGATTCTGAGGAGTTGACGATGGAGCTACTGGAGATGAGGCATTGATTTGCATTGATTGCGGTGGTTCCTTATAATGACCAATGTCGTCTTATGTTAATGGCATTTTCCTTTCAAGCTTTTTTGGTTCCTTTATGTGTCTTGGTCCATTTACCATTTTCAAATGACAGCAAGGTAGTATTCTTGACCCCATCCGAATCAATCAAATACAAAATTCATAAACAAGTTTATGGAACCAATCAACCTGGCCAGACAAGAACCCCCAAAAATCTAATTTTTAAGCAGGGTGGGTGGTGGCTGAGGCGTGAGTCATGTGATTGTTATGCAGAAAAAAGGTAGACTTAAATGTCACCAGTACAAGCACGAGACACGACACACACAGACAGAGAGCGTCAAAGCTCAAAGACTTGATTATTTTTTGGGGGTAGAATATGGCATTTTACGTATCAGACAAGGGATACGAGTATAATAAAGAAGAATCAATCTTTACTTTCAAGTTTCAACCATCAATGTCCTTGAACTTGAACACAACAAAATCCAGACTAAAATGTAGAGTAAAACAAGGGATATGGATTCTCTCCTCAAGTTGCTGTTGGCAAAGAGAATGGAGATACTGGAAAATGGTTTTGGATGGATCTGAAGGAGATATATCGAGGTCAAACTATGTAAACAGGTCCCCTAAGTTGCAGACAAAAACTGCTCTCTTTCTTTCTGTACCCAAATGGATAATTTATTAATGAAGAACTAAGAAACGCAAATAATAATATTGTAGTCCTAGTTGTCATAACAGCAAATGGTGGAAAAAGCTTTCCCATGAAGATAAATATTCAGACTATTTTACTTCTATTTCAAGTTACATAGGACTTCCTGAGCTGATTATAAATGGTTTTGAACTAAGCTCTGCATGAAACCAAATACCATTAATACAAAAAATTACATCAAAAGATATGACAAGAAGAATAAACAAATTCATCTGCTCACAAGGAAAAATCTCCTGAGGAGGAGCAAAAGAAACAGACCACACATAGCATCATTTCTTTCCACTTCCATATTCAGCTGCCCACCTTCAAGGGGGGTTGCTAAATGAAACAGTTGGGGTCCATTTTCCTCAAAACAGAGACAAAAACATCCATATACTTTACAAGTGTTACGTTTCCGAATCCTCTGGTACTGTAGGTAATTCATCCCTTTCAACTTCAACAAATGATGAATCAAGAAACTTGGCAACAAAAGCCCACATCTTATATACATCTTCAAAGTTGGTCAAAAATCCAAGTGATGCTGTAACGACCTCGACCCTATAGAACATATTCTTGCCGCCTTGGCGGCCATTAGCCATTGGCTTGCACAAAGATGTATCTTCAAGATCAAGTGCCCCACAGAGCTGTTTAGGGCCATCCAGGATTCGAACATGACTAAGGATACCAACACCAAGAGATATACCATTCTTTTCAGCCAATTTCTGTACAATTTCAGGGTGAACAAGTCCTCCACTGCTCTGCCTCACATTAAAAGCTACAGCAGCACCCCTTTCATATTTGATTTTAGGACCATATATTTGCACAAGAGGCACTCCGGCACTTTCATCTGAACCAGATAACCGAAGTTGAAGTAGCGAGGTAACAAGCCAATTGATAAGATATCGCAGTCTGAGGGTAGTTTTGTTCAGACCTAACATATTAACATGATCAAGACACCGACAAACTATCTCAGGCTCCCTCCTTCCCCATTCCTGCTCATCACCATATTCTCCTTCACTCATAGATCCGTCATCACCAAGGGTAGCCATAGATGTTTCTCCAGGCTCAAAAATATGGCTCGACTTTCCTCTGTGGCTGTCTTCTATGGTAAAAGACACCCTGCTACCCATGCTTAACTCTCGATCACCCTCTTCTAAACCGAAAAATCTATGACCGGAAAATCTATTTGTTTCCCTTCTTCCCAGAAGTCTAAAGTCACCCTCTGTCTCTCTCCTTATAGCACTTTCTTTTGACTCTTGGCAAATTTCAGAGGTTGAGGAACTCTCAAGGTTACTGTGTTTAAGACCAGAAGTCTGGTTCTTTGGCCTTGAATCTTCCGTCATTTCAGGTTCTTCTTGAATCTCCCCAACATGAAGGGAACCTGAATATGTTCTACCATTTCCTGAGGCAGCATCTGTCTCAGCAAACATTTCTTCTTCAGGGATTCCCTTAACATGGTCCTGCTCATGTGATACTGATAATACAGCTGCATCAAAAGACAAAACAGGATCTTCATGCTGTCTGTGGATTACCCTCTTATCATCATCATAAATTGGGCTCTTTGGCAGTTTTGATGTTACTTTTGGAGACAAAAGCTTGTTATTTTTCCTGGCAGAAAACCATGATGGTGGCAATGGTGAACCAGTTTTCTGTCTCGTTAGTTGTCCAGAATGATCAGAACCAAAGGGACTCTGACCCAAGTCAATCCAGTATGAATTGTCTGATGACTCATCCTCACTGAAGATTGGACTCTTCATAACCTCCCCAACTGAAATGCTCTCAGCTTCTTCAAATATGGTGCTTGCCCCATCCCTGTCTGAGTCTTGATCCATCTCTGTCTCAAAGCAATCCCTCACCTGATTGGAAGTGAATACACCTGAAAAGGCAGGCATCAGAGACCCCCCATGTGTTTCAGGCAATAATTCTTCATTACTGTTGACTGCATCATTTTCAATTCCAGCAAATCCATCAAGACCATCCACAGAATCACTCAGGTATTGAGGAAAAACAGGTAGAATCCTCACAATTCCAGTCCCAGTGCGCCCACCTTGACTTTGCAGACTCCCCATTACAGATTTCTTGATCAAAAGACATCCAAATCCAGTTGGGTCAGAACCAAATACCCTGTAGAATGATGTAATAATGAAATCTGGACGAAAGAGAGACAGCCCAAGTGAATCCATGTCTTTGGGACCCAAGGATCCAGCATCAAGCAAAACATGCCAATTGTTCTGCTGAGCAAGTGCCATCCACTGGTAGGAATACTTGGCACCAGTTACTCTTGACTGAACAGGAAATACAAAAAGCCCAGTTGCAGAATCCTTCTTCCTCCTTTTCTTATTCGCAATTTGCTTCTTCAGCTCCCTAGAGCAAAGTTTCAGGGTTGGCCATTTAAACCATGAACTATAAACCTTAGCACCTTTCTCTTTAGCACTCTGAGCCATCCAGTTCACAGACTGGCTCTCATGATCAAACATGGTCAACAACTTCTTATTGGTTTGGAAAGGGTAAGAGTCAGCCAACAATTTAAATGCAGACCCTCTACTAACAGTAAAAACAAGGCCATATTCGTTTTCAGGGATGTTCAAATAATCCATAATCCTGGTTTTGATATCATGTTCAGTACAGCCTTTCTCAGCACCTCCATAAAGAGCATGGTTACTCAAATTTGCAGTAATCTCCGACAAAGTAAATGAAGAAGATTCCCAATATTGTTGAGTTTGGAGAGAGGAAAATAACCCAAAACCGCAATAATCTAGACATACCTTTGCAAACGATTCTGTGAGGTGACCGTATTCTTCTGCCCTCAAATGATCAATCTTTTCTGAAGATTGGAACTTGGGGTACATTGTGAGGAACTTGTTGAAAGCTTCATGGAGATCAGGAATTGAATCCTCTGTGGAAAAGATTCGGTCCGCCGCGAGTGCTGTGGCTCGCAAAAACTCCTTCTGGGCATGAAGCCTAGCAAGAGACCTTGACCTTCCAAAGCTGCCGTCTTGATTTGGAGTCTCAGAATCAATATCCTGGGATTTTGCAAGAGACCCATCTTCTGATGCCTCTTCAAGAGCCTCCCTGAGCTTGTTTTCTTGCAATTGTCGGAGAACTGAAGACTTTCGCTTGGCGTCCACAGTCAAACCAGAACCGTCTCTCCTTCTGGTCTTCTTCTCCATTAACAGAGCAGCACAGTGCGATATAGGCTTCCATACTGAAAGATGCATGAAGGCCTCTCTGTTTTTTTTTTTTTCTCTCTTTCTCTAACACCAGTCTGACTGCTATGCTACCCAGAAAGTAATGAACCAAGTACAGGTCCGAAAGAAGAACACGGACTCAAGTAAGCAGAATCAGAGAATCAGTTTCAAAGCAAAAGCGGGTCTCTGAGTTTGACAAAGATCGAACGCTGGCTTTTCAAAATCAAATTTTGGGCTTCAGAGATAGAGGCACATTTCAAACTTTGGCTGCTTCGCTGAGGAGCTTTTACTTTATTACCTAAATCATTCAAACAACAAAGATATTCTTCCATTAGAACCCAGAACTTTTGTGAGATCTGTAGGTACTGGTCATAAAGAAGAGAAAAGGAAAAGGAAAAACACAAAGGACATCTGATAAGGAACTCACCTTTAATAATCTAATGTGATCGCGGAGAAAACTCCAACTTTAGCATCCTTCAAGGGCCCATAATTAAGGAGTGATCCATTTCAGCAGAAACCATCCAAATAAACAAAACCCAACATCCCCGAAAAAGACGAAGAAAAAAAAAAGATTCAAACCTCAAAACCAGGAACTTGGTCTTATAAACTCAGCATTCCGAAAAGACTCGAAGCCAACAGAAACATATCTCACTAATCCCACAACCCATTACAATTGAATTCTTTAATTTTTGGGACTAAACCCAGTAAAGATTAAGTCTTTCGAGGAAAAATATAAAAACAGAGCAAGCCCACAAACAAAAAATGAAAGGGTAAAGAGAGAATGGTGCCCAGGAATCAAAGACCCCAAAAGAATAAAGAAGAGGTCTAAAGCAGAGCAAAGCAAGGCAGCAGAAACAGCTTCAATTCAACAACTCCTCGCCCCACAATCACTGCTCTTCCACCTTCAACCAAACACTCTCTCTCTGCCTCTCTCTCTCAATCTCTCAGCTGGTAGTGATAGAGGTGCAAGATAAAAACAAATCCTTTGCAACCCATCAAATCCTCATTTACTATGGCAGTCAATAGAGACATGTCCGCATTGAATGCTTCCGGTTTCTCTTACCTCCCCACATTAAATGTCACACCTCCCTGTTTGATTTTCCAGTTTAATTTACCTCCGTTTCCTTCACACCCCTCCCCCACATGTTTAAAGCTCACTCACACCCAACACCAGCTTCAGCGCTCTCTCCACTCAGCAATTTGAAGCTTGTTTGAGAAAAGTTGCGGGCTTTTTGACTTAGCGGAACCTTTTTTGTACCCACCGGGCCATAATCATAATATTCCTGCTAAGTGCGATGAGATATTTGTAAAAATAGAGAAACACCACTTATCTTTTTTATCTTTACAAATCGACCTTGTATCTCATCTCAAAGTGGGTCTGTTGATAAGTGCATTTTTCAAGTATTTAATGGTACCCTTATCACTGCAAATTTAGATGAGACTCTTCATAATTAGCTTGCAAATTAAATTGAATCACATTGGACCGTCGACAAAACTGAATTGCAAATCATGCATGCACTGGGCCTGTGCATGTGTGTGCCTACTTTAGTTAGCTGTCACCATTTGGAAAGGTGGTCAAGTTAAATGATATATTGGCTTTTATAAGATAATAAATATAAAATTATGTGCTTTGTTCTAGTCCATAATGAATTTTTTTCTTCCTAAGCAGAAACAAAATAACTTCTTGCAAATATAAATGGTTGATAATCTTCACAATAAATAATCATGTGGCATGAACAATGACTTCACTCACTACCCACTACCTCGACGAGGCAGCATTTGACACGAAACAAAACAAAAACCTTAAATACTGGTCCTTACATTGTTTTTATTTTTTTGGGTTTTTTTTTCAATCTAAAATATATCGTGGTCCTTATATTGTTGGAAATTTCAATGAAAAGGTTATGCACTCATTTGGACATTTTGAGAAGACTGACCAATTTGACCTGAAATTTTCAACGAGATAACGCAAAACTGTTCTGACTTTGACTAAGTTCGAAACCATTAATAGATGGAAATCCGAATATCGTGGAAGTTTAGGATGCTTGATTTGATAAAGCAACAGACACGATGCAAAACACATGGAAATTAGCAGAACCTAAGGAATGAAAAGAATTATACGGTTTGATGGTCACTCAAATTTGGGCCTAGTTCTTTTCTTTGAAAGCCAGACTATTTTTTCAATAATTTCCAATTATTTTGTATGATATTATGCCTTGTTTCGTTTCTTGACATGACAAGGTCCAAGGACCACCCCCACACAACGCAACACATGGACATTGATTTGATAGCTGGAGCTGGAGGCAATGAACACTGTTAAGTTAAACACTAATAATGTCTGATTAAACAATCTCATGACTAACAAAGAGTCAAATATAATAAAGTAAGAATGAGCCACAGTGTTTTTGTTTAAATACTATTTTCCAACAAATATATTTGGGTATCCGATATAAGATAGGGTTTCTTTTTCCTCAAAACACAAGATAATAGGAGAATAATAAGACCCTTCTGTGTCCGGAAAATCTTCTATCAGATTCGTATGTCATATATTTCTGTTTTCTTTCGTTGCTAAGATGCCACGCCTTGAGTTACCCCAAACCTCAAGCAAGGAACAACCACTGCATCTTCTACTTTGATTAAAGTTCCTTTTTTAGTGCTTAGTTGCTTATTAGGAGACAGAAAATCCGAACACAATACCTCAAATGCAAAGATAACTACAAACCCTCTATATTTGATGTGCAAATTGGTGCTCCATCCGTGCTTACTAAAATGAAGTTCAAAGTGGCTCGATTTATAAATACAAAATTACGTGACATCTTTTGTTGTTGTATCTCATAATGCAGCCAGACGGATCCACCATGGGGTCAATGGGGTCAGACGACTCCATGGCAGATCTGGAGTTTAGTGGTAGGGACTGGTTTTTTCCCTTGGCAGCCATGGAAGTGACCCCATGGAAGCTTCGGTGGTGGCAGCTGGAGCAAGAAGAAAGAGAGAGAGGGCAGAGAGAGAGAAGAAAGTAAAGAAGAAGAGAGGAAAAATGAAAAAGAATAAAAAAAGAGATTGGGAGAAAAAGGAAGAAGGAAAAAGAATAAACAAAGAGGGAGACGGGAGGAGAGAGAGAGAGAAAGAGTAAAAAAGAGAGGGAGTGATTAAAAAGAGAGAGAGAGGGAAAATATCTTTTCCTTTTTTTTTTTTTTTTTTCTTTCAATCCCTTCCAAATATTTCAACAATATTATCAATAATTCCATCATTTTCTCTATTTCAAATGTCGTATAATAACAAAAAATTCTAAATATGATGAAGAAAATATACTGAAAAAAGATTGCTTATATAAAATAAAAATGTAACAAGGGCTTATAATTTATCCCAAAAAAAAAGCCACTCATGTGGGTTACTTATAGTTTTTAGTTAATACAATCTATTGTTCAAGCCTAAAAATCTACAAAAACAAACGAAAATAGACAAAAACTCACCAAATTTTCTTAATACATTTGTACTTAAGGTAAATTTAGAGCGCCCAATTTGCAATTCCTGAGTCCGTTCCTCTCCATCACCACTATCTCATCCCTTGACAATGCCGCCAAGGGTGCTAGCTATCGTTCACCACCAGACGTCTCCGTCGCCATCACTATTTTTGTGACCCCACGAGTGACAATTCCTCATCCGACACTGAATGCAGCACAGCTCGAACCACGATGTTTCATGTCTTGCATGCTTATTCTTGTGGTCCTCAATACTACAACAACATTTCTGGCTCCTGAATGATAATAATAATAATGATTGATGAGGAGAGCCCCTTTTGAATTGGGTAGGCATTACTTTTGAGTATTTTATTTCTTTTTCTTGTAGTTGAATGATTTCGTCAATTCCATTCAACTTTAGCTTTACCTAAAAGATCCATATCTCTCCAGTATCTAAGTAAGCAATTGAGAGGTTTGGGTGGGCTACCACAAATATATATATATATATGCTCACAAACATTTTCTCTGAGTTTGGTGAGTTTGGTCGTCGAGTCTCCATATGAGACGACCATGCCAAACGTCAAGTGTTTGTGGGTGGATGTCGTTTCCAAATATAATTAATTTCATGCAAAATGCAATAATCCTAGTTATAGTGTTGCTCAGCGTGGGCCCTTTGGCCAACTTTCGGGCAAAATCACAATCAACTTTTGCTCGTTCCTTCATGGCACCGTTATGGACAATAATTTTGAAGTTAGATTTTTGATGGGACATATCATATATGGTTAGATATATAATTCCTTCTAAGGAATTCTTCAAATAATTTTATTTGAAAAATACCTTTTATGGTATCTTATGATTTTATTTTTTTTAACGATTCAAACCATCTATTTTTTAAGTTTACAAATTACATTCATAAATCATTCTTCCAAAAAATTAGACAAATTGGAAAAATTTTCGACATCCAATTTTATCTTACAAAATCAATGATCACAGTGCTTCAAAAAAGTATTAAAATTTCAATAACACAATTGAATGGTCAAATGATATCGGATTTAAGTATTTTTTGTAGAAATGATCTTTGAATGATTATCTAAAACGGACGGTTTGAATTGATGAAATACAATGCGGAGTATGCCCTAAAAATATGTCTTTTAAATAAGCTAATTTGAGAAATCACTAAATGAAAGTTCTTTGTATGTATATATAATAATAATAATAATAATAATAATAATAATATTTAATACAAGGACGAGGACGATGAAGATGAAGATTCTTTCAACTTTCTCCACACACTTCACGACCTCTCTAATATTCCAACACCTACAAGTCTTAGAATTGAATTTCTGAAAAATTAAAACTGCGCTGAAATTACCAAAAAATATATTGTTTTTCCAAATGTTGGTGCAACTTTTGCTACCTTTTTTTTGCCTGTAAAGAAACATGAACATCTCTAAATGCGTATATTTTGGCTGTAGTTGGGCTCAAATGTTAAATTACATCCAATAAAAGCAGGTGAAAAGCATCCAAGATCCATCCCAAGGTTGTCCAATGCTTAGATTTTGGCCCAGGTACAAATTGTTGCAATACACTGCACTCCAAGCAACCCCTTCCCCATCTTAATGCTTGGGCCCAAGAGTGATTTTCTGGTACTTTTTTGGATAAGTCTTTTCTTCTTCTTTTTTTTTTTTTTTTTGGTAAACAAAAAAGTTTGGGGGTAGAGAAGGCTATCCCATCCCGTCATACCCCCTTTATTAATTTTGACATATTACCTACTAAGAGGGATTGTTGACAACGAGACTTGAACCTAGGCATTACTAGCAAAGAGAATGCTCCTTACCAACTCAATCAACCCTCGTATGCACTTTTCTTTTTTCTCTAGGTTCATTGAATTATGTTAATTTTATCTGCCATCAATTCATTTCCCTTTCAATTATCAATAATATATATAGTAATATTTTCTTCCTCTTGTTAGATACATAGTATATTATATTACCAAAGGAAAATGCAAGGCTTACCACATTTTTCATACCACCTAATTGTATTGGTGGGCTCCGCCTTATTAGAGAGGTTGTATGAATGTGGTAAGCCTAGCATTACCCATTAACAAATAGTCAATCTCTCAACATAGTATGTTAGTGTTCAGAAAATTAGCTAATTAGTTTATCAACGTATTTTTCCCATAAGGACATCACAGACAACGTTTCAAATTTCAAAGCTTTGTCTAAAACAATGGACAAAAATTGAAATTGAAGATTAAAGTTGGTGTCTTTCACGAGCGGCAAGGAAGAACCCAAAGCCCAACTCCCCAAACAGGACAGTGTCACAGATAGAGTCACAACTAAGAACATTTCTAACCGATATGTCAAAAGTGTCACATAAACATTTAACGACTATAAATAACATCTCACATCACTCCAACCGATGTGTCAAAGCTAATGTGGAATGAAGGTTGGAGGTTGAGATGTTATTTTTGACATATAAAAAGCAAGATGTTAAATGAATATTTTATTATTTTATATTTTATTTTATTTTTAATTAAAAATAAATCAACACTAAAATGTAATAAAATAATAATTTAATTTGACATATCGGGTGGAGTGTAAAGCTGTGTAAGAGCATCTCCAACCGATATGTCAAAAGTGTCACATAGACATTTAACAGCTAGAAATAACATCTCACACATTCTAACCGATGTGTCAAAGCTAATGTGGAATGAATGCTGAAGATTGAGATGTTATTTTTGACATCCCAAAAGCAAAATGTCAAATGAATATTTTATTTTTTTTTTCTATTCTTTTTAATTAAAAATAAATCAACACTAAAATGTAATAAAATAATAATTTAATTTGACATATCGGGTGAAGTATAAAGCTGTGTAAGATGTCAAATTGCCACATCAGCCATCAAATTTAAATTTGATATTTGGTATTTGACATCTCCCTTGGAGATGCTCTAAGGGCCAGTTTGGCATTGCCGTGCCTGTGAAAAAATAATCGCTGTTAGATTTGCTGAGAGAAATGAGCTGAAGAGAAAGCAGTTTGGCGTTTGGTAAATTTTTTGTTAAAAGTGTTGTTGATATTGATTTCAACAAAATCAGAAAATAATTGTTGCATAATCATTAAACCCAACGCCTCTTCAAAAATGATTTATGCATAATCAGAAAATGACAGGCACCTCATTAGCTGCTTTCCCTTATAGCTTTCTCTCACAGCAATTTTTAACAATAAGTGATTTTTTCATAGTTTACCAAACGGGTTGGGCTTCCCAAATTTTTTTAAAAATCACTTATCACCCCAAATAAGCAATGTCAAACGGGCACTAAGATGTCAAATTGCCATATCAGCCATCAAATTTAAATTTGATGTTTGGTATTTGACATCTCCCTTGGAGATGCTCTAAGAATATCATTGACCGATATATCAAAAGTGTCACATATATATTTAACGACTACAAATAACATCTTACATCACTCCAACCGAATTATTAAGCTAATGTGGAATGAAGGCTAGAGGTTCATCCGTTACTTTTGACATCCTAAGAGCAAGATATCAATTGAATATTTTATTATTTTTTAAAAATAGCTGGTTGTTACTTTCATTTATTATTTTCTTCTTTATCTTAAATGATTTGACAGTTACAAATTTTTTCCTTCTTTCTCTTTTGAATTTATTTCCTATCTTGAATGAACATTTAAATGTAATAAAATAATAATTTAATTTGACATATCCGTTAGAGATAGAATAAAATTGTGTAACTTCAAATTGACACATCAACCATCAAATTTAAATTTGATGTTTGGTATTTGACATCTCCCTTGGAACATAGCGCGCCAAATAAAACATAAACATATAAAGAAAAGAACTAAACTTTGTTTCGTGACACGTACAAAGCCTACAAGGTAGAAGAATCATTAGTTTTCTAATTTAAGGCCAATGTATGAAATGAATCTGGAACCGTTTCGATACCCAGATGACATCCAAAATGCCATTTTTGTCCCCATGCCCGAAAGTGACCGGCCATATTAGGAACAAAAGGCCAAAATGGCATCACTATGCTTGAGCTTACCAAATAGAAAATGACAGACCAATGGAGCAGATTTAGATTCAGGAGAAGGAAGGGCCATCACGTTTTGAGTGGGCATATTCCTGTACCGCAATTACCTTAGAAAGATGACGAATTTCTTCTTCTGTTTTAGCCAACTCGGTGCTTATTAATGCTTATCCTTCCCCTCTCACTCTCTTTTGTAACTTCCTTTTCAGTCTAAGCACAAATTTTCACACCCCACCATATATATATATATATATATATATATGCTTTTGTGTTGGGTGATTTCAAGTCTCAAAAGCATTCCCAACAGACCCAAGTACCTTTCCTTTTAGCTTTCTGGGAAAATCAATGGCCCCCATTCAACAAGTCCTTCAAGATTTTCAAGCATTGCCCTTTGCCATCCCTGTTGCACTGGGTGCTCTGTCTTTGCTTTTCCTGTTTTCCATCAAAGGTTTAATCTTTACCAAGAAGAGTGCATTTTCCCAACTCCCTTCTTTGCCAGGTACATATTTCTCAGTCTTTGCCTTAATTTGCATGTCATGTTCTTCTTCTTTGAGATTTTCTCTTGATCAGTGATCATGAGATTTCTGCTTTTATCTTTTTCATTATTAGTTTTTGGGAATTTAAGAAAGAAGATGCAATGATTATTGTGTAATTAACTTGGGAATTTGTTTGGGGTGTGTGTGCAGTGGTACCAGGGCTGCCGGTGGTGGGGAATTTGCTGCAACTGAAGGATAAGAAGCCTTACAAGACGTTTACAAAGTGGGCTGAGAAGTATGGACCTATCTATTCTATCCGGACTGGTGCTTCAACCGTAATTGTTCTCAATACTACGGATGTTGCCAAAGAGGTACCTTTCTTCTTCTCGTTTCTGCTGATCTCAGGGGAATCTGCAACTCAGGCTTTACTTATAACTTGTCCCATGGCGGAGCCACTCCAATGCCCTCCATTATATTATATTAACATATAGAATTTGTAATAAACAACTTATACTTTTAAGTTAAAAACATGACTAAATTATAAATATTTAGCTCTAAATACCTAATTTGGTCACCTAACTTTGCGATTCTAGCTCCGCCTCCCCAATCTCTGTGTACCATGTCACATATTCGAAGGGTAATTTCGTTATTTTAGGAAAAATAAATAAATATCTATTCATAAGTTTATTATTGACCAATCACCATAGATGTTGTTTATACCAACTTACCAAGCGAGTTCAGTGTTTACCATCTCATAAGATGAAAAATAGAGCGGGCTTTGTGTCTAAAACTTCAGAGTTGGGTAAAATTTGGTTGCTTGTTAGGCCTTTCTTTTCAGCTAGACTAGCTTCATTTGTGCTGAAGTTTGGTAGCAAACAGAGGACTTTGAAGTGAACTCAAGCTGAAACGTTTGATATTTAAGTTAAAGAAGAGGCAGGTTTTTCACGCTTTGATCTTTCTGAAATTTTTCATGTGGACAAGTAATTAATTACTTTCTTGCAATAACAACCGTGTTCTGTGTCTCAACGTGTCATTCGCAATCTCATGGAGAATTAAGACTCTATAGCTGAAGTTGCAGTTTATGAGAATCATACTTATTTTATAGCATTATCAATTATGAGATACAAAAGTCCCATGTGTTTTCCTTAATGCCGTGAAAGATCCATTGGGTTGAGTTTTCTACTGATTACCCACTTATGGGTTTAATATTCTCCACTGGCATCATTATAGATTTTGATGAGAAACAGCAGTGTCCTGGATGCCCTATGGCAATGATCAAAGTGTCCTAACAATGAAGTTCTGTTTCTTAAATATCCAATATGTTCATGCTTAATACGTATATGATACAGGGCTGGTTTTATCTTGTACATGAAAGCTTCTATGTTATTATTTTCCTTTTGGTATGAAGTCATCGGCTGTATATATTGGTCACCACTTTCTGCTCTAATGGTTGTTTCAGGCCATGGTGACCAGATATTCGTCTATGTCAACGAAAAAGCTATCAAAGGCACTAAAGATTCTCACTTGCAATAAATGTATGGTTGCAATAAGTGACTACAACGACTTTCACAAGATGATAAAACGATACATACTCACAAATGTTCTTGGAGCAAATGCTCAGGTTGATTGTTACAGTTTTTGTTCTCGCTTAATTTGTGTGCTTACTGTTTTTGTTGCCATAATAAAGTAGATCTTGTTATAAATCCATTTAATAATATGCAGAAGCGACACCGAAGCCACAGAGATACCATGAGGGAGAATGTTGCAAGCCAATTGCATGCTCATGTAAAGAACGCTCCTCAAGAAGCTATTAATTTCAGGAAAATATTTGAATATGAACTCTTTGGAATTTCATTGAAGCAAGTGAGTGTTTCATCATTTCGTTTGAAAAAATTATTCTTTGACTTTTGTCCCTTGTACTTGACATTGCAATTACAAAAGAAAGAACATAGCATCAACTAGCATAACGGGATATGCAGGCCATAGGAAAGAACATAGAAGACTCCATTTATGTGGAGGAGCTTGGCACTACATTGTCGATAGATGAGATCTTTAAGGTTCTAGTGCTTGACATAATGGAGGCTGCAATTGACGTTGATTGGAGAGATTTCTTCCCTTACCTGAGATGGGTTCCCAATAAGAGCTTAGAAATGAAAATTCAGAGACTCTATACCCGCAGGAGTGCAGTAATGAATGCCCTGATCGATGATCGGAAGAAGGGAATTGCTTCAGGAGAGGTGTGCTCTTTTCTTACTTTCAAATGCATTTTTTTCAGGAACTTCTCAGTTGTTGTTTCTGTAACTTGACTGGGATATGAAACAGGAATTAAATTGTTATACCGACTACTTGCTTTCTGAAGCAAAAACGCTTACATCAGAGCAAATAGCTATGTTGCTTTGGGAGACAATTATCGAGACAGCAGATACAACATTGGTAACAACAGAATGGGCTATGTATGAAATTGCTAAAGATTCAAACCGACAGGTACTTTTAATTTCAGTCACTAATTTTTCCAGTTGTTATATGCATTTTTTAAAATTTTTGGTTTTATCTGTAACTGATATTGGTGGTTGCCTCTTTATGAAACAGGGTCGTCTCTATCAAGAAATCCAAAATGTTTGTGGATCCAACAAGATCACTGAGGAACATTTGTCACAACTGCCATACCTGAGTGCTGTTTTCCATGAAACTTTAAGGAAGCACAGTCCAGCTCCAATAGTCCCTTTAAGATATGCACATGAAGATACCCAATTAGGAGGTTACTATGTTCCTGCTGGATCAGAGGTAATTGATAAACAAATATGCCAAGAGATTTCTCATCTCTCTCTTTTTATTTTATTTACAGATGTTGTTATTGATCTTTCAAGTAACTTGTAATGTGCAGATTGCTATTAATATATACGGGTGCAACATGGACAAGAATCAATGGGAAAGCCCTGGAGAATGGAAGCCGGAGAGATTTTTGGAGCCAAAATACGATCCAATGGATTTGTACAAGACCATGGCATTTGGAGCTGGAAAGAGGGTTTGTGCTGGTTCTCTTCAGGCAATGCTAATAGCCGCCACCACAATTGGTAGGCTGGTGCAGGAGTTTGAGTGGAAGCTGAGAGATGGAGAGGAAGAAAATGTTGATACTGTTGGGCTCACCACACACAAACTCCACCCATTGCATGCCATCCTGAAACCAAGAAATTAGCCTCAAACTTCGTTTCTGTTCCAAGCCCACAAGTTGTTTGTGGCTGAGGCTTTTGCGTTGGTTGCTTATTGCCTAGACTTTTTTTTTTATCTTTTCCTTTTTCTAAATTTAAGATGATTCTAGGCTTTATCAACTTCGTTATGCCATCTGAAGAACAAATGTAATCACACAGGTGAATAACTTATGAAGTATTTCTGTTGAATGATATCAGCATCCTTATGCCTTCTTAATCTTTATCTTTTCTGCATTCAAACTTCATTTATGTTAATTACTTCTGATTCTGGTGCATGTAATTAAGCATGAAGCTGAGACTACATATTAAAATGGGACCAGAAAATGATGTGAGACTGCCAATTATTATAAAAATATTGTCCTTTTATGTAATCTGTAACTACCTCTTACCTGACGTTATTGAAGAAATAAATGGGCAATGACAATAATTCAAGTTCACACTAGAAACAAGAATGTTTTGTTCATAAGTACAGCTAATTATTTTTTCTATATATCCAATAAAAAGCTTCTGCATTTGCTGTCCACAGAATTTGTCACACCAATTTATCAATGAATTAAAATAACAAGCAGAGGGGAGTTGTGTTTCATGGAAACTTCATGAATGACAATAAACTTACTAGTGCCAAGCAAATAAATCACAAGTGAGTAGGCAAATAGTTTGTTTGGCATTTTCGTGGTAATAATTGGGTTCATGGTCGGTTGTGTGTGAGGCCAAAACGGATAAGAAAAAGATGTGAATTAGTCAAACCGTCCAGCCTCAATCTCTGGCCTAGTCCTTGATCTACATCAATGTGATGGGTTGGGTTTGGTGCGCACTTCTTTCAGCATCACATAAAAAGACACAGGAAATTTTAGAATCAGTATCAGAGCTGTCGTTTATAAACTTTTGTTGGGAAGTAAATGCACATTTTGAACGCCACTGAAAGTTTGCATAGTTATTACTAACAACATCCAAATCATGCAAGTAATTACATGTTTCTGCATTCATTTATTTCTTTCCCACACCAACACTGCAAGAATCAAATTGGTATGTCTCTGTTTCGTTTTTGCTTTCTTGTTGGGTTACGAATTTTCTCTGTAGGAAATTTTTTTTATGGCATTTCTGTAGGAAAGTTGACATACACGACAAGAGCGAGAGGCCAAAGGCAAAGGTGTGTGTGATGAATGAAGTAGAGGGCATGCCGCACCGCACCAAACTTTTCTTTATTATGAAAATCATTGCAAAAAACATTCTTCTCTTGTGAAAGGAAAAGAAGAAAAAACCAATAAATAATGGATGCAACTTGCAACTAGAAACACCGTATAAAGTAGACAAATTAAATTATGAATGTGAGAAGAAATGTAATTTAATCTGGGCAAGCTCATGGGTCCACCACTGAAGACTATTTCTCTCCTTGATGAGTTTGCAGAGTGTAGAGCGGTGTGTATAGAAGTCACCGTTGAGCAGTCAAAACTGAAAAAATCTGACAGAGAGAGTGGCGAACAAATCACACACACACACACTCCATATGTGATTGACAACGACGTACAAAGGAAAGAGGTAGAGGAGAGACAATCCTGCAGGATGCGGGCCCCTCCACCCTCCTCTTTCTTTTGAGCTGATAATGAGCTTTGGCTTGTCCATTGACTGGCTACTGGAGCCGCTAGCCGAGTCGTTCATCAACTGACTAGGTCAAGTTTTATCATGTATATATATATTTATATATGCCCTTGAGCTCACTGATCAGCTCTTACGAATGAGGTCAGATTATTTCAATTTACAAGGTAAGGCCCGCGTGCAAGTCTATGCCACGAGAAAGACTTCCCTTGTAAACTTTTTAGACCCAAAAAAAGGAATACTAATATGAAACGAAAATAGGAAATTTCTATACAAATCATTATCTTTAGAAGTGTCGTGTCTGGAAAATGAACGAATATCATATCATGCAGTGATGAGCACAAAATTAATACAAGTTTTATCCTTAAATTTATATTTGTTAGTATTTTTTTTTGTTTTATATAAATCTATTAGAGTATTTTTATTGTTTCATTCCAATCTTTGTGTTTTATATTTAATGAGTGGTTGTTTGTAGATATTAAGTGTCTTCCACCAATAGCATGTTGAGAAAAAGAGAGATGAGCAAGTGGAGCAATTGATAAGAAGACTCAAAGATCTTTGTGAAACCAAAGTCAAGGAAATTTGCTCGAGACAACTCGTGCAGCAGCAAATGCAATTGAAGATAAAACAAATGAAAAGAAGAAGCAATCAATTGCATGAATATACTCTAGGACATGCATGCAAGCTTCCATCATTGAAGAAATAAAGAAAGAATGAATAAACAATGAAGGAGAAGTTCAAATTGACTACTTGCAACCAATGAATGCAAAGAAGAATGATGATGCTTGAGTTGTTATCTAGCTACAATTTGAGGAAGGTTGCTGCAGTTTTTATGAGAAGACACGAAGGAAAGTATGGAAATGCATGATAAAGTGTTCAAGTGGAAGAAAGTTTTGAAGAATTTAGATAAGGAGTCATCATCACAATGAATTCAATTAAAGGAAGCAACTTGGCAATTGGTTTGATGGCAAGTGGAAGACATATTAAATTCATGAATATTGCTCCCATCCTCCTATAAATAGGTGAAGCTACGGCATTGTAAAACTACACCAAGCTCCACAATCTTGAGCTTTTTCCATTTTCCCTCCATCTTTCTAAGTTTTAAATTCTGTTTTTAGTTTTATTTTATTATGGGGAACTAATTCCCTAGCTAAGGCTAGGGAGAAAGCTTTTAATATAAGTGTGTAATTTTTATTAGTTTGATCCAAACTTAAGCTTTAATGTGAATTTGTAGTATTTGTTCAAATGGAATTTGTAGTTTTCTTTTTAATTAATTGATGAAAGTTTGATAATCTATTTCATGGGTTCAATCATGTTTTTCCCATAGTGTAGTAAAAACTTTCATGCTTTTAAAAGAGAAGAGAATTACTAAAGATTAATAGAATTTTGATGAAGATTATTTTTTGATAGTTTGTTTCCAATGGTACAAGTTATGCTTAGAATACTTCTAAAGGAAATTAAAAAGAGCTTTAATTATTTTGAACAACTACAATGGAAAATATTTTGTGGATCAAATTATTAAGAGTTGCATGTTTATGTTAAAATGGAAACCTAATACCTTAGTTATTTTTCTCATAAATGTAAATCTTAATTTCAGTTTATTGTCATTTCTATATTTGTTTTATGCTTTATTTTATTTTATTTTCGTTTTGAACAAACAAATCACCATATGAATCAATTAGGTTGGCAATGAAATTAACTTGGGTGAAATTGGTTTTTTTATCTTTACATGCAATCCCTTGGGTACGATCTCGCTCTTACACGCTTATGTTATATTCGATTCGTGCGTTTGCGAGTTTATAAATTTTAAAACACTTCTTTTGAGGCACAACATGCAGCATGATGAGATATATATATATATATATATATATATATATATATATATATATAACACGAAGGTAAATAACTTATATGTATATAACAGGAAGATATAACAGGAAGGAAGTATATGGGTAGAAGTGGGAAAGAGAAGCTAAAGAAGGAAATGAAAGATTGTGATGGAGAAGGGTCACGGGGAGCGAGAAAATGAGGCGCAAGGGCCAGAAGGGTGAAAGAGAAAGTGACTTGGGCCCCAAGCGGAAGGATGAGAAGAATCTCTGAGGCCTGTTAAATTATAGGGATGCAGTTATCTGCAAGACTTAGGCATGTAGGCTGTGCATGTGGACATACAGGCATATAGGTAGAAGAGCTTAGACTAGACACCAGACAGCACTAGAATAGGAGACTAGTGATACTGACCTCAGGCACACACCTCCCCAGACGACAAGAGGAGAGAAAATAAAGAAGAGAGCGCAAGGAGGCAAACCCAATAATTGCTTCCCACGCTGCCCGACACCCATCATATTGTCGGTCTTCTCCTTCTCTCCCTAGTCGACGGTTGGAACTTTTTTCCAATTCCCTTTCTTTTCGATATCTTAAGTACGAGTTGGAATTGAATTTAAAACCCCTGATGCATACGTAACTATTCTTAACTCAAACGAAAATACTAAGAAAACTACACTAATCTATACAATATTTGTTGTTGGACTTAGGAACTTGGAAATGGAACCTACTTGTAGTAGTGGTATTCCCTCTCACCATGCCTATAGGCTATAGTTCTAACTCTTTTTCTTGAATGAATTGAACAGGAATGAAAACAACTCTCTTTTGCAAAAGATCAAAACAACTTGGGTTTGTGGTGGTCGAGGAGGATGACATGAAGCTGGTCTCGTCTGGTCCCATGCGTTTACAATTTGCACCACTTGACTTGAGTTTTAATTTTTAAAATTTTTATGACATGAAGTTGAGTAGATTTCACGCCAATGCTTTCCTGATACGCCACCCTACCCAGCTTCCCACCCTCCACGTCACCACCAGCCGTACTTCCTCACAGTAAAAGTAAAAGTAAAAGCAAAATGAGATAAAAATGATGAATAATCAATTCACATGTAAAAACCAATTAATTAATTAGCATTAAAATTAGGCGGTAATTGAGCTGAGCCACGCGTCGCGCCACCTTCAACATCGTACACAATCCCCACAGTCCACACAGAGAGAGAGAGAGAGAGAGAGAGAGAGAGAGAGCACCTTCACAATTACACTCTCCTCCATAAAACCTCTCACTCCTTCCAAAACTTCTCCTCCTCCCCCTCTCTCCAATCTCCAAACATCTGTCTCCTTCTTCTGGAGAAACCCAAATGCCAAAACCCCTCTCTGACAACGACACCAACCACGATGCCGTTTGAATCTGAAGACAATAATCAAAAGCCACCCTCAACGACGACGACGACGACGACGACAAAAGTCCAACAAAGCATGGGTCACCAGCCACCGCCCCAAACCGACCCGCTTCACTGCCCGCGCTGCGATTCCACCAACACCAAGTTCTGCTACTACAACAACTACAACCTCGCTCAGCCCCGCCACTTCTGCAAGTCCTGCCGCCGCTACTGGACCCAAGGCGGCACCCTCCGCGACGTCCCCGTCGGCGGCGGCTCTCGCAAGAACTCCAAGCGCTCTCGCTCCACCACTTGCTCCTCTTCCTCTCCCTTCCTCTTCCTCGCTCACCCAAGAGGTCACCTCAGTCGCTACCGCGAAACCCGTTTCCTTGTCCGCTGAAGTGAAGCCAGAGCCGGCCTCAGATGTTGACCATTTGATGGACCTGAACGAGAACGTGGTCGGGAACGGGGGTTTTACTTCGCTGTTGAATTCTCAGGGGCCACCTCCACCTGGGTTCTTGGCGCTTGGTGGGTATGGGTACGGGTACGGATACGGGTCGGCGTTTGGTCACGGGCTTGATGAAGTGGGCGATGCTTTTGGCCATGGCGGCAAAGGGGTTTGGGCTTTTCCTGAGGTCGGTGACTTTCCAAGTACTGTCATTGACCATAACAATAACAATGGTGCTCCTTCCGGGTGCAACACGTGGCAGATGACAACCGGTGCTGATGGTGGATTTGTCGATGGGGATTGCTTTGCTTGGCCGGAGCTCCAGATCTCCATGATGCCAGCTTCAGGCAAAACTTTCAAGTAACGGAAACACTCTTTTCCCATTTCCAGAATTTCAACAACAACAAAAAATATCATTTTCCTTATTTTTTTTTTCTCTTTCTGGGTTATGGGTTTTCCGAGTCGTACTGAAATTGTGGGTCGTATACTGGGTTTCTTAGTCTTTCTGATCATCTGATGGTCTTTTTTTGGTTTTTGGGTCAGAGTCTCTGGTGGATATAGAATAGATCACTATAGGTTGCAAAAGGTAGTTGCTTTTGGTTACTTCTTTTCGTCTTAGGGTTTTGTTTGTACTGGCTTTGTAAATCTTTTGGGACTACCTGTCTTTGACAGAAATGCTGCAAGAAAATGGACAAAAATGACTGCTTTATGGGTATGTTGCGTTTACTTTGCATGCTATAATTTCTTTCTTTCTGTCAATTTGAACTTCTGGGATGAATTTTCATAAAAGCATGAATCTTTTGTACCTTTAGACTTCATCTGACAAGCAATCGAGCTAATATATTTGTTCGGTAAAGAATTGAACTTCGTGTATGAACTCTGATACAACAGTAATTAATTAATCTGTGTTGTGTGAAGAAGATGGCACGTTTGGATGGATATTGAGACTAATTTCAGTTAGTTTAACCGAGTGATCAATTTTAATTCCTCTATAATTGGATCATTCTTGGATTTGTCTACCTAAGCGCCCATCGGCACACGAGCCATGATGAATCGAGTCCCACACGAAATTAACTTGGTTGATTGAGCGGATTTGATTAAATATTATGAGAAGCCAGACATGAGCCGACAGTTTTAAAGGGATTAGCACTAATAGACTGTATGCTTACTTAATGGACGACTAGGAGTTAAATGGTGTTAATTAGAATAATGGAGCACCTAATTGGTTTTCATTTGAAGTTGATACGACCAAAGCCCTACCTCAGTTTCTAAGGTTTTTTGTTTATCTGCTCAGTTCCGTATTGAATATTCTGTGTTGTTTCCTGTTTGGCATTATATACTGAAATGGGAGACTTTGATATTGATTTTGAACTAGATGCGACCGACCAGGGACCACTTGTTGCATGGTTCATTGTGTTGTGGATAATGCCGAAAGCTGACAGTGCTTCATTCGGAATTAGAATAGCTTTTCTGCCCGATTCCATTGCAATGCAAGAGAAACTTCCCCATCTGGTTTCATTACTTCTCTCTATTTTTCTACTCAAGTCACCTGTCACAGTCACAGGAGGTGGAGAGAGAGAGAGAGAATGGACAATGAAACTGGAATAGGAAAGTAGTTTTGCTCCAAAGCTGAACCTCTAGTTAATAGACTTTAAGACCATGTTTTGTGGGTTCAACTGGACTTAGATTCTTCAATTAAAATCAACAATATTTCTGACCATTATTTGGTGTGCTGCTGAGACAACAGTCCAAGATATTAGGTGGGACTCATAAAGACTGGTTTGGACTTCCAATCTCCGAACCGAACCATCAATTTAACTTATCCAAGGACTCTCCTATAGTTCCTTGATTTGTGGTTAAGGTTGAACTGAGGGTAAATTCAGTGCATCCCGCTGAAGTTTATTCTAATCTCCAAACCCGGTCGTAGGTTTCCCATTTAGCCATTGGTTTAATATTGCTGGCAGCACATGCGTAATAATATAAAGATGAATTAGAACAATCTGCATAAGTTAACGTCCGTTGTTTGTGCTGCAATCAATCAATCGAATTTAAGCACGGAGATATCCACCACAACAATCCATGCATGCCCACATGCACTTTTCAAATTACTAAATTAAAATCATAATTAAAGATATGATACTATAATTATAATATACCTGTGTCAGGTGGAGTCATCATTCTTGTTGTAGGGATATTTGTCACCCCCACCCCACCCCACCCAACCAAACACGCCTTTCCCTCTTCATCTTGAATTAAGAATTGCCATCATTCTTAATTTTAAATAAAAATAAACACAATTGTACAAGTGCATGAAGCAAACCTCCTCATTTTCCTCGAAGCATCCATTATCATTGCAATCCCACTCCACATTACATCCGACATTATTACTTGATTAAATAAGTAATTAAGGAGTTGGTCTACATGCATTTAGATAAGAGTAAGCAATGACACTGTTTACATGAATAGTACATGTCCTAGTAATATTTTTGTTGTTTTTCCAACCATTACCATGGCAACTCAAGAGCAATTACAATTCACATAGGATTAATTTTATTTGTATGTATGAGATTAATAATAATAAAAAATTCATGGGTATGTATAAAAAAAAATATTCTAGATATTTTTGGCAATTATTTAGATTTTTTTTCTTCAGTTTTTTAAAAATAAAAATTTCACTATTGATGTCAGCGCCCTTAGGCAACAGCTCAGGCTATTCTTGCCTTCGTACCTGACCAGTCTTGGTGGAGCCCACCATCTGCCCGGTGCTAGATTTGATCGCTCGAGTAGGTTTCTTTGGCCGAGGGCCCTTTTGACATAGCAAGTCCAACCTCTTGACTTGCTCTTAGATGCCTCCAATAAGGGTTTCTCACGAGCAATTGGAAGGTTTAGGTAGGTTCCAGGTTAACTCAAAATCATCACAAATAGAT
Organism: Prunus fruticosa; assembly: GCA_018703695.1. NCBI lineage: Eukaryota > Viridiplantae > Streptophyta > Magnoliopsida > Rosales > Rosaceae > Prunus > Prunus fruticosa. The sequence continues at coordinate 49,882,579 of CM031917.1, forward strand.
AAATTTTCGAGGTCGGTTATGTATTGCGAGAAATTTTCATATTTGTAGTTTTTGTATTTGTTTTGTGTGTTTTGGTGTGTTTGCAGTTCTTTCACTCATCATTAGTCCTGGTGGCGGTGTCTCGGTCTTTATAGAGGCAGTGACATCGGTACTTTGGCGTTTGGTGGTGTTTATGCTTTTAGTTGGCTATGGTTTTATGTCAATTTTGAACTTTGACTTTATGTCAATTTTGGACTCTGACTTTATGTCAATTATGGGCCCTGACTTTATGCATATTTCAGTTTTATTTCTAATGGGCATTTACTGTTGCAATTGTTTGGACTCATTTTTATGAGTTCCACTATCATATAATTGACAGGCTTTCTATTAATGAAACTTGATTCCGACCCAAAAAGAAGAAGCACATGCAATTTGTTTGGACCAATTTGTGTTCTATTATATAGTTCAGGTAGGTGAGGTTGGGGCCAAATCAAATTCAACTTACCCAAAAAACATGCAATGAAAGTGGGCGCAATTTAACTTATAAGTTATAATGACCCAAAAGCATGCAATGAAACTGGGGCCAATCCAAATTATAGTCCAGGCTAACTTTTCATCTTTGAATACTCATTAGAGAGGACCACAAACAGCTCAGGTGGAAGGGCTATGTAAGTATATAAAGTTATCTGTTACAGAACCAGAACAAACTCACCAACCATTACACCATTTAACTATGTGCCACAAAAGAACACGAATATGTACGCACAAGACGTATTTAATTTGCAGCAAAGCAACAATGTTTATAACATTCTTAACAAATTTTGAAGAATTGTGAAGCAGGGGCCATTGAAACATCAATTAGGCGGCTTGAAGAACTTCAATTTAAGTCCATTGTTGACCATGCTCCACACGCCTCCAATGGAAAAGGCCAAACTAAACGCAATCCCCAGCCAACCCAAGATCCAATGAAAATACCAGTTAAAGCTGTACTTTGTAGGCTTCTTAATGAGAACCCACATGAAGCAAGGATAGGCAAATGTGACTGGAAGTGTGAGTCCTCCTAGTAGCCCGGCAAGACTGGAGAGGAAGGGGAGTGCCACTCCTATGAAGAAGTTGATGAATCCGTAGAAAACTCGGAAACCAGACCGGACCCAAATCGAGCAGGGACGGTTGGTACGACTAGTGTAACCAGCTTCAAAACTGTCAAATACAGGCATTGAGTATATCTGGAAACTGCTCAAACAATTAAACACAACTAGGAGGAAACACATTGCAAGAAGTCCTCTAGGGATGTCATGACTGTGGAATCCGTACAAGGCATTGAGAATCCCTCCAGAAGGCATCTGTAGAAAAACAGAACATACGGAACAATCAACAAGACTGAAAAATGCAACAATTTATGAAACTTGACGAAATGGCTGAAATCAAGTCATCCATGATACCAATATGCTCCTTACAAGGTTGGTAAACTTACAAGGTTTCCATAAGCCCAAAAGCCTCCAATTGCAACAGGGAACAAACACATTGCAATGAAGAAATAGGCAACCTTGGCTCCTTTCCACATGGGCACATGCGCTGGGTGTTTAAAGGTTGATGGCATTGTTGCCTAATTCAGGTAAATGAAATTCTGTTAGATAAGAATTAAAAGTGCAAATTCCCAACTTAAGTAATTGTGTATGTTTTTTTTAACAAAGAGAATATAACTTCATTACTCTGGACTCACAGAGAGCATACCTGAATCTCCAGAACTAAATTGTGCCCCCTGAAAGCAAAGGCTACAATACCAAGAGCGTTCAAGACTGCAAAGACAGAAGCCGAAGAGGATGGCAATGTAATTGGCTCATAAGAAATTGTGGGTGGCCTTGGCTGGCTTACAGAGAGGACCCAAACCATTGTGGAGTAAGTTATGGCTGTCACGGCTCCAACTAGTGAAAGTCCTGCAATTGAATTGAGGTTTGGGAGCTGAGATAGAACGATACATAGTGAAGTGAACACTAGATACCACTCTACTGTTGTTAGGGGATTTGATGAACATAAGGGACCACAAACTATCTGAAAAAATAGTTTCATGGTCTCCCCTCCTATTAGAATTAAAGCTGTTGCAGTTCCTGCCGATAGATAGACGGTTGGGAAGAGAGCAAGCCAAACACCCAATCTTTCCCCTGCAAAAGAAGAAAAAAAATATCTGCCATTAATTACTTATTCACATACCTTACTATCCACTACAAAACTAAATATCTAAGCTAAACAAGATCAAGCTAGAGGCCTCATCACTAAGCTGTTGTTAATACTTATATCAATTGCATCAGTGTAACTGTGACACCTACAGCATATTATGAAATATTTGAGAAAACAAAAAACCATGTGGTGGTTGGTAAATCGTGAAGTCTCTTACCAAATGCAGCTTGTGCAAGCTCCACATATCTGTTGTACCTCTTTCCTGGGACCGCTTCATGTAGCTGAACAAGAATCCACAATGTGTAAAGTTGCCAGAAGTAGGCTATGGTTAAGGAAAGTGTTCCCCAACTCCTGTGGACATAGTCAAACAAACGAACCAGGTCAATTCATTTCAAAGTACTCCAAACCTTTCAGATAATGGTATTCTTCAATTGTTATTAGCAGCTTTGTAAATTTTATCTTAATGTAAAGTGTCAAGCACTGCAAATGTTTAAATCTTCAAATCTTTGAAAATTATAATGCAAAAATAATATAAAATGAAAAAGTTAAAGGCACTATTGCAGTAAAGAGAATAAACAAGTGATACTATAACCAAAGTATAAAGGTTCCTCTGTCTAAATTCCTTCAAAAAGAAATAACAAAATCATGAGTGACCCCAATATGATGAGATAGGGCTGGCAAGTGTATATTTCCAGGATCTTTGAAGCTATGGAAAAGCAAAAGATAAAGGGGCGAAGTGACATCCCTCAAGGATGTTCTTTTACTTTGTCAAATTGAAACCTATTTAATGATAATCTTCAATAAATGAAGTGACTTTACCCAAGTAGACCCCCAAAGCCATGAACTTTAGTCAAATTCCTCTCAGTAGCATGTGAGAGAGGGAGATATAGAGAGATCAAAACGTGGAACAAATCAATTTGGAGAGCGACCCATCAGGGCCACCCACTGATATTAATAAGCACATTAGCTGCAGCATTAAGCAGAAAACGCCAGCCAATGGGTTCCCACCACAGTGGTGGTGGTTTCCCCCTTCCCCCATGGCACCCAGGATCGAACCTCAGTAGGGGTTCTTTCCTCCAATGTAATCAAAAAAAAAAAAAAAAAAGCAGAAAACGCCAAGAAACATAATTCTAAAGCTGGATAATTGTCTAAAATATTATTATGAAAAAAGAGAACTTAAATGAGATTTAACTCAAAAAGGAAGAATTTTTATGAAGCTTGAGCTAACAAGGTGAAATGGGTAATAAAAATCAGTACTTGTGAGGTTGTGAAATTAATTACCAGCCAAGAAAAGAGAAGGCAACGGGAAGGACCAAGGCCTGGAAGCCAACGCCGGCGTTGAGGTTATGAAACGCCGCGTAGTGAGCATTGCCGTTGCGGGACTCGGTGATGGGAAGCCAAGCGTCCTGTGGGTTGAGCTTGGTGAGGTGGCCCACCTCCTCCAAGTAGCTCTTCATGTTGACGAGGACCCTCTTCATCGGCGTCCCGATGGGGCTCAGGAACCTCGGCGATATGAACGAAGTCGGCGTCCAAGCCGACGACGACTTCGCCTCCTTGGACGGCGGCCGAGGCGACCTCTGCCCAGATGGAGTCTGTATCTCCGGCGTCGACACACCACGCGGCGTCGCCGGAATGGATATCAGCTCCGTCTCCGGCCTCTCGTCCATTGTCTAATGTCTTGGAAGTGTTTGTGTGTATGTATGTGTGAGTTGTGGTGTGAGTTTTGCTTTATAATAGAGGCAAGAGGTACAAGAAGCTCTCTGTTTCTCTCTGTGTGTTTCTGTGTGTTTATAATGGCATTTTTTTGGTTATCTTTTTCTTTTTGCTTTCAGTGTGTGTCGGAGGGGTCAGTGATTATAGGGTGATCGTGGGGCCTTTGAGTGAGTGAGAGTTTGACAATAGAAGTGACTGAGAGGAAGGAGGAGCTTCAAAGTTTAAGCATAAAAGTTTTGCATTTGCGCTGCTATTATTCTACAGGCAGGTGCTGGTGGACCACCACACTGACTGCAGTGCATATATGTATGGGCGGTGGTGATGAGATTCCAAATGCCAAGCCTTTTTAACACTGAAACAGCTCGCAGTGAAACTTGAGACCTCTTCAAGTTGACCGCGTGCTTCGAATATTTTACTTGGCTTTGATGGAGGGCTGTGATGAGCAAGGCGTTTGGTCAAAGAGTCAAACAATCGTGCGGTGGTGGATCAATGATCATTATTTAGTAGGGCCAGGCCTCCGGAATTTTCGGTTGTTTGAGGGTTGGATTGGGCAGGGCGGGGCAGGGGTCACTCTAGCACGCAAGGGGGAGATGGGACCAGATGATCATTTGTTCTGTGTTGGCGTGTGAACATAGGATTTAACTTGAGTTTTTTTTTCTTTCTTCTTTTTACTCGTTCACGGTCACAACTTACAAGTTACAAGTCGGAAGCAAGCAAGCAAAAAAGGATATGCGAACTCCTTTTTCCGATAGTGTTACAAGATTTTGGGACATTCTGCCTCTTTTTATAAATGGAAATAGGGTAACATGTGTTCCAAGTGATTGAAGTAGCCATTCCAAGCTCAGTGTTCGAATTCTCCTGCTCACAATATCACTTATCAAGAAAAGTTACTGAGAGTTGTAGATGCCTAGGGTTTTGTGGTGCGCGTGAGGTTGGGGTTAACAAGAACCTGGAAATGGTCCCTACACAGGGAAAATGGTCATCGACTTCTGAATGACACTGGCCAATGGCGGTAACTTTGAAAAAAGCAGTAAAACTGATGCAAATACACAGGGAAAATGCCAGATTTACCCGACACATCCCACGTTCATCCATCTCGCGTTCGCTGCCAGTGCGAGACCTGCCATTATTTTCAACTGCTCTTTTTGGGGGGTTAAAATTATTATTTTATTTCAAGCTTGGACTCAAGTCAAAGTATTGATTTACTTACTGTCAAGCATTGGAAATAAACTGATTATAGAAACGCATGCAATGCAATGCAATGCAAATTGCTCAGCCATAGTAGCAATAGCATGCGTATTAATTATCTATCTCTTATCATATTCGGATCCAATTATTCGTCTTCTGCAATGATTTTTGTTTCCTATGATTATGAAGCCAAGTCAAGCCAAGAGTCAAGACAGAGAAATTGTTATGTATGAACGACAAAGTTGCTTCTTCTTCTTTCTTTTTAATTATTCAGCCGAAAGCATAACATGGTTGGTTAAGCCGTCAACTTTTCCTTCTGGCTCTTTTTTTTTAATTACTTAAATTCGACACTAACTAACTAGTGAATAGTGATTTCTGGGTTTGAGGATTGCATGCAATGGATGGAGCTTGTGAGTGGTGAAGGTAGCAGTATCATCATTTTCTTCCTCTCCACCTCTCGGCGGCCTCCACTCAAACTCCTGCACCAACCTGCCAATGGTGGTGCATACTATTAGCATTGCCTGAAGAGAACCAGCGCAGGCCCTCTTTCCAGCTCCAAACGCCAAGGTCTTGTAAAAATCCGTTGGATCACATTTCTCCTTGTCCAAAGGAATCTCTCTGGCTTCCATTGTTCAGGGCTTTCCCATTCGTTCTTGTCCCCGTTACACCCGTATATATTCAAAGCAATCTGCACCAAAATAGATGAATTAATACTCTCTTATATATATATATATAAGATGAAAGAAAAACATGCAAGAAAATGTCATGGAATTAATATATTTTCGTGTTTCATCAATTACCTCTGTTCCAGCTGGAATATAGTAACCTCCTAACTGGGTATCTTCTCTTGACCAAAAAAAAAAAAAAAAAACTGGGTATCTTCATGTGCATATCTTAAAAGTGCTACCGAAGCTGGACTGTGCTTCCTTAAAGTTTCATGGAAAACAGCATTAAGGTATGGCAGCTGGGACAAATGTTCCTCAGTGATCTTATCGGATCCACAAACGTCTTTGATTCCCTCATACAGAAGACCCTGTCACATATATATCTTGAATATCAGTTAAGTAGTACTTAATCTCAAATCAAATCAAATCAAACTAATAATGGGTACCTGTTGATTTTGATCTTTAGCAAGTTCATACATAGCCCATTCTGTGGTTACCAATGTATAGTATCCGCCGCCTCAAGAATTGCCTCCCAAACAAAAATAGTAATGTGCTCCATTGTAAGAGTTTTTGCTTCACAAAGCAAGTAATCCAGGAAACTATTTACTTCCTGTTTCACATCATCATAGTTAATTTCCTCCAAGTTAAATTAAAGAATGTGGAATTAATCTAAGCATGCATGCATGCATGCACCTCTCCTGAAGCAATTCGGTTGGTCTGCTCCTTGATCAGGGAATTCACCACTGCTTTCCTGCGAAAATAGATGTCCTGTATCTTCATTTCCAAGCTCGTGTTGTTGGGAGCCCATCTTCTCAAGTACACCCTCTAGTACTGTACAACAGCCACTAGAATCTTGAAAATCTCATCTCTTGACAATGTAGTTCCAAGCTCCTCCACATAAACTCCTCCACACTCCAAAGAGTTCAGATTCGAACATTTTCTTGAAATTTACAGCTTCTTGAGGAGACTGGTTTACATGAGCATATAATTGGCTTGCAACATTTTCTCTCAGGGTATCTCTGTGGCTTCGGTGTCGTTTCTGAATTTATATATATAGTTATTATATATCAAATGGAGTTATAATAATATGTACAAATTAATTAAGTTAAGTGAGAGAAGAAACAAAGAAATAATATGTAAACCGGAGCATTGGTTCCAAGAACATCTGTGACGTCTTCCCATCTTGTGAAAAATCTTTGTAGTCAGATGCTGCAACCAAGGCGTTGTCGAAAGTTAGGATCTTTAGTGCCGTCGATAGCTTTCTCGATGAAATGGACGAATGTCTGGTCACCATGGCCTGAACACAGCAACCAACCAACCAATATTAACATCCACAAATATATATAAATATAATGAGAGATGAGACAAATGAAACTTCTTTGGCGACATCGGTGGAATTGAGAACGACCAACGCGGAAGCACCAGTCCTGATAGAATAGATTGGGCCATACGTCTCGGCCCACTTTGTAAAAGTCTTGTAGGGCTTCTTCTCTTTCAGTTGCAGCAAATTCCCTATCAATGGCAGCCCAGGAACCACTGCACACATCCACCCACTCATCATTCATAAATCTCCAAAAACACTTGACTCAACAAAAGAAAGTGGCAATATCTTAGGCAGGGCCGGCCCTGGGGGTAGGCAAGATGGGCCTTGGCCATGGGCCTCAATTAAGGGGGCCCCAAATTTTGTTATATTATATATATATTTTTTATTATCCAACTAAAAACCCTAAAAAAAAACCAGAAAGTCAACGTTGTAATTGAACGAGGAAGGCTGTTCCTCTTCCCATTCAGAAACTCTTTGTTTCCTACGCTACACAGCCAGCCAAGAGCAACAGCTCCTTTCCTAATTATTTCTCCATGGAGCTCTATTTAATCCATCGATCTCTTAATAATCCACCAATACATTTTTCTCTGGTATTCCCATCTCCCTTCAATCCATTATACATATCCTTTATTTTCAGTTTCTATCATCTTTCTCATATCAGATTCATATTATAACCCTAAGTTTCAATCTCACCCAAAAAGCTCACAAATTGTCTTTGAGATTGATGGTGACCAAGAGGGGAGGAGCATGAGAAACTGAAAAGGTAATCAGATTTATAATTCTTTCTTTATATTTGTTCCTACCCAGCAAACTATTGTTTCAATTCAATTTCCAATAAGAACAAAACACAGAGAGATACAGAGTGGTAATCAGATTATTGTTCATATTTTATTCTTGTCTAACTTATTTTTTGTCTCTACGAAACTCCGAAAAGATAATTATAGATTCATACTGGCACTCTAATTTGACTTTTCTAGATATCAAGCCGCTAACTTACAGCATACAACTAGCTAACTTAATTTGGATTTGTTTCTAAGGCCAAACATCCTCTGCCTGGAGGAGATAATCTCCCAAGTCTCCTTATATAAGTCGCTATAAAACTGCACAATAACATCTACTAAACTTTCTAACAAAATCTTGCATATATCTTATCATTGCAGATGTACATGAATCAGGTGGAGGTATGGAGTGGAGTTTCTCAAAATCATTTTATTTGTTGTTTTTTTTATTGCAATTTTATATATACTAAGGGAAGGGGCCTCATTTAGTTTATTGTCTAGGGCTATTGGGCACCCTTCTCTTACAAAACGGTTTTTCTGGGCAAATTCTATCCATGATTATCAGAATATAATCGTCAATGAAAGCAAAGAATTAGTAGTGGGTACCTGGCACAGGAGGGAGTTTGGCATATCCTTTGTTCTGGGCAAAGATGAGTCCCTTGATGAAATATAGGAAGAGCAAAGAAAGAGTACCCAAGGCAACAGGAATGGCAAAGGGGACTAACGCTTCAAACTCATGAAGGATATTTATTAAGTTCAATGGTACTGTACTGCCCATTGTTGATTTTCCAAACAAGTTAAAAGGTGTTGTAGGACAATTGGGAATGCTTTTGAAACTTGCAATCACACAACGCATTTTATATACTCCCCTGAAATTCACAGCTTCTTGAGGAGATTTCTGTACAAGAGCATGCAATGTTCCGGCTGCAAACATTTTCTCTCATGGTATCTATGTTGGCTCCAAGAACATTAATTTCAAAAAGTAGAAACTCAACCTGGGCATTGGCTCCAAGAACATTTGTGAGTATGTATCGTTTTGCTATCTTGTGATAATACTTATAGTCTTGACCTTGGTTGAAACATTTAACTGGAAAAATATAAGGTCCCTCAATGTTAATTTATGTATACATCTTGATCTTGTTTTTGTAGATGGTGTGCTCAGCTGGAAGCAGATTAATTTGGAAGGGAACTGCTTTTTGTTTGGGTTGCTTTTGGTCAAAGAGAGCTTTCTTAATGGGTGTTAATGTGTAGGCCCAATCTACATTTGGGCTATGAGGCATAGAGATTATGTTGTCTGGGTTACTGGGTATACTATATTAATTAATCGAAATGGTTCATTTTCAATCTAACTCAAGCTGACCGACTAAAGGAACCCTTAATACCTAGACTTTCTAATTCGCCCTACATTTTTAGCTGGCCCAGTGAATGGCATCCATGTATGAGTATGCGGGTTAGGTCAGTAGGACAAGGCAATATGCCTTCCGTTTGTACAAAATAGAGTTAGGGGTGGGCATGGGTTGGGTTAAGTCGGTTTTCAATTCCAATTTATAACACAACCCGATATATAATGATTTTATAATTTCTTGAATCCAAGACCCAGTCATTATTAGACCAACCCTATTCAACCTTTTTATGATTGGATTGGGCGGTTCAATCATATTAAAGTAATTTACCCACCCCTAATTAGAGTAATTTAGAATAATCACCTTGTCAAAAAAAACAAAAAACACATCCCCATATTACGTGGTAGGTGTCGACGCATATCAAGGGCACCAATAATATTGGATAATATATGGATAAACCATTAATATAATTTGTTCGTGCATTCTACATAGTTCATATAATTCAACCAAAACTAAAAAAATTGGTCAATCGTTTGATGTTATTGAAGTTCCAACCTCAAAAATTAAACTTTCACTAGTTTTATTAGTCTTTTGACTCGTTATAAGCAAATAAATGTATAATGTCTCTTTTTCCTATCTTTTAGACTTTTGCATTTCTTCTCGTTTTATTTTTTCAGTTTAAGTATTCGTTTGACATTGCTTATTTGGGAACCATAAGTGTTCGTACACCCATTTTAGGTGTAGGTTACATGAAACATTAATCATTTTTAATTAATAGATTATGCTAATGTGGCCGGTCAATTCAGGGTAAAATAGTATCATTTACTGCAGTATTAAGAAAAAAGTAAAAAAAAAAAGAAGAAGAGGAGGGATTCATCGTTTATATGGATGGACATTGTGACGGATGCAGTTGCGTCAATTAATCAGAATTTGGATGAAGAAGTGATCTAGCGCTTTGAAAATCCCAAATTTCTAGCGCTTTGAAAATCCCAAATTTTCACATTATAATAATTCGTTTCCTTAATCCAATCAGCTATGTCGCTGACATATGCGCTTCCGTCATCAACTGCCTCCATACCAAACACTCACCCAGTCAAAGCTTAAGATGGGTCAACTTCAAATTGTCAAACATCCCTTTTCTTATCCCAATTTCCAGTTTACCCCATGTTATTATGGATTGTATTTTTCAAGACTTTAATTCGAAGCCTCGCAAACTTCTTTTTTGAAGAAAACTCGCATAACTCACATTGGTTATTCTATTTTTCTTTTCTTTTGCCAACCATTGGATTGTGTTTTAATTATCACTGAAGACTTACTTATTTATTATTTTAGAAAATAAAGTTGTAGTGGAGTCTCGCTTACCTAATTTGTATTTGTAAATAAAGAATGTGAAAGAAACTTACATATAACGATTGTGTGCATCGCTCATTTACTACATAATGTGACATATAACATATTGCATAGTGATTGTAAAAAAATGAAATTCATAATGAGTCTAAATATATAAAAATAGACTACTTTTGTACATGAGTTGATATTTAAAAATTCAGGATATGAGTTGGTTGGAATATGAACGGCCTTTTTCTGACTTATGTATGCCAATTAAATGTTATATTTGTAGATACTTTTTCATATCTATTGTCGATATTAAGTAGCAGCCAAAAATTTGTATTCATTTTTTATAATATTATGTATGGATGAGATATATCATGGTGAATTCTTCGGAAAAAATTGTGTTCATACAAAAGTTGTGAGACAAATAAATTATGTGGTAAACCTATTCATATGGTATCCATCAACGGTTGATATTCCTAGGGCTATTATCGTCTTTTGGGATCTGAATATTATAATTTTTAGGAAGGTTGCAGGAAGGCGAGATAAATGTCATTCACATTAGAAGCCATTCCTTTGGTCAAAGTCACCCAAAATATTGGAAAACGAGATGGTACTGTAGCCATTATTTTAAATAAACTTCCACGAAGAACCTCTCTACCTTATAATGGTTGAATGACCAAATTACCCCGGGAGTTATGTGGATTTTTCTTATTCATAAGTTTCTATTATAGTATAAATATTAACATATAAAACAAAATTAACTTCCGTAGTACGAGAGGATTTTATTCATAATTTATTCATAGAATGCTGAATTTTAAGAATATTTTAAAGGTTAAAATAAAATTATAATTTTTTTGTAAAATTGTCCAATATGATTGATGAATTTAAAGATTAACTTTAAAATCTGAAAATAATTATAAAAAAGTTAAGAGTAATCTGATAATCACACAAAGTGATTAGATAATAAGATGATCCGTATTTTGTGGCAAAAATCTGCTTAGAATGAAATGTATCTCATTAAGGAGACAAAGGCACAATCGTAAATAAGGAAAGAAACAAAGGCCACTTTTTAATAGAATTTCAGCCGCCGTTCTATTAAACCTATACTCTTCCCCATTTGATGCCCATCTTGGTATTTTCTGGCGTCTCCAAATCCACCTGCTCGTGAGTCGTGAGTCGTGAGTCGTGAGCCCCTCACTTTCTCCCTCTCTGGTAAAGCTCGGCCACCATCTCCGAGCTTTTCCGTAAACCCTAATTTTTCAAATCCCCAAACACCTCCAACTCCTTTCCTCAGCTGTAACCCGGCCTTTCAATTCACCGTTCCCTTCCTCGCTTCACTGTCTTGAACAACCGAAATGGCATCCATCGTTTGCTAGGGCTCTCTAGATCAACTTTATCAGTCTCCGAGAGCACACTGCACCACATCTTCACCAACCTAATCAAATTCGTAGTCATGGCTATCCGCGTCACGCTTAGCTTCTCCGGCTATGTCGCGCAAAACTTAACATCCTCGGCAAATCTCCGGGTCGGAAATTGCCGAGGATTTCACGAATGCTGGGTCAGATCTCGGGTATTCGGATCAAACCAAAAGCCCGAACTCGACCCCTCCGTCCCCGTCCGCAAGTACCACCAGACCCAATTCTCCCGTTCGAAGCCGAGTTCGCTGGCCGCTAAGACTTTGCCGTCCTTGTACACAGCCCTCACCGAAGAGATTCTCGGCGAGAGTTCCAAGAGCCCGATCGTCTTGGGCTTGATCTCGCTTCTGAAGTCAACGGCTTTCGTTGCGGGTGTCTCTTCGGCTCCGTCTGCTATGGGTATTTCGCCGTTCAAACCCGGTTCGATCATGCCTTTTTTACAGGTCTCCAAGTGGCTTCCCTGCAACGAGTCTGTTCCGGTGTCTATATTGAAGGAAGTGGACAAAGGCGGAACCTTGTGTATGGATGAGGTCGTTGAGGTCCCGCGGTTGACTAAAAAAGAATTGGGGAGGAGCGGTTTCTTATCGCGCTTGTTGAATTCTTGCTCGGAGGACGCTAAGGCTGTGTTCACTGCTGTCACTGTTAGTGTCTTGTTTAAGTCCTTCTTGGCCGAGCCCAGATCGATTCCCTCCACTTCTATGTACCCTACTCTGGATGTGGGTGATCGCGTTTTAGCTGAGAAGGTGAGCCCATGTTCGTCTCAGTATATTTAATTGGTGGAATTATGTTGGTTTTTTGATTAATTGATAATTGATTTAGTATCCGTTAGTACAAAATTGTGAATTTGGAATTGGGATACGTAATGTTTTGTTTGCAAGTATTATTTGCTTGATTTCATAAATGTGAAAACCAGATTTTCTGTGGAAGTTTTATTTTTGAAGTTGCTTATGCCCAGCTGATTTATTTCATTCCTTTGATAAATCAGGTTTCATATTTCTTTAAGAAGCCTGAGGTTTCAGATATAGTAATTTTCAAGGCACCTCCAATCTTACAGGTATTGTGTACAATCACATTTTATAAGGATTTTCGAGGCACCTCCAATTCCATTTTGTAAGAGTTTTTGACATGTGGGTGCTGACATTATATTCTTGTGTTTTTCGTGCAGGAAATTGGTTATAGCTCAGGCGATGTATTCATTAAAAGAATTGTGGCTAAGGCTGGAGATTGTGTTGAGGTATAAATCTCATTAATCTTGAAGTTGTTGTTTATAGCTCTGGCTGTACTCATTGAAATGAAAAACATATGTATTTTGTTTTTTGACATGTTTTATTTTGTGTGTGTCTATGGAATAGGTTCGCAATGGAAAATTACTGGTAAATGGTCTTGTTCAAGATGAACATTACATATTAGAGCCGCTTGCTTATGAAATGGATCCAGTGGTAAGCATCCTTTTCTAGGTTTTTCTTTTCCTTCAGTTGATTTGCTTATGGTGACACTGGGAGTTGTGCTTACAAAAACATTGCAATCTGTTTGCTTGATTTTGCAGCTCATTCCAGAAGGCTATGTCTTTGTCATGGGAGATAATCGGAACAATAGTTTTGACTCTCATAACTGGTAATTCTAAACTGTTAGTATTGCATTTTCTGGTCAAAAAACTGTTAGTATTGCATATGAATAGTTAAGAAGATCATTATCCTTCAAACTGAATTGTTATATCTCTGACATGCCGATGTGGTTAACTTGTTGTGTTCAGGGGTCCACTTCCTGTCAAAAACATTCTTGGCAGATCAGTATTTCGCTACTGGCCTCCCTCCAAAGTATCTGACACCACGTATGAACCACAAGTAGCAGACAATGCTGTTGCAATTTCTTGACACATTGCCCTATGTTTGCTGGGGGGAGGACCTCAGAAGATTTTCTTCTTCTCTTTATCAAGATATTGAATTTGTTTTCCCCACTCTCTTGGTTCGTTGTTGGGCACTTTGAACATGCTTTGGATGGATATCTTATCCATCAGTCTGTGAATCTGTATGACTTTTAAACTTACGTTTGACAAGAGAGTGGGGAAAAAAAGATGAAGCTAAGCTATCATCTTGTATGATTCATCAATTATTTTGTTCATATATGTTGGGAGGTTCAGCTGCAGCCATACATGAGGTTTTAGCGCCTGTGAGGGACCAAATATCTGAAGGGAAAGATATGGCACCGCTCGTGCTGAGTGAAGGTATGATTCTGATTGCCTTTGAAGCTGGTGGAGATGATTCTTATGATGGGTGGGATGGAGATGGTTCTTTACAGGATATGCTGAAAGCCTCGGCAGATGAATTAAATTGGCCTCCCTTTTCCTGTTGCCTGTAGGCTTGCTTCCAAGCATCTTTGTAATGACGTCTTTGGAGTTGGAGTTTTGCTGTTCCAACTTGCATTTTATCAAGACCCATTCTTTATATGTGTAAATCGTTTTTGGTTAGTAATTCAGATCAACCTGCTCTTGATTGAGTTGATCGTACTATTACTTCCATTTTTACTGTTGTTGTGATAAAGCCTACAGCGAACAATGCCAATTTGAACATTATTCTGGTTTCATTGATTATGGCTTTTCTCAGCTGCATTCTCTAATGAGAAAGAAAGATAAAACACCGATCGATTATCGCCTCTTCTACGACGCCGTTTGCTCTTTGGACTCTTTTTAGGTTTGCATTCATAGATTTTTTAGTTTGACACAAAAACCAATCTTATCAAAAATGGTCACAAAGGAAAAACAAATCCCGATCAATCCAAATGAATTGATCTTCTAAATGGAATTTCGAAAGGAAAAAGGTCACTTTTGGTTCCTATAGTTTGCCACTTTTACCACTTTGGTCCATGTAGTTTCAATTTTGTCAATTTTGTCCTTGTAGTTTCAATTTGAAGCAATTTAACTACAATATTCAATTTCTGTCAAATTTTTTTAACTTCTGTTAGTTCTAAAGGGGCAATTCGGTCCACAAATTATTATTCTCTTTTAAAATAATTTTTAAAAATTAAAATTCAAAAAATTATTAAACAATTCATTTATTTTAAAAATAAATATTAAAGACAAATAGAAAAGTAAAATTTAAAAAATTGAAAAAATTGAAAAAATTTAAAAATTTCCAACGCATAGGCAATTGATTTTGCATTTCTGAGTTTGGGAATTGCAGACACAATAGAGAAAGCCTGCAAGAGAATCAAAGAACCAACATAGCAAAGCTTAGGAAGACAATCCTCATAGATTCACCTTTCTCTCTCTCTAGACTTGGTGGGGATGCATCTGTGGGTTGCGGCAGCCGAAGAACTTGGTGACGAAGACGATGGTGTGGCCTTGGCAACGAAGACGAAGATGACGAATCTAGTGTGGGGCTCGTCGGATCTGGAGAGGTTTATTTATTTATTTTTTGTGTGGGTATTTGGTTTTAATTGTATAGGTCATTTTTTTTAATCAGTGAATTGGTTATTGAGCTATCAAACAGTTGGATTAGGGGCCAAGTTTAGTTGGTTCATTATATAGTTGTACAATTGGGCTGTAATTGGTGTGATTTGTTAGATTGTTTTGGAATTAATTCAATAGTACATTCATACAGAGTTTGGTTTGAACGGAGGTTGGCTAGTGTTGGGGTGGTCCTGGGTTTTATATTTTCTGGGGCAAATGGGTGGGGCTGGATCTATGGTTGGGGTGGGAATGGGTGTCGGGTTTGGAGGGTGTTGGGGGCTGGGCGAGAGCGGAAGGTAGAGGTAATTTATGTTGAGGTTGGGGTTTGGCTATCTCTCTGTGAACCTCTCTCGCGAAGAAATAGGCATGGGTGCCTTGATAAAATTTTTGGAAGCAAGATGAGGGCATTTTCCCTTTTGTTTGGTTGGAGAAAGTTTATGGATGGTGGGCGATGGCTAGTGGTAGTTGGTGGAAGGTGGTTTTTGGCGATAGCTAGGTGGTGGTCAGTAGACGGTGGTTTTTGGGGATGGCAGGGTTGCGGTGGTGGTGAAGGCCTGGGGCATGGAGGGTAGAGGAGTTAGCTTTTATTTTTTATTTTTAATACATCTTAATTTTAATTTTTTAAAATTATTTTTAAAGAGAATAATAATTTGTGGACCGAATTGCCCCTCTAGAACTAACAGAAGTTTAAAAAATTTGACAAAAATTAAAGATTTTCCTTAAATTACTTCAAATTAAAACTACATGGGCAAAATTGATCAAATTGAAATTACAGATACCAAAAATGGTAAAAGCTGTCAAACTACAAAGGAGGAAAGTTAACTTTTAACATTTCGAAACCTATGATTCAATTTCCAAAGTTTATAAAACCTCTTCCATCCAATACCCCAAAAAATAAAAACTTGAAAGTGAACAGAACCAGCACAACTATATGAACTAATAATAGCCGACACAAAAAAAAAAAAAAACAGAAAAAGAAAAGCGGCAGCTAATTAAATTGAACCGTCCGATCAACAAGGCCTTATCATCAATCATTCATCCAAAACGCAAAACGCAGAAGCAAACATGGCGGTTGTTGTGGTGGGTAAGTCGGTGGTTCAGAAGAGAGAGTGGGATGCGATCCCTTTCGCTTAGTCAGTGGTTCAAGAAACATACAATTGCAATTTACAAAGATGAGGAGGACCGGCGCTCTCCCCGTCTCCCTCATCCTCTTCCTTATATTCCCACTTCAATCAATTCTTGCTTTTAATTCTTCCACCACCCAAATCTTGCAGGTACTTCTTCCTCTCCATCTTATTTACATGATTTCTTCCCTCTTTGATTTTTAATTACTACTTTTCTTTCCCATTTTTGCCAAATTTGAAGGATGTGTTAAAGAAAATATCGGCCAAGCACAAGTGGTATTTGCAGGACATCAGGGTTTCGAGGTTGGATGCCAGCAGGGTTCGCTTCGGGAGCGCCCAGCGATATGAGTTCCGGGTCGGATTCGGGAAGATTCCCGTAGGGGTCTTGTTCTCCGACGACGTCTCTTCTTGGAAAAAGTTCAGGCAACCCAGAACCCATTTCGGCTCTCTCGTTAAGGAGCTCAGCTCCATGGCTGTAGTTGACACCTTCAAAGTGGAGGGTCCCTTTGAGTTACGGGTCGGCGGCACCCATCACCTCTCCCTTTCATTGCCGGTACGCTCTATTTCATAACTCAGTGCTTAATTGCATCTTCAATTTCAGTGTTTTAATAGTTGCATCGTTTCAATCTTCAAACTTTCTTTGAATGTTCAAATGGTGTGTGAGCTTTTGGTCAATTTCATGCACAAATAGCTAGCTCAAGAATTACACTTGCAATGATCTCTTAAAAGCTCAACGCTACATATAGTACTGGGTTGAACAGTGAGTGTGTTTGAATACATTATTGGCGTTTATATGTTGTAGATGAACACTACATATAGTGGTTTTAAAAGGGTTCTTGTTGGTAAAGGCATCACTGTTGAAGTAAGTGGAGCTACAGAAGTCTCTGTGTTTCATGCATCTGATCTTGGTTTATCATCAAAGGGAAGTGGTGCTATTGGCAAGGAGAAAAGTGAGTTTTGGCCTATTTGGCATTCATACTGCACACCATTATTTCCCATTCGTGTTTTAGGGCCTGCAACGTTGGTTGCATACAAGACTCGAAACCCTGATGCCCACATTGAGACCAAATTTATGTCCAAGGAGATAATTGAGTTCTTGCCAGAGAAGTGCTACAGAAGCCATGCTTACAAGAAACGGGCTTGCCCCATTGATTCTTTACGTTTGAGGATATCTATGCTGGAAAGGATTTGGAAAAGCTTTCTTGGTGATAGAATTCGCCAAAGCGGTTTGTCGGGATTTGTTGAAGGGAAAATCAAAGCTTCAACTGTTGTCCGTTTCAAGGTTGAGATTGAAAGGGAATTTCGGAGGAATGGTGCACTCCAGGGCAAGGCAGGATGGAGAACTAGGCCGGCTGTTGAACGGGTTTGGTTTGAGGTTTTGGCAAGAGTGGAATTTGGGAGGGTGAAGCCTCTCTTGGTTAAAAAGATTAGGCCCTTCATTGTAGCAGATTCAGTTGCGTGGAGTAGTTTGATGTCCAATATTTCCTTCACCAAGCCCTCATCTGTCCTTGTACCTTCTGAGGCGCTAACGTTGGATGTGAAGTGGTAGAGCAAACATGTTGTAACATAGCACTCTTGTTTGAGAATGTTTTACAGATTAAGGTGGCAAGGGGTCGTCTGTGTCCTTGCCCTTTCTCTGAATGATGGATGAAACAGTACATGTCAATTGGTAAATAACACTCCTAATTGGTCTTGTAAATAAATTGTTCATTGAAAAGAAACAAACGTTATACAGATCTTATTTTGTTTTTGACTTCATTACTAGTTTTCGACTAACTTTGGCCTTGTGTGTTTTTCTTTTATTTTGTATTTCGACTTTTAAAGGAAATCTTAAGCTTTGATCATCTTTCAAATGTAGAAACTAAATTAGATCATTAGAAAAAAATAAGACCCTTTAGAGAGGAAGTGGCTAGGTTTAGTACAACAATGAAACCAACTTTTATAAATAATTATGGGATCTCATTACAATATTATATGCTAATTATCCTTTGAATACCACAATAAAACCTTTAATTCTAGCCTCCCTACTCAGGCTTTCACCAATTCAACCTCTCCGTTCAAGTCACATTGCTTGAAAACTTCGACCTTTTTGTACTTATACCAAGATGCACAGAGCAAATAAGCTACAAAATTCAGCACACTCAGCCCTGCCAACAACCAGTAGAAATAATTCAACTTGTCTCTGTTCAAGTTATTACTAGCCAGCCACCCTCCGCTGACTTTATTGACCACCTCCACCACCATTGAGCTCAAGAAGTAGCCAAATGCAATCGAACACCATGAGATGGCTGTGCTCAGTGACTTCATACCAGCTGCGCTCTCAGCATAGAAAAACTCCAAGAGCCCTACCAAAGTAAACATATCTGCTGCTCCAAAAATGGCATACTGCAAGCCCAGCCAAAACACGCTCATCGGCAGAGGCTCAATACTGTCCACCATGTTGTGTTCAATGGCCACAGATTTTCTGCGAGTCTCTATGAGCGCTGCAACCGCCATGGAAATAACAGAGAGCACCAACCCAACCGCGATCCGCTGAAGGTGTCGTATCCCAGTTGGAATTCCGGTGAATTTTCGAGCAATTGGCACAAAAACTCTCTCGTATATTGGGATGAGAAAGAACATAAACAGTAAAGGGATTACGGGGATTGATGGGCCGGGAATTTTGAAGCCAAGGATATGCGTGTCCATGGTATTGCTTTGTTGGATTGAGAAGGTCTGAAGCTGTGCCATGCACGTGTTCATGAAGACAGTACTGAATATGATTGGGAGCATGCGAATTAGGTGCTTTGTTTCTTCAACTTGTGTGACTGTGCACAGGTCCCAGGATCCATGAGCTTTAGATGTTGAAGAACCATCAGCAGTAGTGGCACCACGGATTGCCGCCCGGTCCAAAAATCTGCGAAATTATATTTACTCTTAAGCTTATTTGAAGTGGGACTGTAGGAGGGGGCTGGATTTCAAAGTGTAGTTATTTTAATGTACCTGAATTGATCTGTTCTCTGAAGAAGTTCATTTTGTTCCCCTGCTTCTTTGTCATGGATCTCATGTAACTCATCTGCATTCTCCGGAATTCGAAGCTTTCGGTTTTTGGTAGCAGCCACAAGAACCTGAACATTCAAAAACAATATATCAATATTGAGGAACCAATAAATTTATGAGCATATATAACAGAGCAGAGTGATGCAGGGGACCAATTATTGACACAAAACTTGTAGCTACCTGTAGGATACTTAGGAGGGGGCTGCCCTTGGGAACATTGTTTCTGTACAGAGACTTTCCCATGCACACAAACACAACAGCAAAGAAGACTGCCATGGTGCACAAAGCGAAGGCCAAGTCCCAGCCCCGGTTCGAGCTTATCCATACAACAAAGGTGACACCAAAAATGGCTCCAATGGTGAGGCTGAACAAGAACCAGTTGAAGAAGCTCGACAACTGTGCTCCCCCATTCGGGTCCTTCTCGTCGAATTGGTCAGCTCCCAAAGCTGGTAAAGCCGACTTGACGCCGCTGGTGCCTAATGCAATTAGGTAGAGGCCAGTGTAGAGGATTGCAAGTTGGTTTGTGTCTGCAGCCTCGCATGTTTGGCCTGGTCCTGGTGTAACATTTTGGCATGGGAACGGTCTTAGCTGGTGGAAGTGTGCTTGTACAGTCAACAACCCAAGTCCCTGCAAATGTGGAAATCATGTAATTAAGCATAACATTCAATTGGAGGAGTTGTTTATTAGATGATCGAAAAGTTAACTAATTTTTTTTTTTTAATAATTGGTTTGTAATAGGGATGGGTCTGGAAAGTTGCAAATATATTAATCCCAAAAAAATAAAAAATAAAAAAACAAAGTCGACCTTATTGTTTATTGTTTGCTTGTTCGATCATCATCCATGATATATATATATATATATATTTGTTGCAGCCTGCAGGCCATGGCTTGGCATCAGAAAGTTTTTCTTTGTATGAATATCTTTTAGTTATTTTGTAGGTACATGCAACTTGCCACTCATGGTACAAAGGGACAAATAAAAACCACATATATTAAGATGAACCTTTATAATTAAAGTTGAAAATTGAGTGTCGTTTTCTTTCAGAAGAGACAATATTTTCAAACTTTACCTCACTTTCTTTTATCTAAACAGTATCAGAACTAACAGAGCAGAATAATAGTAGTTACAGAATTAGCAAGTGTAAGAAAAAAAATCATTCAATTTCTGAGTTCTTCTTGTAGAAAAACGTACCAGTAATTCGATGAATCCGAAGACGACACAAGTTTTGAACCTTGACCAATAGGTATCAGATATGAATCCACCAACAAGTGTTAGTATAAATGCAGTTCCCATGAAATTGGTAAGGGTGGTGGCCGACTTTGTCAAGCCCAAGTTCATATATCCATAGAAGTAAGTCACAAGGCTCACAGCATTTGCAACAAATGACATGTTCTCAAGACCCTCCGTGGCTGCATGCATACATACATATGCATTTATTCACCATCAATAATTAAAAGAGAAATTAATTAGAGAATGCAAAATGTAGAAAATGAGCGGTTTTAGTGTCAATTACTTATAGTCACCCACCGTATACAAAAAGTGCAGCTCGATTTCCTCCTAGCCTTGCTGCCTGCTTAGGCTGCCCTTCAAATCCTCCGCCGCAGATGCCCTGTTCATAATTTCAAATTAGAAACTGAATCAAGTACATAGAACAATAGCTGCCAAATGAAAACCCCACGTCGAATATGTTTAGGAATTTTCTTAGGTTCTAAAGAAAAACAACTTTGCTGAACTGAGAAGGCTTACCATTGTGGTGTAGCAAGGAACCTAAGGAGCACACAAAGAAGCCCTTTGCTTCTCAGTTTTGTGGAGGTTGACTGAGTTTGATACTGAGCTCCAGTGATCACTAGCTTTATATATAGAAACTCATCATGGATGATGATGCTGCTACATTGACAATACCAACAAAAAGGAACCGAGTGGCATCTTTGGAAACACTTGATTGGCTGCATTTTGTTTCTTAATTATCCAATCAGGGCATTACCGTATTAGTGAGATGTGAGATATATCAGAGCTGAAAAATGTCAAAGTAGTTCGTTTAACAAAGGCTTTTGGGATTAAAGAAAGCGAGTATGGTAGAAGGGGCACCTCAAAGCTGGTGGCTTATTTGTCTCTCTCCTAAATGGCATCTTCTTCTTTCAGCTGTTGCAATTAGTCGAGCTAATCTTCTACAAGGGTAACTTATGCTCATGCCTTTTCCGGCATACATGTTCAAACAAAATGTAGTAGCTGGTAAAGATGCTCCTTATAAATAAATCGTTATAGAGTACGTAGCTCTAGCTACTCCACCTGCATGCGCATGCATTTATATATTCTATCAGCTCCTAAATCAATATTTTGTTATAATGAAATTAATTAAAGCACTTTAATTAAAAGGTCCGTATGGAAAATTTTAGCGATGCCCCTCAACTTAAGACATTCTTTCAATGTGCCCCTGAACTTTCAATATGCTTATAAAGCTCCCCTGAAAACGTAAAGAGGACTCAAATGAAACACTTTTTTTAATGATTTCTTTTGGGTCCAATGAATAATTTGATCCAACGGGCCTCAACATTTTAAGGTCTAAGCTTGTTATAAGCCCACAACTTGGTCCACTTGAGAGATATAACTAAACCCACTTAGTGTATGGGTAAATTTTATACACTTAAGCCCAAAAGGGAGCCCTCGTAATCCGCAACTCCAGCTTCATCACTGTCCATAGCAGCGGCTGTGTCGTTGCCACCGCCACTACAGAAATCCTCATCATTGTTGTACATTTCGTGAGTTTTTTGATGCAGAAGATTAAAACCCCAACCCCTATAATTACATTGAACTAAGAGCAACTCCACCCATTTGCCTTTAGCCATGGCAAGGGAGAGCTAGGCAGTCACTATTTATATGAATAGTAG
The DNA here is from genome assembly GCA_018703695.1 of Prunus fruticosa. Classification (NCBI taxonomy): domain Eukaryota; kingdom Viridiplantae; phylum Streptophyta; class Magnoliopsida; order Rosales; family Rosaceae; genus Prunus; species Prunus fruticosa. The sequence goes on from CM031917.1 coordinate 49,904,998, forward strand.
TTGCCCTTGCAAATAGTATTTTGTGTTTCCAACCCGTTGCCATGGCTAAGGGCAATTACTATTCATTTTTTTGTTTTTTTCACAAATTTTTTTACCTCAATAATTAATTTGGACAAAAAAATTTAAAATGATTTTTTGTATGGTAAATTATCTTGTTTTTTTTTTCGATTTTTTTTTAAAAAATTTGTTGCTGACGTCAGCAACCCTTGGGCTGAACTGGCCTTTGGGCCAGCCTAACTTGCTGGGACCCACTCCCTGTCCCGGCTTGGACTGACCGCTGGAACTTCAATTTTCTTCTTCCCCCCTCCCAGCCCCTGGCCCAGCTTACCGCTGGAGGGTAGGGGTTGGGGTTGGTTGGTGGAAAGAGAAATAGAGAGAGTGGCAAGTATGTAAACTAGAGGAGGAGGGATGGAGAAATTGGTAATTTACTCTATTCGGCTATACTTTCTAAACAGTATAGCCCCAAGTATCTTTCCCTTTCCCGCCTTATTCTCTTCGCCTTATTCTCTTCTCCCTTCGCTCTCTCCCAAACAACATGTTCACCTCAACACACCAACGACAATGACGACAATTTCTCCCTCTAGCAACTCCACCAATTCCAGCTCAAGATCGCTCACTTTGGTATTTACACCCACCTGAAGCTTTATTTATTTATTTTTAAAGAATTTTAGTTTCAGGCAAATGAGATGTTCTTGTCGATACGCGAGCGTGACGAGGCACATGCCTTGTAGGCCAGGTCGGGGCCCTGTTTCAGAAGTTCAGAGAAGCGGTTGAGATGTAACTAACGTATGGTTGGTAACTACACGCTAGAGTACTTGATCTATTGAATTATGAGGAGGAGCTCTTGGATGGAGGATATGAGGTTGTCAGTGTTTCCTTTGCTGAGCCATGACTTTCCTGAGATGGCTATTAGCGTCTTTAGAAGCTCCGTCACGATCTCACTGGCGAAGAAGTCAGTTAGTGCCATTACTAATCGCACTAAGCTTTTTTATTTACTTATTTATTATTTTAATCTTGTTTGATATTGTGACACGTTATGATAGAAGTTACTAATTAGTCAACTAATTATAGGTTTGCCACTAAATTACAGTCCATAAGATCTAGCCTAATTGGTAATTGAAATTAGCACATGCTTTCCTAAACACATAAAAGATAAGGCTCAAGGTAAGGTAAACTTTCACAAAAATGAATGTAGGTTTTGCAAAGGACCCATTAATGTAGTGATTTGGAACAATTGCTTCCTCAAGTAAGATTATGGATTCGAGTTCTAACATTCGTGTAGTTAGGCACGGTCTGGAGGGTGTGCGGGCTGGGTAACGGCACAGGTCTTCCTACCCACCTCCAATCCAATAAGTATACTAGCAAAAAAAGATATTTTATGTGTGAAACTAAGGGAGCTTTTACAATGAAGAGTTTAGAGTGATGAGCTTATTTGAGGGGTTCAATCTAACCATCAAACAATTTAAAATGTTTAAGTCTATTAATTTCCTCACATTTGTTGATGGTGAGATTGTGAGATAAAATAATTTGGAGATATTAGAGATCTGTGAGAAAAATGAGAGATTAATGGAGAGTGGGAAGAGAGAGCTACACATGGAGATTCAATTGTGAAAAATGAAGAGGGTAAATCACATCATTTTGTAAAATAAACTAGGACAATACAGGCATATTGAAATATTAATTAAAGCACTCCACATGCTTCCATATTAGGGATGGCAAAAATCCCCGCGGGGGCGGGTCCCGACCCTAACGGGGGGAAATTTTCGGGGCCAAATCGGGTACGGGTAGGGGGAGACTGAAAAAAAAATCCCCGACGGGTTCGGGCCGGGTATGGTAATTGTGTCCCCGTCTCCGAACCCGGCCCGAAATATATAGATTTCTAATTTTGATTAATATATATCTTAAAACCCAATAATAACCCTACTATAGCCCAGTAGCCCAAACCCAATAATAACCCTACATTTTTTCCTTCATCTTTTCCTTCATCTTCTTTACTCTGCCGCTGCACTCCCATCTTTTCCTTCATCTTTTTTTTTTCTTCCTTTTTTCTTCTTCTTCTCTCGCAGGAAACGATATCAGGTACTTAGGTTTTTTTTCTTCTTCTTCTTCCTTTTTTCTTTTTCTTCCTTTTTTCTTATTCTTTTTGTTCATTGGATTGTGACCGTTGCTGCCACCACCATTTACAGCTTTAGTGAAGGTTCGATCCATATCAGGTACTTGGGTCTTTGACTTTAGTTGAAATGTATATTTCCTTATAGAAATCTCCACATTTCAATAAGTCCTTGCTACTTGCTATGCTTGATTTGGCTTGTTTGGAATTGAAAACATTTACTTTTCTTTCTCTTGTGGATTGTGGTTTTGACTGTGAGTGTAACCAACAAGGTATTAATGCATATCTTTGTATTCAGGAATTTTTGAAAGCTTTGATTGGTTTTATAGATGTTGCTGGCCAAAATATGATATCACTAACAAAGTTTAAAGCAATATTTTGCTCTTTCTTTATCCTCGAGCTTCCTTATGTTTGACAATGTTTATTGTTCAAACGGAGAATGCAAGTGAAAGTTGCTGCGGAGTTTCTCTTGCTGATCCAGAAGGTTCCTTAAAAAATCGGGGATACGGGCCGGGTACGGGGGATGGTCCCCGACGGGAACGGGGCGGGGATTCCCCGAACCATATTAAACCGGGATGGGGGCGGGGACGGGGGAGGGTTTGGAAATCGGGGTCGGGGATGGTATTGGCAAACCAGGACCATACCCGGCCCGTTGCCATCCCTATTCCATATGTAGCAGCTTTTAAAAACAGCAGCTCAACTACTTCTAAAACTGCTGCTAGTGACCCACAATTTTGGAAAAAAACAGTTTTGTCTTAATTTACCAAACACCTTTTCATTCAGAATTAAAAAAATAATATGCTTATTTTAAAAGCACAGCAACCCCAAATCGAGCATGAACCCCTTAAATAAGCACATCACTCTAAACTCTTTACTTATTATAGCCTTTCTGGTGAAACTAATGCTTTTTAAACTTTATTTTGAACTTTTTTGGGTCTTTTCTTATTTTTCATATAATGAACTCTGTTTTTTTTTACTTAAACCAACCTACTTACCACATAAGTTTTAATTTTTTTTTTTCAAAATGAGATAAGTGTTAAATAAAAAAGGTCTCATTTTTATTTTTGCCAATGGCCTCCAAAATCAATGAATCAATCCTGCATGTAGTGTCTATGAATTTAGCATATTATTACCCATCTCAATTAGAAAGGTCACAAAAAAAAGGGTGAAAGTAGGTTTTCATATGCACATGGGAACATTCTTCCAATTCTGCCAATGAACTTTAAATATGCTTATAAGCTCCCCTAAAAAGGTAAAGACTCAAATGAAACAAAATTATTTGAATATTTTATTTTATTTTATATATAATGATTTCTTTTGGGTCCAATAAAGAATTGTCTTTCCGCTTCGCGCCATATATGGAGAAATAAAAAGCCCAATTAGTCAACAGTTCAAGGTTTAATTGTAATAAGCCCACTGAATTATCAGTTTAGTGGACATCTTACACAATGGGCCCAAAAGAGAGCTGAATCCAACCGACAACGATTCGGGACCCGCAGGCTCTCCTTTGTTGTCCTTCTCCTATCTTGGCATCTGTGTCTGATTCGTTTACACCCGTAACCGACTACCGAATACCGACGGACGACCGACACGGAGACTTCTACATGCTAATAAGCCCTTCCGTCTCGTATAGGGCTGGAAACAATCGCAATTTTATCCGATCAAACGCACAGCAACAATGGATCTAAGAGAAAGCATCCGCAACCAGAACGACGTAGCTTTGGGACTGACCAAGAAGCTACTTCAGACTGAGGGCAAGGAATCGAACCTGGTCTACTCGCCGCTGTCCATCCACGTGGTGCTTAGCCTGATCGCGGCCGGGTCGAAGGGCCCCACCCAGGACCAGCTCCTCTCCTTCCTCAAGTTCAAGTCCGCCGATCACCTCAACACCTTCGCCGCCGGGCTCGTCTCCGTCATCTTCTCCGACGGGTCCCCCAGCGGTGGGCCCCGCTTGTCATTTGCGAATGGCATTTGGGTCGACAGTTCTCTCCCTCTCAAGCCTTCTTTCAAGCAGGTGGTGGACACTGCTTACAAGGCAGCTCTCTCCCAAGTCGATTTTCAGACCAATGTAAGCTCCCTTGCCCCTGTACCCGTTGTGGGTTTTGGTCACTGGCTTACAATAAAATGGAAGTCTCCAACTTTTTTTTGCTGCTGCTGATGCTCTGTCCTACTTTCTTCATTTAATCTCCGATTGCAGCAAACTTTAACTAATTTTTTGCTACTTGGCCTTTTTGTGTTCATGCTAATAAGCAAATTCCATTATGAAATCTTATCACCAATTTCTTAATTAGTGTGGTTTTGCTTTTGCATAGCCTTTGCCCTTATTAAATCTGATCACAGACTGTTAGCTAATTAGTATTCGTGCTGGTAATATTAGTCAAAAGACCCTTGGGATCGCACAATTGCTGGTCTATACTGTTCCTCTTTTCGTTTTATAATTATAATATGTGATTGATCGTTGAGGTAAATGATTGACATTCTAGAATGGGTCGGTTTTGATTGGCGGGACTGGCAAGCAACACAATCCTACTAGTTAGTTACTTGCAGAAAACAATCCATTAATTGCACTTTGTATGTGTGTTTGTGTGTGTGTAAAGTATGATAGAATGATAAAATTCCTAGGGGGTAAAAGCACTCCATAATGAGTTGAATTGCCCTTTGTTTCTGCCCTTCTCATTTAGTTAGTAGACTGATTGTTTTTCAGTGGGTTTTTATTACTGAAACAATAAGTATGCTGATAGAAATATTTCATAAATTATTGTTCTTGGTGCTCAAGCCTGCTGAAGTGGCCTCTGGAGTGAATTCATGGGCTGAAAAGGAGACTAGTGGCCTTATCAAGGAGATACTTCCTCCCGGGTCAGTTGACAGCTCAACCAGGCTCATCTTTGCAAATGCATTATACTTCAAAGGAGCTTGGAACGAGAAGTTTGATGCATCAACAACAAAAGAGCATGACTTTCACCTTCTCGACGGGAGCACAGTTAAGGCACCCTTCATGACCAGCAAGAAGAAGCAGTTTGTAAGTTCCTACGATGGTTTCACAGTCTTAGGACTTCCTTACAAACAAGGTGAAGACAAGCGGCGTTTCTCCATGCACGTCTTTCTTCCAGAGGCAAAAGATGGGCTGCCATCTTTGGTTGAGAAACTCGGTTCTGAGTCCGGGTTTTTGGATCGCCATCTTCCCAAGCAACAAGTTGAAGTGGGTGACTTCAAACTCCCAAAGTTTAAGATCTCTTTCGGGTTTGAAGCTTCCAATGTTCTGAAGGGTCTAGGAGTGGTGTTGCCTTTCAGTGGTGGAGGTTTGACAGAGATGGTGGACTCTCCTGTGGGTCAGAACCTATATGTTTCCAGCATATTCCACAAGTCCTTCATTGAAGTGAATGAGGAAGGAACGGAAGCTGCAGCTGCTTCTGCTGGTGTCATAAATTTGAGGGGTCTGCCCATAACCACCGACTTTGTGGCAGATCATCCATTCCTCTTCCTGATCCGAGAAGAATTGACCGGAACAGTCATGTTCATCGGTCATGTTCTAAATCCCCTTGCAGACTGATTGTTATTATAACATCTCCTGTACTAAGAGGAAATGTGTAGGTACATCAACACCAGACTTTAGTATTAAAAAAATGTATGTTCATGTGCTGTATTTTGTTATTACCTAATTACCCGTACTCTCAGTAGTAGCCTTGTTTCCCATGTGGCTGGCGATTGTTGTTGGTTCCGCTGCCATGGCTTCAATCTGTTGTAGAATCTTGATTCCAAATACTTATTTTATGATGTTCTCTGTTTGACAATAAGCTTTAGCTGAAACTGAGTGATGGTTTCGACAATTTTGGTTTAGTGCTAACTATCAGTCTTAAGTTTGACATTTACAAAATATTACCTTAATTGAGACAAAAACATTTAAAAACACATGTTTCTGATACGAGTTTGAGGTGCATGCTTTGTTTGTCTTGTCTTAAAATTTTCACAGTATCTGAATCAAATTTCTAAGTATAATGCTTACTTCTGTGTCACTTTCATATGATTTCGAAAATACATATTTTTGCTTGATTTTATATTTTGGATACTTTTATTTTCCTTTCTTGTCTGCTTGATTACGTTTTTTAAAAAATTTCCTGTCTGCTTGATTATGATTTGTCGAATTGTTGCTATTAATTATTTTGGTGTAATTCGGGTTATGGTCCTGCATTTTCCCGCTTTCTAATCACGGCCATCTCCTTCTTTCTTATCACTTCCCCTCCACTTCCTCCACCGTCAGTCAGCATGCTATTATATTAGCAAGCAAGAGAGAAAGGATAGAAATTTATCATAAAATTAATGCCTAAACGAAAGAACTTCCTGCTAAATTAATCAAATGAAACAAAGCTTTAAAAAGACACCCAAAACAAAAAAAACAAAAAGAGTTGTTTTTGGCTCCGATGAATAGTTGCCGTCGGACTTATTTTAGTCACCCAGCTCCGATGAATAGCTCTTAGCGCACAAGCAACACAAACCCAATTAGAATTAGTCATCAGTTAATGTGGTGCCCTCGACAAATAAATATACGTACATTTTAAGCAGCTGCAGCTGAAACAATCGAAATGTCTTCCCTTCCCATCCGAAAAATAAGGCAACAATGGATGATCTAATAAGAGAAAGCATCCGCAACCAGAACGACGTCGCTTTGGGGCTCAACAAGAAGCTACTTCAGACTGAGGGCAAGGAATCGAACGTGGTCTACTCCCCGCTGTCCATCCACGTGGTGCTCAGCCTGATCGCCGCTGGGTCCAATCCAAGGGTCCAACCCAGGACCAGCTGCTCTCCTTCCTAAAGTCCAAGTCCGCCGACCACCTCAACTCCTTCGCCGCCGAGCTTATCTCCGTCATCTTCTCCGATGGGTTCCCCAGCGGTGGGCCCCGCTTGTCATTTGCGAATGGCATTTGGGTCAACCGGCCTCTCCTTCTCAAGCCTTCTTTCAAGCAGGTGGTGGACACTGGTTACAAGGCCGCTCTCTCTCCCAAGTCGATTTTCAGACCAATGTAAGCCCATGAAATGAAAGTCTCTAACTTTTCTTGCTGCAAGCCTTGAGGACTCTATCCTTCTTGCTTCATTCAAACTCTCATTGCAACAACAAGCAGCAAACTTTAACTAATTTTTTGGTAATTATCCTTGTGTTTTCATGTTAATATGCTGCTAATGCCATTACGGCATTATATAATCAATCTTATCACAGATTGTTTATTGATTTGAAAATTGCCTTTTCATTTAGTTAGTAAAGCAACTGTTTGTTAGTGGGTTTTTCTTAATGAAATAATATAACAACTAAGCTGATAGAAAGCAATATTTTCTAAATTATTGTTGTCGGTTGGTCCTCATCAAGGCTGCTGAAGTGACCTCTGGAGTGAATTCATGGGCTGAAAAGGAGACTAGTGGCCTTATCAAGGAGATACTTCCTCCCGGGTCAGTTGACAGCACAACCAAGCTCATCTTTGCAAACGCGTTGTACTTCAAAGGAGTTTGGAACGAGAAATTTGATGCATCAACAACAAAAGAGCATGACTTTCACCTTCTCGACGGAAGCACAGTTAAGGCGCCCTCCATGACCAGCAAGAAAAAGCAGTTTGTAAGTGCCTTTTGACGGTTTCAAAGTCTTAGCACTTCCATTCCTCTTCCTGATCCGAGAAGAATTCACTGGAACGGTGCTGTTCACCGGTCATGTTCTCAATCCCCTTGCAGTCTGATTGATTCTTCTTGTAATATCTCATGTGCTGTATTTTGTTATCACCAAATTACCTGTACGCTCGCACTAGTATTGTTTCTCATGTGCCCGGCGATTGTTGTTGGTTCTGCTGCCATGCCTTTAATCTGTTGTAGAATCTTGATTTGGAAAACTTATTTTATGCTATACTCTGTTTGACAAAAAGCTTTAGCTGAAGCCTAGTGATGGTTTACAGTCTCGGATCAGTCCTCCTAAGTTGACAATTACAAAAACAGTATCTTAGTTTGAGACAATTTCGTTTCTAGGCACATGTTTCTGATCCGAGTTTAAGGTGCATTGTTTGTCTTGTCTTAAAATTTTCACAATTTATGAATCAAGTTCCTAAGTATAAACGAGGTGTGTCTTTGAGGCCCTTAGCTCGACAAAACCCTTATGTACTCCGTTGCATTGTTTCTTTCTTCCGAGAGAGAAAAAAGAGAGATAGAAAGAGTGAAACAATGAAAATAACGAGAGTAGGGTAGTCACTTTCATAGGATTTGAAAAAAGACATATAGATTATTATATTTTGTTGATTACTTATGTAGATTATTTAGTACAGAAAAACGTTGTCAATATTAAAATAACAACCTTCAGCTTCTGCCAACCTCGTCTCGTTCCAACGGACGGCGTGGGTTTCACGTGGCTGGCGCGAAATTTTAAATCCCTATTGTCACGACCCTCACCCCATGCAATGGTGCACAATGTCACATGTAGGCATCATTTTGTTCCAATATTACAATGGTACCCCCAGAGGAACACAATCTTGGGAAGATTTTTAAGCAAAGTGAAAATTACTCATGATAATCATAATTTTGTTGAAATTTTGCATTTTCTAAACATGATTAGACAGTCGGATAAGGCAGGACCTACAGTATGATTAGACATCGGCTGCTGGTGGAGCGGTGACTATCCCCTGTGCTACCGAAAGTGTTTGCCTAACAAATAATATTAATTTGTAGAGAAAATAACATATTAAAAACAATTCTAGCTTTTTCGTTGATTGTTATTAATTTTATTAAACCGTTAATAAATGGAAATATTTTTGCTCATCATTTTGGACAAAATTTGTCTTTGAAAATTACTAACAAAAGTAAATGTACAAATGATTAAGTGAAAATTTGTTTTACATATGATAAAATTATAATGGTTGTTGGTCGAAATCTTCAATCTTTCATAAGATAATTATGTCCAGAAAGCTACACCACATAACCAAAAGGAGACACCCAAAAAGGAGGAAAACGAAATGAAGGAATTGGTTTTTTGTTCATGGAAGAATCATCCCCTGGCCCCAGCTGAAAAAGAAAACAGACGGAATGGCATAACCGTTAATACGAGAAAATGAAATGTTAATCTGGGAAAGTGAAAGGTTGTAACTCTCGTAATAAGCAAGTGGAAGTTCCTCGAAGACAGTTAAGATGCACGCGTTCTGTTCTGCCCATCCCCTAAAACAATTAATGGTTATGCTCCTCAGTACACGACAATCATAACGTAATCTAATGACTCTTCCTATGAGTTCACATCGCGCGCTCTCTCTCTCTCTCTCTCTCTCTCTCTCTTCCCATGAGTTCTGATTTTCGTTCTGGGTTCTTTGCACTTTCTTAAGAATTTAATTCAAAAGGAGCTTTCTATTTCTTTTTTCTTTTTCTTGCTTGGAAGTTACCAATACAAACACTTTCTCTTTCTTTAAGCAGAAAAAGAAAAGACCCTCTTCCAATCTCATTTCCTTTTGTTTTTTCCGTTTCTTTATTTGATCGTGTCGGTGATTTACAGCAAGTACTAGTTGTTAAACCGAGAAGAAGAAGAAGAAGCTGACGCTTCAGAAATTCAAAAGAAAGAAGAAAGGAAGTGAAGGAGTGAACAAAAGCAAATCAAAAGATGGGGGAAACAGGCCACCACCACCAGCAGCCTCCGCAAGTACTGGTGGCTCCGCCGCCATCTCAGATGCCTCTTGGGGCGGCAAGGGGTCCCACTTGGGCTCCAACTGAGCAACTCCATCAGCTTCAGTTTTGCATCCACTCCAACCCCTCTTGGCGTTAGTCTCTCTCTCTCTCTCTCTCTCTCTGCTCTGTTTCTTCTTTCTGGGTTTTTGACAAATTTTCTTCCCACTTAGATTGCTGTATCTATATTCTTTGAAATCCTGCAGGAAAAAGCTGGTTATTGGGGAAATTTAGCTTCTTTTTTAATGGTTGGGTTTAAAATTTAAAGTGCATGCTTTTGGTATTAGTATTACTTTTTTAGTTTAGTAGTTGCATGTCTTAATCAGTGTGTTCGTGTTGTGGATTTTAAAGAATTGTTTATGTCATTTCTTGTGGGTTTAATTCTTTCCTAATTTGCAGCAGATCACTTTTACCATATTTGGTTCCGATTCTCTCATCTATTTTTTTGTGTTCGAATCTATAAGTGCAATGGATGTTTCATTACCAATTTCAAGTTATCCTGCTTAGCAGAATAGAATACGATGTTACTTTAAAAATATTTTAAGAAGTTGAACAGCAAATTTCCCCTGTTATTCCTATGAGATGTTTTGGGATCAACTGCCATAACTAGATGTTTGCCTTTTGCAGCGGAAACATTCCTACTGGCTTTTCAGCACTATATCGTTATGCTTGGATCCATAGTTATAATTGCAAGTACTTTTGTGCCTCGTATGGGTGGGGATCATGTAAGTTATGTCCTGTATATCATAAAGATTATAATATTTAGTTATCACACACTTAGCTTTGATCTTAGTGTTCTGACTTTATTCTCCCTTTGAACAGGGTGATAAAGCTCGCGTGATTCAGACGATGCTGTTTATGTCAGCAATAAACACATTGCTTCAAACAATCCTCGGGACAAGGCTTCCAACAGTGATGACTGCTTCATTTTCTTTTACCCTGCCACTGTTGTCAATCATCAATGATTATTCTGATCGGACTTTCAGAAGTGAACATGAGGTATGCAAAGCTCAAAACATGTTATTCAAAGAGGATAAATCACACTTTTGTATCGGCATCCGTGGTTTCGGAGCAATTTGACTTTAAAACTTTGAGACAAAGAATATCTGAATGATCAGCGTGTATGATTGCAGAGGTTTGAGGTCACAATGAGAACGATTCAAGGGTCACTTATTGTTTCTTCCTTCGTCAACATCTTCATTGGATTTAGTAAGGCATGGGGGAACTTTACAAGGTTTGTAATCATTATCTTGAGAGTGATGACTAGAAGCCTACACTTGAAGTTCTATCAGGTCTTCATTATCCGTATTTTCTAACTATTGTGGCTTTTATTTTTCTCCTCTACCAGATTCTTTAGTCCCATTGTTATCGTGCCAGTGGTTTGTGTGGTTGGTCTTGGTCTTTTCGCAAGGGGCTTTCCACTTGTAATGTCTTCGATAAAACACTTCATTGCTTTCATGACATTCATAAGAATAATATCAAAACCATTATCTCACTCTCTGATGTTCTACACAGCTTGGTAACTGTGTGGAGATTGGCCTGCCCATGCTGATTCTGCTGGTCATTTTCCAACAGGTAATTAATTTTATCCAATCTGCCACTTTTTGTTCTTAGTCTATATTCTTAATAAGTTTAACAAGACTATGTTGTTTTGGCAGTATCTGAAGCTTGTTTTTCCTAGAGCCCATTACATACTTGAGAGGTTTGCTTTGCTTCTCTGCATTGGGCTTATCTGGGCATTTGCTGCTATTCTCACTGAGGCTGGTGCTTATAACAATGCTAAAGAGCAGACTAAACAAAGTTGCCGTACAGATCGCACTTTCCTTATATCGTCTGCTCCTTGGTATGTACAGATATCAGGGCTCTCTACTTGTGTAACAAAGTTAATAAATTCTCTTCAAAAGAATTTTCCATTTCCTGATACATTGTTAATATTGTTGTTTCAAATGAAGGGTTAGAATCCCATACCCATTTCAATGGGGTAAACCCATATTCAGAGCGAGCCATGTCTTTGGCATGATGGGAGCAGCACTTGTTACATCTGCAGAAGTTAGTATCTATTCTATAGACCCAATTTATATAAACATCTCAAACATTTTTGGCATTTATACTGTCCAAGGCTCTTTTGACCTGCTTCACCTTTTTATGCACTTAGATATAGTACTATACTACTACGCACAATTTTTTATGGGTTAAATAATATCTTCTGTTGCAGTCAACTGGAACATATTTTGCAGCAGCACGGCTTGCAGGTGCTACGCCCCCTCCAGCAAGTGTAATAAGCCAAAGTATTGGCCTACAGGTATTGCAAATACTCATGCAGCTCCTTCCTCCCTCCCCTCACCCGTACTATGTATCTGTAAATGGTTTAATAGAACTGGAAAGAAACCCTATCAGACCAAAAAAGAAACCCTATATTGCTGAACAGTTAGATAATATGTGGTTCTATTTCTATATGTTCAAATGCAGGGTGTTGGAATGCTGCTTGAAGGAATTTTTGGTGCTGCTGTTGGTACAACTGCATCCGTGTAAGAAAGCAAACCCTTTTTACTTTCATATCTGTTACTATTGAAGATTAGGAATTTATTCATGGCTCTAAATGATGTTGCAGTGAAAATGTTGGCCTCCTTGGATTGACACACATAGGGAGCAGGAGAGTGGTGCAGATTTCAACTGGTTTCATGTTCTTCTTCTCTATATTTGGTTTGTTCTGTCCTGCCATTTTGAAGTGTACTAAAGACATTCCCTGTGTTTACAACATTGTGTTTGATAATGTTAATTTGTGCCTTTCAGGAAAGTTTGGTGCTTTCTTTGCATCTATTCCTTTGCCGATATTTGCTGCCATATACTGCGTGTTATTTGGGATTGTTGGTGAGTGATTCTGTTACCATTTTTTTAAATGTTCATTTATCATGAAAATTCTTACCTTTGTTTCCTCTATCTGCAGCTGCTGTTGGGATCACATTCATGCAGTTTGCAAATAATAATTCCTTGAGAAACATCTATGTTTTGGGTCTTTCCCTGTTTCTTGGGATATCAATACCTCAATACTTTATCAGTAACACGACTCCAAACGGTGTCGGACCAGTTAGAACAGATGGAATATGGGTAAGTTACATAGGCAATAGGCTGAAACTCTCTCTCTCTCTCTCTCTCTCTCTCTCTCTGATGACGATGATGATGGTTTTGTTTATCTGAAATACTCCCATCATTTTGATGAGTGCAGTTTGATGACATAGTGAACACGATCTTCTCATCGAGCCCGACAGTGGCAATAATTGTCGGGACGCTGCTCGATAACACACTTGACGCCAAGCACTCAGCTGCTGACAGAGGGCTTGCATGGTGGAGACCCTTCCAAAGCAGGAAGGGAGATTCTAGAAATGAGGAATTTTACAGTCTGCCTGTTAGGATACGCGAGTACATTCCCTCCAGATATCTGTGAATGTAGCACACAACATGTGTATATACTATGAGCATATTTGTTGTGTTTATGTGCATGACATTGAGGCTTGTTATTAATTATATATATAACCATAAATCCCACTTGCCCCTTGATTTTTTTTCTTTCTGTTTTCTGGGTAATTGAAATAACCAAAAGGGAACAAGCCCAAAGAGCAAGAAAACAGAAACCAAACAAAAAGCACATCGCCCCTTTGCTCCATTTTCAATTCTCCATGATCTGATGAAAGCGGTGGTGATGAGAGCATCTACAGTGCGGGATGGGATGTATGTTAAATACACATATCTGAGTTACCGGATCGTCTCCAATTGTGAGATGTAAATTGATGTAAATATACATCACCACTATTGGGATGTAAAATAAAATGTATATTTACATTCATTTTTACATCCCTGCAGGCGAGACCAGGCAGAAAAAGAAAAAAAATGAAGAAAAGTAAACATAAAAGAGAAAAGTAAACCGAATTTACACCAGGCTGAAGCAAAAACATATTTACAACTCCCCGAATTTACACCCCAGCTGAAGCAAAAAACATATTTACAACCCCGGACTTGTAAAGGAGACGTAGAAGTGACTTTACACCCCCGAATTTACACCCCACTCTGAGATGATGATGAAATCCATCGGTGCCAATCTTAATCACCAGTGATCTTAAATTAATATCGTAGACCACTAACTTTTGTTTGTAACGAAAACAACAAAACTATAAAGAAAATGTTACCTGGCCAGATTTTATATCATCAATATATTGTATAATCTATAACGTAGTCGTCAAAGACCAAGAATGTGAATGCTCCAAAGCTTTAGCGAATACCATTCACTGAAAACCGAGCTTGGAATTGACTAAAGAAGCGACAAACTCACTTGAGGTTCCATCTGTCATGGCTCCCACACGTTTTCTCACTTTCTTCTCAATACGCGTTGCGTTGGCTGCTAATCTAAAAGCCAAATCATAAAAAGAAGAAATTTAAAAAAAAAACAACAATAATCCAAAAATCTACCATTTTTATACTATCACTAAATTGACTCAATTTAAGTTATCTCCATGGCCTGATGGATTTATCATTTATTATCATTTTGATGAGCTAAAATGATGTTATGGGATAGGTGAGATGAGGGGTAGACTATTCAAAGAGCCATGTAAGCTCCAAAAAAAAACATGCATGAAAATATCAACCCCCCAACCAAGACCATAAACAAGTGGATGTCAAAGAAACGTAACTAAATATTCCAAATTTCTTGTCCTAACTTTTGGCTTCATGCTAAGTTGCTTGTGAGTTAAGTCACTCTGTTGCTCCCTAGCCGCCATATCATAAGGATGGTAAAAGAAGAAATTGACAGCACTTGAACAACTTATGAAATCTTGAAAGATGACAGAAACCAAGTTTCTACTTTACATGGTGGACAAGTTATTTACAATTTACGTAAAGTAATAATACAAAGATACAGCCAAATATTTGGTACAATCTGTTCACTCGTCAAGCCAGTCCAGATCGAAATGTTTCTCTGCTACCTGTACACGAAGGTCCGGCAATCCCTTCTCTGCATCTCTCCACAGCCCAGACATCTCTTCATCGCATACTACACGACGCAGAGAATGTAATGTTGTAGCAGATTCTGGTAGGTGCCTGATTTTTGAACACTCCCTCATGTCAATCTTTTCCAAATTTGCTAACTTACCAATGCCTTTGGGAAGGCACCTCAAATTAACACATTGGGAAATGTCTAGGTATTTCAAACAAAGAAGCTCACAAATGCCAGCAGGAAGCGTCTGCAGTGCCGGACATGCATATAACCTTAGGATTTGCAGAGATTTCAGCTTATCCAGATCAGTTGGCAGTTGGTATAAGCTGTGGCAGTTGGTTATGCTCAGGTTCTTGAGCAAATGTATTTCACAAATGCATGAAGGCAGTGTGATTAAATCGTCACAATGATCGATTGTGAGTTCCATTAGCCGAGGAAAGGCTGATTGATCAAGCCTGTTACTAATCTTGCATAGGATTATTGAAAATTTCCTCAAATTTTTCAAGGGGGTGGGGGATAATTGAGGGACCGAAACTTTTTCAAGCCAGAGGGTTCTCAACTTGGGCAGAATTGACAACACTGAAAACCCATGGAGGGTTGCATTTGATGTACCGTAATTCATTATTATCAATGCCCGCAGCTTTGGCATGTTGGCAATGAAGGGAGGTAAAAGGTACTCTTTGGAGGCAAAATTCAAAATGAGTACTTCACATTTAGGGAACTCCATCTGGAACCAGTCCATCTCTTTCATTTCACCTATATTGTAGAGTGATAAATTGTTTTAGTTCGGGTCGAAAGACTTGTAATAAACAACCTTAAATTTAATCAAATAGGATCATTCAGGGCATGGTAATACCTGTATGAATTGATACAATCCTGGCATTAAATGGCTGATCTGAATACCTGTCCCATTCTCTTGGAAGTTCTTCCTCTCTTCTTGCCATAAGTAATCGACTGCGATTATTTACGACGCAGTCATCATCGCTCAAATGAAGAGCAAGGTCCCTCAGCACATCATGCTGTGTAACAGAGATGTCATAGGAACTGCTATATATATCTCCATCTCTACAACATTAACACAAACAAAGCGTTAAAAACTCAGATTCATTAAACATTAAACATTAAACAGAATGTATTGGCAACATCAATACCTTGAATCTTTCAGCAGGGTAAGGAGATTCTTATCTGAAAGCTCGGCAAGAATAGCCAACGCTTCTTCTTCATCAATACCCTGTGTTTCAACCCACATGTTGGTAAGCAGATCAAGAGGGATCTTCTTGTCTTCTGGAAAGGCACCCAAGTCCAAGAAACATTCCTTAACTTTTCGGGGTAAGCAGTTCACACTTATTGCCATCCGTTGAAGTAGATTATTCTCATGGGACTCACAAATAGCTTCTCCTCGTGACAACCTGCTCCTTGCATTGGCCCAATACCATTCAGGCTGGCTCCCTTAGTGAAGCTCCAATCACTTTAAGAGCCAGAGGAAGTCGCTTACACTCGTTAACAATCTAAAGTTGAAGCAAACAATCAGCTAATAATTTAGAGAAGAAGAAAAAGGCAACCTAGAGAACCCACTTTAATTAGTGGAAAATGGAGAGTACCTGCTTCACCAAATTTTTATCAGCAGCAGGAGGAATGGACTTTTGGCCAAAAGCAGAGTGGCAAAACAGAGAGAGGGCTTCATCTTCCTTTAACAACTCCACGTCATAAGTGGCATCTATAACTTTTGGGAATTTGAAACGTGAGACTACAAGTATCTTGCAACCGGGAATTTTAAAGAGCAGTGGCTCAAGCTCTGCGAGTGACCACACATCATCCAAAACCACCAGAGTTTTTGTTACGTTAAGCCACTCATATTGCAGATTCCATTGAGGAAGCACAGAAGTAGGACTCAAAACTTGGTTCCCCATAATAAATCCCACAATCTTCGCTTTCAACTGCTCCACATTTGGAGACTGTGACACCGTCAGGAACAAAATTCTTTCCTGGAAGTAAGCTGCATGGTATGCAAATGGTGATAAACAAAAAGCAGAGTCAATGTTTGATTAGAATTCAAAAGAACCCATTAAAGAAAACTCAAATTTTAGAGAACCAATTAAAGAATATACTGAAAAAGAAGCAAAAAGAAGAAAAAGTTGGAAGCTTTAATTACTCACATCTAACTTGATCATCCTTGCAAAGCTCTCTAGCAAGAGTGGTTTTTCCAGAGCCTCCAATCCCACAAATCCCAACAACCCTCAAATCCTCTCTCCTAAAAATCATCTCCTTCACCTTCTTCATCCCCAAACCCAATCCCAAAACTAATGAATTGCTGATCTCCCACTTCATCTTCCCCTCCTCCTCCACCCTCCTCACAGCCTCTTCCATCCATCCACCGCCGCCGCCACCACCACTACAAGTTCCAATCTTTAAAGCCCCAAGCCGCTGCTCCAGCCGCTGGTTCCCTTCAATCCGGTCGAACCGCTGATCAGTTTCAAACCTCATTTTGTGCACGTCAGCCAATATATGGGCCTGAAATGGGCCCTGGATGAATCTGTACACCGTCTTCTCAAGCTTCTCCATCTTCCGGGCCAAGAGGAGGTTCTTGTAGACGTTCCAGCGTGGGGCGACGAGGACCTTGTTGGCCAGCTCGAGGCCCTGTTTCAGAACTTCGGAGAAGCCGTCGAGCTGGAACTGGCGTGCGGCTGGTAGCTCCACGCCAGAGTATTTGATCTCTTGAATTATGGGGAGGAGATCATTGAGATAGGCTATGAGGCTCTCTGCAGTTCCTTTGCTGATACATGACTTTCTGGAGATGTCTATGAGGGTCTTCAGAAGCTCCGTCGCGATCTCTCCGGCGAAGAAATCTGTCACTGCCATTACTAGTTGCTCCGAGTCTTAGCCTGTGGCGGGTGAGTTCGGCAAATGCGAGGCAGCTTCTCAGTTCGAGATTCGTAAGTTTTTCTTTATCTTGTTTGAAATTATGACATGACATGGGAAATGCTACTAATTAGTCAATTAATTATTCAAAAAAGAAAGGATTTTTTATTTGACTCTGTTAATTAATTTATTATGTCTATAATTCATGCGCTGAACCTAATCGAAGACTTCCAAGTCAATGAATACCACTTTAATTACTTTTTGAAAGATGCAATAATGGACGGTAGTTGATTACTTTTTATAGCCAATTATATGTCTTGTTTACTCCGTGACTTCCTTTGTAGGACCTCTACCTTTTGGTCAATCCGATTTGATTGACTTTGGAAGAGCTTGCTGCTTCTAGACAGAAAATCTGATAATTTGAGGCTTACAATCCTCTGATTGATACTCATCCTTAAGTTTTCCTAATTAGTGACTGATTCAAAGATTGACATCTAATTTCTTTTGTGTGATTATCTAATTCAGACTCTAAAAAGGACTCTGTTTATAGAGGAGATTCACTACTACAGTCTAGAGGGTGCAAGAAACAAGCATCATTGATCCGCTCTCTCATCTTCAACATCATGAAACAGATGAGATAAATTCACCAATATATGATGGTCAAATTTATCTTGTTTCTAGTCATATACTGTAATTTTCTACCCCAATCCTTAAATACATGCTCGTTCTCACACCATAAGCCTTTGAAAAGAATAGAATTACAAGGACTTCAATACATTCCGAATTTTTGTATGCATATGTGTTTTTGTTAAGAGCTTTACAGAACACAATCGTTTACAATTGTATACACCCTTGACTGATGGACCTCATACGGTTGCGATCCATGTCAATCAACAAACCCACTTGTGCGCTATCTTTCTTCTTCACTTTCTTACTCTTCTTCTTTTTTTCTTCCCCTTCAAATATTTGATGTACTTTAATTGCTCATATATCATGCTTAACCTCTCTCCTGGTTTATGACCAATTCCATTTTTGTCTTGTTTCCAGTACATGGCAGCAACATATAAACTCCGGCAGCAAGGCTCCAATACCACAATCCATTCCTTTTGTAGCTTGCACCTACTCATCATACTCCCATTTGGAGACACGGAAACGTTTTTGGCCGTGCCCTTGTTCTGCCATTCTCGTGTCAAGCAATTCGAGTTGTCTTTTAATCCATGGAGGATCACCTGGCGACAGCCAGAGAGCTTCACCAGTATCCTTGTGCTTAAAATCTGGTTGCCTTGGATTCAACTTGTCTTCCCTGTTATCCCACCATTCATACGGATTGGCAAAAAACACTTGCCATAAGTGAAGGCGATCCTTATACTTTTCTAAAACAGCTCCACCTAGATAGTCAAGGGGATAACACATCTTCTCATTCAGAACAAAAAATAATAATAATGAAAGCATATAAAAGCGCACCTAAACAAAGCCAACCGCGTTGCAAGATAGCAACAGCTCAAGTGAAAGACATTGTAATATAAGTATGGCAGTACCTCCATCAGATTGTGGTTCCTCAAAAGTTTTGGAGCTTGGCCCTTGTCCATGTTCTGCTACATAATTCAATTCCTGCACTACTAGCTACGACGAAAATTCAATAAACTCTAAGGTATATTAAGTGTATGAAACATGAACCAAAAATTTCTAGAGACACTCGAAGCAATGTTCTGAAAAATAGCAAACAAGGTAACCTCGTGATACAGTCTGGAATTCCCATTCTGATCTGCCTTTGTGTAAGACCCTAAATGACCTGCGACATAAATAAAATCATTCGGTTTCAAATGTTTGAAAGACAATTCTGCCATCTCGTCCCACATCTTCAGTAGTATCCTGTTCACAAATTCTACATGAGTTTACTACATTTCCAAAACCTTCTATCATGAAGGAAAGTGATATAAACAATACCGATGAACAACCAGACACATTTTGTAATCAAATTCATACATCAACAGCTGGGGACCAACTCCTCTGTGTTTCCAATTCATAAAAGTGGGACATAACCCTAAATATAACTAATGGTCATAAGTTAACAATAACAAAGATGAACCCATTCATTATTCAATCCATAAAAACAGGGATTTTAAACAGCCATTTGACTAGTTGACAGAGACGCATAAATTACTTACTAGTCTTGCACAGAAATGGTAAATGGGTCACCCATTTTCATTGTCTGCTTGCCTTATACTAAACCAATTCAATCATTTAACAATAATCTCATAAAACCCAATTTCATCCCACCCAAAAAAAAAAAACATGCCTTGTAAATTATACTTCCACACAACAAAAGAGAGCCTTTTCATAATAATCCAATCATAAATAAAAAATAAATTCATAAACTGACCTAAAAGTGCTGTCAGATTGAGGGGAGTTTTTGACGCAAAGAACAGTGTGAACGCCAAACGGACCACGGTCGTTGTTGTTTACGACCCGAAGGGGGCGAATCACAGTGCCGATAAAGCTAGCAGAGTTGTCCAGATTCTCTTGCCAAGGATCCCATACAATGCCGATAAAGCTAGCAGAGTTGTCCAGATTCTCTTGCCAAGGATGCCATACAGTGCCGATAAACCTACCAGAGTTGCCCAGATTCTCTTGCCAAGGATGCCATACAGTGCCGATAAACCTACCAAAGTTGTCCAGATTCTCTTCCCGACGACGCCATGTGATTGTCGTTGGACGCTGGAACTTGAGTGCCCGCCGATAAACGCCGCTGCCTTCTCGGTCGCCGTCGGAAAAGGAATTTGAAACCCTAGGGTTAGCGGCTGAAGACGAAGAGAAAAGGGCGAGCCTTTGCGAGAACAATAGCGAGGGGCTTGGCCTGCTAAACTGGGTTAGAAGACGAAGCGCCTTCATATGCGTTTGGAGATCGCGATCATGGGTTGAATTTGGACTTTGAAGTCGGGATTTTGGCGGGTTTTTCCCTGAAGAGTTCTGACAGTCTGGTTTTGTGATTTCGGCGGGGTTAATTTTGCACCAAGCAAACAGTGAGATTCAGGGCTGTACTGGATTTGGGCTTTTGGGCCTCAATCGTGTTTATACGTACTAATGATTTCATATATTGGGCTACGGCTGAATCCATGTTTGGTCCATCAGAAACATAAAGCATTGAAAATGGGACTTACTGTTGTGCTTGCTCAGCTTGAGTTCAACCTAAGAATCCATTTCAATCCAAGTGCAATTGGATTTGTCATATCATTTTCCAATCCCATCTAATTAAATAAACCAATCTAATTTGTAATTGAATTGAATTGGATAAAAATGTAACATATATAAGAAACTAAACAATATTTTCGGATTCATACCTCTCCTTTTAAATCAACATAAAATTCTTGCACATATATATAGTAAAGAACAGCAATTCGAAGCAAAATAGTAACTGGATAGTGGACGCTAGAGAAAGAAAAGAGGTAAAAAAATTAGAGTTGGATAGCTATGATCAAGTATCCACACAGTATTATTGTAACTTACCTTAATTTTTTTTTTTATAAAAATAGAAACATGATGAATGACAACAAAAATTAAAAATAGATATGGTAAAACCGAAACCTAATCCAATTAACTTGGATTTCTTAAATTAGCATCCAATCTAATTAAAAATCCAATTTAATATAGGTATTGAATTGGTTTGGTTTGATTCTTTTTTTTTTGGAACAAAGAGAAGTTCTTTATATATATATAAAAAAGAGGGATAGTCTTTTATTGATAAGATAAACAAAAAACAAGTACAAAGCAACTAAGGTGCGAAATATGGATACAACTTCTTTAGTGACCAAACACAGAAACAAATTGAATTGATATAGAGAGAATACACACAACCCAAGACATTATTAAAATTCCTGGAATCAGCAACCATAATCACATGTACTCAAGCATGTAATAAAGATTTGTCGCAAAACGCTATAAACGACAAATTCATATCGAAAGGCATAAGGAAATAAAATATCCTAAATAAAAAACAAACCACATCAAACTCCTAAAGAGTTCATGAGAATTATTAAACTAAAATAAATTAATAAACAAGATCACCACTCCATAGCTTCTCGGGCAATTCGAGGAGAGCCATAGCGCTATATCGGCTAAACCCGAATCCGACTTCATCCATGCTTTGTAGCTCCAAATCTAAATTGAAAAATGACAATTGGAGCCAAATCCTTGAATCTATAAGGAAAAGGAATGGAATGAGAGGAAAGGGGATGTGAGGAGAAAAATGGAGTGAAGTGGGAAGGGTGAACGTCAATCCCCAAAGGGGGCCACCAACTATAAATTTTTCTTTAGGATTTTCTCAAAGAGCAGCGATCGTGTGTTTGGGGCGGCGGCTAAAAATTTTTCTTTAGAATTTTCTCAAAGAGGAGCGATGGGGGTGTGCTGCACTTGAAGAAAGATAAATTCTTAAGTTAGTGTTTGTGATGGTCACGTTATTGTGTGCATTACTAATTTAATATGAATGTAGAATATAATTGATAAAAGAGGGATAAACACACGTGTTGGTCAGATTTTCCTTTTGACTTTCGTCGTCCTTGCTTAAAAGCATTTACTTAATTTTAAAAACAGCCACCACAAATGGTATGATGGCTAACAGTTAATAATAATAAAAAGAAGAAGAACTAGAAGGCCATCTCGTGGATAAACATACATTGCGGGTTTGTTCCTGCGTCGTGTTCCAAATTCTGACTGGCTGACTCTCCGACCTCTGCAACACCAACAACGACGGCAACCTCAAAGTCTCTCTCACTCTCTCTCAAGACAAGAGAGATTAGAAGGATTCGATTTCAGGCTTTCAGTCAAGTAGTTTTAATTCTGAATTAAATATGTCAAGTCTCAAGGGATTAGAGTTGGTTGTTGTCTAAATCTTAACAATTAAATCATTGACCATAAAAATTCAAAATGTTTGAATTTAATTCAACCACAGAGGAGCTGTAAGTTAACCCCTTCCACAAGTAACACGTGGGCCAACAATAGGCCATTAACAAAAGCCATAAAGGGGCACTTTCAAACGACTGCTGTACACCATCACCACCCCGTGCTTTCTCACTCACCCAGATGTCGTCTTCTTCTTCTTCATTTTCTCTTCACAAACCCTCTACCACTGCCTCTTCTTCTGCTGCTGCTTCTTCTTCCTCTGTTTCAGTTTTGAAACAGGACAGTGGGGGCAGCTGTGAGCAGGCTCCGCGGAGGCTCACGAGGCAGAGGAAGCTCCGCTACCTCAGCAACCTGGACCTCAATTTCTCTAGTTCCTCTCTCACTTCGCCTGAACATTCGTCCCCCTTGCCTCTTACCGAATCTCCTGTGATCGGCAGATCTAACTCTGTGCATACAGATAGGTACTTGGACCCTGCGTTCATCAGTTTCTAATTTTCATGTACCTTTCTTCCATGTGTATGTGTTACGTGTTTATTATGTCTTTGTTATAATGTTGAACTCTGAGGTGGTCTTTGCTGTTTGAACAGAAACCAGATTGCCACAACCTCAGCAACCCTGAATTCTAATTCAAGCGTTTGTCAAGGGGCATTATATAAAGGTGGGGGTTTTAATTACAACATGGGCCTGAATGTTTTTTCTAGGACAACTCAATCAAATCAAATCGCAAGTCATCCTCTTGCACCACTAAGACCAGACATTGTGTGTGGTTTTCCTATATATGTTGCTACCACTTCATCCATTAATCGTTCAAGCATTTGTCAGAGGAGAATGCCAGGAGATCTTGATTGTGGATATGAAGGTTACAACTTCAGTAGGAGTGCTCCAACAAGTCCTTCATTTAACTCTCGAAGATCAAATGCCGTGGATCCTTTTCCTACTTTTGGGGTTTCTCAAGAACAATATCAGGATTCCTATCCTTCAAGATTACAACCAAACAATCCTCATGATAGTCCCAGTCATATTTCTCCTCCTCACAGCCCCACATCTCGAAGTCTACGCTTCAACCACGAAACTTCAAATGGAAATGCATTTGCGTTGCATCGTAATTCATTCACAGAAAGGGCTGAAAGTAGTAGTCAAGTCAATGCTCACCCTTTGCCTTTACCTCCTGGAGCCGTGGTACTACCACAGTCATCTATCACGCATCACAATGCAGAACTTGTATCCACATCATCAATGAAAGCTCAATGGCAGAAGGGAAAACTTATTGGACGAGGTACCTTTGGTAGAGTTTATCTGGCAACAAACCGGTATGCTGGTCTTCAGAATCTTTGTGCTACTTTCTCTTGAATTTGTTCTACAATGACCATTACTTTGTTTTGTTCTTTGTTATTTTTTCTTTTGAATTTAGCTCTGTGACTATTTCTAATCATATGACAGAGAGACCGGGTCCTCGTGTGCAATGAAGGAAGTTGAACTCGATCCCAATGATCCTAAATCTGCTGAATGTAAAAAGCAACTGGAGCAGGTCTTTCGGGAGTCCTTTACGAATTTGTTAATTCACAGAGCAGTTGCAGTTATATATTGTTGTCTACCTTTAGGTTTATTAAAAGAGCAAGTCAAAAACCTGCATAGTAGTTCAAAAACCTGCATAGCAGTTGCGCTATGATCTTATCAGCATTGTTGTGTAGGAATTTTTCCCATTTGTCTTTAGAATGTTTTATAACTTCTCACTAGCTACATGGGACAGGAAATTGAAGTCCTCCGTACACTGAATCATCCGAATATTGTGCAGTATTATGGTAGTGAAGTAGTGAGTATCTTTTCCACATGTGCATTTATTAGAAACTAATCTTTGCCATATTTACTAAACTTGGGGAATATTGCTTTTGCGTATGCAGATTGATGATCACTTCTACATGTACTTGGAGTATGTTCATTTTGGATCAATCAATAAGTACGTCCAAGACCATATTATTGGAGCTATGACAGAATCTGTAGTTCGAAATTTTACTCGCCATATCCTCTATGGGCTGGCCTTTTTGCATAGCAAGAAGATAGTTCACAGGTGAGAATAATGCTTGAGTAGCAGAGTTATGTTGCGGCGTCACTTATTTGTTAAAAAGAGCTTGTTACTGTATAAATTGTCTCAATAAATGATGAGACAAGAAGAACCTTAGTTAAAAATGTTTTTTCTTCAAAGAGAATGTTTAGATATGTTTGTACCATATCTGACCCTCCACTCATACAACGACACGTGGATCAGAGAGAAGCTCACCCAAGGACCCAAGGCCTCGAACAATCGGCATCGACGACCGATGGCCTTGTCTCAAAGCTGCAAACAGCCGCTACAGGCCCAGCTCGTCTACAATCGGCATCCCTTACCGATTGTACAGATCCAACCTCGAAGCACCCGCCCGAAATATCAAAGGACTCGTGTCAACCTCAGGGCCCTCCCACGAGTCCCACATCGGAAATGAACACTACTAGCATCCCAAATGCCATCTATAAATACACCCCTTCACCATCAACAAAGGGGTAAGACTTTTCAGCTTGACTTTTATACTTCTATATAGTCAACAGCAAGAGCTCTTATAAACAAACTTACTTTGGCATCGGAGGGTCTTAGGCTGGTTCCACACCGGTTCCATAGACCTCATGAGCTTCGCTCATCTTCTATTCAGGATCAGCATCCGAGGACAGGAAGGGTCGGCATCCAACACTCAATCGATCTCTTGATCGTCCATCCCACTTGTAAGTTGCACTCATCTCTATCTGTTCAAGTTTTAGTGCCAACAAGATAAACTGTAGAGATTCTTAACATCATCCCAACAGGTTAAAATAGGGAAAAAGTTTGAGAATCATGTTGCCTTTATTGGTCATAAGCTTTCCTTGCTTTATTGGATGGAGTTTTTGTTGATTGTTCTAGGGATATAAAGGGTGCAAATTTGTGCGTTGATGCATCAGGAGTGGTTAAAATTGCTGGTTTTGGGATGGCAAAACGAGTGAGTTCTGTAAATTTTTTGTTACCGACCTAATTTCCTGAAAAATTCATGTTTGAATAATCGAGATCACAAGTTTTAGTTGTTGTATATGCGATTCCTTCAGATATAGTGATGTTACGTACTTGTGTATTTTGTTCCTGTCCTATCAACACTGGCTGCAGTATTGTTCTTGGTTTTATATTAACTCATCTTTCGGATGCAGCTTAACGGACAGTCAAACAATCTTTCTCTGAAGGGCAGTCCATACTGGATGGCTCCTGAGGTAATCGCATCATCACTATCTAAGAGTTTGTAGATGGTCTGTGCATACTGTATGTATAATATTTATATACCTTCGCGCGCTTG
>CM031917.1:49930976-50089760 GCA_018703695.1 Prunus fruticosa
CAACTAATAAAAGGCTTAAACATAGACTAAAAATCCATGGATTAAATGAGGAAACCCAGTGGCCGCTTTGACCGCCTGCTCTCTACATGGCTTAAGAATGGTCGTAACTTCTTTGGCCAAGTATCCTGCGTGAGACTGTAGTTCAAGTTATGTCATCACTCATAAAGAAAGACGTCGCTGTTAGACAGCCTAAGCTCATTAACCAGATCTTCAATCCTTTGTTGACGACTTGGATTATGTTCTTATTGCAAGATAGATGGATAAGGAAAACCTCTCAAAACTAAAAAAACTTTCAAGTAAAGTGAGAACGATGTGTTCTTTTACGTCATTCAATCGTTTTTCCTCAATCACAATGCATATAATTATTATAGCTCTCTCAATTATGAAGTTATTATTCCTGAACAAATGCACGGAGTCGAATCTTTGTTGGTTTAGGCGGGTTGCGCTGGTTGGTCGCATAGCATATCAAGAGTAACTCATGGCATTAGTGGGTATTTTAAGATCGTACATACCTTTTCAATTCTTTCTCTTTCAAAATGAAGAGTTGAGGAACACGTCATGCGCAATGAAGTTTTGGGGCACGATGAAAAAGATTGGGAGTATTTTTTATCTCGTTCAAAAGCAACTTGACCTTACAGCCTCGGTGACTCAAGCGTCCAATATATAATTCTAAAAATGACATAACAATCGATACAAGAGCATGGACCAGAAAAATCTTTAGAGGAATTATTTGGTAGAGTAAGAGAGAGAGAGAAGAAAGGGTTGCAACTACTATGAATAATAAATAATAGTTATATTTTATATATATATATAGTAGGAAGGATAATGGGATGATGTTTGAAACCCAGATGTTCCACGTGTTATAAGGGAAGAAGCTATAAGTACAAAATTCCATTCATGTATCATTATGTACGTGATGTATGTGTATATGCATATATGAGTTTACGTCAATGTAAAACAAACTTTTATCTATGTACGTGACTAAAGTCAGCCTGGCAACCACGACCTTACAACATAGGATTCTTTTTATCAAATTGAAGTATATAGTGCATCTTCTAATATATTATCCTGTGAAGACGACTTCTTCTTTTTTTCTCATCCAAAAAATATGAGGACATAAAATTGCTTAAATTTCAACAATATGTTTTGAGAGTTAGATTCCAGTTACAGAGCTAGTAGTTATCTCTCTAATCGTGGCATTAGTGGGTCTTTTAAGATCGTATATGTATTTCAATTCTTTCTGCTTTCGAAATGTAAGCCAGGAGCACGTGAGTGCAGCAGTGAAGTTTCTAGAGTATGACAAAGACGATGAGGGGGTGTGTTTTTCACTTGTTCAAAAGCAATTTGACCCTAAGAACATGAGTGACTCAGACAATACTGTTCATAAATTCTAAGAATGACATAACAAGCAACACAAGAGTAAGACCCATAAAAATATTTAGAGCAAATATTTGGGAGAGTGAGAGAGAGGAAAAAAATGCAACTTGCTATGAATAATGAATAATAGTTATATCTTATACATGAATATATAGTAGGAAGGATAATGGGATGGTGTTTGCACATGTGTCCACACACATGATAGGAGTGACCAAAGTACAAAATTGCATTCATGTATCATGTATGTATGTGTATATGCATATATGGTTTACGTCCATGTAAGACAAACCTTTATCTATGTATAGTGGCTGCAGGTTAGGCTTCGCAACCATAGCCTTGCACGTAAGATTCTTTATCAAATTGAAAGTGTGTATAGTGCATGCTTAATATATTATACTCCTGGAGTATTACTTTTTTGTAGAAATTGCAAAATGTGGACATAAGCTTCTTAAATTTCTGGAAATAAATATGTTTCAGGTTTAAAAAAATAATCCAACAACGGTCATATGTCTAAACTTATATATTCGTCACATATTCAATTGTACCTAGAGCCAAATTGGAAACATTTTCCTGAGTTAGAATAATGTTGATTGTGGCTCTCATGATACTCAACCATAACAAGTTAACAACTAATAAAGGGCTTAAACATATACTAAAAAACCATGGATTAAATAGGGAAAACCCATGGCCGCTTTGCCCACCTATACTCTAGTGGCTTAAGAATGGTTGTAACTCTTGGCCAGTATGCTGCGGTGACTGTTTGTTCAAGTTATGCCATCACTCATAAAGAGAAGACGTTCGTTGTTAGACAGCCCAAGCTCATTAGCCAGATCTTCAATCCTTTGTTGATGACGACGATTATGTTCTTACTGCAAGATAGATGGATAAGGAAAGCCCTCAAAACTAAAAAAACTTTCAAGTAAGTGAGAACGGTGTGTTCTTTTTACGTCATACAATTGTTTTTCCTCAATCACAATGCATATAATTATTATAGCTCTTCGATTATGAAGTTATTATTCTTGAACAAATGCACGGAGTTCGAATCTTTGTTGGTTTTGCGCAGGTTGCCTGGTTGGTCGTGGTGCATATCAAGAGTAACTCTGGTATTAGTGGGTCTCTAAGATCGTACATGCCCTTTCAATTC
The DNA here is from genome assembly GCA_018703695.1 of Prunus fruticosa. Taxonomy (NCBI): domain Eukaryota; kingdom Viridiplantae; phylum Streptophyta; class Magnoliopsida; order Rosales; family Rosaceae; genus Prunus; species Prunus fruticosa. The sequence goes on from CM031917.1 coordinate 49,933,498, forward strand.
TTTCTTTAGAAATGAAGAGTCAGGAACACATCATGCGACAATGAAGTTTCGGGGGCATGATGAAAAAGATGATGAAGTATATTTTGCACTCGTTCAAAAGCAACTTTACCCTCAGCTTCGGTGACTGAAAAGGTCAATACATAAATTCTAAAAATGACATAACAAGCAATACAAGAGCATTGAACAGAAAAATCTTTAGAGGAACTATTTGGTAGAGTAGAGAAGAAGAAAGGGTTGCAACTACTATGAATAATAAACAATAGTTATATTTTATACATGAATATATAGTAGGAAGGATAATGGGATGGTGTTTGGGACACGTGTCCATGTGTGATAAGGGAGAGCTAGAGTACAAAATTCCATTCATGTATCATTATGTATGTGATGTATGTGTAAGCATATATGGTTTATGTCCAAATAAAACAAACCTTTATCTATGTACGGTGACTACAAGTGCAGGCCTCGCAACCACAACCTTGCAACATATGATTCTTTTTATCAAATTGAAACTGTATATAGTGCATGCTTGATATACTATACGTCAAGACGACTTCTTTTTTTCTCATACAAAATATGAGAACATAAAATTGCTTAATTTTTCGGAAACAATATGTTTCAGAGTTAAATTCCATCCAGACTAGCAGTTATCTCTCTAGACCTATATATACGTCAAGATATCAATTTTACCTAGAGCCAAATTGGAAACATTTTCTACCTTGTTAGAATAATGTTGATTGTGGCTCCCTGATACTCAACCATATCAAGTTAACAACTACTAAAAGACTTAAACATAGACTAAAAACTCATCGATTAAATGAGGAAACCCATGGCCCCTTCGTCATCCGCACCTCTACTTTAGTGGCTTAAAATGGTCGTAACCCGTGGCTGAGTATGCTGCGGTGACTATAGTTGGAGTTATGCAATCACTCATAAAGAGAAGATGTTTGTTGTTAGATAGCCCATGCTCATCAACAAGATCTTCAATTCCTTGTTGACGAACGATTATTTTCTTCTTACAAGACAGATAGATAATGAAAACCCCTCAAAACTAAAAAACTTTCAAGCAAAGTGAGAACAATGTGTTCTTTTTACGTGACACAATCATTTTTCCTCAATCACAATGCGTATAATTATTATAGCTCTCTCGATTATGGAGTTTTTGTTTTTGAAATCAACATATTGAGGCAAATCTTTGTTGGTTTAGGTCGAACTATGCTAGTTGGTCGTGTAGCATATCGTAAGTAACCCATGGCATTAGTGAATGTTCTAAGATCGTATATGCCATTTCAATTCTTTCTCTTTGGAAATGAAGAGCAATGAACACATCATGCTACAGTGAAATTTTCAGAGTACGACGAAGACAATGAAGGAGTATATTTTGTACTTATTCAAAAGCAACTTGACCCTCAACATCAATGACTCAAGCAATCCAATACATAAATTATAAGAATGACGTAACAAGCAACACAAGAGCAGGAACTAGAAAGATCTTTAGAGGAAACATTTGGTATAGTAGAGAAGAAGAAAAGAGATGCAACTGCTATAAATAATAAATAATAGTCATATGTTATACATGAATCTATAGTAGGAAAGATAATGGGATGGTGTTTGGACACATGTCCACACGTGATAAAGGAGAACTAGAGTACAAAATTGCATTCATGTATCATGTATGTATGTGTATATGCATATATGGCTTACGTCCATGTAAAACAAACCTTTATCTATATAGGGTGGCTGCAAGTGCAGGCCTACCAACCACGACCTTGCAACGTAGGATTCTCTTTATCAAATTGAAAGTGTGTATAGTGCATGCTTGATATACTATACTCTAAAGATGATTGTTTTTTTTTTCTCATACAAAATATGAGGACACAAAGTTGTTTAAATTTCTTGAGAAATGTGTGTTCTTTTTACCTTACGCGTTCGTTTTTCCTCAATCACAATGGGTATAATTATTACAACTTTCTCAATTATGAAGTTATAGGTCCTAAACGAACATACGGAGTAAATCTTTGTTGGTTTAGGTGCAGCTGCGCTAGCTGGTCGCGTAGCATATAGGGAGTAACATGTGGCATTAATGGGTCTTCTAAGATCGTATATGTCATTTCTATTTTTTTTCCTTTTCGAATGCCATCAGGAGTGCCTCTTGGTGTAGTGAAGTTTCAGAAGCATGACGTTGACGATGACGGAGAATATTTTGCACTCATAGCAAGTTGAGCCTCAACCTCAGTGACTCGAGCAATCCAATACATAAATTGTAAAAATACCGTAACAAGCAACACAAGAGGAGAAACCATTTGGTAGAGTAGAGAAGAAGAAAACCGAAGCAGCTTATTTTATACATGAATATATAGTAGGAAGGGTAATGGGATGGTGTTTGGACACGTGTCCACACGTGATAGGGGAGAGCTAGAGTACAAAATTGCATCTGTGTATATATGTGATGTATGTGTATATGCATATATGGTTTTCAGTCGATGTAAGACAAACCTTTCTTTATGTACGGTGGTTACAGGTGCAAAGCCCTGTGCAACCACGACCTTGACCGTAAGGTTTTCTTTATCAAATTGAAAGTGTATAGTGTTCTTTGATATATTATACTATGAAACTTCTTCTTTTTTTTTTCATACAAAATATCAGGGACCCATCGACCATGTAACATCCCTGACCCAATTTGATCAATTTAATCCAATTTAATTCTTTTGTGAAATTACAATTTTGCCATTGGGAATATGGGTACTTTGGTCACTTTTTAATCTAGAAGAATTTTGGAGAAATGAGTGGCACCGTTGTTTAAAGCTCGCTCTCATGAGTTCATAGCCACATAGTGGGCCCAAATCGAAGTTTTAACGAAGAAGTTATGGTCAATAGAAATATAGTGGCACAACCATAAATTTTTCGAAGTTGGATTTTGAAAACCAGACCAAGCTCTCTCTCCAGACGCATTCTCTCTCCTCCGCGAGATACTCAACTTTAGGTGGCGATTTTCATCACCGTCCACGTCCATTTCAGGCAAAATTGGTTGCAAAAGTTTCGTATTCGACATCCTCTAGCTAACCTACCCATTTTCCCAGCTCAAAAACCCAAGGAAATTAAATTGGAATGATTGGAAGTTTGGGTGATTTTAGAAGTTTCTGACGCCGTTTCTGGTGACTCAGGCCGTCATTTTCGTCAAGTGATGTATAAAACTTCATTTACTCTTCGTGGATCTGTTCGTTTATGTAGGTATTGTAGATCGATTTTAGGGTTTTACATATAGTTCATTATACCCATATTAGGCCGGCAATTCACTGTGATTTCATCTAGCTCGGTCACGTTGGGCTAGACCTGGCAATATCGGACACGACCACTTTAACACGATACGAATTCGCACGAAAATAACGGTATTTGGGTTGAGCTTAATGGGTCGGGTTGAAAACGGGTGGACCCGTTAGTATTTTTCGCGAATCACCGGTTTAACCGTTAAGAGCAAGGGTATTTTTGTAATTTTTGTTCTAAAACTTGAGATTAATTTGAAACTCATATTGTCTAAGAGTATTTTTGTTTGCCAATGTGTAATGTGGAAGACTTATTTAAGAATTTCAGCTTTATTTGTATTATATCTCTAATTTGAGGTGTTTTCATTTAATAATTTGTTAAAAAATATTGTTTATTTTTTAAATGAGTGAAACGGGTTTCACAGGGAGGAAACGGGGTAAAAATAACCCATTAGCCATAACGGGTCATGTCGTGTTATTCGCGAATTTGTGCGGGTCGTGTTTGGGTCTAGTATTTTTGACCCGTTAGCTAACGGGTCGTGTTCGTGTCAACCCGTTAAGAAAACGGGTTACCCGTAATCGACCCAAACCCGCAAAAATGACCCCGTTTGCCAAGCTCTAGTTTTGGCCATGGTACAAGAACAAAAAGTGTTTCTCTTGTTAGTCTGAACGTATTGGTATAGGTATTATAGGATGTTTCGAAAATTTCTGAGCCACCCATGCGTTGCCAGCGTGTGGGCCATGGTGTGGTGGCCCATTGTGTTCAGATTTGATCCCCATGTCGTCCCAAGCTCGATGGTATACTCGGATTCGAATTTGGTTGTCGTATGACAGTTCTGAACGGATTTACGCCTATTGGGTGATATTCGGGTTTGATATGTTTCGAACCTTTGGATCGGCTCCAATTCCAAATATGTTGCTCTCTCTACCTCTAGGATCGTGTAGAAAACTCACGGGTCGAGAAATCGGAGTCCCGAATACTCAGAGTCAATGATTCTAGGGTTAGGTAAATGAATGACCGTCCGATCGTACAATAGAGAGCGATCCGACCGCTCAAACTTTCAGGACGTGTTTAATAGACCTTGTTGGACCTCTAAGAACTTTCGGATTGAAAATCGGACGTCGTGGGCCTCGCGGGCCCGGTTGACCTTGAGCCTTCCGAGGTAGTTTCACCCCTCGGAGAAGTACTAGAATGACCTTAAAAACGAGTCTGGATTGTTATTCAAGTTATCTTAATTATGTTGGGATTATGAGATTATTTTATTATTTTAATTGTGAGCTTCTCGGATGTTATATTGTTATTTGAGGTTTATGCAATATTTGAAGTTATGGAATATTTGATAGGGTGAGAAGCGGAGGTATATATAGATCTTGCATTTTCCAACTAGGATTAGGATTGGAAACCAAAAATCCCAATAAAGCTGAGAATCCCATTCCAGTTTAGAAAAGGATTTTCCCTTTTGTTTCCTTGTTCGCTTTGTTTAATGAAATAGAAAATCCTTTCTCAACCCAAAATAAAAAATAAAAAAAAATTCTAACTCACAGTACTAAAGTGTTATCTGGGTTCACACATACCACTAATATGTAAGACCATTTTATTAGAACAACTCCACCAATAGACTCTAGCCTTGGGGCAGAGCCCAAGCCCAGGCGAGTCCTTCTAACGGGCCAAGGCGGGCTAGGGTAAGGTGCAGGTTTCACGTGACTAGGCTACGCTGGCCCTCAAGCAAAATCAGCCCTTGCTCTAGCTTGGGTTTCCTGACGTCAACAACAACAAAAATTCAAAAAAATACTAAAAATTTCAGAATTTTTTTTAAATAAATACTTAGTCATATTTTTCACTTCCTACACCAAAACTCTATACAAATTCCTCTCCCATATATCTCATGTGAATAATGGTTGCCATAAAAATCGGTGGAAACGTACAAGCCTTTCCAAGGATTGCTACTATTTACGTAAATAGTAATAGTCATTCGCCTCCCATTGCCCTTTACCATGGCAACTGGGTGGAAGTGGAACACAAACTGCTGAAAAAGTAGAAATTATCATGTGCAACTGCCATGTCATACTAATATGAACCAGCAACCACTCCACTCCAAGCCCAAAATAATCTTCACTCAGGCCTCAAAATAAACGAAATCGTACGAAACGAAGCTGTGGGACTGCGACGCGTGTACTAACAAAGTCAAACGACGAGTCGTTTTGGGTTTTATAAACCCCTTCGTTCCCGTTCCCGCTCCCGCTCCCCCACTGCTTCTCTCACTCTCTTCTGTCTGTGTGGAGAGAGCTTCCACAGTCGTCTTACTCCTCCTCCATCCTCATCAATGGAAAATGTGAGAATTTTCACAATTGCAGAGCTACTCCAACGCGTTCGTTCCTTCACCGCCACATCCTCCATCTCCCCCAATTCAAACGAAACGTCAAAGCCCTCCACACGCTCCATTCCCATCCACTCAAACCCTAACCCCAACCCCAACCCCAATCCTAGCCATAAGATTCTCCCCCCTCTTGACCACTTGGCCATCATCGTCGGAACCCTAACCCTCCCCACCGCCATCGATGCCTCCGCTTCAGCCTCTTCAAACACCACTCCTCGATGCTCCTACAACACTTGCTTCCAATTCTCCGACGGCTCGGCTTCCGTCTGCTGCGACATTCTTGACTTCGACGTTCGGATTATCGGGAAGAAAATCAGTGTTCTTGCTTGGAATTTCATTCCCTGGAAACGTGGTGGCGGATTCTTAGAGATTATCAGATGGAGTTTTCAAGATTCCAATAGTGGACTTCGTCCCTGTTCGAATTTCAATTCCATTCCTCTTGGTTCGGGCTCTTCAAGTGGCCACGAAGACAGCTCCAGAGCTCGTCATGGTGTATTTGGCGCATTGGAGGTAGTTAGCCCTGTGTCCGCTGTTCCCTGTGCAACCGGTCATAGCAATTTGAAAACCAATAGGGCTTCAGATTCAACCCATTCGTCAAGCCTCCGAGGCTTTTTACTCCAATTTATGGTTTGTGAGTGTAAATTATGCAGTTCAAAGGAGGCAGTTACAGTTTTGAAGGATTCAATTCAAGAAACATATGCACATTCTTTTTCCAAACCAATATTTGTATATTGTTCAGGTTCTGTTTCGTCATGGCATCCTGTTTTTACAAAACTTGTAGGAAATGTTGTGGCTTTATCAGGCTTGAAAAAGAAGTTGGTATTTATAGGAAAGGAAGAGTCTAAACTAATGTATGTAACTACGGGAAATTCTGCATTGCATCTGCTTAGATTGTCATGGAAATGGCGGCCAAAATGTACAGCTGTTGCCAAGGGAAAAGGTGAATGTGGCACATATAGAGGGATAGTCAAAGGTGTGTATATGCAAGGGATGGTTGTTGAGTTGGACAATGAGGTGTGGCTTTTGTTAACTGATCAATTGCTTACTCCACCACATAGCCTTAGGGTGGGCGCACTCGTAAGTCCTACATCTTTTGTTAAATTTTTGGCCTTAAATTATTTTGATCTATACCATTTGTCAATTTGATTTTTAAAACTTTTCAATTTTTTGGCGTCTTTTTCAGGTTTCTGTGAGAAATGTCCATTTTGTGAATCCCAGATTTTCTTGGACAAAAATTCTTATACTTGGTGCTTGCTTTAAGACTAGTGTTATTGTGGAATCCTTCTCTCCACTGGAAACTGGGTAAAGACATGTACTGTGAACTGCACTTGAGATAATTGTCAATCACACCCTTTTTGGATGACTTAATATGCATTTAAGCCATTTAACATCTTTGGGATGCCCAGACATTGCATGCTCAGAAAGTAATATAATTACATGCTGCAGGTGTCATATACTTCCACAATCACAGAGTTCGTTGGGGAAGTTCATTGAGTCCTTAACATTTTCTGCCAGATTATGGTATTGGTTTATGTTGATATCTCTTTTGTGTTTGGATGGGAAATTTTGTGGTTTTGTTTCCAATGTTTAGAATATTTTACTTCCTGGTTAGTTTACTAGGCAGTATGGTTGAGTTTCAGGGTATTGGTTATTGCCTCATGTTTCCGGAAAAAGTTTTCTGGCATCTTATCTGAGAAGGAGATTTTGGGAACAAAACATGTAATTTACCTTTGAGTTGAAACTTTTGTTTTCTTGCACAGTGGTTGTTATGTTATTCCCTAATAGGGTGAGTTGGTGGTTGCAAGGTGCTACCAGAAGGAAGGGTTTGTTCAGATGTATGCTAGTTCACAATTTCCTTCATCGATGCATCCAACTCGGGTAAATTGGTTTTGCTTCTGAATAAGCACACTTCTTTTGTTCTACTTTTCTGTTAAAATCTTAAATAGTTTATGTTCGCAGCATGGAGTATTCATGGAACTGTGCAACCATGATTCATGTGTCTGTGGTTGTGAACCATACATCGGTAACCCTAATTTGGTATGTCCTGCCCAGAATCATTTGTGTGATGTGACCTACGTTTGCATTGGGTTGTTTCTGTTTAATGTTGGGCACCTTGATTCGATGTAGAACTGTCAATTTCTTATGGCTGTTTGGTGTTAAGTTAGTACTGAAAAGTAACTTTCATATATTTTCTTAAGTTCAGGTAGTGCCCTTATCTATTTTCATATGTCATTGTGAGGCATTTTGGATGAGAGCAATGCAGTTGGAAAATAAGTGTGAAAAATTGCATGATGACGAGAAATATAGCCTTCAATTTTGTGAAGGGAGATCTCACGTTCAGTCTGTTAGAAAGATTTTTTCAAGTGAAGATATAGGTGTATCTTTGATGGGAAGTTTGAAGGTTAGTGGTTGGTTTCCTATCTCTTAACTTCTTTAGTTATACTGCTGAATGAAATTATCTATCTCAGTTGTCTAAACTGCGATTTTGTTCTTTGACATAACAACGGTACATGATAATATCTGCTTCCAAAATGCTGGGAAGTACAGAAAGCCTTAGTTTGTTGTTTGTGACAGAATAATGATTTACTGCATGACGTTCAGGTTCTTAGGTGTTAGCATATTAATAGTTGAGATTTGCACGTTTACAATTAAATACTTTTGGTTTGTCATCACCCTGTACATTTGTGTAATTCAACAATTTTTTTAATTACAGTTGATTTATTCACCATTTTATATTGAGTATACAGACTTCTCCATCTTCTGGAAGGCTGCAGTTGGTTGATGCAACTGGGAGCATTGATGTTCTTATACCAGACCTTCCATCAACTTGGGATGCCAATAAAATATACAAGGTCGTGTTTTACAATAGAATATCAGGAGATAGCTACTGATCTGTACATGTCCATTACACCCTTTATGTATCTGGACTCACTTATTTCAGTGTGGCTTTCCAGGTAGCTGACTTCAGTCTTGTTATTGAAGGAATGCCTCAGTCTGTGGAGTGTATAGGATTGCTCGACAATGATTTATTCTCATGCAGAACCATCTTTCATTTCATACCGTTAGCAAGAAAGATGAATCTAACAGTTTATGTTTACTTTTGCCTGAGAAATTCAATGTGCAGAAATCTACCCATTTATCCTTGTACTGGACCGGGAGAAGATTTGAAGAGACTCGAAAGTGGAATGTTTCACTTGCTTTTGGTTACCCACAAATTTCCAGTGCTACAGAAGGTATATTCCAAATTTATTATCTTATGTAATTTCAGTAATGTTTCCAAAAGCTGCTCTGAGGAGTTCCACATACTTTTCATAAACCCCAAAATGGAAGAAGGGGACTCTTGATAGTAGACATGGAAATACTGTCTGTGTTTCCTTTACTTATTAGTGATCTACTTACTTGAATTTTAACAGTATCAAGATGATGTTGTTATAGAAAACTCTTCAAGCATGTTTGTGGAGGCTATAATCTTGCCTTGGGATTTATTTCTTGCTGGAAGCTATGGGATTTCATGTCCAACTAGGGCTTTAGGGGATAATCCGAAGAATTCCATGGAAAGTGCTGGTGGAAATTACTTGAACCATGTTTTTCCCAAGAGGCTTAAGGTTAATCATTCATCAAGCAGAGAATTAAGATCTAATTCAGTGAACAATTCCTCCGAGTCAGTCAGAGAACCGAGTTCTTGTTCTATTTCTTACAAGGAATCCAGGGAGAAACAGAAATATTGTGACTTGACATCTCGTGAGATATCTTGTTCGGCTATGATTAGTGGAGTTAACGGTCACAGTCTAGTTGGTTCAGTTATCTTGTATTGCACTAGGGCCAAATTAAATAATGGTGGCTTTTGCAGACCAAGTGGACAGAAGGTATTGCTGGAGTTTACATCTGAAAGTTTTTATAAGTATCAGGTGTGTCAGATTTCTCCTTTTCATGGTTAGGACATGCTTGAGTAAATAATTCAGTGAAATAAAGTGCACTAATTTTTGTTTACATTTCAGTTGTTGCATATTGGTTGTTATTATATCACAAAGCATGACAGTGAAGATTCTTTTTGTAAACTCAAAGAGTCTAGGTATTCCAGCAGTGATAATATTTTTATCCCTTCCACAACCCATCTGTGGAGCCTTTCGTTTACTTCTGATGAGATTTGTCAAAACAATAGCTCACCGAAGTGTCTCCCATTAGATAACTCTCTGAGAAATGATGAGGTTCTGTCTGAACATCATAACGAAGTACGTCTTCAGATGTCCCCGGAAATTCTTCTGAAAACTCTTCAGATATTTCTCTTTGTCTCCCTGAAAATGTTATCAGTTTTGGAGACGTAATCCTGAAGGAATTGGAAGAGGGCCTGATCAAGCCAGTTGTGACAGCTGAAGGGATTCCTAAAATATCTTCATGCATTAGTCTTGCAATGACTGCACCTCTGCTGTCACTTGATTCGAACGGCCTGTTTCCTGAGGGAAATCTATTATCTTTGTGTGGGCATGTCATTGCTGTTGATAGTGTGGAAGACAATTCTGTTAATCCATATTTGAACTGTCAAAACATTGGTGATCCTCTTCAGCGGGGATTCTTGCAGAGAGCTAAAAGCAGTTGCATTCATGTTTTGGTAGACCATCATATTGTAAGTAACATTTCTATATTTGTGTCATTCTTTTCTGTCTCGTTGAAAATAAATATAAAATAATATTTTGATATCATTTCGTCATGTTAATCAAATAGGTAAGGCTATCTGGTTCCTTGAGTGGACATGCTTTTCCTGTCGGATTTGGACCTGGTGTGGATGCAACATTTCACCGGGTTCTTGAATTGCGGTATGCTGTCTAATTAGTCCTTGACACTTTACAGCCTTATCCTTCAGTCCTGATTTATCGTTTGGCAATTTTGGTATTCTCTCTTGTGTAAGGGCATAGTCTGATAATCTTTAGAGGCTTTTAGTATTGCACCAGTCATGTGACAAATTTGTGGGCTTGACCTCTATTCTTTGGTTTCCAGGGGGCAAAATAGATGGATGTTGACATCTGTATCATTTATTGTAATCAATTCCATAAGGGCTGTCAGCTTCCAGAATAAATTCATAAAGGTAGATAATGAATCATGCAGCGACAAGTGCTCCAGTCCTGCTTCATACATGCAGAATGCTGCACCTCTAGACTTAGTTTCTTCAGGTTTGATTTCTGAGTTGGTTAAGTGCTTGGATTTCAAGCCCATGCGGTTTCATTGCAGGGTAAGTTGTATATTGTCTAGTTTCCTTCCCTACATGATTAAATTTTTTTCTATTTCCTTTTCACAATCTCGTTTGTGGGTGCTTGAAGCTTATTCTTCTGTATCAACATTGTAATTTGTACAGGTTGTTGCCATCCACATCCTAGTTCTGGAGAAGAAATTTAGAAATGTCAGTTATCAACCTAAAAATCACTTCAGGCCGTATCTTGTTGACATCCCACTTGCCGGTTTTGTTCTGGGTAATCTATTTGTTTATTTCGGAAATTTTGCTATGTTTAACCCTCGTTCTGCATGTTGGCCAAGTCATCGGAAAATTGTAAAGGCATGGTGCATTTGTTACTACTTAATGCTTATCATACTTAGTAAGTATTGATAAAGAATTCAGACTATCATCAACACTTGGAAGCAAGCTTCTTTCTTGATGAACAGAGAAATTTGCTATCGCAATGTACTCCTGTTGGCATTGCCTTGTTTCCTTGTTCAGGTTAATAATCTTTTTCTCTCTCCTCATGCGTAGATGATGGCTCATCCCCATGTTGTTGCTGGGCTAATTCTGAAAGAGCTGCAACTTTGCTAAGGCTGTATGAAGACTTCCCACTGTCAGCTTTTGAAAGCAGTGGCTGGACCTTAAAGTGGGTCAGGAAAGACGACAATGCATGTAGTGCCACCATGTACCACCTCGAGAGAATTTTAAAGAATCACGACCGGATTACGGTGAAGAACTTTGGATCAATGTTTGATTCTTCCTATCAAGATCTCGCAGTGTCTGTGAGTTCAGACAATGCCCTCAGCAGCCATGATGAAAACCTTCTAAAATTCATAATCTTCAATGCTTGCTTCAGCAAATTTTGGGTGAGTTCATTTGCAACTAAATTACTGTGGTTTCACGATACAGTTAAAATATCAATTGATTTAGCTACTATATTTGCAGACCGTAATCGGTAGGATGATGGATTCGAATGCAGTCACGCGGTTGAAGACAACAAACCTACTGGAAACGGAGATGTCTATGCATTCCATGCAACATATATGGGCCAGAGAAGTTCATTACACAAATCCCCTCACCGAGGCGAGGAATGTGGTTCAAGAACTCTGTTTGACGGGCGATTGTATTTAAGACCAATTTATGATGTGCAGTAATCAAAGCATTCGTATACCCAAAAGCATCTGTGCTGTGAACTCATGAAAACTAGGCTTCATTATCAAAATGCTGAATGGATGAGAAGATTCAATATTTGATCTAGCTATTACTTTTTGCAAGGACGCTTCATCTTGAGAAGATGAGAGAGACCTGCTATTACATGTAGCCGACTACTCGGAATACCAGTCTTTGCCAGCGCCCTCCCCTTCTTGTCCAGCAGCACAAAGCAAGGAACATATCTAACGTCATAATGGAGAAGCTGCAATACCAACAAGAAAAAAATAATCAGACAAGGGTCTACTATCTAAACCAGATTATATCATGAAGACAGCAATTTCACCCCAAAGAAAATTACAAGCAAAATAGCCAGTAAAATACCAAATTATTTAATGGGTTCATCAACGTTACCATATTAACACATAAAAATCCATAAATAAAAATAGCTACATCCGTGTAGATATAGAATGGTGTTTTGTGAGCAAAACCAATATCAAGAAATAGAGAAACTTGTGGGTGGTAGTGTACCTCGGGAAGCCATTTATAGTTCTCTGCATCTGCCATAACAATGTTAAGCCAGTCTGAGTTCCTACACTCAACCTCCCTAACAAAATTAAGCAGAGAATTACACAGCCTGCATTTGGGTGAATAAAACTCAACCACAGTAGCCTCTTTCCCACTTGCTAAAGCTGAGGCAAATGCTCTATGCTCTGCCTCCCCCTGCTCTTCAGGACCCAAGATTGTTTTTGGCTTCAAACTGTTACTCTGGCTGGTTCTTGCAACCAACTGGGAGGGCTTAAAGGTATTGGCCAATGAAAACGAGGACCCGGAAACTGAGTTGACGAAATTGAAGGCAATGGACCCAATAGTTTGCAGAGATTTGAAAAGCCAAGGACCCTCAAAGTTGCAAGGGCTACGAGTATTAGCTTTAGCATTTTGGTTCATGTCCCACGGCCATTTTAGACAAAACAAAGGGTGTTTAGGTGTAGAACCCATTTTCCTCTCTAAATTTTTTATCTCCCTGAATTAACACTTTCTGAATCACTTCAAGTTCAAACCCTAATGGATGGACATTTGTGACGAAACGTTGACAAAATCGCAGATATAAAACAAGCGGAGGGGAGGCGGTGAACTGCATTAGGATACAAGATATAAGGAATAAAAGTTAGCATTGGGGGGTTATGGAGCCAAATAAAACATTAGCATTGTCAGTTAAAGCATTCAAGTTCCCTTTTCATGGTTTGCAATTCAAGCATGTTAATGGGTTCCCATAAATTCATAAACCCAGTTAAACCCCAAAACCAAAATCAAAATTTTTGGTGCTACCTTCAATCTATCTATCTTTAGATTACTTTAAAAAAAAACCAAGATAAAACATTGTGAAATATTCGAAGAAAGTATAACTACTTACCCCTTGTACTGCCAAAGATTCAATCGCTTGCCGCTGACATAATTGAGTTGCAGAGAGCGAGAGACAGAGAGAGGTATCTGTGTGATTTCAATGGTGGGCCTAAGTCGGTCACTTCTTCTGTGAGCTATCTTGGGCTTCAGTATATCTTTACATATATTGGGCCACCAGCTGATTTTCATGGGCCAGGTAATAACTTGGGCCCACATATCACCGTTGAATTGAATTTTTAGGTTATAGCAGTCAACCAAAGAGAACGACCAACAACCCACATTCAGTTGTTTTTAGAGACCTTATTGCCTCTCTAATCATAACCATAAACAGGTTTTTCTTCTTCCCATAAGTAAGTGGACTTTCGCCAACATCTTAAAGACTAAACCCACTCGTCCTCAACCATTGTACCCTCCCTTTCTTTGTTTTCTCATCCAATGGTACATGAAACTTGAAAAACGGCATTGACATGAGAAGAAAACCCAGAATCAGCACCAAACAATTGACCAAATCTACATTTTCTATTCACAAAAAATGAATTTTTTACACGTTTTCCGGCTCCTCTAGTGAGAAACGAAGGCAAATTGTGGCCGATTTGCTTCAGAACATGTGATCAAAATGCACTATATAAACCTCTTCAGCTCATATCTCCATTACCACAATCTCATTAATTAGATTTCTAGCTCTTTAGTGCCCAGTTGAGGATCAGGAATTTGAACATGGGTTTCAATTACGGTTCACACGGATTCATTTTGATTCTTGTAGCTGTCTCTCTATTGGCGCTTGGTGAGGCTAAAACTGTGGCTGTAGGAGGGTCTCAAGGTTGGCGTTATGGCTTCAACTACACTGATTGGACTCTCAAAAATGGCCCCTTTTACATAAAAGACACACTTGGTCAGTCTCAACCTACATTTACTTAGTTTAATTTCAATTTAATTACTTAATATTGTTTTTATTGAATAATGTTACACCCTTAATTCATAATCCCATATTGATGTGCAGTTTTCAAGTATGACCCACCAAGCAATACCCGTGCTCATGACGTGTACTTACTCCCAAACCTATGGAGCTACATAACATGTGATTTCAGGAGGGCAAAGTTGGTGGCAAACGCTACGCAGGGAGGCGGCGAGGGGTTTAAGTTTGCGTTGAACCAGTGGAGGCCTCACTACTTTGCTTGTGGCCAGGGTGCCAATAGCTCTCACTGCAATCAGGGGCTCATGAAGTTCTTCGCTGTGCCATGGCCCCGCTGGCATTTTTGATGCTCATGCCTGGGAAGAAGCAGTGCTTTGACTTTGCTGTTTTTGTTTGTTTTATGATTCCATGATTATATATGTATTCAATAAAATTCAGGCAACTTCCTTTTTCCAGGAAATAAATAAAAGGTTGCAACATATCGACCATGAATATGAACTTGAGATGAACATTATTATTATTACAATCTCTGTATGCGTTGGTAGGTAAGAGGTAAGCCCCAAAGGTTGATCTTCTCCTGCTATCCTTTTGTCGGTGCTGTTGGAGATGCCTCTCCTTTCTGCGACTGCTGATTATTCTGCGACGATCTCAATAAATTATAGACACAAGTTCACAAGTGCTTAAATATGGGGAGAGGCTCAACAAAATTTTCTTAGCATCTTCCTCAAACTGGTATCGCAGCTATAAAGTCTACTTCAACTAACATTGTGGTACGAATCGATGATCGCATCTGATAGGTATTCACATTTCGCTAAAGATAATCCTGCCAGGGAAATTCTTCCATCCTTTGTCATGTATACATGCCACTTGTTTGTCATGTTCTCGGTCTGACCAGGACAAAAACAAAGGAGTTCAGATGTAAATTTAGGGGCAGGGTTTATGGTCAATAAAAATAAATAAATAATGAAGATCAAATTTGCACGGAATGATGCAAGAATGAAGAGGACGAGGAACAAAATTCATATCAAGAGATCGAAGACCTATAGATAGATTATAGTGTAAGAGGGGGCAATTACCTGAGCCTTGTTCAAGCCTGTGAAAGAAAACATGCCAATCTGCTTAAGTATGAATGACCAATCCTTTCCACTCTTATCCTTTGCAGTCAAGTTATCGTATAGTTTTTGTCTCACGTTCTTTATCCTTCCAGCCATCATCTCCATCTCTGCTTTCCATTCACCGAAAAGTGTTGGATCTCCAACTACATTGGCCACAATTCTAGCCCCATGAACTGGAGGATTTGAGTACATAGGTCGAGCAATCCTCTTCAGTTGGCTCTTTACCCTGAATATAAAAACTAAATCATTAGTAGATCCTACAAATTCAGGTATGTCACTATATCTGATCAGAGACTCAAGTAACCGCAATAATGTAACAAATTACAATAACCAGTTCTTTATTTTTATTCCTTTCTTTGCTTGACAAGAGTTGAACCTAGGATCTACCCAAGTCCTTAAAACTTGAGCCAAGGCGCAAGGGAAACAAGGCACAAAAGATGGTATAGTGGTTTGCAGATTCAAGTTTCCAAGGCATTCAAATGAAACCTCAAATAGGATTTCAGTATCCAACACCATGCAAAAGATCCAGAAGAAGACTTCAACACATGAAAAACTATGATGCACATTGCAAGTGTTGGACCACAAATTGATCCAGAATGCAAAGAACAGGGTTTGAAATAGCAACAGAGAAAATTAAGTAACCATGTTACTTAGTAAATTATGCAATTATGAGCATTGTCTTATGAAAGAAGATAAATATATGTAGTATAGTTTCTACTGCACCTTGTTGCTGTATCAGATGATGTGCACACAACATTGATTGCTCCAATTCTTTCTGCATAAAGACCAAGGTTTTTACTGTATGACTGAGCAACCAATAACTCTAAACCACGTGCAGCAAACAATCTGACAGACGCTGCATCAGTATCCAAGCTTCCACTAGCAAATCCCTAAAAGCAGAGTGACAAAGTTCAGACATTAACATTATAAAATAACTCCACCTACAGCTCTGCATTTCAACAGAAATTTTAAACCATCATATGTTAATATAGTATTAACTTTTCAATATGAAATAGATTATTAGAGATTTCATTCCAAAGATTCAGTGTTATCACTTCCATTTCAGCATTAGAGAAATTACTACAGAAACTAAAATTACAGCTTCACTCCAGCCAGTAGTATGTAGTACTATGCACCTGGTATGCAACATCGAAAAAGGGGATATGGTTTTTTTCTTGAATGACATCAGCAATTTTTTCCCACTGGTCAGGGGTTGGATCTATGCCGGTAGGGTTGTGAGCACAGCCATGAAGCAACACAAAAGATCCTTCAGGTGCTGCCTAGAAGATGGAATGGCATACAAATTAATAGTAACTAATTCCATATTAACAGAGAGAGAAGATATAAATATATTACAAATGAAATTATTGAATAACAAAAACATGTGTTCTCAAGATCCAGGTGATCAATGAGTAACAATTTCAACAATCCATAACTCAATGTAATAACCATGCGTGCGCAAATTCTTGTGCAAAACTATATTACCTTTATGTCGGATATCATCCCCTCAAAATCCAAACCAACTGTTTTTGGATCATAATATCGGTACTCTGACCATGGAACTCTAGAGTCATTAAAAATATTCTTGTGGTTACCTGCAACACAATTTTGTTAGGAATGAAAAACGAGTAATCTGAGACAAGTCTTATAATGATATGGGAGTGATGATACAGACCCCAGGTTGGAGATGATATTAAAACCTTGGCCCCAGGAAAATATCGTTCAATAAGAGCTGCAGCAAGACGAAGAGAACCAGTTCCTGATAGACCTTGAACAGTTGCTACCTTAAAGAAAGGAAAAACAAACAATCAAAAGACCAATATAAGGTCAACGAGATATACTACATGATTAACTTCACAAGAGGCACGAGTTCTGATTTCTCATATACTTTTTGTTGCTTTATTACTGGGTTGTCTGCTCCAAATAATAACTCCGCAGTGACCTTATTGAATGCTGCCAAACCTTCTATTGGGAGGTACTGCATATTTTAAGTGAACTGCAGTTAGTAAATCGTAATTTCAAGAAGAACAAAACACATCAGTTAGATTGTTGTGTATAATTACCTCTTTGTTTTCTCCCCTTTCAATCATAAGATTCTCTGCCTGCAAAATAAAAGGATTTCACTTTAAAAAATTTACAATAAGAAACTCAACATTTCAAAATCTAATTAGCGAAAAATTATTTATTTCATGAAGAGATAAGGATAGCAACCCGACCTTCTTAACAACATCAAGCACGTATGGCTGAAGCTCTTCTGTTCGATATGCCCCAACTCCAAGGTTGAGCTTTGACTGATTTGTGCTAGCTTTGAATGCTTCGGAAACTCCAAGAATGGGATCAGGCGGGGCCATAGTTACGCCCTCAAATTTAGAAACATTCACAGCAGCTACCATAGATATCCGACCAAAAGACTACAGGCAAGACAGCAAAACCACATTAGCATTAATGTTAAACAAAAATTCCAACAAAGTCATAGCAGCTCACGGCATGTACCTCTGTCTTAGCAAATAGATTGTTCCCTTCCTTGTTAAAGCTCAAAAAGGAACTCCCAAGCTTCACCTTCCCCTGTTGAACAAAATCACACCAATGAATTAAGCCGAAAGTCAGTACTTTCTCGGCAACCAAACAGTAAAAGATAAGAAAAGGACGAAACCGTTTATGAAATTCGCAATTAATAACGAAATGAAACGAGCGGTACCTTGGGAGTCTCATGCGTAGAGAGTGAAGCTGAGGGAGACACAGAAGCTAAGGAAAGCATCGTCGAAGCCATCTATCTGAAGCAAACGCAGAATGTAAACGGTTATTCGCGTGTATAATCAAGAAAACAGCAGAAAAAATTGACGAATCAAGACTGTTAATAACGCGATCTAAGAGCAAATCAATAGCTAAGAGTAAGAGCTAATGACTACGATGTAATTAACCAGATGGATTCAGATAACGGAGTTGAATGAATTGAAAGCTGAAATTCGACGAAGAGATGAAATTGAAATGAGAATGTTTTTGTGGAACTCACCGATAGAGGGCGTTAAATACGAAGCGGAGTCCTCAGCGTCAGCTGTCACGGGGAGTGAATGAGTGAGGTCAGGCTAGGAGTCTGCCTTACCGAATCAGAGTGAGCGTTTGGTCGTTATATTGGTAAAGTGGGAGAGACGTGTAGCTTACAATTATTCATGTATCCGAGCTGCTCGGTTATCGCTTGTATACAAATAAAATGAGTAAGTAATTGTTCATGAATTTGAGGTGCTACTTTCGATCCTTTCCTTTTTAATATTCGAGATTCTATGTTTGATTATTCTTTCCAATATTACTTATATAATCCGAAATTTTATTTTCGATTCTTCTTCTCAATATTTGTAGCGTTATAAAAAGTGGTTCGTTTGCATGGGAAAAAGGGAAAAACAACATAATTTTATTTCGATTCTTCTCAATATTTGTACGTCGTGTGAATTAATGATGAAATTTTTTATGTAAAGAGATATCGAAACGTAGTGTTATTAATTCTCATATTATAACATATTTTTTTTATTTTTTAAAACAAAATTATATTCCAAATTTGGGGTTAATTTCAATTTAGTATCCTAAACTTTTTACCTTAAGACATGTTTGCCCTTTCACTCTCAATTTTAACAATTATATACCCTAATAATATAAATTATTTGCAATATGATTCCGGTATTAACTTTAACATCAAAATTTTCATTAATTGCATATGTGGCAAGGTTGGATCCCACTTATTCGCTTCTTTTTATGTCAATTTAGGGGTATTTTCGGGCAATTAATGTCTTCCTTCCCAAACCCATATGACAAAAAAATCTCACTCAAAACCATTTGACATCAATTACCCTAAACTACCCTAACATTTGAAAGAAGCGAATAAGTGGCTCACAAGCATGCCACATAAGCAAATGAATAGAAATTTCGCTATTGAAATTAACACCATAATTATATTGCAAAAAATGAATAAGATTTGGTACATAATTGTTAAACTTGAGAGTGCATAAACAAACATGCCTTAATAAGATTAGGTACATAATAACACCGGAATCATAATTGTTAATGAGATTAAGTACTAAATTGAAATTAACCCCCAACTTTTTATCGAACATACATACTTGTCAGAGTCACTTGCAGAATAAAGATTGACGTTCATGTATTTTCAGATGAAACTTGAGGCATCTGAAGATAAAATCTCACATTCTCAACTTGATTCATTTTACATTATCCTGCTAAAAGAAATTGAATTAAACTGAAATTGTTAGGTGTAGGCGGACACCATAACATTGAAGAAAATACCGTTAGGGCGGTGTAAATCTTCAGATTGATCTTTCAAAAAATTATTGAATAGCTGAATAGTTCTTGAATCAAGAACATGAGCATACAAATTAGCAGAGGAAATCAGCTATGAGGATAATTTTTCATCTCATCAAACACAAACCATCATTATTTGCCCTAGCATAGAATTCTCCTGCAGAAACCAAACGAGAGATGGGGCAAACACATACAACCTCAGATGAAGGATTTCGGTGAATTGGGAATTCATTTGACACTTGAAATTGATTCAGGGAAGCTAAATCATAATAAACGTCTGAAAATAGAGAGACTCTTATGAGTTCTTACAACTGGGTTCTCAACAAAGTACAAAAACATTAAGCTCTGGAGTCTGAATCAAAACTAAAACCCCTAATCAAATTACAAAATATGCCAAATGCCATTGGAGCAAAGCACCTCAGAAACTGAGCTTGGTGCGGCGCCAGTGCCTGCGCTTGGCGTTGTACCTGATACATACATGAACAAATTTGACAACTTGTAAGCATCTAATCTGAGAACCGATCCAGAACAAAATGAAAATTAACAATGAAATTCCAAAATAATTAAAGCAATGAAAGTAGTTTGGACCTGATGGTGTTGTCGGTCCTCAAACGGATCCAGTGAGGGATGGGCCTGTTCTGCCTCATCTTCTTCGCCAGCTTCTTCTTGATTATGAAGGTCTTGTGGGACGGCTGTACATATTCATCATAAACCCAAATGAGAAATTTATTTAAATCCCATGAAATCAACAAAGTAGAGGAACAAACAGAGATATATATAAAGATCGATGCAATACATATATGCGTAACCAGAGAGCAGGAAGAAGGGAAAAGAGAGAGAAAGGTTCACCATTTTCGCGCTTGGAGATCCGCCGCGATGGTTCAGAGCAGAGAGCAAGGAGCGAAAACCCTAACAACAAAAACGCACTTCTGGACGACTAGGAAAGACCGGCGCTTTTTTTAGTTTAATATAAAGGAAGGGCAAAGTTGGAATAGAGGTCGACTTAACTGCTGGGTAGCTAAGATACTGACCAACGTAGTTTCACTGGCCCAAGTAGTGAAGATAGTGGGCCCCATAGTTTGACCGTTCTCTTTTTTCTACAGAAAGGTGTGGCTTCATTTGTGAGTGAGGCAATCTTTAACTTGGCCCAAACCAAAACCAGTTTCTAGGTCGGTTCGTGTCGGTATAAAGGCCAAATTACCGGTGGCCTAGCGTAATATGTTGCTTCCTGTAGAGGGTTTTCCAAGGCCCAATGTCTTTTCTTTTTTCATTTTTTCATTTTTTCATTTTTTCATTTTTCTTTGGTTTCTAATCCATCGCCAATATGTAGGAAGATTCGTGAGGGTTTAATTTCACTCTTCAAGCGCAGCTATACTCGTTTTTTCAAAAACAAAATAAAAAATTGTATAGCCGTGCGGCTTTACTTTTTTGACACGTGGGTATATATTGGGGATAGGCGGGACCTTTATATATTTATAGGTTTTTTATCACAAAACGTCCATGACGTTTGCGAAACTATCAGATTCCATCCTTAAAGTTTTTTTGTATCACTTATGGTCTAACGTTAATGTAGGTGCTCTTAAATAGTCATTCTGTCAAAAAAACTGTTAAATCCAAGGATAAAATCATCAAATCAGTCAAAAATTATAAAACATATTTTTTTTTCCTTCCATTTCTTTCTTTCTTTCTTCTCTTCTTTCTCCCTTTCTTTTCTTCTTCTTTTTTCTCTCCGCCAGATTCTTCTTCCTTCTTCTTATTCTCTCTCCAGAAAAAACATATCCGTGGTTGTGGTTTGGTTTATATCTCTCAATATTCTTCCTGCTCTCTGCATGATAGCATGTTCAGACCCTAGTGGTTGTGGTTTGGTTTATATCTCTCAGTGCTTCTTCTTTCTCTGTTTCTTCCTCCTCACAACAATCAAACTCAAAAGAAAAAAGATGAAGAGAGATCACCGCGATACATGCATTCATCAAAATAGTTTCAAGGGCGAATACTCGTGGTCCACATCCTCAGTGCTGAATGGCACGGCCAAAATTTGGGAACAGACCAAGATGGCTGCGGCGGCATTGATGAGTTGCTTGCCGTTTTGGGTTACAAGGTTCGTGCCTCAGACATGGCAGAGGTGGCGAAAAAGCTCGAGCAGTTGGAGATGGTCATGGGCTCTGCTCAGGAATATGGGATTTCTCAGCTTTCTGATACAGTCCACTACAAGCCATATGATCTCTCTGGCTGGGTTCAGAGCATGCTCTCTGAGTTCAATACGGTTGACGGGTCATCAATCGACGACCCACTTTTTGTTGCAGCTGATTCTTAATCACCTCCATACATTTCTCCAATTCCCACAGAGGTGACAAGGGCAATGCGCTCACCAGGCTTAAAAGAAGAAGAATCTAGCGGAGAAAAGGAAGAAGAAGAAAGAAAGGGAGAAAGAAGAAGAAAGAAAGAGGGAAAGGAAAGAAAGAAATAAAAGAATAATTTTTAAAATTTTGGATTGATTTTACGATTATATCCCTAGATTTAACAGTTTTTTGACAGAAGGACTATTTAAGAGCACTTATATTAACGTTAGGGACCATAAGTGATACAAAAAAACTTTAAGGATGCAATCTGATAGTTTTCAAACGTCGGGGACGTTTTGTGATAAAAAGCCTATATTTATATGTAGTCTAGCCGAACGCTATACCCGGTTTTTTAAATGTATTTTTAAAAAATCGTATAGCCGAGCGGCTATACTTATTTTGACACGTAGGCAACAATCACTAGGCGGGTCCTTTTCTGCTTTTTTTTATAATAGTATCGCCGCACGGCTATACTAGATTTTTGAATTGTTTTTCAGAAATAGTATAGCCACACGGCTATACCCGGTTTTTCATAATTTTTTTAAAAAATTAATATGGCCCCCTGGCTTTACGATTTTTGACATGTGGCACCTAGGCTGGGCGGGCATTTTTTTTTTATATTTAGTATAGCCACGCGGCTACATTTAAAAAAAAACATTTAATCCATCAACTTTTGCCGGCATAGACCTTGTCCGACGAATTTTCGTTGGGAGAGGTTTTTTTTTTGTTTTAATTTTAAAAAATATATATAATTAGTTTCTTAACTTTTATTTTTTTGACCAACTTCTTTAATTTAATATATGTAATTAAGTAATATCTTAGCCTTTTTGAATTACTTTAATAATTATATTTTAATTATTGTTTAATATTTAAAAAATTGAAAAAAAGTCCGCAAAATAATTTAAAATAATTCATTTCTATTTATTAAGTCATTTGTGAAATCGTTCGGCTATCTTAATTAAATTTCTCAATAGCCCAAGTCTTAAATTAATATAATTGTTATTAATGATAAGAGTTGTTTAGAGCATTATTCATTACTATTAGGTCATTACTCAAGTCTCTATTATTCTCTTTTGATTTTTTACTTTTCTAGAATTATTACCCGTATAAAAATTTTAGCACTTTCACAATTAATAATGTATTATACACGTACGTACGTATTTTTCAATAATACATCTGTGTTCTGCAAACGTCTTAAAGACTCAGTTAAGTTCACGTTTTTAAAAAAGCAAACATACAATACTCGTATTATACATGTATGCACGTATTTCTCATGTTTAATGCACGTATTTTTTACAAAAATTTCAATAAGACGCACATAATTCTCACATATTATTGAATACAAATAATATATATTTAAAAAAAAATTAATAAAAGCGATAGTAATTTTATTAATAACACATAAAAAAGTACAAAGTAGCCGCAATGCCAAATATGAGTATAACATCTCCAATGACCAAACACAAAAATAAATTGTTTTGATTTGGAAGAATTACGCATTCCAGAAAGACCTAAAATCTTCAATTGGCAGACAAAAGCACCTACTCTAGACCTACAATACAGATCCACCGCGCAATGGCAGTAACAGCAATCTGCATCGAAAAGTCGAACACTAAATACAAACATCAGCAAACTCCTATTGACTTTATGAGAATTATTAAACTAAAATAAACACAGAAACAAGGACACCGCACCATATCCTCTCTAGCAAACCAAAGAGACTCGTAGCACCAACATGACTAGCCTCTTATTTTGCACAGGCAAAACCTGATCCCACACAAACTGGCAACAATCACTTTTCCAACTCCAAACATTGAGTGGACCCAAATCCATGTGAGTGGACCAAAAGCTGCAACAAAATCATGGCGTCTCCAGTAAATTGCAGTACTTGCTTTAAAAACACAATGAAAATCAAAGAAAAAAGCTGGGTGAAACAACACCACACCGCAGCCATCCCAACGATAACAAGACACATCCAAAAACAACAAAAGTCACCAAGTACCTACAACAGAAAACACACAAACAAAAGACAAGATCCATATAGATCTGGGCAAGAAGACCCAAAATCCAAACAAATTTGGGGAGAAAAGCGGAGAGGGGAAGAAAACTAGGAAAGGAGAAAGGGAGATGAGGAGAGAAAAATGGAAGATGGGGAAGCCACCCACCCCAAAAAGAGGGGGTGGCGGCTGCAGTGCAAGCTTACAGTTTCACCTTTAGAGAAAGTTTAAGGTTTTTGCCATCGTAAATAATTTTATTAAAACATAATATAGTGGCCGAACTTTTAAGCTGTAATATGCCAAAATTTTGGCTAATAAACCACGTACGTATTTCATTCGTATTTTTTCCTAAGTCTTTTAAAAAGTTTTGACTTGCAAACTAGTGATTTAAAAAAAAATTATAATAAAATTCACTCGTAGACATGGTTAAGCTAGTTGTTTAGGACAGTGAGTCTACCCCCTTACACCCAAGTTCGAATCTCTCTCCGTAAATTAAATGAATTTAAAGTAATTTAGATTATCAATTTTATCCCCAAAAGAAAAAAACTTTACTCTTGTAGAACATTTTCCGTAGTGCAATTTTAGTGATGGCTTTAGAACTGGAATGTATTTTTGGGCGATTTTGCCCGTTCATAACTTCATATAGATAATGGAAACAATAAATGAATAAATAGTTGTAAAGAGAAAAAATAAAATTTGTAATTTGGGCGTTTGGTTTGGTGACGTGGACCGAACACAAGAAAACCAGTAAAGCCAGTTGTGATGAATGATGATGACAGAGAAGCAGTAGAGTATAAAAATGTCCAGAGCCCACAACAATTCTTCTTCTTGGTCTTCTCATCTCAGCGTACAAAAGGAATGAGCAAGTACTCGGCATAGAAGAGCTACAGCCAACATATTTTTAAGTCAGTGCCAAATAAACCAATGCATTCTTATGCACATTTGCTTGTATAATGTCACACATGCTTGTGCTACTTATCATGAACACAGAGAAAACAGACAGGTGGTAAGAGTAAGAAATCCGTCACCTTCCAGATGAACATGTAAAAAGAAGTTAGAGAGGCTCTATCGGCTATATCGACAGATCGAGCTCGGAGCCAAAGAAGGGAAGCAAGTGCAGTGTGGCCTAGTATCTGCAACCAAAGCCTATGTATCAGTAAAACGTGTAAAATTAATAGCTAGCAGAATAGAAGTTAGAGTAAGAGATGGGGGTACACATACAGTAAAAAGCTTGCTAGGTAGGAAGGGAGAAGAAGCTCCTACCACCAGGGCAGCCCCGTATGCAATTAACAGCATGTTTACACAAAACCAATATACCTGTACAGAGGGAGCATATATTAAGAAGTACACACAATGTATATATATATATATATGTCCTAAGAAAAGAAAATGAAAAAGGCAAAAGGAAAAACTAGTAACCTTTTCTTGTCCAAGGCTGACACTGAAGGATTGAATGCCATAATATCTATCACCATCCACATCAGGTATATCCTGTTCAAATGCCAAGGACAAATTACCCCTGCACTCGAGGTTCATTTTTTTTTAGTTTAGCAGTTGTTTACCTTGAATAACGCAATAACAGAGGAGAAGATGCACATGAAAACCACCGCAAATGCCAAGGATCTTGTCATCTTAACAGGTCTACCAAGTACAAATTTCTGCAAAATACATATATTTACTGCTTTAGTTTTGTCAAATATATGGCTTCTTCAAATAAAAATAAAAACTAACCGGTGTATGTTACCTGGATGTGTATATAGAAAGCAAGCTGGACAACGATGGCCCTCACAATTAGGATGCAAGTAGCAGCAAGAAATGCATGTCTCTTCCACCGCAGCAAAGGAAGCTAATCAACAAGTTAAGATGGATGAAGTAAGGTAGGTACTTGGCTAGCAAATTAAGAGACTATATGAAGAGGCACAAGAAACTCACTTCAATGGAATAAAAACTTCCAAGCAGAAAACTGATGAGAAGGGCACAAAACAACGGCGGAGATTTAAACATAACCCCCATGGCAAAACTCTGAAAAATAACAGACAACAACTAGTGAGTAGCAGAGATTTATACTGTAGAAACACTAATTTGTCTCATATCAGTGGCAATTGATTACCATCAACAAAACTGTGGAAACAATTGTGATCCCAGTTCCCATAGAGAATTCACCAGAAGCAAGAGGGAGCTCAGGTTTGTTAACCTGAGAAGCAAGAAAAAAAGATACAAAATTAGTGAACATTATATATATATATAAATGCAGTATTTTTCATCCTTCAATTTGGTCTCACTTAATTTTATACCTTGTCGATTTCGACGTCAAACAATTGATTCAATCCCACCACATAGATGTTCATTAGGATCGATGGCACCAATGCCTGAGAGATACGATCAATCATTGAAAATACAATCACATGTAAGAAGCCCATTTACCTGTGGCATCAAACAGTACTGTTTCGAATTTTCTAATATACCTTCAATAATCCTATAAAAAATGCAGAGGACAGGTCAGTAACATTTTCTAATGGAAGAAGAGAGACCGATGAGATTCCTATAACCTGAAAACAAAAAAAATGAGTGAATTAGTGAAGCTCAAAATTAAATTGTTCAATCCAAATGTAATTTATATCAAATTTTGAAAGGAACTTGTGAAACTCACAGTGCCAATTACAGTGTGAGGACGACAAAAGCGATGAAATGCATCCCATTGTTTACAAAGGCCAGTCAGAAAATGATCACCGCCATTCTCTGGTTTTGATGATGAAGCATAACCCCCATGTTGAAAACAAACAGGTTGGCAATAAAATTTCTTGAATCTTTTACTAGGGTTTCTTCTGGTGGTCACTGTGATCTTCTGATCATAGTTTGGATTGTCATTGGTGGCTAGAGATGATAAGTTTCTGGAACAATATTGCGGCAAGGGCCTCTTCTTGATTAAGTTGCAATGTGGTGTTGGTTTCACTGGCACTTGAAGTAGTAGCATTACGCAATCCCAAAAATTTCAAAGACGAATAAGATATCATTATATCAAATTGAACAAAAAAAAAATAGAGGAGATCAACCATGAAACAGAAACCTAGTTACTGCATTTTGCATGCCTTTGCATTTTCATTTGATGCATTGTAGGGTTCAAGTTAGGACTTATTTTTTCCCACTTTAAAAAAAAATTAAACAAATAAAATAAAATAAACACTGGCAAAACGAACTCCATATTTTTCTTAACAGATAAGTTCAGTTATCAAAACAATCAAAAGTTATGATAAGAATGTAGCACATTTTTGGTTTTTGGTTACATAGGGGGGTTTCAATTTCAAACCCGGGTGCCAGTGGGGTTTTGAACCTGGCTGCCAAACAACCGCAGCTAAACCCCATTGGCAGAATGTAGCACATTTGGTTACCTACAAAATGAACAAAACATAAAAAGCTAACCTGGAGGACAAAACCTTGAACAAGCAGGCGTGTACTGAACCATTTGTCTGCCTCTTTCTACCGGCAATCAGATTGGCAAAAAAGAAGAAAAAGAAAAGATAAAAACATGTTCACGCAATCTCATTTAAGACTGAAACAGTAAAAAGCTTTTAAATGGTTGCTAATTAATGCTGGCATTGCCAAGTTGAGATAATAATCTGAGAGACACTTGACTATTTAGCTACTCTCGAATAAATTACATACTAAAGAAGGATACACAGTTGTTTAGGCCTTCCCATTGTTGGAACTTGGAATATTGAATTCTGGATAGTTTCCAATTTCAAAAGCCCAAAACTCTAGTAAGAGTCTGCTTATTACAGAAGCCCAATATCTGCGTTCTTTTTACTCCAATGCATACAACTATCAATCACAATTTGGCCCCACAATCAGGCCCAAATGAACGGTCGAAAGTTTCAAACTTTTTTCTTTTCTTTTTTTTTTATAAAAAAATTATGAAATTGCATTTATAATTTAGCCAAAAAAACCACCCGTCACAAAGGATCAATATAAACTAACCATAAAGGGTTATTATAATAACATAGCGATCTAACAGTTAAAATAAATTTGTGGACAAAAAGAGTAAAAATTGTAAAATGCAGAGATACGGGTCATGGCATTGGCCTGACTACGGCAACTATCATTGTCCTCAACTTAACCACCTACAAAGCCCGGTAGGTGTGGAGTTTTATCATAAACGGCCTCGATATTATTAGTAGTAGAACCATTTTTTATATCTTGTACTTTATTTAGTCAAAAAAAGTTTCCAACGTAAGACTCATATTCTTTAACAAAAATTGTAAATTTGATTGAATATTTATTGAAGCTATTGAACCACATGCCTTGATTTCCCTTCTACGCAATTCACACAGTACAGCAGCATGTGCTCGAGCTTTGACTAACTTGTGTGGGCCAATACACCAATATATATCAAGTCAAGTTTAATAAGTCTATAGATACCTTCTAATTCTAGTTTATCTCATCTGCCCAAAATTTTCAACTGTATCTAGCAACTGCTCTTGTTTTACCCTTTTATTGGGTTGGGGTAAATTCAAAATTACACTGCCTAGCTAGTCCTCTGCTAGCCTTTATCTCTAATCCCCCTTTTTACTATTTTTAATTGTGGGTGTATTTGTTACAGAGTTTAGTTTCGATCCACATGAACATAAACATGGTCATGGTCATAGACATATATGACCCTTTTCATGGCATGCAAATTATAGAAGAGTGACAAATCCCATGTACTGCGGGCACAAATTTCTACCTATCAACACCCATCTTAATTTTTTGATTTAAAAAATATAATACTTGACCTTAATTTACTTCATCTTTTCTTTTATTCCTTATACGTAACCGCGTCAAAATTTACAAAATTTGAAAGTATTAGACTCACTTGGACTTTTAAAATTCGTATTTGACAAATGTGTTCATATTTAGATCATTCAATTAAAATATTGTCATATCAAATTTTGTAACATTACCTGTCATTCTGATAGTAACATATGAAAAGAGATTACGCATATAATGTTTGGGATTGATTGAGAAATTAAATTCAATGTTTCTGTGGCCAACAAACAAACACACGATTTTTCTGAATGATTTTTGTTGTTTCTTAACCTTTTATTATAATTGTTCAATGGATCAAATATTGGATTGTTTTTTGCATGTGAGTTGGAGAGTGTTAGTCCAAAATTGACAATTGAGACGGACTGGACCGAGTCGTGGGGCTTAAAAACCGTGGGAGGTTTTCAGTTTGTTTCACGACAAACAAATCCAAAGTTTCTGCTTCATCTTCAACTTTGCTCTCATCACCCATGTTCATGATATGCATCTTTGGGCCCCACATTACGCGCTTTTATAACTGGGCCCCGCAAACTCCCGCGTATTAAAATGTCGATTTCAGTCTAAAGGGGAGGTTAGCTGTAAACCAGGATTGTGACAAAGATTTTAATCTTTTGATTATGGGAGATACATGCTTACATGCTGTTTGTTCTTTTGTCTTTTTTGTCTTGCTCTTTCTGCAATTTCTTCGACCTTTTCATAAAGAATATGTCGTCTCATCTTTCTTCTTTTCAACACAAGCTCGAGGAAAATCGTTAGGGCAGTAGAATTGGTACATGGTGAGAAAATCTTCAAAAGCCTATGTATTTGCCAGTGAATTCATCCTGCTGATATGACCTGTTTTTTATTTGACCTTTTTGTTAGGCAGCACTTTTTCTTTAAGCCTTATTCATTCTCGTTATTACGTACTATTGTTATGTCGTAAAGAGTCTTTATACACTTAACGGTATGTGGTCTCCCTAGCATCAAAATCTGCCGTTTAAACAATCCACCTGTCAACATGCGCACAATCTTGACTCCAACATTGTAAATTGGCGGACACAAACTTGTAATCTGCAAGTTAAACAAGTGGTTTCTATTGGCATGCTCACTGTTGATGCCTCCAAATAAGGAAACACAAAAGTCCTAAATAGCTGCAGCATGAGAAAGATATGGGAAAAATACGCTTCACATGCACAAGATCATATAAACGCGTGTAAAAAAAGAAAAAAACCAAAACAAGTTAAACTAATCTTGCACTAATCCTGTGCAAGCCATTGGATATTTTGCAGAAAACCTGCAAGAGCAGTTGGCAGCTCATGTCATCCACTCACGAGCTTGCCCTGCATCTCAGCATGGAAGGTCCAGGTTTTAGAAACTGGGCATGGCAATTCAAAAACAGACATTGGTTGGTTGTCTGCTCTTACTTTAAACCATATGCCAATGTATCCGATTCTGGCACCCAACGCCAAAAACCCAAGTGGCATGAACCATGACCTCACCAGTCACCCCCACCATATTTTTATTTTGCAGATTGATCCATTGATTCTATTTGTTTCTACCTTGTTTTGCATGCATCATCACCCTAGTTTTTAATCCATATTTTTTTCAATGAAGATACAGAGCCGTACAATCAATATGACAACTATCAAGTTGGTATTTCTCTAATTAGTGTAAATTGATTCTTAAAATAGTGAAGAATATTTGGTTTATGTGATTGGGATTGTTAATTATTAATTAGCTCGGGTAATTATTAGGATTGACCCAATCATTTTGGTGCCAATTGATGGTTATTTAACTGTTTAATTGTTTACCCATCCAGAACAGAGCATGCAACCTCTGTTTTGATCATTGCGTTGAAGCAATCAGTGCTCAGAACAGAGCATGTTAGCAATACATGAAACTGAAATTCTAAGATTCCTTAAAAAAATTATAATTACAATAATGAATATTTTATATGTTCATAACATTTATAATTAAAAAAAGGATTCCCAGTTCTTATAATACTCTGTAATTATTGGGATAAATAAACGTAAAATATATGATCAGTGTTTGTCATCTCCTGTGCTTAGACCATACTCGGTCACATGAAGAATCTGTGGGACTGTGACCTTAGATTTTCTTGAAGAATAGAAGGCCCAAAAAGCAACTGAATTATAAATCTAAAGTTTATAATGTTTTGTTTGAGACAAAAATTATTAGCATGGTCATGTGAATTGAGTTTGGTCCAGTTTGAAATTGCACTTGACATATCTATTCAATAATCATCAGTTGCAAGCCAACTGGTAACTAATAAGATACAGGAAAAACAGAGTGAACAAAACTCAAAAAGGGCCAAAACTCTTGTGGGACCCAAGTTCTTAATCTGTTGCCAGGAGGGAGGGTTAGAAAAAGGAGAGCCTCCAAAATTGTCTTTATATCTGTCAGCAAAACCCAACTACAAAAACCAATCTCTCCTCCCCCCACCTTCCCACTGGCATAAGCATTCATTCCTCTCTCAAAGCTTTCATTGCACCCCATCCCACACACAGGCATTTTCACACACACTTTCTGAAAGAAACGTTTCTTCTGCCCAACAATGGCAAGACCGCAACAGCGGTTTCGAGGTGTACGACAAAGGCATTGGGGCTCTTGGGTCTCTGAAATCCGCCACCCTTTATTGTAAGTCCACCCCAACTTTGCTTCAAAAACGTTTAATAATTGTTCATACATACACGTTTCTGCATTTTAACATGGAAACTGAAAGAAACGTTTTTTTGTTGGTGTGTGTGTTTGCAGAAAGACTAGAATTTGGCTAGGAACATTTGAAACGGCTGAGGACGCAGCCAGAGCTTATGATGAAGCGGCAAGGCTTATGTGCGGACCAAGGGCAAGGACCAATTTCCCTTATAACCCAAATGCATCTCAGTCCTCAGCCTCAAAGCTTCTGTCAGCAACTTTGACAGCAAAACTGCATAGATGCTACATGGCTTCCCTCCAAATGACCAAAACATCCCTACAGGAGCCTAAAAAACCACAACCTTGTTTCGTTGACAAAAAAAATGACAATGCTGAGAAGGCCATTGAACTGGGCATGAACTTTCCAGAGAAAAAACCAGAAACTCATCATGAGAAAGAAGAACCAGAAGAGACGATGAATTGGGTTTTCAGTAAAGTTAAAGTAGAAAGCAGCCAGCAACAGTTCAAGCCTCTTGAAGATGATCACATTGAGCAGATGATTGAGGAGTTGCTTCATTATGGGTCCATTGAGCTTTGCTCTGCTGTGGCACCACAAGCCCTCTAAAAACTACTCTAATCCAATTAATGTAAACCACATGATCATTCCACCAGATGAGATCATTAGCTCATATTTATTTCTCTGCCAATGCAACTCATTCAGCAGATTTAACCCAATTTTCTCAACCTTCCTTCCTAGACCCAATTAGGACTGAGTAACCCATTTGATGATGCTATGTGTACAATATTATTATGTACGATATTATCAATTCTATGCTTAATTTATGGCTTTGTTTCCAGTTCATCTTCTCCGCAATAAGCGCAAGTGATTTAGGATTTTCTGAAAGTTCCAGAGTTGGGGTTGTTTGTCAGCCATTCATTTTGTTGGAGGTACATGGAAAATTCACAAACTCAACTACACAACCTTCACCTTGCCCAAAGCAATATGTACATTTAAATATTATCCATGTCTGTCGTGTATTGTTATTGGGATGACTTTTTTTACCAGATATTTCCCTTGTATTTTTTATTCTTATTGATCTCATAAATTCTATCGCTTTTTTATTATAAAATAAAGTAAAATATATTGTCAGGAGAATGCCCTGCAAGTGCAACCATATTGTTTACTTGCTTCCGTTGAAACCAAACACCATTAATCTCGTCACAAATTTCAAATGGAAGTTGGGAAGAAGGGCAGTATTATTCTTTGGAGGCCAAAATTTCAGTGGTCAGTCAATGAACTTTTGTTAAATGCACCTGCATTTTGGTCTGAGATACAAAATATCACTCTCACTGTCTCTTTTTTTCTTCTTGGCAGCATTTCTTTATTGCTGTCCTATTCAAAGCACCAAAATACCCAACCCTCAGTAAAATGAAAGATAACCTAAATCCGTACCTCATATCTTTCCAGAGAATAAACAAATAAAACTGGTCATTGTTTTGCTAGTGCGCGCACGCACACGGTGTACTGTAACCTCATCAGAAAAGATGATCCTGCAAAAAGTAACTTTGTATACAAATTAGGCCTTCCGACAGCACATGGGTTTATGGCTTCTTTATGTTACAGTTGAAGAGGAAAACAAAACAAATATATATATATAGTGAAAAAACATAGAATTCCGATATTGCATAATTGTTTCCATTATAAGAAGCAAAAGACAACTGCCATCAGTTTCAACATGGTACCTAAAAATGTTAATTACATTTCAACTCGTATCATCTTATTCTTAGGTGCAAACGTGCTTTAGGGACTGATGTGTCCATGTATTCTTGGCTGAGCAAGCAAAGAAAAATGAAAAAAATGAAAACTACTTTCTGGAATTCTTGGGACTAAAAGGGTTTCTGGGTTTATTTGAGTTTTCAACTCATGACTTATAAGCCTTAGCAACAAACAAAAAATAAAATAAAAAAACTTATGACTTGTGACTTACGAGCAGGCTTTTTTACTTATTCAAAGGTCCATGTTTCTTTCTCTCTCTGTGTCTCACTTTCTCATAGCTTGCTAGAAGCATAATATATAAAGTTTTTCCAGCATTGGTTTCAAATTAGTTGAAATTGGAAAGAGCTTATTTTCAACAAAAAGTTTAATTGTTAATTACAAGGAAGCAGTTTAGTCATAACGATCAGGCTATTTCGGTAGTTTTAACCCTACCCTAAGAGCGCATTTGTCCCTATATTATTTCATCGAAAGTGGAGTCATGTCTATAGACGATAGGATTTTACGCTCATGGGAGACCGGCTCTCTGTAAGCCGCAACTCTGAGCGCATATAGCTCTCTATTGGGCGTGTAAGATATATAAAAAAAGCCTGACATTACTAATCAGATTATTAAAACCATTAAAACAGTTGCTATCACGCTTAATGTGATGTTTTACCATGATGTTCTGATTATGAGACCGAAGTAATTAGAGTGCATTAACGTTTGATTTTTCTTTGCTATATCTATCTTTAGATTCGTTGCTGCTGTTTATTTCAAATTTCCTTTTGTAGATTGTTGTCTAGCTAGCCACTAGCTAGTTGAGAGCGATATGAAGAGGAGGAATATTCTTTATCCAATCTTTTTCATGTCAGTTTCATCCAGAATTTCAACCCTGGTTTTCTTTTTCCTTAGTTTTTTGGGATGTGCAAGGACTTTTATTTCACGTGGTTAAGTGCTCTGTTTTAACCTTATTTGGATAAACAAAATTACAAGGCAAGTTTAGCATTAATGGAATGGAATTACCTGTTTTAAAAAATTAATTTTGTAAAATACATGTGTTGCTGGCTTTTGTGTTTCTGGTGTCCCATCTCTATCAGTGAAACTTCATGATTGTTCACCTGTTTGGGAATTGATTTTGCTCCCCACAACCATAAAAAATTAAAGTTGGTTTAGTCTCATTATATTGTTTTGCCTTTTGATCCAGAAAAGTGCTTAAATAATGGCAAGTTAGTGAGTTCACCATCATCAATAGTTTGAAAATTGAGACCTGGGGACACATGAAATTCCACCTGAACAAGTATGTTGCAAAATTACCAGTTGCAAAAAAACTGCTCATTTGTTTTCTAGGAAAAATCCCAGTTACACAACAAGTACTACTGCTTTCACTGAAGATTGATCTGATAGCCTGATTAGATACTGAAATGAAAGCATTTTGGCTCTAAACTTTTCATCCCTTTTGTTACCTCTTTTGCAAATTACAGAGCACTTTGCCATGAAAAAAAAGTTGAAAACTTTGGATTTAAGCAGTGTTTTTTCTGTTCTTTCTTCAATCAAATTTAACCAATTAAGGCTTTTGATAAAACATTTAGCGTACGTAAATTCCCATAACCTCAATGATGAAGCTTGCATTTTTAGAGAACAGAGGCCTTCCCTTGAATTGCACACCTGACACAAAGTGTGCAGTGAAAAAAAAAAAGTGAGAGGGGGAGAGAAAGGCCTCCAAGAGTCAAAGGAGAGATCTTGCTCAGAAGAAAAAGCAGTCAAAATAATGATGGTGTATCCAATCATGATGTATAGAATCTCATGTGAAACAAGAGACAATCATATTGGTATTCAATCTTTTCATAACCCAACAACACAATTGCATTTCATAATTCTAATTTCTTTCTAATGGGATTTATTAATTAGGTGCCTTGGATCAAGTGAAGCATGCATATATCCAAAAGGCATACTGCTTTGTTAAGTGAGTGAGAAAGTCTGATAGAAAAGTCTGGTGGTGGGTGGGTGGCCTACTCTCCCTGCAAAGCCAAAATACTTTGAACCCTTTGTTAATTACTTCAAGAAAACTGGTATATATTTCTGTTGGTAGCCTGGTAGCACCTACACACACAAACTGATACACTGGTGTCTCATTCTTCTTCTTTTTTTTCCATTCTTCCCATGCGTTCACATGGATGGGCATGTGCAGAATTGCATGCTGCATAAGTTGTTGACATTTCCACATGGGTCCTAATCACATTTTCTCCTTAAACTAATCTAAAGAGACAAAATATTAAGTCATGGAAATCTCTGCCCTCTGCCTCTTAATTATATTTTTGTCATCTAGTCACATAATTTTATGCTTACTCGGCAATGGGCCAGCCCAGGTTTCATCGGATTGGGACATAATCTAGCGGCTTTGACAAAATTAGAGTGCTTAAGCACAAGGGGGCTGAACCTGGATCCATCAGATGCCAAGGGTTACAGTGCTTGATAGAAATGTTTTTCAGTTTTTTATATCTGAAGAAAACTCCGGAAGAAAATACTGGCGAACCCGTGACTTACTATTTTCTAGGCTTTATCTACACACGATAGCAGCGTATAAGAGAATTTCTATATATATTCCATTTGATAATGACATGCCTTTGATAATTTTTACGTCTAAATAAATGGGTTAGTAAATATTTTCCTCCATTGTCGATTGTCCATACACAAAGGTGTTTCTGGAACATGCTTTGCATATTGAACATGTTTTCTTCCATACAAAACACAAAACAGTCCCAACACGCGGCAGCAACTTATTGGATATCTCCGATTTGGTAGGCTTTTAAGAAGTTCTTGCAAAAGTAATTGCCTGCTACAAGAGGACACATGATGTAGGAGGAAAAGATAAAGAATTAGGTCCTATGTGTTGGGCCAATTAAACTCTGACGCTTGCAACCGTGGGTTGAATTTTTTTTCAATTTTATTTGCTTCTTATTTTGTGTCACGGGGAAAGTTGGGCTTTAGTTTGGTTAACAATCTTTTCAGCCTACATAAGTTGGGCCAAAATGGGCTAACCAGCAAAACCTAGGCCGAGCTTAACTTTTAACAGTGAGTTAAGAGATGTTGGGAGACCCAATAGACTCAATCTTGTAGAGTCGTTCTACGGTGACGGTGCAACATATAAACCATAAATGCGAACCTCCATATTAGCTGCATAATTCATCTAAATAGGTAACTTCACTTAAGTTCAATGAAATGGTCGTGTGACTAATATTTATATTGGTTTCATTGGATGGTCCAATTTGGATTAAATTGTAGTTGAGTATAAACCAATCCTTATGATTAGAACTTGTAAGACGCAATATATTGAAAAGATCGTTTCTATAACACCAAACAAATACCATGACACTTGTCCATTTTAATTGAAATAGTGGAATCTAGTCGCAACCACCAAGCGGCTAAACTTATTGGTTGCAATTGTGACTTCATTCAACTTACTAGCCACCCGAACTGGAACCTAACATTGACAATATATATTCATAGAAAACCAAATCTAAAATTTTAATTTTTTTTAAAAAAAAGCGTATTTTACAAGGGAAAGTGTAGCTCTGGTATATAGCTCTGATAGGCCCTTAAAAAAATGGGGTGGGTTTTTGGGGGTTTGAAGAAGTGTTGGATCTTTTGTGGGGATTGGCTTCTTAATTTAAGGATTTAGGGTTTCGTTGGGTGGTTTGGGGGGCAAGCGTGCTCGGTCGGATACCCAGAAGAGAGAGAGAGAGAGAGAGAGAGAGAGAGAGAGAACAAAATTAGGTGCTGACTGACACTTTGTTGTATTAGTGTATGCTTAAAGCTTGGGGAATATCTGCACATGGTGGGGCTCCTCTGTTTTCCTCATCAGTTCTTTGACCCACACATAATTTAACCTCGCATAAAACAAAATAACTATAAAAATAAATAAAGTTAATTAACTACTTTTCTTTGTTTGCATTATTTATTTTGACTAGTTGTCTTCTACCGTATGAAGACTTCAAATTAAATCCAATATAGTAATCCTTTTCCCAAGTTTCATTTCAAGGCCACTTATAACTTATATGTGAATCGATTATAACAAAGTACATTCCCCTAAATTTTATTCTTTCTCAGCAAATTTGACACTTTTTACCGCACCAAAGTTGGTCAGAACATTGAGCTTGTTCTTTGTCACTCAAGTTTGAATCTCTTTTTCCTTAAATTAGAGAAATTTACAAAAATTTAAATTATTATTTATCTATTAAAAAAAAATGGTAATTTAGTATGATCAAATTCCAAAACACATGGTATTATTTTCCTCATCTACTTGAAACAAGTAACAACCCAACTTCCCATATGCCTCAATTTCCTAGAAACTTCACAAGACCCATTAGAAAAATCTCACAATCACATTAAATTAGGGGTCTAAAACTCTAAAGAAAAAGTACAACTTAAAGGAACGGTCGAGTACCTAAAGTACCAGCTGGCAAGTTTAAAGCAGAACCAAACCCTTTCCTTGGCAAGGGGACAAAATAAAGCATGACATAGCCCAGCAGAAATGCTTGGCCAATTGCGTGGCTGATTGTTGATGGCAAAAGAAAAATAATTGGGGTCACGGCTGTCTGTTAGGTTTTATCACAGAGAGAGGAGAGGGAGAGCATGGCTTTTCTGTCTTCTCGGTTTTTAATTTCTATGATCCCATAAACGCTTAAACAAGAGCATCTCCAACCCACGAAACCAGACTCAAAATATCCTAAATTTTAACTTAATTTATCTCACAACAAAAAAAGAAAAGTAAAGGGCTAAAATTAAGGAAAATTCGAACTTAATGAAAGCCCACTGAAGGTTAACCCGTACATGTGCAATGAGGAATCAATAAAGCGCCATGTGTTGCGTTGCTGGTGCTGCATAAGGTGTCATGCGCTCGTGTCGCAACACTTTAGTTTTTATTTTTATATTCCAACAATAACTCAAATCAACGTTTCATATTAAATCAAAGCTAGTTTAACTTGTAAAAAAAAAAGAAAAAGATCAAACGACTAAAATTTAAATCAAAAGGTTAAAATAATATTTTAAATTAATCTAAATCATATGCAATCTCAAAACTCACTCCAAACTCTATAAATACTCACCTATTTCTCAAATAAAATTATTTTATAGAATTTCAATTTTTTAAAGTCAAATTATTCATAAAATTAAATTATGAAGTTATTTAAAAAGATTAAACGAAGAAAATTTATCCATGAAAAAATATTAGACTTAAACTATTTTTAAACAATTTAATAAAGTTGCGGATTTAAAATTTGAGTATAACGGGTTGGGGAAAAACGGTTTTAGTCATGACAAAACCCAAATAATTACGTTTTGGAGGGGAAAAATTTGGGTTTAGGACCAAATGGGTTGGAGAAGGCCTTAAACATGGATAACATTATTTTACTAATTCATGCCAATCATGGTATCTCACAGGTGATAACATTTCTATGTGACATTCTATAATTAGTTGAAAATAACAAAACAATATTATCCTTATTCCGTACAATTATTTCTGCCGTAAATGGCACTTACGCATGCTGCAAATTGTCAAGATTGTGTGCAGATGGAGGGCCAGGATTGTGTGGCTACAGTGACTTCCTTTGCCACTTGGAGTTATGGTTTTCTGGATTAAATAACACATGCCATGTTTCTATATGAAAATAGGAACTTGGGTTTGGCTATCTGATGACTGATGTCATGTCAGCCTCTGTATGTCCCCTCAGGTTTACAAAGGACTGTGTCTTCAC
This sequence comes from Prunus fruticosa, assembly GCA_018703695.1. Taxonomy (NCBI): domain Eukaryota; kingdom Viridiplantae; phylum Streptophyta; class Magnoliopsida; order Rosales; family Rosaceae; genus Prunus; species Prunus fruticosa. Next base: position 49,972,516 of record CM031917.1, read on the forward strand.
ACCACCAGTTCTTAATTATGGTAGGGCAAACCAAGGTATGTATTTTCAATAAAAGGTCTGGAAAATTGAAATAAAATGAAAAAAGTCCGTGATACAAGCGATAGAGAGGAGGGAGAAATCGAACACAAGACGTGGAGTGTAGCTCCCAAATGTTGATAAATAGAACACCTATAATTGGAATTTGGCGTTTTATGGGTTTTTGTTAAATTTGAAATGGATGGTAAATAGTATGTATTCCATGATGAAATAGTAGCAAGAATAAATAATTAAAATAAGGAAAAGAATGGGAAAATAAAGTGATGGGCACTTGCATGAAAGAAACAGAATCATAAATTATGAAAGGAAGAAGGAAGTTAGCCCTGTGAAACCTCCTAGCTAGCACAGGACAGGAAACTTGGCTGGAAAATTCGAATAGAATCACATACGTTAAACAAGTGGTTCAAGTTGATCGACTTGGTTCTTCACACGGTTTGAAGAGAGAGAGAGAGAGAGACTTTGGCCATTTCAAAATTTGCATTCAAATGGCCAATATTCCATGCTTTGGATTGACTTTTTATGTTCTGATTTGATCATAATATTTGAGACTTAATTTTCATTTAATATAGAGGAAGAATTTTCAGAGTTCAACACAAATGGCGCAGGTGTGTACTTGTAGCGTGAGAGTTGCTTCAGCAGGCTCCTTTCTTGGCTTTTTCTTCCTCCTCGCGCGGGTTTTCCTTTTACCCTCTCACCTACGTAATTACAGTCTACAGATTTAATTCTTTCCTCAGATATAATAGGTAACCAATTTTTACTACCAAGAATATTATAAGGTAAGAAATATAATTCATTTTTGAAAATATATATATGTCATATTTATTTACAATGTAAACGTCCATTCTGTAATATAATAACAGATTTATTGATAAAAATAAGGACATTGCTTATATAGTTATTTTGACTAGGATGTGTCCATGAATTGTAATTTATGACCAACAAACAAGGGATTTATAGTCAAAGTGTTTTAAAAAGATTTTATTTTTTTCATCCGAAATTAATTTTGTTTATATTTAAAGGGCAATGTCACGTAGCGGACTCTTATTACATTTGTCGTTGAAAGTCCAATATTTTCATGGTCTTCAGTCTCTCCTATACCTTTATCTTTCTTTTCTCCTCCCTTTTCATCTGTGAAGTCTGTGACAGGCTCCCTCTCTCTCTCTCTCTCTCTCTCTCTCTCTCTCTCCTCCCAATGCCCCCATAAAACCCCAAATCCTCTTTCTTTCTCACTATCTCTCTTTTTTTGTATATCCCTCCAAAAAGCAACAAAACCCTTAACAAGATTCTCTTAAATCATCACATTCACACCCACACATCGAACTTCATATCAAATCCAATCTACCAATCCACCACCACAACCCAATGTCCCGCCACAACTCCTCCACTTTCCCCTCTTGCTTCCGCCCCTCCTCCGCCAAACCCACCGACCTCCGCCACTCCTCGCCGCCTCCACCTCCTCCGCCGCCAATCTCCGGCCATCCCAACCTCACCACGTGCCTCTACCACACCGACCTCGCCCTCTTCTCCCTCACCTGGTCCCGCTCCTTCCTCGGCCGCTCTCTCCACCTCAACCTCCTCAATCACTCCTTTGACTCTCCCCTCCCCTCTTCTCTCTCCTCCGCCTCCCCCCCTTCCTTCCACCTCCACATCAAACCCTTCATCTTCTGGAAAAAGCATGGCTCCAAGAGGCTCTCCCCTAACACTCGCATCTTCTGGGACCTCTCCAGGGCCCGGTTCGGGTCCGGACCCGAACCCCAATCCGTGTTCTACATAGCCGTCGTCGTCGACGACGAGATGACCCTCCTAGTCGGAGATTTGACCAGAGAAGCCTACGCCAAAACCAGAGCCCACAAAGCCCAGACTCCCCAAATCCCAATTCTGAAACGGGAGCATGTGGTCGCCAAGAAAATCTACACCACGAAAGCGAGATTTGGTGGGAAGCTGAGAGAGATCCAAATCGACTGCGGGTACGGCAACGACCTGAGCCGGCTCTGTTTCAGCGTCGACGGCCAGAGGGTTCTGCAGATAAAGCGTTTGAAGTGGAAATTCAGAGGCAACGAGCGAATCGAAGTGGATGGGACGCCGCTGCAGATCTCGTGGGACGTGTACAACTGGCTGTTCGAGAGCGACAGTGACGACGGGCACGCCGTGTTCATGTTCAGGTTCGAAGAAGACGAAGAAATCAACAAAGAGAGCAATAATTGCCAGGGTCATTTTAATTCATGGAATTTTGGGATGAATGGGATCGAGTGGAGAAAGATGGGGAAGAGCTTGTCGTCTTCTTCGGTTTCGATGTCGTCTGCAGGGTCTTCTGGAGGGAGCTCGTCGGTGATGGAGTGGGCTAGCATGGAGGAAAGTGAGCTCAGCGGCGGTCCTACTGGGTTTTCTTTGCTGGTTTATGCCTGGAAAAAGTGAAAATTCAAAGGAAAGCAAAGCAATTCAATTCAAATTCTTCAAAATTACAATTTGAGTAGGCTGGTTGGTTCTATATAATTAATTGTTGGTGAGATTGTCTAGTAATTTGTTACTTTTACTAACCCATTTGTTGTTGAACATAGTCGAATAAATCCATTTACTATCTATCTACGACGGAGGAAACTATGAAATTCATAGATACTTTATATGAGATTAGATCTAACAAATCTTACTTAGCCTAGCTATATGTTGAAGACAAAACCGTGTTGGGTTTTTTTTTGTTATTTTTCTACCGGGAGGGGAATTAATTATGCTGTAATTTCCGAATTGTTCGTGTAATGTGATTTATGAGGCATATGAACATAAAAGCATTTGCTATACCTTCTTGTTTTCTCCTTCCGATTAATTTTTGTTTAACGAAAAAAGAAGAAGCAAAAAGCGCAGAGATGACAACATTTGGATTTAGCCATCAGACTTGCATGTGACTTGGGGATGTGTAAAATTATGCATCTTTGGTTGTTCTTAGCTATGTTGCACGGAAAATTTCAAAAAATTATAATACGTACATGATTAGTATACGATAATTAAAATTATAATAGTATATACTTATATATTTTTAAAATTTTCATACTCAATACTTAATAGCATAAAACAAATTCATACTCATTTGATATAATTTACAATTACTCATCTTTCCCTAAACAAAATAAAGAATGATACACATATTTATTTACGCATATTTATGATTCATCATCAATTAAATTTCACACATTTTTCGTATATGATCTATCATCTTCAAAATAAGAAAAACGATTTTCCACTTCATAAAATAAGAATTGAGTTTGCATAAATAAAGGAAAAAAAAAAAAGTTAATGAATTACCCACTAAAAAAGATACTTCTCTCATGACCAAATTGCTATCAACATCCTTAGTCAACCAAAAATATCATCTGATATGAAGGAACAAAGAAAAAAAAACAAATATTGTTTACATTTTTAGCCAACTTTTTAAAAACATTTCAAATATGTCCACATAGTTTTCAATAATTATGTTTTGACCCCAAATTTTGTTTTATAATTTTCAAAATGGTTGTCGTGTCTTGACTTCAGTTGACCGCATCCAAAAGTGTCTTGACCATGTCCAAAACGTGTCTTCACCGTTAACCCGTGTTTGTGTGTCCGACATTCCAACACTTCGGTCTGATGAAGTGTTCGTGCTACATAGGTTCTTAGACATTACCATAAATTCATAAAAGCATCTGCAATGTTTGGGCATTTATTGAATTGAACTGCATTTTTACTTGCAAGGGTACAATTCAATAGCTTCCAATCAATACTTATATCTACTTACATGTTTTTTTACATCCTCAAATAAAATAAAAAAGGATAAATTTAATAACACTGAAAATTGTACCATTGCAATATTCGCAAAAAATAAAAAAGAGAGACCAATTTTGAATGTATTTGAAAAAAAAATTATTTAATTGATATATTTGTTCTATTGCATTGAACTATTAAACAGCTATTGCAGATGATTTTAACAACATTGTTGATAGGGCGTGACTCTCCTGTTATACCAAGGTTCTAACTCGGGTTAGGAACATAACGTATCCTGAGCTGTTAAGTTGGATTGATCTTCCAAGATAATCTGCACACTTCCAGTAACGAAACTATCAGAAGAGGAGAGAACTGGTATGATACCAATCAAACCCCCTTTGATGGCTAAGTTAGAGATAGGTTTATAGTAGAGAAAAATAGATACAGAGTTTCAGGGTGAGAGTTATATATCTTTATCTCAATATAGGTAAAGAGTATTTATTGAGGGAGAAGGGAAAATCATGTCTCAATATGGCTATATGACCTATTAACAAACATAATGCATTAATTGTTGTATTTTACTTTTATTTTTATTGGCATGTAGGTTCTATGGTTAGTCTATTGCAATTGTAATAGAGGGTTTATCACATAGCACCCTTTATTGCAATGAACTAAATCACACCATTACAAGTGAGATTTTACTGTTTTAATTCAATTTCATGCAATAAAATTACAAGTGAAGTTTGTTGACAGTGGGGAAAAAACAAGTGACATTGGATTGAAAGTGGGGGAAATGTTAAAGAAAAACAGAAATCAATTTGGTTGGTACCAGAAAGGAATGCAGAAGAGAAGACAACAGCGGAACCCAAACGAAAGGGGTGTGTTTGAAACAGTCAAATTAAGATGTGTATTATTGTTTTGGGAAAGAAAGAAAATGTCCTTCAATTCAACATCAACTTTTGTTGAGAAGCTTCCGTGGTGTATCGGTGGTAAGGTTGACTGTTGTACCTTGTGAGACTCTCTCCATTATCCACTTCCCTCTATATAATATATTTTATCACCCGCTCCTGCCTTTCTGGACAAGTTTTTATTTATTTTCCATAAAGATGGCTTGCATTACATTGCATACGGCTTAATCAGTCACTTTTTAAACTATAAAAAAAAATAAAAAATTCGAAGAAGCGATATTTGATTCATTAAGAGAATTACATAAGATTTTAAAAAGCATGATGATATCCGAAGATTTCTATACTACATGAATAATAATATCGGGAGGATTCTTATATTATAAGAATGTTTCGGTTAAAGATAAAGCAAAACGAGCAAGTTTTTAATTCATTAGGAATTGCATTAGGATTTATTTCTGCTGCGTTTTCTATTTTGATGTGAAATGGCCATAGCCTACACTACAGTATACTAGATGCAAAATCCACCTTATTTACTGCCCCAAAAAGAAGGTATGCTTGCTTAGTCAATATATCATTAAATGAGTTCTTTTCTTACTTTCAATTAAACTATGCGTTTTGCTGACTCGGAGTAAAAACACCCTCCCCAAGACAGAGTAAAACGTTGATAAGCTTGGTGTAAATGCAAAGAATGGTAACTTAGGCGACATAGAGGTAAAAGGTTGGGGGTCCAAAGTTCAATCAACGCGCAGAGTTTGTCGAGATGTTTCTTTGTAAAAAGATGGCATCTCTCGAATCTAATAAAAGACGAGTACGTTGCATGCAGTGCAGAGAGTGTTTTGTCCTCTCTTGCAATGGACCGGAATGATTTTGTCGATTTCTTTCAATACTAGGTAATTTTCTCCAGGTAAAGCTACAGCAATACAGCAATACAGCAATACAGCAATACAGCAATACAGCAATTGAGGAGGAAACAACTTTACCTACATTTCAAGGCACTTGTTAATTTTCTTCTATAAAATGATAACCTGAGTTCAAGGAACACTACCAAAACATTGCCTCCTCATCCATACCAAATTCAAGCTTCCTTCCAAGTAAGGTTCTTGCAATTTGCAACAAACAACTTGTTTATGAACTGGGTTTTGCAGGCTTCTTGTTATATGTACAAGCCTTGAGCCCGAGCCCGAGCCCATATATGCATTTGGGTTCTCTTTGTTCATACAGGGATTAGACTAAACATGTTTCCACTGTTTGGATCAAGCCCAAACTCAAACCCCAGACCAGTACAAGAACTGGAAACCAAGCCAACCTCTGACATGAGAAAGCTTTTGACCAAGAATGGGACCCCAAACAGACTGTCTTTCTCTTCGCTCTAATCCATAACGAGAAAACCACCTACTTTGTGCAATTCATGTCTACATTCATTCACATTAAGTTTGAACAAGTCAGCAGCCAGTAAGAATTAATTTTGATTCATTCCATTCCACGCCGTGCATATACGAATGTAAACCTGCACGTGTGTATGTTATGTGGACATGTCACATGCTTGACTGCCTTCTTATTTTGCATGACTTTCTTGAAGATGCACGAGAAACAGAGAAATTGAAAGCCATCAACCTTATCTCCCCAGTATGTCAGAAACACGAAGCATTATACACAAACAGGAACACTGAAACAAATTTCAAGCAGCTGTTTTACATAATAATAAAAACAGATTACACAACGGGGCAAGATCAAAATTTGCAATTTCCCCACCTGTCGTTCATATTGAACTCTAAAACCCTAGAAAGTCTCAATCAAATAGGTGTCACACCTTTACAGTCAAGGCTGAGGTTGATGAAGAATGGATCAACGAGGAAGATGGAGGAACACAGTGTCTTTGTCTACTACTTCTGCCTGCAGAACCCCCACTGGATGGTTGTAAGGAAGAGGGCCGGGGATTTGAGGATGCACAATTAGTTGAAAGGCTTCTCAATTTCTTCTTATCCCCACTGTAACCCCCATCTGATTTTACTTGCCGAACTTTAGTTTCATTCAAACCAGCTGGAAGAACACAATTGCAGAAAAAACCTGAAGTTCATCAAGCAGCCACACACACACAAATATATTAGGATTGGTTTTCTCAGTAAGTAAATCATGTAGGGAACAAGAACAATCTACGAATACCTTAATTTTTTTGTTTAGGAAAATGTTTCAACAATTGGCATTCCCACGGAAACAAATCTAGAAGTTATGTTTGCAGCACACAAACAGAAACGGGCACTACAGTGGTGATCAGCCTCGTAGAGATCCCAAAAGGATATAAAACATGGGCAAATAATGAACAACAGAGTCATCATTTCTACCCAAATTGTTCTTTACCATTGAGTGTTGAATCCTATGTTTGCAATGATCTCAATCTAAAGATGGATACCAACGGTAGCTCTGGTTGTGGCATTGGCATCGTGTAGCGGTTTTGTTTTGTGGTTGTACTACAAATAATGGTGGGATTGCGAAAAACTGACAAGACATAATCAAATCCTTACCAAGTCGAGCAAGACGGTTCACCCAGCGAGGAATAGGCTTCCCCGTCAATCTGGTACACACATCATTACAGAAGTGGTTGCAGTTCTTGGTGATCAGATGGTATGTGTTTCCAGAGTACTCTTCTGCTAGTTTCTCCATAAATGCACGGACCTCCTTGGGGCCTAAATCTGTTCTTCCGACCAAAATTGATTTTCTGAATACGAAGCCAGGACATTGTTTTGGTTCCACTTCAAAAATCCCAGTCGTTGCATGGTCATGCGCTCCAAAAGCATATTCAACACCATGTACTACAGCACATTAAAATAAAATTTTCTTAAGTGAATAAATAAATACAAACATATGTAAGCAGGAGCTTAGATAGACATGTGAAAGAGTCAATAGATAACCAAGTCTACCATAAAAATTTAAGTCAATGGATTACACTATATCCGTGCGGTTGATGATAAACTAAAGAAAAACAATCCTTTTTATACACCCGCGATACGAAAATCAGTCGAAATGAGGAAAATTGCTTACAATTGAGTTTATTTGAGACGAAAGGTTTGCACTTTATCACACCAAAAGCATGAAAACTGAATTCAAATTAGCCCAATTGCTTAAAATCATTCAGTTTCTTTTTGTGCAAACCAAAATTTGTTAATCAAACATTGAGAATCTCTTTGATTCTTCCAAAAAGATGAAACCCAAGTTCAGCTGAGTCGAAATTACACTACCCAGATCCAAATGAGCATTTAAAATGATACACAAAAGACATCACAAAGTGCAAATGATTGGATTTTAGTACCAATTTTAAAGACAAACCATCTGTTCTGTTTTATTCATACCAAAACATACACGCAGATCTACTTTCTCAGCATCCAAACAAAGCCAGAAAGCAAGAAAATAAGAGCAACCCATTAAAACCCATTACCTTGTACACCGGAATGGTAGACCCCAAGGCCAAGCCAATAGGCGTAGCCATTGATCGGAGTAAGATCGTACACATTCAGATAAACCGGCACTTTCCCAATCTTCTTCTTCCTGGGCACCAACACCATCCTACACAGCATTTTTCTCTCAGACTCGTGTCTCCAGAAAGGAAACTCCAAAATGAAATCAGAATTAAGAACGGAGCTCCAGCTGCGAAAAACCGCTACACATCCACAGCCTTGGCAGCTAGAATTGCTTAAACCGAGGGGCGCCTTGGAAATTGAAGAGATTTTGGAGGGGGCAAAACCGGAACAGAAGATTCGTAGAATTCCTTTCCATAAAATTTTAATGATCCTTTTCTTGGAAGACGAATCTTAGGTAGTTCCGGCGGCCGAAAGTGTCATCGCCGTGTACTCGCTTTTATAGCTAAAATGGGAGACGCTGTTTGTTTTGGTAGTGAATTGCTGATCAGATAAAACACCCCTCCAAGTTTAAGTAATTACGGAAAATGCCATTCCAGCACCAAAACCAAGACCAAGACCAAGACCGAAACCGAAAAAACACCTACCAAAATACAAACCGGGTAAAAAACCAACGTATGCAAACGACAGGCTTCTAGATCTTCTGCAACAGAAATCTCCAGCTGCTGTAAAATTTGGTCATTTGTTTTTTAAGTTTTTAAGAGTAAAATGGTAGAGTAGAGTGATTGGTTGAAGAAAAAGAAAAAGGTTGAGTCCATTTCGTCCACGTCGTGCCTTTCTTTCTTTTCCAACCTAACGTGTAACTTAAGTCTCCGCTGCGTCTCCGCTTCTTCTCTGCTTTTGCAAACCTTACTTTTTGGTATCAAGTGGTTGGAAATTGGATTAGGGTTAATATATTATTAATCAGGTTTAAATATTATGCAAATGTGGGTTAAAGAGGCTAGTTGGTTAAGAAAGTGTGTATGCTCCTTTGCACTCGAGTTCAAACTCCCTCCAAACAAGCGATATCTACGTGTAGGGGATTCAAACTTGAATACTAGGAGATGCATACAAGCGATATCTACGCGGAGGAAATTCAAACTTGCTTAATACCTTTACCAACTTGCCTAACCCCGTTTGCATACAATATAATTATTATACGACCCTGCTTAATGCCACAAAAGTGGGAAGGAAATTGGGGAATTTACTGGGGAAAAGCAGAGGAATTTAGGGACAAATTGGGAATTGTGATTTTATTTTTATTTTTTAGTTGGAAGAGTGAAGAAGAATCTATGAGGTTGTGAACTTGGGTTCCATCGTTAGTCGCATTGATGGGCTTATATATCCAGGACCACGAGCCATTGTCACGTACAATGGAGACAGTAGTGATTTCACCCACGATATTTTAATTAGATTAATATTTGTTTAATCAATCATAATAGCTTCTTAGTTTTGATATCATACAAAACTCGAACAGAAGTATTCCAACTTTGCATAAACCGGAGTAACTAATTGCGTAACAAAGAGATTAAAACTTTTTTATTTTTTATTTTAAGTTATTTTGGATTTATGGTCAACTTCGTGTTTAGGATATCTTTAATGAAAATATAATTTTCTATTTGTTTGTTTTTAACTATACAACTCTTTGAAATTTATAGCAATTGTCGTGCTGACGTGTTATTAATAATTCCATCTCATTTTTGTAATGAAAATCTTACAAAACATGCAAATATTTGATTACCACAGCTATAAATGGCAATGTATTCATACTATTTGCACCAAGTTTGAATTTACCTCCTCATAAATTAAAATAATTTAGAATATCACATTATTAAAAATAATAATTATATAAAGTATGAATTTAAATAATATAATTATTACCAATTGTGCCATAACAAAAAGGATTTCATACCAATTAGGATACACTTTTATTAGTTGGCACTTTACTAATAACTAATGATATAAAGCTAAACTTTTCTTATTGAGGATTATAAACCTCTGCATTTAGAGAATCAATGCATTTACACACATTTAAAAAAAATGTAAATTATTAAATTAATCTAATAATTTTCTACAATAATTTTTAAAATAATTCATATTGGGTATAAAAATATTGTTGTAATTTCTTTACTACAATAATTTAGCCTGCATATATATAAGATTTTTAAAAAGTTAAACAAAACTAAGAGATTAGATTTTTCGTTACTTCAGTTTTTCGGATGGTCACATATATTTCTTTATATGGTGGTCATTGATCACATCCTTAACATCATAGAACAAGAAATATGGATGTCACATCTACTACTTGGCTGTGACCCCATTGTTTATTAATTTGATATCCATTCATTTTGGCAGTCAAGAATTACCATAAACAATTATATATATAAGGAAAGGATGTCCGCAATTTTAATTTTATTTTTATAAACCATAAAATATGAAGAGTTTGGTCAAATTTGAACGGTGATAAACTTTGTGACATATGATTCCTAATTGGTTTCGATTTTCTGACTTTGTACAAAAAATGAACCAAGCACATAATATCCACCTTGTTGTTTGTCCTTCCTTAGCATTCTGATTAAATTAATGGTGTATTAATAATGCTAAAATAAAACGCAGTAATGATAACACACCGTAAAACTTTCTATTTTTGTCCTTTGTTTGCATCATCCCCATTTGTACGAGAAACACTCTTATATAATAGGGATAACACTTTTTGCTATCCGGATCAATAACATAACGACATATAAGATAACCTTTTTGCACCCGCACTGCACCCATGTGTCCAGACGGAGAAGCTCATTATATATCCGCGTCATCATCTCATCGCCATCATCAAAGTAATGCAATTTTTAATTTTCATTATGATGCAGCGTGGCAATTACTGTTGCTGCTTGTGCATTTTCATGTCTTATATCATTCAAGGGATGGCCTCAAGAAATTATTGCACCAACCCCCATGTCGGCTTTCATTTCAGGACCCACCTTATGGGGTTTCAATTCAATCAATTATCTCAATATTATTTCAAATAATAATAATAAAAAAACATTGCTTCCTCCCTTGAATGTTCTGTTTAAATGGGAAGCATATGGATAAAATCCTGGTGAAGCGGAGTATATTAGGGCTATGCCAATGGCCATAGAATTTTGTTGCCATCACTTTCAGTCTTCTTCAAGTTTTCAGGCATCATGTTGGGTGGTTAAGAAACCAAGGAACCGGAGCAGAAGATAAGACCGCCACGAGCTCTATGAACTATAGAACCCTGCGCTAGGGACAAGTAATTAAGAAGCGTCACACCTCCAGAATCATTCATACCATATGCATTTCAACTTTCAAATAGTGATGCCTATAAACAACAAAAGTGCATGTTTCAAGTTCGCTGTCATTACGTAAGAGGTTTGTAATTCAAATAATTAAAAGCGTTTTCGAATGTGTCAAGGCTTCTTGTTATCTATTTCCGCCTTTTTCCGATCTCGTTTCCCTTCATCAGGGCCCAAAAGTACATGCTTTGCGGTTTGTAGCCAAAGTCCAAAAAACTGCATTCTTTTAATTGGGCCGAGTTTGAGGCCCATTATGATATTGTTTACGACGGACGTCAGAGGCCAGATTAGATATCCATCTTCTTCCCCATTTCAGTTCCACTGTTCACCTAAAACCCCAATCCTTAAACCCTAAAGAGAAAATTTTGATTCTCAACCCTAAATGGCTCGATTAATTCGAACTGCTCAAAGTGCGCTGCGATTGTCTTCTTCTTGTTCATGCAAAACCCTAATCAATGGCATTCAACGACACCCAAATCCTTCGCTGCAAGTGCAGAAAGCAATCTCAACCTCTCTCTTCCAAAACAGACCTTACGCTTCTGAGACGCTTCCCAAGTCGCCCATGGAAGCTAACATCCTTAGAATCCTCAGAAACGAGGAGGAGTACCAGTCCGAGTATGCTCCTCCTGAACAGGTCGGTCATCCTCCTCCTCTGTTTGGTTTGTAAGAAAATGCACGAACATAAACTGAGAAAGCAACCATTTTTATTAACTTGATTGAGTAGGTCTTTGTGATTTATCGATTCCCATTTAAGTGTATTTATGCTGGACAGTCTGAAGTGTCGATTGTAATCCATTTTCATATTTTGTGATGGAAATTATACCAATTGACAACAGCCTCCTAAAAAATTCAATTCGTTTACGGTGGAAGATCGGCCAGGTGAGCTGTGGATGACAATGAGAGGAAAATTTGGAGACACTGAGGATATTAAAATTGAAGTTACTATGTTTGATGGGTATGAAATGGTTCCCAAGACTGGAGATGACAGTTCTGGGGAAGACGTGCGTCTTCACCTCAGTATGCTTGTTGATATTTCCAGGGGGGATGGCTCCAATGATTTGGAGTTTATGTGCTCGGCCTGGCCGGACCGTCTAGAGGTTCAGAAAGTTTATGTTCTTGATCGTTATAGAATGCCGGCTAAGCCATATATGGGACCTGATTTCAGGTATATTGCTTAATTTCTGCCAGCAAGTATATGATGCACAAAGAATGGATGTTTGTTGGTTGTATGAGTTTGCAGTGTTGGGTGTTTGGAGGTGACTTGTTGCTTCTTCTGTGTTTTTGGACAGGAGTTTGAAGAGAACGATTCAAAAGAGGTTTATTGAGTATTTGGAAGCAAGGGGAGTGAATGATGAGCTTTCTGTTTTCCTGCATCAATATATGGCGAACAAGGACAGAATAGAACTTATCAAATGGTTGGGAAAGGTCAAGTCCTTTCTGGAAAAATAGAACGGTACATGTCTAATACCTCTTCCCTCGATTTAGATTTGTGGTGATTCATTTGTTCTTCTTCCCTGAAAAAAATTGTCATTGATTGGAAAGAAGGTTCTGCCTAAGTTATGCTTCATATTATATGCAAGCGTGCCGTCAAAATCATAGGTTTACAATGTAATATTTATTCAGGTCAGCAACTCTGTCTGTCTTATAGCTTTAAGATGCTTCTGATTGTATGAATTACTCCAAGCAAAGTGATGGGAAATTAGGATTTGTGATGGTATGCAGATTTATGCAGTGTTCATGTCTTTGCTGATTTCCATTAGCTAAGCTGAGAATGAAGTTTGACAGAGACAAGGGCTATCAGCTATGCGTCCTGAAAGTCTTACTTCAATACAGACTCAAAATCTCTTGATGAATAAAATTGACGAAAAAATTTGGTGCCTCTACTAGTATTATTGTTGAAGTGTTGCGTCTCGTAACAGTGGAATTGGTGATGTCATGAGCTTGGTTCAAACCTCAAAACATGTTTTTATTAGTTATCGCCATTAGTCCTCCATCGCCCTTGTTTGAAACGTGATTGTTTGAAGGTGTCTGTGGATCATTCTTTGGGGAACTAAGGCGGTTGGTTTGAATTATAAATTTTAAAAAAAAACCAGCAAACAACAAATTGTGGACGTTTCCAGCATGCTTTTATCAACCCATAGACAATCATAAGATTTACTTGCAAAATGTGCATGCAGATGTGAAGGTGTGGGAATATGACATGTGCGGGGTGGGGGCAACAATGCGAAAACCTTGTTTATTGGGGCGGCAGGTTCAGTGACTTACGCCAACCTCGAAGAAATTTGAGTTTCTGATGGGAAAGTTATGTAAAATGTGACACATAAACTATTATTACATTATTATACAAAATGTTTAAACTTGAACTAAATCTTTCCTAGATTTTCAGATCAGTTAACGAAAATGACTCGGTACACGCTCCTCAAAAGAGGACAAAGATACCACCAATTTTTTGAACATAAAAAAAATGAAAAAGCAAGTCTTTTCATATGATGCATAAAACGACAAAAAAACATCATCAACCTTATATTCACAAAGCATGACTCATTTATTTTGGGTTTCTTGTAATATCAAGTTGACAACTTTCCACGTTCATCTATCTAATCCCCTTCGTCAGTGGCAGCTTTGTCTCAAGTTTACAATAAAAATTGATCCTCTATTTTCTTTATTTTTATACAATTGATATTGGAGAGGCGCGGCATTCGAACACACATTAGGTATAAAGGTGACCGTCCTATATCATTTGAGCTATAAAAAAAGGGTAAGTTTTGGTAAATTATGTGTTCATGATCTGTCTATTGTAAATCGGCAAAGATTATAGAATCTAATTTGTCTCATTGTATTTGATTGTTTGTTTTGTTTGGATCGAAGTAGACGGATAATCCTAAATTATATGGAACAATACTCACAAGTGTCACATGTCCTTTCCCGTGCAAAGCATAACATTTTTGAAATTTTGTTGGGCCAAAACAGAGGAGCTCTCTTCTGTTTCTGATTCTTGATTGCCAGATAACACCATTTGATTTGAACATGGCTCCACCTTCAAAATTTATCTGTTTTCTAAACTAAATTCTTTTAATTCAAGAAAATTAACAAGAGGGTTCTTTCTGTTTTATTTTTAACCAAAATGAGGATTCGACAAGTTTAAAAAAATGAAAATTGCTAACCCAGATAGCTATGGACAAGTTCAAAGCAAACCAAAAAGAAAAAGGTTTTTGCCGTTCTAAAAAAAAAAAAAATTATACAACCATGAACCATATTCGAAATTTGAACAAGAAAATTTAAACAACATATCAATACTAACAGAAAAAAGGAAAAAAAAAAACAGAGGATCATATATGTTACATTGAATAAGAATTTTGCAGAGCCTATACTAAACTACCTAGAGCTTGAGGGACAAGTCAAGCTTCTTCATTTCCTCCTGATCACTCTTGAAACGACTGCCGTTTGCCAACCAGAATTTACCAATTTCGTCATTGGCTTGGGAACCCATCTTGTTCTTTCCCATGTCAAATCTACCAGCACCACCTCTACCCGACGTCGTTTGGAAATTCTCTGCTGCTGCTGCTGCTGTGGCTAGCTTCCCAATTGCTGGTTGTTGATCAATGAGCGGTCTTGACCTGTAGCCACGATTTCCATACGAATTTCCGAACCCAATAGAAGATGACATGTGAGAATTAGGCTTGTGAATCATTGAGTGCGCCTGAATGTCCAAAGCTTTGTGATTATAAGCAGCGCCATGGAGAGGCAGAGAAGCCAAGCTTGAAATATGGTGGTGATGGTGATGATGCAAGTAAGGGTACCCAAAACCCGCAGGTGCTGAGGCCATTACATGTGTCCCTAACATCCTCTGTCCTCTCTTTGCTAGGGTCCTCTCTCTTTTGTGGGCATTTTGGTGCCCTCCAAGTGCCTGTGAGCTGTAGAATTTTCTTTGACAGTAGTTGCATGAGAAAACTCTAGGCTCTGCCCCATCAGAGCTAGGAGCAGCTGTACCTTCTGATGAACCCACGTCCAGGCAATCAATGAGGTTGAGTTCTGGATTGAACCCACCATTTGAATCCTCAAGATCTACTAAAATATTGGGCTTCATCTCTTTTTCTTGATCTTTATTAGCTTCCTCTTCATCTTCCTCAACTAGTTTCTGTTTGCTCTCTTTGGGGTCCTGAAGTGGTGTGTTTGGACATGGAGGAGCCTCTGGAGCAGAGATGATATATGTTTCATAATTCCTGGTTGGTTCCATTGCACAAATCTTGGAGCTCTTTTTTTTCTTTCTTCTTCTGAGTTATCAACTGGGATTATGAAATTTGAGTTGATAGAAAAGGTAGCTAAGCAACAGAGATAAAAAGTTTATTGATGGGGGAAAAGTAAATTGCTTTGTGGTTTATATGGATAATGGAAGAATGCACTGTTCTACTAGCTTTTAAAATATTAGATCCTTTCATCAAATTAGATCTTTAAAGTATATTGGTAGGTTCACTTATTGTCATGCACTTTGATTGGATCAATGGAACTTTTTCACCGTTCTATCCATTAGCACATATATATATTATACATTAATAAATCCACCCAAAAAATAAAACGAAAAACTTATTTTTAACAAGAAAGTATCGTTTTCCTCTGATATCATATCCAAGATTGTGTTTGTTGACTGTAACATGCTCAATAATGTGCATCAAACTCAATAGCAGATAGCAGATGCACATCTGCTATTGTTGTCGCATATTGAATTTTTTTCATATAAAAAAATCAATCAAAGATGGGACATTCGAACTTGTGACTTATTCCGATATTGAGAAAATAAATCCTTAGAAAAATTTTGAGTTTTATTTTCTTGAAAAATAGAGGGACTTGAAGCGACGGATGATCCCGGAAGTGTCGCCCTAGCCAGGGCATGCAGTATGCCTTGGTACATTGAGTGTGCCCCTTACCACATTATGTGGGGGCATCACTTTGCTTGGATGCTCCATAATCATCTCACTCTCATGTGTTGTGGACAGACTATTATTGGCATCTTCCTATAATTTCATTGACTTATTTTCTCCATCTCTATTGAGAATGAAATTAATCAATTACTTCGAGTTGGGGTCATGAAAATGAGGGTCCTTCTCAACGCCCTTTTTGTGTTATAATCATATCTTCCCTTTGAAAAACTAGACTGGAGAACTAGATCACAGGCTCAACACATGTTAGGTGGAGTAAATGTTATAATTACTGGTATGGTTTTTTTTATTTTTTATTTTTTTTATTTTTTATAAATAAAAAAGAAGAAGAAGAAGAAGAGAAAAGCAATAGCATTTTATTGAGGAAGAGGAGAGTAACTAGTACAAAAATGGGGCTATGTCATTGGGGATTAGGCGAGTGTATCTACAACAATGGGCTTAGTCGTAGACCTAACCAAGTAGCCTTATCCACTCAACTGAAAACGGGAGGATGAACCTTATCTCGGATAGAGTGCCCCGGTCCCCCTCATATAATTACTAGGTTTATAATGTCATTTTCATAACCTAATAGCCATATCAAATATATATAATTAACTATGATTGCCAATAAGTGCATGTTTTATTTGTTCTCCTCCTAAATTTTATCGTATTCTAGGCTCTAGCTAGCTGTTGTCAATTGTCTAGGCTCTAAATAAAAAATATAATCTTAAACTTGTGATAGAGTCCATGTTACTACAGTAATATAGTATTAGCACGCAAAGTACAGACATAAACTAAGTTGAGAGACAGGTAAAGCCAATTTGGGTCGCTGGCATAAAGCCATATATTCTGATATTTTTTCAAAAGGAAAAAAAGAAGAAAAAAAAGAAGAGATGATTTGTCAATGGTAGAGAAGGCGACAAATGGCCGACAAATAAAAAAGGGTGAAGGTGACGTGGAGTTGCTCATGCTAATATGCAATGATAGTGCAGTTACATGCTGCATTATGAATATTTAAACAGAAATAAATCTGCAAAGTTAAGCCCGAAAGATAAGTATAATCTGAGTTTTAATATTGATAATTATTGCACGGGCATAAAGTCATTTTAGGCAACTTTCTCTTGTTTCGGCCAATCATAACCCAAACATAAAAGTTTGGTAGAATAAAATGGGGTGAGTGGAGTTTGGCATTTTACCCTCATTGGCTCAACTTAAGCGAAACAGACACCCCCTTATGATTCTCCATGTAACATTCATAGTCAAATCAAATGGGACCAAAATCTCTTTTTAAGATCTCTCTGTCTCTTTAAACCAACTTCTCAATTCAGAACTCTAAAAGAAGAAACACAGGAAAGTTCCATTATTCCATTCCATTCCATCATCATCCTCGTCATCCTCGTCTCTCCTCCTCCACGTACAAATATACTTTCCATATCACCAACCCTAAGTAAGTTTGAAACCACTCACCTCACTCGTGCTCACAAATACAGACACTTCCACTTTCATTTCCCCACGCACACTCCAAAACACCAAGAGTGGACTCCAGTCCAGCTTAGGCTTGTTAGTGGGTGGGTCTAGGCCCGGCCTTAATTTGGGCTCATTCATATCCTAATTAAGGGGTTAAGGGTCTGCCGACTCAAACTGTTGAGGTGGATCCATGCTTTCTCTGCTTTTGACTTTCTTTGCCAGTATAAACAATTTGACATTTTGATTGCGAAATGTGTGCAACGTTCATCATTATATTTAATATATAAAGTGAAGTTTACCCACTTTGAAGCTGAAGCATTCAACTTTGGCTTGTTTTGCTGATTTGATTGGATTGGACCAATCAAAAACACACTGAAAACATCTAGATAAACATTAAAAAGTCATCAAGTGTGCATCCAAAGTCAGTGCCTTGCTTTATTCACCAATCACCACTGAGTTTATCTAACATGGGATCTTAAGATACAACAATTATAGATACTATATAATGCTACTCTTACTTGACTTGTTCAATTTTCAATTGCCATTTGTGGTCTTGCAAGGAGTTCAACCAGATATCAGATCAGTGCATGTGATCATGATTCATGACTGTATGCTTCAAAACAAGAGCAAAGTTAGTGGCTACCACATCATTCAAACCTTAAGTAAGAACATGATGCTTCAAAGAATTATCTGAATTTGATATTGAAAGCACAAGTCCAACTTTTCTATTGGATTTTTTCATGCGTTTTACCCAAACCCTGTAAATATAGTGGACTGAAAAAAAAAACTTAGACTCAAACTAGGACAGAAAGAGACAGAAGCAACTGGTCTGCAGACTTGTATTTATATTTGAGACCACCGCAACCAAATTTAACTTACCCTGTTTTTTTCCCTTTCTATTTACTATTCCATTCCAAACAGAAAGAAATTTTCTTGCTCTGTTTGCTTCTAGTTTGGCTGCGTGTGTTTGATATGTTCCTCCTCCTCCTCCTCCTTGACCCCTACATGCTAATCTAGTTTGAAAATTAAAATATATCCAGCAGGAAACTTCCAAGCACAAAACCAATTGTGAAAACTTGGTCCATTCAAACCTTAGCCTATGCACTTGCCTGCTCTATAAAACAAACGCAGTCAAACCCTGACAAAAATCAGAGCAGCAATAATGGGTACCCCAAAGTTCATGCCTTTTCTCATCTTTGTAATCTTCCTCACAATTCTACTTCAAAATTGTGAAGCAAACCAGTTTCCTTCTGTTCATCCACCTCACAAAGGGATCAGAGCAGCATATTGGCCATCGTTTAACACATTCCCAGCTTCCTCTATAGACACCTCCTACTTCACCCACATCTACTATGCCTTCCTCTTACCCGAACCCACCACTTACAAACTCAACGTCACCCAATTCGACCAAAAAACAATACCCAAATTCATCGGAGCGCTCCGTACCCGAAACCCGCCCGTCAAAACCCTTCTCTCCATCGGCGGCGGAGATAACAATGCAACAGTATTTTCACTCATGGCTAGCACCCAGCTGACTCGGAAAGCCTTCATCAGTTCCTCCATTGAAGTGGCTCGAAAATTCGGGTTCCAAGGCCTCGACTTGGACTGGGAATTCCCAGCTGATGCTGTGGACATGTCAAATCTTGCCTTGCTGTACAAGGAATGGAGGACGGCTCTTGACAATGAAGCTAGAATTAGCGGTAAACCGCGTTTACTTTTAACCTCCGCGGTATATTATGCGTCGAAATTTAGCGTTTACGGCGGCCCGAGAGCGTATCCAGCCTGGGCAATAAGTAAATATCTGGATTGGGCCAGCCCGATGTGCTTTGATTATCACGGGTCATGGGAAAATTTCACTGGGCTGCATGCGGCGTTGTATGATTCCAAGAGTAATATTAGTACCAGTTATGGAATTGGGTCATGGATCCAAGCCGGAGTACCGCCCAATAAGCTCGTCATGGGGTTGCCACTATACGGGAGGACTTGGACGCTCCAGAACCCGATCGTGAATCGGGTTGGAGTGCCTACTTTGGGTGTTGGGCCTGGGGATGGCGTTTTGCTTTATCACCAAATAGTAAATTTTAACAAGAGAACTAATGCAACTGTTGTATTTGATAGCAGAGCGGTGGCGTATTATTCTTATTCTGGTAGCTCTTGGATCGGGTATGATGATGTCCGATCCGTGAACATAAAGGTCCGGTTTGCGAAGTCGCTAGGCTTGGGTGGATACTTCTTTTGGGCTCTGGGTCAAGACAAAGACTGGACTATATCAAGCCAAGGTAAGTCTCCAGCCCATACTCAATTACCTCATTAGTATTTCGTTTCATTTCTAATGCTTTGTTTCTTGTTTGGCAGCTTCAAATGCTTGGAAATATTGAAGGGAAAATGGAATATCCACAACTCCACATGTAGCCCACTATCATCTATTTGGATTTATGTTGTATGTTTAATTATCACATTGTAGCAAGGCATTGTAGCGCAGTCAATCAAGAATATTTATCTATGCATCCAAAATTCTATGTTTGAATTCTCTTTCGCAAAATGATTGAAAAGGTTTGAATTTTGTTTGCTTATCATGATATGCTTCAAACTTAACAAAGTTAGTTAGAGCGGATGTGCTCTCCACTCAACATCTAAGTTCAAATCACTCACTCGTTATTTTGATTAGTTTAAAGTAGATTATCACTTGTATTTAAAAAAAATCATGATATTCTTCGAACATAACCAAAGGCTCATCTTCTTTTTCTTTCTTTTTTTCCCTTTTTCCTTCAAGGTAAATATGAAACTAAACCTAGAGTTAATTCTTCACAATATCATGCAAAATTGCAACTCTAAACTTATGTTGTTTGAAAACCATTGTGGAAATAAGGATATACATTAGTTCACATCTTGGCTAAACAATGACAAATTACACAACTATGTTAATTTATAATTTTTTAAAGTGCCAATTTTATTGCTAAAAAACTTTGGACAAAATTAATGAGTAAATGCCACCCAAATTTTTTCTCTCTAATGAAACAGTGAATTTTCCCCGATAAAAATAAAAATGGAATGAAAAAACGGAACATTCCAATATTTGGGATTCTTTGTACCAAAACCAAATTGAACCAGAAAAGGGTTCATTTCGGGGAAGCATGGGTTTTGTGAAAGGTTTTTCCAAGCCTAGTAAGAGACTTCACTATTTAAACTTTTCTTTGATACTATTCTCTCTCTTCGAATTTTTTTTTTTTGGTGGGAGTTCGTGAATATTTTTTTGGGTCATAAGTTTGTGAAGTTGTGTGGTTGAGAGGATGATTATTGAGCCAGGGCGTGATGGTAAAAGAGGTCAATTTCCCATTGGACTGCGTGTGCTTGCCTTGGATGATGATCCTACTTGCCTCATGCTCTTAGAGATTTTACTCGAACCACTGCCAATATCATGGTTTGTTTATGTGCTCTATCTTCTGATGCTTCTTTTTTGGAGTTTTGCTCTGTTGTCAAGCTTCTTGGCTTTCAATGGGAAATAGTGTTGTTGTTTATATTTAGTGTTTCTTTTGGTAATTTTCTGTCTTATTTTTTGTTCAGAATTTTATGTAAATATGATGACAAATTACTTTTTGGTATTTATTTGTATTTTGGGCCTCATATAACAATTATTTGAATTGCCAACGGGTTCTAGCTCAATGAAAAAAAAGTCATGACTTGCAGATTAGTAGTCTAAGGTTTGAACTTCCATGACCCATTGGTTGAGAAACTCCCCTCTCCCTGTAGTTGTAATTTAGACTATCGCTTGTATTATAATAAAATAAAAACAATTATTCGTATGTAAACTATTTATCTTTTTCTTCAAAATTTGGATAAAGTCTTAATTTTCGTTTCCCATAAAGCTTGAAATACGATTGACCCTTGTAGTTGTTTGATCCTATAGTTATTCAGAGGAGATAATTTTCAACAGATGGGTAGGGTTTTCAATTATGTTAAAATAGAATTCTCTCTTTCGTTGTTAATAGTATAATTGTGAATGGATTTTGCAGTTATGACTACCACTCACGCAACAACGGCATTGAAGTTGTTAAGAGAAAACATGTTCGATCTGGTCATCACCGAAGTCCATATGCCAGACATGGATGGATTCAAGTTGCTCCAGCTTGTGAGGCTTGAGATGGATCTCCCTGTTACCAATATCAGGAATTCGTAGTGCAGACGTTCCTACTTTGCTAAATGACGGAATTTTGTCAATACGGGTTGTTGTTGACATGTTATCGACAATGTTATATGTTGTCTTTATATCTTCTTTTTTCACACTAAAATTTTTAATTCAAAGTTTTTAGTTACTAAAGACAACATTAATGTGACATAGTTTTAGAAGTGTGACACACATGTTGTTGTTTGTTTCTCTAGTGTTGTCTGCAAATGCCAGTACAGAGGATGTGATGAAGGCAACAACCCATGGAGCTTGTGATTATCTGGTGAAACCAGTCCACATTAAGGAGCTGAAGAACATCTGGCAACATGTGATCAGGAGAAAGATGAAGGGTTATTATTCAATGGATCTGCACACAAATCTTGGCCATCGTCAGGGTATATTTGATGATCATGTTCATGTTGGAAGTGATGAACGATCTGCTAGACCACGCTTGCAATTATGCACCCGAAATTCAGAGCACAAAAAGCCCCAAACATTTTTTTGGACTGCAGAAATGCATCAAAAGTTTGTTGCTGCTGTTATTAAGCTGGGCATTGACAGTATGTTCTTCAATCTTTTGGGTTCCCTTATTTAAATTCTGCAATTGCTCATATGTTTGTTTTTGATGCAGAGGCTCTTCCCAGCAAGATTCTAGATTTTATGAATGTTGAAAAACTTACAATAGAAAATGTGGCAAGCCATCTCCAGGTATAAATTAATGCTCATATTTCCTTAGTTCAGTGCAGTCTTTTATCTTGTATTCTAGCAAGCTTCTTATGCTCTTTACTTTTCTCATCTTTTTCGTTGCAGATATCGTAGGCCTTACCTGAAAAAACTCAGCTGCCTGGCTTTACAGAAATAAATCCTTAATTATTTTATGTTCCAGAAAGTGTTATTCAAACCTAAAACTCTATTCACATTTAAGAATTTTGGCAACGCAACATCACTAATTGCCAGCCGTTGATATTCATATGTGTGTTGGTTGAAGACTAAAATAGCAAAATACTTAGATGATGACGAGGTAATCGATTCAGATAAAGGAAGGTTGTGGGAAAGTCACTCAACAAGTTTAAAAATGGTGAGCATATATACCTCATAGGAGACAAGATTAGCTAAAGCTTCACCATTCACAAGCCTGCCTTATATTTAGCCAACTTGCATATTGTCCTTCCCCCCTACTAGTCCTCCTCTCTTAAAATATAATCATGCCAAGCGGAAAATCATGTGACTCAAAAAAGCAAGGAATCTCAAGATTTTGCACCCAACATGAATCTTCTAAAATAATGCATATCACAAGCAGCAAAACTATATTATATTATTTCATGCTTATAGAGAACAAGAAAGAGGGATAAGCTTTTGTTATCATGCCACCATTTTATTAATACTTGTTGCCTTAGTCAATGATGCTGCTTTTGATCATCATGTATATTTATTTATATAAGCTCATTGCTGTCTCGTTTTGAGCCAGATAATGGTTTGCATGATCCTCCAATCCAAGATGCGGTAGGAAGTAACTTAATTATATCATTATCAATCTTTAATCTTTGATGTTAAGATTATGTTGCCACTAAACTTCTAAATCATCATGATGTAACTTAATAACTTTTACAATCAACCTATAAGCTGGCTGTTGATTTTTGCTGACTACCTAATGGCCCCTTAATAGATTTCCAGTTAAATTATTCTTATTAGACTATGATAACGACGAGTCGTTCTCATTCTTGGTCATCGATGATAACTCTAAATGAGTTCTTAAGTATAAAACTATGTTAGGTTTCAATTACGGTTTGATTGCAAGATCAGAATATTATCATCCATAAAACGCAATCTATATATAATCGTTTAATTAAGTAGTCTAGCTACTTGTACTGGTACTCTAATACAGTTTGTGCACTGATAGAAGTTGGATGAAATGAAAGCTTGTTTAACTTTGCTTTGAGGGCTTAAGTACGGATGGAAACCACTAAATATAATATTATGTTAGGGTTTAGGGTAAATCACATTGTCTAAGATTTTAACTTTTCACACAAAAAATCCGAAAAGCCTCATGCTACGTTTTTCTCCACTAAAATGAGTCGATGACGCACTCAAGGACCAGGCTAGGTAGTGGGTTTTCCATTTAACTTGAATGTGATTGATTTGCTTGCTAGCTTTTCTTAGGATTGGCTCTCCCTCTCTCTCTCTCTCTCCCCCCTCTCTCCCTTAAATAATCATCACTGTGTCTCTTTCTCCCACTCCACGGTCCACCCACCCACCTTTCACAGGTTCCTGGATTTGTCTCTATCACTTATTAAGGTGTGATTTTCGGGTATATATCTTACTTTTTCTTCTTTTTTTTTTTTTTTTTTTATTTTTTTGGGCGAGTGGTTTTGTTTTGAAATTCACAATAAGAGGAAAACGATAAATGTACGTAGTTTTATTGTATCAACTTAATTAGTGTAATTAGAAGAGGTCATGCTCTTTGCTTTAGACCAAAATTAAGAATAATATAGCTTTTTTTATAGGGGACGAGTCGAACACATGTTCAAATTATACGATAATCGTTTTTAACCACTTCATTTACAAGTTTCTTACCAAATTAAGAAGAAAATTAGCAGCCAAATCATTGACTAAAGAAAATTGTTTGAAACAAATACATTGGCTGTTTTTTAATTTCCAGTGTGTTAATTTTTTTAAAGGAAGAAAAATCAGCATATATGTGTAAATATAATAATATATATATTTTTTTAACACAAGCGATAGTCTAAATAATAGGTAAATGTTTGGTATATGCAGTTTAAAGCTTTGATGTTATCTATACAATTTCAATTGCTTTAATTATTGTTGGTACATTTATATTTTTATAATTTGTTGCTAACGTTTGGGCAATTAGTGCTAGTGTTTGAAAATAAAAAACCTACATACTAATTTATGTGGTATTATTATTATAGCTCAACGTTACTGCTACCTGGTATAAATATCCTATCAGTTATGAAATCAAAGACTGATTTATTTTGCTTTTGATTTCTTTCAGCCATTAGCCTTACAACATCATGTTATATCTACAACTTTAATATATTTATATTTTAATTACTATCAAAATTTACTTCAAGGTCATTGGAACATTTTATTGCTACTCATTGGGTTATTTTGAAATATTTACTTTGGCGTCAGTTTTGGTTTTCATTTGACCAATTTTTTGTCTTCAATCGGTGTACTAATTTTGTCAATTAATATTTTGATAATATTATAGATTTTTATGTTTCAAAATTGGATAGAAAGGTTTATGAGATTTTATCGCTATTGAAATGTTTTAAAATTAATTTTGGAGCAGCCAACAACTGTAATTTGGTTTTTTTAATTTTGGAGCAGCCAACAACTGTAATTTGGTTTATGAGATTTTATCGCTATTGAAACGTATCTTGAGTTTTTTTTAATTTGGTTTATAATTTTGGAAAACCAAAATAATAATAATAATAATAAATAAAAACAATAACAGTCTGTTAATTATATGTATTTGGTTTTATATAACCTAGTGTTGTTTCAAAATATCAGTTGGTTGTTTTGTTCTTGCATATGAGTTTCCTCGGTATATGAGTTAGACAGTGTTTGTACCTAGTAAGAATTATTGGTCAACAGACAATTAAGTTTACTTTTTATGAAGACAAATTTGATTTGAATATTCAATTATTGAAAAGAAAAAACTTGCAAACAGTTTTTGTAGTTTAATTGTTTTGAATACAAAATCTAATATTGTGTCAGTTTTTAGTTTTGGCCTATCTTTGTATTCAATTTTTATATAGATTATGTATTTTCATTTATGTGATATTATTGCAAGTTTTATTGGCCTATCTGTGTATTCAATTTTTATATTGATTATGTATTTTCATTTATGTGATATTATTGCAAGTTTTATTGAGCCTAATTATTCTTTATTTTGCTGGCTGTCATTGTTTCAAATTTGGGAGAAAAACGAACCGTTTGTTTTTGTATAAATGCTTTAGCTAGTTGGTTGATACATCAATGTTGAGAATTAGATCTTTTTACATGTATGGAGAATTTAAATTTGACAATTCTATTTTGTGCATATATGCCTATATATATCTCAAATTTTCGTCACTTATTTATGTTGTGTTTAACTATCCAGATTTTGTGTAGAAATCATTTTGTATATTGTGACTATAACGGTTTCAGTTTTGAGTAATTGGTTTTATAAGTTCTGTTGTAGAAGCTTTCCACTGGTATTTAAATGGGACAATTAATATAGGTTTTATTATTGCTTTTAACCTGAAGGTTCAATCCAAAAGAATTAGTGCTGCAATTCAATTTTGTCAAAAGCTTCATATTGATTGCTTCAATTGTTTTGATTTCATTTCACATTGTTGGGCACTACACATATTTGATTTCCAAACTATTCTTAATTGCCGCCTTATACAATTTAATTGAAAACTTTGGTGTACTGCCATAAAATTTGTTGGTACAAGCATTTTCATTGGTTATGCAAATAGGTAAACACTAGATTGCTAAAGCAAGTTAATTTCTCTAACGGTGGCTATGAAGATCAAGATAAGTAATCTCTACCTTCATTGCTTTAAATTGGCAATGTATTATATGACCAGTTAAATTCTCCAGAATGCTTTATTTCTTTTACTTTGAATTTTTGAATATTTTATATAAGTATACATATATATTGCACTAACGATCTTGTCCAAAGCTTATCTTATTTATGAGAATTCGAGATTTATGTGATTTTCAAGCATGATGGAATGGAGATATTGGGGGTAAAGTATCATATACCTCCAGATAAGTTATACTAATTAATTCTCTATCTTATGCAATTGTGAGCATTGCTGCAATGAATGTGGTACAATTTATTTTGGCTAATTGATTCAACAATTAGAACTTTTACATTTATGGAGAAATTAAATTTGACTCTTTTATTTTGTGCATATGCATATATTTTACAAAATACAAAAATAAATGTCATTTTCTTTATTGAAATTTATTATCCAGATTTGTCTAATGGTCCACTCAATTCCTATAATTGTATTGGCAATAAAGTTATTAATAATGTTGGGTGATTATTTCAATTAACATGGTTAAGAAATTTAATTGCATTTTTTTTTGTGTTGAAAACAGTTAAGCTTGGCATAAGTTTTTTTTCCGTTGAACTTGCATATTAAAAATTTTATGGTTTGATTATATAGTATTGCTGCAGTTCTAATGTC
Organism: Prunus fruticosa; assembly: GCA_018703695.1. Classification (NCBI taxonomy): domain Eukaryota; kingdom Viridiplantae; phylum Streptophyta; class Magnoliopsida; order Rosales; family Rosaceae; genus Prunus; species Prunus fruticosa. The sequence goes on from CM031917.1 coordinate 49,999,656, forward strand.
AAAAGCTTTGCATCTGTTTTGGCCTCAAAATCGCTTTAATATTTGGAAAAACTGTAAATTGCTATGATATGATTTTGTCTTAAATTGGTATTCATATTTGACATTAAATTTTGTTGTTATAATGGCATTTAATTTTGAATTTTGATGAATTTTTAAAATTAATAAACTTTTGGTACAATGTTCACATATGTTGAAATTTTCCTTAACTTGCGGGGGTTGTTGTCTTGCAATCTTTTGCTTTGTAATTTATTTATTTAATTTTTTTTGTGTGGCCAAAGTTGGAAACATAGAAGGGATGGGTTCTATGTTCCCGTAAATCATTTTAAAATATGTTAAAATGTGGGGGTTGCCTTAATTTCATAACCTTGATATTATCTTTAAGTAATTATAAAATGAGCATTTTTTGGAGAACTTGGTGTGAGTGAAATTTTCTTATATTATGAAATTTTATTATGAGACTAAATTGTCTTAAATTTTGATATGAAAATGTGTGCAACTAATAATGGCCTTGGTATAAAATTTTGGTGGAGACTTCTTATTGTCTTATAGGTTCCTATTGAGAATCAGGAAGATACAATTTCAACCTGGATATGCGATCATGATTTCAGCCACTTTGAGTGCACAAAAGGGAGTAAGAGTATCCTGAAATACTCAGTGTTTATAGTTAAATTTATTTAAAGAATTAATTGTTATATTGTTGTTCATAAGTGGTAGCAGGTGTACTCAAAGTTTCATGGACTTGAGAGGTACTCTTGATCATAAGATTTAATGTATGATGTTTTTTGTTATACTTAAATGTATACCAATCCGTATCTAATTTCCGATTATATCCTGAGGTGAAATCCACTAATCATTTGTGTGCAAGATTGTGTAGGAAATATTTTAATAATATGCAGGTTTAAAGCACGCTAAAACGGAGAACAAAGATATGACCTACATTATATATGCCTTGTGAAGGCTAGTCTTGATATGCATGCCTCGTGGAGGAGGCTATTAATGCAAAATGTCGAGGGGGATGTGCTTAAGCCCATAAGGGAGTCACCTAGGGAGGTAACCCAACTTCTGTGATTGGAGATCCCATGAAGGAAGTTCAATGTGGTAGAAACAATCCATATTGCGTGACTCATATAGCACTGATAAAACTATGGAGATATCCTTGAGATATTCTTCTGCTCATCCCTAAGGCAAAAGTGCTATTTTATGTGACGTTAGGAAGGGATTTATCCCTGAATGAGTTTCGAGGCGGGCAAACTCCCGCAGGGTGCAGGTCACATGTACTCTTGGAGAACTCACCTAAGTGAGAGACGTCGTGAGGCCGCGACTATGAGAATTGGGCTATTCTCTAGTAACTCTCATGAGAATCAAGATTAGCGCATGACCATAAATAGCGCTACCCCGCATCCAAGTCTCAACTAATATTATGTGTGGGATATGTTGAAGTTTGGTCAAAGGTGCCGAGTTCAATACTGTGTACACTCAGGTTCCTCAAATGGAGACTATCATCACTAAGTGAAGGTTCAAGCCCGGAAGGCACCTACACCTATTACATAGTATTATATTGCCATATATATTATATATTTTTCACTGGTTTTTGTCACGGTAAAATTTTGAAAATCTTGTGGGGGATTGTTGGAATTTTAAAAGATTTTAAAAATTTAACCGTTTTATTTATTTAATTATTTTTCTGTTTTATTTTATTTATTGTGGGGGTTATAAATATTTAATATTCAGGTTTTATTTCTGGTTGGTGAATGCCATTATTTTTTGGTTGGTGAACTTTTGTGGTTGGTGAAGGTTACATGTTTTTAGATGCCTATAAAAGGCCACTCCTCCTTCACATTTGATAGACACACAATACACCATCAGAATATCACATACCACAAACTAATTCTCTCATTTTCTACTTTTATATATATTCTCTACTTTATATTATTATTTTGGCAATGGTTCTGTGACTTGGATACCCATATCCGTCTATAAACGTGCTCATAGCGGATCTTGAGTTTGTGTACAAGGGGTCGTATCTTGGAGTCTTGTAGACCGTCAGTACCTGCACGTAGGGAGGCTACAAAGGCTTTAGGACAGCGTCTTTGACGTGCTTCACCGTACCAAACTCACCTTCGTACTTATTATTTATTTTCCCTTTATTTACCTATTATTTTGTTTTCTTCAATTTCATTATACCTTAAAAGCTTTCCTATTTATTTATTATATCATTATTTATAATATAATATTTTTGTGTTTGGCTCTACGGAAAAGGAAAACTATATTTTGCATATATTTTTTATAACAATCTAAAGCCTTTGTAGGTTAAAATCATTTTCTTTCCGTACTGCTATAGGTTCTTTGTAGTTTACAATTGTTACAACTGCATATCTATATTTATGTAAGCCCTTGACAGCAATATGTTTGTTCCTATTAAAATCTATTTAATTTTATTTATTAAAGGCATTTGGTAAAAGGCGTGTCGGTTTGAAATTGCTAGCGTGATTATTTGAATTTTCTATTTAAACAACTAAACAAGTTCCAAGCCTTTTGTCAAAGAACTGTTTATCCATGAGTTTAAGAGTTCTATCCAAATATTTTTTTTATTATTAGTTTGTTGGTTAAACATAATTATTGGTTTGTATAATTTTGAGGAAAAAATTGTTTTTTGTTGCATCTTTGTATTGTTATAAAAAATATATACAAAATATAGTTTTTATTTTCCGTAAAGCCAAACACAAAAAACATTATATTATAAATAATGTTATAATAAATAAATAAGAAAGCTTTGAAGGTATAATGAAATTGAAGAAAACAAAATAATAGGTAAGTAAAAGGAAAATAAATAATAAGTAAGAAGGTGAGTTTGGTACTGTGAAGCACGTCAAAGACGCTGTCCTAAAGCCTTTGTAGCCTCCCTACGTGCAGGTCCTGACGGTCTACAAGACTCCAAGATACGACCCCTTGTACACAAACTCATGATCCGCTATGAGCACGTTCATAGACGGATATGGGTATCCAAGTCACAGAACCATTGCCAAAATAATAATATAAAGTAGAGAATATATATAAAAGTAGAAAATGAGAGAATTAGTTTGTGGTATGTGATATTCTTAATGGTGTATTGTGTGTCTGAAATGTGAAGGAGGAGTGGCCTTTTATAGGCATCCAAAAAACATGTAACCTTCACCAACCATAAAAGTTCACCAACCAAAAAATAATGGCATTCACCAACCAGAAATAAAACCTGAATATTAAATATTTATAACCCCCACATTAAATAAAATAAAACGGAAAAATAATTAAATAAATAAAACGGTTAAATTTTTAAAATCTTTTAAAATTCCAACAATCCCCCACAAGATTTCAAAATTTTACCGTGACAAAAACCAGTGAAAAATATATAATATATATGGCAATATAATACTATGTAATAGGTGTAGGTGCCTTCCGGGCTTGAACCTTCACTTAGTGATGATAGTCTCCATTTGAGGAACCTGAGTGTACACAGTATTGAACTCGGCACCTTTGACCAAACTTCAACATATCCCACACATAGTATTAGTTGAGACTTGGATGCGGGGTAGCGCTATTTATGGCCATGCGCTCATCTTGATTCTCATGAGAGTTACTAGAGAATAGCCCAATTCTCATAGTCGCGGCCTCACGACGTCTCTCACTTAGGTGAGTTCTCCAAGAGTACATGTGACCTGCACCCTGCGGGAGTTTGCCCGCCTCGAAACTCATTCAGGGATAAATCCCTTCCTAACGTCACATAAAATAGCACTTTTGCCTTAGGGATGTGCAGAAGAATATCTCAAGGATATCTCCATAGTTTTATGAGTGCTATATGAGTCACGCAATATGGATTGTTTCTACCACATTGAACTTCCTTCATGGGATCTCCAATCACAGAAGTTGGGTTACCTCCCTAGGTGACTCCCCCATGGGCTTAAGCACATCCCCCTCGACATTTTGCATTAATAGCCTCCTCCACGAGGCATGCATATCAAGACTAGCCTTCACAAGGCATATATAATGTAGGTCATATCTTTGTTCTCCGTTTTAGCGCGCTCTAAACCTGCATGTTATTGGAAATATTTCCTACACAATCTTGCACACAAATGATTAGTGGATTTCACCTCAGTATAATCGGAAATTAGATACGGATTGGTATACATTTAAGTATAACAAAAAACATCATACATTAAATCTTATGATCAAGAGTACCTCTCAAGTCCATGAAACTTTGAGTACACCTGCTACCACTTATGAACAACAATATAACAATTAATTCTTTAAATAAATTTAACTATAAACACTGAGTATTTCAGGATACTCTTACTCCCTTTTGTGCACTCAAAGTGGCTGAAATCATGATCGCATCTCCAGGTTGAAATTGTATCTTCTTGATTCTCAATAGGAACCTATAAGACAATAAGAAGTCTCTACCAAAGTTTTATACCAAGGTAATCATTAGTTGCAGACAAGTTAGTCTCATAATAAAATTGTTAATATAAACAAATTTCACACGGACACAACATGTTTGCCAAGGAAATATAAAAATTATTATGTCACTAAAAGAATGTAATGAATCTTTCCAGAGCATAAAGAAATTGAAAACATACTCAAAATTGTGGGAAAGAGAAGTGAGAAGAAAAACCTATGATAGTAAAGCAATGCAATTAGACTACATAATTGGGTCTAACATTTTTCAACATAAAACAAAAACTACTCAACATTAGCCACACATAAAATTATAGCATTAAAGTTCCCTTTATAAAAAAATCAACTCCCACAAAAGACTACACTGTTTTAAAATCAATAATTATTATTATTGTCAAAGGCAAATAACGTAAACATTTAAAGGCTAATTAAATAAGATAAATCCCAATAAAGGAGATATTAAAACTTTTATAATAAATATACAAAATAAATTCAGTTTTAAAGAGGTAGTCAAAACTACTCAAAATCTAGAAAGTTAAATTCAACATAAACAAGTATTGAAATTAATTTTGTATTTTGAAATACCCACAAAATTTCAATAGTTACCAATATAGTTAAGGAAAAACTCAACCCCCACAAATTAAGGGTATTCTCAAAATATGTGAAGACCGTACCAAAATTTTATTTGTTTTAAACTCATAAGATATGCCAATAATACTTTAGAGGATTTACGGGTTGAAAACCTTACACCAAAACTCAAAATTAAATGACACTTACAGTGATATAATTTATTATTTCATTTCAGTTTTCTCAAGAAGGTTTCACAATATACACTTCCTGGCAATTAACTCAATGTGGCAACTGTCAAGACTTCACACTCAAAAGAACATTAGTTCACTCAATATATTTTATCAAGATTAACTCAAGTAACTAATATGAAGGATTGCACAATCGAAACATATAGGCGTTGGCAACTTTAAAATGAATCCAAGACATTAAAACAAAGATGTAATTAAATTGCATAAATGTTTAGTAATGTTAAATGCAATAAACACCCAACAATATCAACAACTGTTGCCAGACATAAATCTCTAAACGTCATAAAATTGATAATATGCAATTGCGGCACTAAAGTTTTGAAATTAAAACTGCAGTAAATAAAATTATCTCGTAATTGAATGTGCAATGCAAACTTCTAAATAAGTTAATATCAATTAACCAATTACTAAAGTTTTGAAATTAAAGCTGCAGTAAATAAAATTATCTCGTAATTGAATGGGAAATGCAAAACTTCTAAATAAGTTAATATCAATTAACCAATTTTCGAACAAAAAAAAAAAAAACGTCCAAAACCAATTATAGCATATTGGAATACTTTATATCGGGAAATTAATCTCAACATAAAATAAGTAATGAAATTTTGAAACATATATGCATATGCATAAAATATAATTTCTCCACAAATATAAAAGTTTTGATTCTCAACATTGATGTATCAGCCAACTAGCTAAGGCTTTAAATAGTAGTGGATTGCCTCCCAAATTAGACCAAGGTATATAAAACTAATGCATTTATACTACAAAAAAAAACTGTAGTTTTTCTCCTAAATTCAAAGCAATGACAGTCAGCAAAATAAAGAATAATTAGGGTCAATAAAACTTGCAATAATGTCACATAAACTCTCTGCCCTTTTTCATAAAAATTAATATCTATAAATGAAAATAAATAATAAATATAACAATTGAATACACAAATAGGCCAAAACTAAAATTGACGCAATATTAGATTTTGAATTCAAAATGAAACTACAACTTCAAGAATTTGAAACCAAAGTAAGTAGTATACCGCACAGAATTTGCAAAAATGCAACAATTGAATATTCAAATCAAAGTTATCTTCATAAAAGGAAAACTTAATTGTCTGTTGACCAATAATGCTTTATTCCTTCATAATGCATTAAACCACATAAAGATAATGTATAAAAACCCAACGTTAAAAGTAATTAAATGCTAATATCAAATCAATTTAAATTAATTTGCTGTTTTTTTTTCCGAATTAAAACAAAGAAGGTATTAGCACAAAATTTCATTAAGTTCATAACCATGTTAAGGGAAATAATCACCCAATATTATTAGCAACTTTATTGCCAAAATAAATGTAGGAATTGAAAACAAGTGTGACCATTAGGCCAAATCTCGAAAATTAATTTCAACAAGAAAAAGTATATTTGTGTTTTGAAAAGGTGTAAGTGTATGCAATCAAGAAAAAGCATACTCATGAATTTGACATTTCTAGATTAAGTAAAACAATAAACAGACACAATACAAACTCTGATTTGTAAAGAATTAGCTGGTAGCACTTAACTCGCGGTATATGATATTGGACCTCTGATATATCGATTCCATTATAACTCCCACTTGAAAATTACACAAATCTCTATTCCCATAAATAAGATAAACCTTGAACACAATCATTAGTGCAATATATATGTATATTTATATCAAATACTCGAAAGACATCACACATAACGTAATTTGATCCATTTTCCAAAACCAAAGATAATTGATATCCAAAATCAGCAATAATATGATTAGAATATTAATATATTAACACTATTGAAATAAAATCAGCAATTAAAATATCTCAAACAACAAAACGAACTTTAGAATATATATGGTTTCAAATGTACACAACGAACTTTGCAATATATATACCACGACAAAGATGCAACCAAAAAAAAACAATTTTTCCTCAAAATTATGCAAACCAATAATTATGTTTAACCAACAAACTAATAATAATACATTTTGATAGAACTTTGAAACTTATGGATAAACGGTTTTTTGACAAAAGGCTGGGAACTTGTTTGGTTGTTTAAATAGAAAATTTAAATAATCACGCTAACAATTTCAAACCTACACACCTTTTACCAAATGCCTTTAATAAATAAAATTAAATAGATTTTAACAGAAACAAACATATTGCTGTCAAGAGCTTACATAAATATAGATATGCAATTGTAACAATTGTAAACTACAAAGAATTACAGCAGGTACGGAAAGAAAATAATTTTAACGTACAAAGGCTTTAGATTGTTATAAAAAATATATACAAAATATAGTTTTTATTTTCCGTAAAGCCAAACACAAAAAACATTATATTATAAATAATGTTATAATAAATAAATAAGAAAGCTTTGAAGGTATAATGAAATTGAAGAAAACAAAATAATAGGTAAGTAAAAGGAAAATAAATAATAAGTAAGAAGGTGAGTTTGGTACGGTGAAGCACGTCAAAGACGCTGTCCTAAAGCCTTTGTAGCCTCCCTACGTGCAGGTCCTGACGGTCTACAAGACTCCAATATACGACCCCTTGTACACAAACTCATGATCCGCTATGAGGCATCCAAAAAATATGCAACAACTGTAATTTTAATTGCACTGTACCCTGCGGGAGTTTGCAACTGTAATTTTAATCGCTTTAATATAGTTTCGATTGTTATAATTTGGTTTTTTTAATTTTGGAGCAGCCAACAACTGTAATTTGGTTTATGAGATTTTATCGCTATTGAAACGTATCTTGAGTTTTTTTTAATTTGGTTTATAATTTTGGAAAACCAAAATAATAATAATAATAATAAATAAAAACAATAACAGTCTGTTAATTATATGTATTTGGTTTTATATAACCTAGTGTTGTTTCAAAATATCAGTTGGTTGTTTTGTTCTTGCATATGAGTTTCCTCGGTATATGAGTTAGACAGTGTTTGTACCTAGTAAGAATTATTGGTCAACAGACAATTAAGTTTACTTTTTATGAAGACAAATTTGATTTGAATATTCAATTATTGAAAAGAAAAAACTTGCAAACAGTTTTTGTAGTTTAATTGTTTTGAATACAAAATCTAATATTGTGTCAGTTTTAGTTTTGGCCTATCTTGTATTCTTGGAGGGTATACTAAATCGAAACAGTTGTTAGATTGTTTTCTTCAATTTCATTATACCTTCAAAGCTTTCTTATTTATTTATTATAACATTATTTATAATATAATGTTTTTTGTGTTTGGCTTTACGGAAAATGAAAACTATATTTTGTATATTTTTTATAACAATCTAAAGCCTTTGTAGCCTCCCTACGTGCAGGTATTGACGGTCTACAAGACTCCAAGATACGACCCCTTGTACACAAACTCAAGATCCGCTATGAGCACGTTCATAGACGGATATGGGTATCCAAGTCACAGAACCATTGCCAAAATAATAATATAAAGTAGAGAATATATATAAAAGTAGAAAATAAGAGAATTAGTTTGTGGTGGTGATTGTGGTATGTGATATTCTAATAGTGTACTGTGTGTATTTCAAATGTGAAGGAGGAGTCGCCTTTTATAGGCATCCAAAAACATGTAACCTTCACCAACCACAAAAGTTCACCAACCAAAAAATTATGGCGTTCACCAACCAGAAATAAAACCTGAATATTAAATATTTATAACCCCCACAATAAATAAAATAAAACAGAAAAATAATTAAATAAATAAAACGGTTAAATTTTTAAAATCTTTTAAAATTCCAACAATCCCCCACAAGATTTTCAAAATTTTACCATGACAAAAACCAGTGAAAAATATATAATATATATGGCAATATAATACTATGTAATAGGTGTAGGTGCCTTCCGGGCTTGAACCTTCACTTAGTGATGATAGTCTCCATTTGAGGAACCTGAGTGTACACAGTATTGAACTCGGCACCTTTGACCAAACTTCAACATATCCCACACATAGTATTAGTTGAGACTTGGATGCGGGGTAGCGCTATTTATGGCCATGCGCTCATCTTGATTCTCATGAGAGTTACTAGAGAATAGCCCAATTCTCACAGTCGCGGCCTCACGACGTCTCTCACTTAGGTGAGTTCTCCAAGAGTACATGTGCCCTCTACCCTGCGGGAGTTTGCCCGCCTCGAAACTCATTCAGGGATAAATCCCTTCCTAACGTCACATAAAATAGCACTTTTGCCTTAGGGATGAGCAGAAGAATATCTCAAGGATATCTCCATAATTTTATCAGTGCTATATGAGTCACGCAATATGGATTGTTTCTACCACATTGAACTTCCTTCATGGGATCTCCAATCACAGAAGTTGGGTTACCTCCCTAGGTGACTCCCTTATGGGCTTAAGCATATCCCCCTCGACATTTTGCATTAATAGCCTCCTCCACGAGGCATGCATATCAAGACTAGCCTTCACAAGGCATGTATAATTTAGGTCATGTCTTTGTTCTCCATTTTAGCAAGCTTTAAACCTGCATATTATTAAAATATTTCCTACACACTCTTGCACACAAATAATTAGTAGATTTCACCTCAGTATAATTGGAAATTAAGTACGCATTGGTATACAGTTAAGTATAATAGAAAATATCATACATTAAATCTTATGATTAAGAGTACCTCTCAAGTTCATGAAACATTGAGTACACCTGCCACCACTTGTGAACAACAATATAACAATGAATTCATTAAATAAATTTAACTATAAACACTGAGTATTTCAGGATACTCTTACTCCCTTTTGTGCACTCAAAGTGGCTGAAATCATGATCGCATATCCAGGTTGAAATTGTATCTTCTTGATTCTCAATAGGAACCTATAAGACAATAAGAAATCTCCACCAAAATTTTATACCAAGGCCATTATTAGTTGCACACATTTTCATATCAAAATTTAAGACAATTTAGTCTCATAATAAAATTTCATAATATAAGAAAATTTCACTCACACCAAGTTCTCCAAAAAATGCTCATTTTATAATTACTTAAAGATAATATCAAGGTTATGAAATTAAGGCAACCCCCACATTTTAACATATTTTAAAATGATTTACGGGAACATAGAACCCATCCCTTCTATGTTTCCAACTTTGGCCACACAAAAAAAATTAAATAAATAAATTACAAAGCAAAAGATTGCAAGACAACAACCCCCACAAGTTAAGAAAAATTTCAACATATGTGAACATTGTACCAAAAGTTTATTAATTTTAAAATTCATAAGATATGCCAATAATATTTTAAATGATTTACGGGTTGAAATCCCTACATCAAAATTCAAAATTAAATGTCATTATAACAACAAAATTTAATGTCAAATATTAATACCAATTTAAGACAAAATCATATCATAGCAATTTACAGTTTTTCCAAATATTAAAGCAATTTTGAGGCCAAAACAGATGCAAAGCTTTTGACATCAGAACTGCAGCAATACTATATAATCAAACCATAAAATTTTTAATCTGCAAGTTCAACGGAAAAAAAACTTATGCCAAGCTTAACTGTTTTCAACACACAAAAAAATGCAATTAAATTTCTTAACCATGTTAATTGAAATAATCACCCAACATTATTAATAACTTTATTGCCAATACAATTATAGGAATTGAGTGGACCATTAGACAAATCTGGATAATAAATTTCAATAAAGAAAATGACATTTATTTTTGTATTTTGTAAAATATATGCATATGCACAAAATAAAAGAGTCAAATTTAATTTATCCATAAATGTAAAAGTTCTAATTGTTGAATCAATTAGCCAAAATAAATTGTACCACATTCATTGCAGCAATGCTCACAATTGCATAAGATAGATAATTAATTAGTATAACTTATCTGGAGGTATATGATACTCGACCCCCAATATCTCGATTCCATCATGCTTGAAAATCACATAAATCTCGATTCTCATAAATAAGATAAGCTTTGGACAAGATCATTAGTGCAATATATATGTATACTTATATAAAATATTCAAAAATTCAAAGTAAAAGAAATAAAGCATTCTGCAGAATTTAACTGGTCATATAATACATTGCCAATTTAAAGCAATGAAGGTAGAGATTACTTATCTTGATCTTCATAGCCACCGTTAGAGAAATTAACTTGCTTTAGCAATCTAGTGTTTACCTATTTGCATAACCAATGAAAATGCTTGTACCAACAAATTTTATGGCAGTACACCAAAGTTTTCAATTAAATTGTATAAAGCGGCAATTAAGAATAGTTTGGAAATCAAATATGTGTAGTGCCCAACAATGTGAAATGAAATCAAAACAATTGAAGCAATCAATATGAAGCTTTTGACAAAATTGAATTGCAGCACTAATTCTTTTGGATTGAACCTTCAGTTTAAAAGCAATAATAAAACCTATATTAATTGTCCCATTTAAATACCAGTGGAAAGCTTCTACAACAGAACTTATAAAACCAATTACTCAAAACTGAAACCGTTATAGTCACAATATACAAAATGATTTCTACACAAAATCTGGATAGTTAAACACAACATAAATAAGTGACGAAAATTTGAGATATATATAGGCATATATGCACAAAATAGATTTGTCAAATTTAAATTCTCCATACATGTAAAAAGATCTAATTCTCAACATTGATGTATCAACCAACTAGCTAAAGCATTTATACAAAAACAAACGGTTCGTTTTTCTCCCAAATTTGAAACAATAACAACCAGCAAAATAAAGAATAATTAGGCTCAATAAAACTTGCAATAATATCACATAAATGAAAATACATAATCTATATAAAAATTGAATACACAGATAGGCCAAAACTAAAACTGACACAATATTAGATTTTGTATTCAAAACAATTAAACTACAAAAACTGTTTGCAAGTTTTTTCTTTTCAATAATTGAATATTCAAATCAAATTTGTCTTCATAAAAAGTAAACTTAATTGTCTGTTGACCAATAATTCTTACTAGGTACAAACACTGTCTAACTCATATACCGAGGAAACTCATATGCAAGAACAAAACAACCAACTGATATTTTGAAACAACACTAGGTTATATAAAACCAAATACATATAATTAACAGACTGTTATTGTTTTTATTTATTATTATTATTATTATTTTGGTTTTCCAAAATTATAAACCAAATTAAAAAAAACTCAAGATACGTTTCAATAGCGATAAAATCTCATAAACCAAATTACAGTTGTTGGCTGCTCCAAAATTAAAAAAACCAAATTCCAGTTGTTGGCTGCTCCAAAATTAATTTTAAAACATTTCAATAGCGATAAAATCTCATAAACCTTTCTATCCAATTTTGAAACATAAAAATCTATAATATTATCAAAATATTAATTGACAAAATTAGTACACCGATTGAAGACAAAAAATTGGTCAAATGAAAACCAAAACTGACGCCAAAGTAAATATTTCAAAATAACCCAATGAGTAGCAATAAAATGTTCCAATGACCTTGAAGTAAATTTTGATAGTAATTAAAATATAAATATATTAAAGTTGTAGATATAACATGATGTTGTAAGGCTAATGGCTGAAAGAAATCAAAAGCAAAATAAATCAGTCTTTGATTTCATAACTGATAGGATATTTATACCAGGTAGCAAGTAGGAACGTTGAGCTATAATAATAATACCACATAAATTAGTATGTAGGTTTTTTATTTTCAAACACTAGCACTAATTGCCCAAACGTTAGCAACAAATTATAAAAATATAAATGTACCAACAATAATTAAAGCAATTGAAATTGTATAGATAACATCAAAGCTTTAAACTGCATATACCCAAAATAAATCATAATTTTCATTTTTGATAATTCAATACAAATGCAAAAGCTTCAGTCAAAGAGTTAAAAGGTATTAAAGCAATAGCAGTACGGGAAGAAAACAACTTTAACATACAAAGGTTTAATAGACATATGATTTCACATATATAATCAAACTTATGCTATGATAAAGACACAACCTAACAAATATGATTTATTCGAAATACATGTAAGATAATACTTTGTTTACTCCAGTTTGAACCAAGCGGCAAGTGGTAATCTCATCAATCAAGTATTCAATTGAGGCTTCACAACAGTACGGAAAGAAAGTAGTTTTAATCTACAAAGGCTTTAGATTGTTATAAAAAATATATACAAAATATAGTTTTCCTTTTCCGTAGAGCCAAACACAAAAACATTATATTATAAATAATGATATAATAAATAAATAGGAAAGCTTTTAAGGTATAATGAAATTGAAGAAAACAAAATAATAGGTAAATAAAGGGAAAATAAATAATAAGTAAGAAGGTGAGTTTGGTACGGTGAAGCACGTCAAAGACGCTGTCCTAAAGCCTTTGTAGCCTCCCTACGTGCAGGTCCTGACGGTCTACAAGACTCCAAGATACGACCCATTGTACACAAACTCAAGATCCGCTATGAGCACGTTCATAGACGGATATGGGTATCCAAGTCACAGAACCATTGCCAAAATAATAATATAAAGTAGAGAATATATATAAAAGTAGAAAATAAGAGAATTAGTTTGTGGTGGTGATTGTGGTATGTGATATTCTAATAGTGTACTGTGTGTATTTCAAATGTGAAGGAGGAGTCGCCTTTTATAGGCATCCAAAAACATGTAACCTTCACCAACCACAAAAGTTCACCAACCAAAAAATTATGGCATTCACCAACCAGAAATAAAACCTGAATATTAAATATTTATAACCCCCACAATAAATAAAATAAAACAGAAAAATAATTAAATAAATAAAACGGTTAAATTTTTAAAATCTTTTAAAATTCCAACAGGAGGAGGGGGTTCATACACACTACTAAGGTGCTAGAGGGGTTCAAATGCAGGTTAAGACCATTTTCCACTTCTTCTAAAATTAGTATATCGTGGGAATTTGTTTTGGAATTTCAAGCCAAAAAAGGAAGAAGATATTGAAGAAATACAAAAATGTTATGAAAAAGAAGGGATTTTTTTTCTACTACGAGCCTTCCAAAAATAATATTTCTTAAAGTCTACAATATTCATATGAATATTGAAACAAAAGCTACTTATGTATTTTTCTTATGTTTATATTCTTTACATAACCAAACATTCTTCTTCGATCTATTTTTTTTTTAATGACCAAAAGGATCTTTTTTTCCTCATTATTGAAGGTAATTATGAAACCAAATATAGAACTAAATCTTAACAATATCATGTAAATTGCAACTCTAGATTTGTGTTTCCTAAGAATCATGGTGGAAAAATAAGTTACAAATCGACAAGTATTTAACATTTATAATCATGCACCAAATTAACTCGGGTTCCTAAATCCCAATCTAGACCGCTATATTTGAATTTCAAATGTTGCATGCGATACATTCTTTTGTAAAAACATAAAGGAAAAAGCCAAGACAATACATGGTTTTTTTCCCTTTAAATATCACTACATGTAAATTTCAGCAAAATCTAATGAAAATATAATATTAAAAGAACCAACTAGCAAATTTTGACAAAAAGGAATATGAAAAAGAAAAACATTTTTCAGAGGAAGATGATAGTATTTTATTGAAGAAAAATGAGTAACTAGTATAAAAACCGGGCGGACTATGTTGTATTTTATGAAAAAGGAAAACATTTTTGTGGATTTACTTCTCTTCCATTTAATAAATCATATCAGAATCTTCAGTTAAATCTTTCGGTTGCAGATAAAATCATAAAGGAACCAGTCAACTTGGTAAGATTCTCTTTTTCCCCATATGTATTTTTCAGTTTTAATGCTAATTCGTTTGTTCCTTATTTGGAAAATTCTAATTTCCCTTTTCTTATCGGGTACCAAAAATTTTAATTTCTTATTTTTGAAATAGTCAAAACACAAAAAAATTTAAGAAGGGAAGAAACTCAAAATCAAAATTAATGCGAGATCATAATAATGAGAATCAACTGAACCCAAAACCAGGAAAAAAAAGGGTCCATTTCAGGAAAGTCTACAGAGTCTAATTCTTCTTCCTTCTCTCACAGTCCATACATAGTTCAGATTCCTTTTCTCTCTCTTTCAACGCTTACACACACACAACCCAAGAGAGAGAAAGAGAAACCTTCATTAATAATATTCTATGTTTACCACTAATCGCATTCCCTAATCTCTCTCTCTCTCTCTCTCCCCCTCTCTCTGTAATCACCCAACCCATTAGACTTTACAAGTCATTTTCTCTGCATCTTTGTGTTTTTATTGATTCTGGGTTTTGCCCAAAACCCAAAAAGGCAAGAGGCTTCAACATTCAAACTTCACTTCTCTCTCTTCCATTTTTATTTTCCGAGTTTGTCAAGTTCTCTGCTTGAGAAAAATGACTGTTGAGGGGGTACTTGATGAACCCAGAGACCAGTTTCCCATTGGAATGCGTGTGCTTGCCGTGGATGATGATCCCATTTGCCTTAAGCTCTTAGATGCTCTACTCCGTCGGTGCAAATATCATGGTTTGTTAATGGGGTTTCTGTGATGCCTTCTGGTTTTGTTTGGTGCTAAAATGGTGTTTTTGTTTAGATTTTGTGTTGCTGTTGGTAGTTTTCATTTTGGTTATGTAAATTTATAGCACCTCCGTGATTTGTTTGCACTTGGGGTTTTATGCCAAAGTCAGTTTAATATAAGTTTGTATGAAGATGGCTTCTTAGATATGTGTTTCTTGAAAAGATTTTGTGAGTCAATTTTATATGTCTCCCTGATTCAATAATTTCTTCTAATATCCATTTGTATTTAAACGGTTGATCCAATCTTCTAAAATTAGGAGTAAAAGTCATGCTATTTCCCTGGAATTTAGAAACAAGAATATCTATCTCTAAGTTCTGTAAATTTGTCAGTCAATTTTATATTTTCTCCCTGATTATGTAATTTCTTGTAATGATGATTTGCATATAAAAGGTTGATTCTTTTTACTAAAATTAGGAGAAAATGTTTTGTTTTTTCCTTTGAATTTAGAAATAAGATTATCTCTTAGATATTCTAGTCAATTAGAGGAGACAGGCATTCAGCAAATGGATTCTCAATTACATTCAAATTGAATTCTCTATTGCATTTTCTATAGGTACAATCAACATTTTCAGTTGGGTTGTGGTAGATTGGTCTGTTTTGGTTGCGCTCTTTTTGCATCTGTACGCTTGATTTTCCCCCTTGAAAATTGGTGGTTTTATAGTAACCTTGATGGATCTTGCAGTTACCACTACCAGTCAGGCAATAACGGCATTGAAGTTGTTGAGAGAAAACAAGAACAAGTTTGACCTGGTTATCAGTGATGTACATATGCCAGACATGGATGGATTCAAGTTGCTCGAGCTTGTAGGGCTTGAGATGGATCTCCCTGTTATAAGTAGCAACGCTAACTCTGCACAATCTTCATTATGTTGTCTGTAGTTTTTTTTTTTTTTTCCTTCCCAATTTAAACTTTCCAATTAAACTTTTGATAAATGAATACAAAACTGTGAAATCCCTTTCATTTGTTTTGTTAAATTCTGAAATTTAGAGATATCTTAAATCTTTTAGATATTGGTAGAATTGTGGAGCTCTTCTGCAGCTCTTGTTTTTAAGTTAGGATTCATTACTAATTGTAAATGTAAACATGTTCTTAGTGTTGTCTGCAAATGGGGATACCAAGCTTGTGATGAAGGGAATCACCCATGGAGCTTGTGATTACCTGCTAAAACCCGTCCGAATTGAGCAGTTAAAGAACATATGGCAACATGTGATAAGAAGAAAGAAAGTCGATTCAAAGGACCAGAATTCTTGCAATCAAGAAAAGTCACATCCTGGAAATGGTGAAGGAGGACCTGGTTCAGCAGGCATGGGAAATTCAGATCAGAATGCAAAGCTCAATAAAAAACGGAAGGATCAAGACGAGGATGAGGATGATGATCGTGATGAGGATGGACATGATAATGACGATCCGTCAACCCAGAAAAAGCCTCGGGTTGTTTGGTCTCTAGAGCTGCATCGCAAGTTTGTGGCCGCTGTTAATCAGTTAGGCATTGACAGTATGTTCTTAATCCTTGGTCAAAGCTATTTGAGGAAATTATCCTTGTATTTGTGATAACCCTTAATATGTGGAATATTTCAATCTTTTGGTCTTTTTCGAAATCATCTCTGAAGTTTCTGCATTTATAGCCTGGATTTGAAACTCCTAGTAGTGAGTAGATCATGTATCCCGAATCTGTCATACTTTGTGCTTTTTATAAAGATTTTTTTAATACTATCTCTTTTGCTTAAATTTATTTGTATGCAGAGGCTGTACCCAAAAAGATTTTAGATTTGATGAATGTTGAAAAGCTTACAAGAGAAAATGTGGCAAGCCATCTCCAGGTATGAATGCTCATATTCCCTTAGTTCAAGACAGTAGTGATATTCTATTATAGGAAGCTTATGTTGTTGTTTTTTTGTTGTTGCAGAAGTATAGGCTTTACCTGAAAAGAATCAGTCGTGTGGCAAACCAACAAGCTAATATGGTGGCAGCCTTAGGGACTCCTGATTCTTCATATTTGCGAATGACTTCTATGAATGGAGTTGGAAATTTCCATCCATTGACGGGACCTGGTCAGTTTCATAACAATGCATTCAGATCCTTCCCACCTAGTGGGATGGTTGGTAGATTGAACACTCCTGCTGGTCTAGGTCTACATTGTCTCCCTTCTTCAGGAATGTTTCAATTGAGTCATGCACAGAATCCAAGCAACTCCATTAATGATCAGCCATTGATATTTCCTGGAAACCGTAATGGAAATTTACTGCCAGCACCGTTGGAACTTGATCAACAACATGGTACTGAAGCTGCCTGCGTTGCAGACTTCTCTGCTGCTGTCAATGGTACAACAGTTTATCCTACTTCCAGTGGTCTCCCAGATGCAAAAGTGTTTAATAGCTCAAATGATGCTCTTGGGCTTGCAGACAACCCAATTTTAAGACACACTCGAGATTCTGAAGTTGGAAGAAATTATGTAAATCAGTCTTCTGTATCAAGGGCCTCCTTAAGATCAGAATTGTCACCCCCTTTTTTGGATCATGGTAGGTTGAATGACAACTGGTCAAGCGCTTCTCAGCCATCTATGTTCCGCTCAAATTCATTTTCTTCACGTGACTCATTCAAACAACCTACTCTGCTTCGAAGTAACCTGAAGGACAATATGCCTGTTATGTCTTCACAAATTGGGAGCCCTCAGATTGATGTCTCTATCTCCTGTCAATCGCAGGATTCAAGATTTGGACTACCGATCCAAGCATCTGCAATCAGCAATAATTCTGGGCAAACAATTAATAATGACCCGTTTCAGGGGTGGGATGACCATAAGCCGGATTCCCAATACCCCTCAGATGTTATATGTACCTCAATGAACTCTTTGATGCCGGTTAATGATACTGTGGCTCCTTTTGACCAGAATTTGGACTCTAGAAGGACAACCTTCCAAAGAAACATGGACTTCAATTCGATTGGACAATCTAATTTTCTCGATCCATTACTCATGAAATATGATGATATTGAACTCTCAACTCAGGATGCATCATTGAAGATGAGACCGGGGTACCTTATGGACCAACGGAAGCTGCAGGGCAGTTACAACCCTAACAATGTTGGGTCATTGGATGAGTTAGTGAGTGCAATGATGAAACAGGTAAGAAACTTATTTTACCTGCCTTGCTTATTACTGTTTGAACTTGGATTCACTGACATTCCTTCTACAATGTTTTGATAACCAAAAGATAAAGGTGAGCTTTGTTTGTGTAGTTTTGTGCAAGTATTAGCAACACTTCTGGGGATCTGTTGAGGCTTAACAGTCCTTATAGGGTCCTGTATGCTAAAAGACACTGTTAAAATAGATCATGTTGGTTTCTGCCTCCGGATAGGTGCAACTTAGTTTTCATCTTCCCTACTTGATTAAATTTTCTGTTTGGAGCTAGCCAACTCTCAACATAATCTGAAACAGTGCAGCCATTTCACTGTATATTTCTGGTTAATGCAAATTTAACATAGATGGTCTTCAGTGATTATATAAGCATTAGCTTTTTGAAACTCAATAACATGAACTGGTGATGCAGGAAAGGAGATAAGGCGGCGAAATCAATGGCGGGGAAGGTTCAATGGCCATGTAGGGAAAAAAGAGAGGAGAGATCACTGTCCTTCACTTCTCTAGTTTCAGAGCATTTGTCTACATATTTACATTAATATCAAGTTTTGTATTTTCCTAGCAAGAATTAGTCTCCATTCTCTGTAGTTTAGTTGCACATTAATCCGTTTTAGTTGTTTATCGAACAAAATTAGGGCTTGTTTAATCTGCTGTCATCCGGCCCCGGCAATGTATTAAGGAGTAGTTAATGATATCTCTTTGACTACACTACATATATGCTTTGGCTTCCCTTTAATATGTTCTGCATAACTAGCATTCTATTCCTCACACGCAGCAGCTTTATTTTTCTTCATTATATATATATATTACAAAAATGAAAGAAGAATTTTGTGAATTATTTAGTCTTATATGTGGCTCTACATACACGAATATGAAGATTACGATTTGATTGAGATAATGACAGGACTCACAATTTATTGAAGCATCTTTCGTCTGACCAAGAATAGTACATGTCACCATAATTTTATAATTTGAGTTTGTTCTGTAATGTGCCTTACCAAACGACCATCTCACATATATCCTGGAATAAATAGTTGGCTTTTGAACAACTCATATGGCAAATCATAATCATTAATATATATATTATCATCTAATCATGAAAGACCGCTTAAAGACTTGCTCACAACCCCCGCCCCACACCACTTACAAACAAAAAGAGAAAAGTAGACGCTAAACAAATCAAACAGTTTTACAGCAAGTTGTTCTTTGTTTTTGTTACTTTGGATCGACCAAACGAACTCTTAATCTATTCTAATCCTAACAGTACTTTTCTCGCTCGACTCACTACCCGAGTGAGCCCCAAAAGCGGGTTAAGTTTTCACTGCTCATTTATTCGTGAGGAAGTAGCGAGTGAAGGCACTGAGGTAGTGTGGAAGCAATCCAACTCTCATGTCAATGCCCCTATTATCCCTAGGATTCTGCATAAAATATGCAACCTGTGGGATTGGAGAAACCAGTGGAGAAGCATAGGCTGCTGCTTCTTGCAAGAACCCAACTTTGTAGAAGGGCATTCTGGTCCAATCAGATATCAAAGTGAGCTCCTTGAGAGGAGGCAGAGATGTCTGGGGCCCTGCAACTGCCTCCATATACGCCTTGACATAGTTGCTTGTAACAGAGTTCTTGGCTTCCCTTATCTTTTCAACAATGGCTTTGTGGGTCGCTTGCTCTACTTGCCCGGCTGTTAGGGCAACAGAGGCAAGGACATAGGCATTGCCGCTGAACCCTTCAGGGAGTGGAGGCTCCACCTTGTTCCTCGCGTCCACTGCAAATTGCAGGCACACCATTGTCTCCTTCCTCGCTCCTAAAGCTTTGGTCTTTGCCTGATAAATTCACATAAATTATTCATGAATCTTCAATTTTGTGATGAACAATTAGAAAGAAATACTATTATGGATTAACCCAACAATTCGTTAAGTTTGACATTGCTCTTGATTATTGAGTTTATGTCTTTGATTTGATTGATGTGTAGTTGCATATAAACTGGTACGTGGGAACTACTTCCAAAAAAGGAAAAAAAAACGACAGTATTTCTTTCATCAACGTTGTCGGTTAATACAAGACTACAAGTGGAGTGTCAACACAAAGTGAATATTCCCGAACTTCTAAACTCCTTTAAAATCTCAATTGAATACATTAGTGTGTCAAATTTTCATAAAAACTCGAATAATTTTTGTGGTAGGTAATTTTGATAAAACTAAATTTTCAGTGGCAAATTGAATTGATAAATTTACCTTCCAGAGGTGAGCAGCAACAACTTCAAAGGATGAACAAGAAAAACCATCCATGTCACCACCAAAAACCTCCCACTTCAAACTCTCTATCAATGCACCGCTCAAATGAAAGGTTTTATGAACATAATTATTCTCAATTTGATCCAATTTGATCTGGTCACTGGATGCTGCTGCTGCTTGCATTATCAATTGGTACAAATGATCCACGGCAGCAGCCCTTGTCAATACCGAAGGGACGACGTCGTTCCCATTATGTAACAACTTTGCACCAACCCCTTTTGGAGCTTCATGACCAAATTCACCCATCAACAGTGTCCCTCTGTCGTGCACTGGCAACTTATTAGGCAGCTCCAAAGCTTTGTGTTGTTTCATAATTACGGCAGAATTTGAAGCCCATGCACACATAAAGTCATATGCCGCCGGGCCATCAAACAGCGAATGGCTGATACCAATACCTATTGAATAGCCTCCACACCCAAACTTGGTCACCTACACCAACGTAACCATTCAAGAATAATTTAACCAACTTAATTCAATTACAACACACACATATTTTTTAATATATAAATGATGATTTAAATGACTCCAAATTAATCTAATATAGGCAGAAAAGGAAAGTTTGGTGACATGGGGCGGACTCAATGTCCTTATTGTTAACTGGTTACACACATATTTTCCGCGTTCAGTGTATAGGGAGCATGCTTCCAAATTAAGGAGTTTTTTCTTATATGTAATTTCAAGAAACCCTAATGAAGAATAAACAAAGATTTGTCTGAAAAATAATGAAAAATATTAAATTGGTCCAATTGGGATTTGTTCTAGCTATGAAGAGGGTTAATTTCAAGAAACACGTTATTGTCTTTGAACAATTAACACACACATATATATATATATATATACATGAATTTTCTTGCATATATATTGAAGGGAAATTTGTATAAATATCACTTGAACTTTTAAGTATGTGCGCAATTATCACCTGAACTTTTAAATTTATTTATTAACCACTTAAACTTTATAAAATGTAGCAATTTATCACCTACATGTAACTCCGTTAAGATTTTTATTAAGTCAAGCATACTATCTCTCGCCTCCCCAACATCTTTCTCCTCCAATACCAATTTTTAATTCAAGGTGAAGTCTTACAAAAAGTGGAAGATATGCTAAAGAGTGCTAAACATACCCTAGTTCTCTAATACATTAAAGTAAAACCTAGCAATCAAGTCCTTTTCTTTTTTTCTTTGTGCTAGTAAAATAAAACATGGCAAACAAACGTAGAGAGAGAGAGGTGAGGGGAGTTTTAGGGCTAGGGTGGGGTAGGAGGGATGGATTGTTGTGGGCTGTGGCCGTTTGGCTGGGAAGGGAAGCTAGTGGGATAATTAGGTTGAATTCTTTTTTTTATTTTTAATTATGTTAGTTTTAAAAAATGTTTTTAATTATAATAATTTGGGGAAAAAAATTATAGTAAATTGATGAAACTGTCCTTTAAAAAATATCATATGTTCAACTTGTGACTTTATTTAACATAAATTTTAATGGAGTTACACGTAGAGGTAAATTGTTACACTTTACAAAGTTAAGATGGTTAATGGTAAAAATTGAAAGTTTATAAGATAAAAGCGTTCATGCCTAGAAATTTAGGTGCTATTTACGCAAATTTCCCTATATTGAAAGAAGGTCATCAATTTGATGAGTACGTACCTGAGCAACAACCAAAGGCATCGAGATACAGGCTTGTAAACCAACTTCTCCAAAAAGTCATTGTACTGAGAGAGGTCTCCAAGCTCAGTGATCTCAACCTGCGTCTCTGCCTCAACCAGAATAGCTCCTTTGTTGTTGCACCACAAGTTAAGCTTATTTCCATCACTAGGGTTAAAGGTCAACCTCCCCGCCGCCGGGTACCACACCGACAGAGCCTCCTCCAAGCCACACTTCAAGCCTCTGAAAACTGAATCACGATCAACGAACAAATTATTATTCTCGTGTTCGTAAAAGAAAACCAAGTACATATGGACTGGACACTGCCTGTCCAAGTTTGAGAGGCTGAGAATTTTTGGAGGGTGCAAAACTTTTGGAAACACAGACGTGGTTTTGGTGATCGAAACAACCCTTAAGTAATCACCAAAATCAGGTTTTGTGGCCATGAGAGATGAGATTGTACTAAAAGCTGTTTTATTGTAGCAAGGGCAGGGTTTTTTTTTTTTCAAGCTTAGCTTGGCCTTAACTAACAACTGTGACAGAGAGAGAAGTGAGGAGTTGGGTAAATATATAGAGATGGGTAGGGAGGTTAGTTAATTATATGGCTACCCAGAATCAATCTCATGCTTTTGCATGGTACTGTGTACTTTTTATCATGAAAGAAATTAAAGACTGAATTAATAGGTGAATTTAAGACTATAGTACTATATATATATATATATATATATATACACACATATCCCCTCCTCCTCCTCCTGTGCTGTTTTCTAATTTCTATAGTGTTATGATCTGTCTCGCACTTGGAAACCCACTATCTTTCTCTCTCTCTCTTTCTCTCTAGGCTCTAGTCCATCATCTTCCATGTGTGGACCTCAGTGTGTACGTCTATTTGGTGGGACCATCGCAGACGTTCATTTTTCTTGAGCTAGCCAGGTCGATAATAATTCAAGTTAATGAGGTGAGAAAAATGGAAAACTTAATGTTACATATATTAATTTGGAGACTTATCACATCACATCTATCTGTAACCCTAGCTTTGTTTGTTACTTATTCTGGAGCCAGGTGCTGCAAATAATCAGAGGTCTTTTTGATATTTCCAAAAGCTTCCCGTCTGTAATAATGTATGAAGAAGCATGTCATATCAGCTTAAGAGCAACATGTTCCTTTGTCACAGCGACTAAACAAAAATATTCTACTTTAAAAACCACATTTATATATACTAATTAGTTATAATGTATTTATATATTATATGTATTAAGGTAGTTAGGACGTTACTTCTAACATCTGTTAAGTTATCATGCATGTCACCTTCCATAACATTGACAATTAGACTTTGCTCTTTCGATTTTTATATGTTTATTTTCAATATTTTAATCCCATTCTCATTACTGTAATTTGGTTTGAATTTTTATATAAGCGATGTTGGATAAATGGATAATTGAACCTAGGATCCCAGGTGCAGGAGTAAATGTTCTTACATACTTATTGATGTTTAATTTGATTTTCGCTCCAAACTAAAGTAGATACTCAAGTTGAATCCTTCTATAGTGCATACATATCTATAATATATGTATATACGCAGTTGAAAACCAAAAAAGGAACAATGAATGAAATGAAATTGTATAAAAAAGGGGTCGAATATATAAAGGCAACAAGATGCATAGAAACTTGTTTTTTGTTTTGTTTAGAGGGAAAAGGTGGACCTGGTGATTGGAAGATTGGAGTGAGAAGAGAAGGATGTGTGGGGTTGAAGTGAAGCTTACTGTTGGAAGAACAGGTTGGCATGTCTTTGAGGGAAAGAGAAGGCTAGACTAGGGAGAGGGAGGGGGAGAGGGAGAGGGTTTGGCAAGTGGTTCTCTCTTGATAACAAAGCATGCGTGGTTTTAAAGCCCACCCTTTGTCTCTTCCTGTATCTACCTTTCCCAGCACCTTGCCTTATTTTCGGGGCTCTTTCTTTTGCTTAACCTTTTCTTCACTTTAATTATTATACATTAATTTAATTTATCACATAATAATTATATTGCTTAGAGTATAAATTAGATCTATTATTTAATTCAAGTTGTAAAGGAATGTGTTTTCTTTCTTTTCTTCTATAGACTCTAGCTAGCTACTGCCTTGTGCCTAGTGCATGCCTGCATTTTCTAATATCTGATTTTACTTACTTCAAATTATTGGCAACAATTTCTGAACTTTGATCCAGTCAACGTGCATATCTTTCAACTTCATGACAATTTTTATGTGTTCCCATCAAGCACAATAATTCCTGTGCAAATTCAGCGATGCATGTGCCTGTCTTTTTAATGCCACATCAACTATAGTTCTAAATTGCTTATAATAATCCAAAATGTATTCCCAAATATTTAATTAAAATATTTTATTTTGAATAATTGTTTAGCAATACTGTGTAAATGTCAAACGGTCCCGACCCCTTTTTTTTTTTTTTTTGGTTGAGAGAACCCCATCCTTATTTCTTAATGTTATCTATGGGCAAAAAACCTAATAAATCCACTTCTTTCCTTTTTTCCTTTTTTACACAAAGGGTGCAGAAGACATGTTCAGGGCTTCATGCACGGATATCTAGCTAGTTCGTCCTACAATTATTACAATTATGTTCTCATATCTTTCTGTTTTGTATGTCTTCCATTTTTGAAGGATTGTGATGGTATATGTGTGTGAGGCCAGTTGATCGAAGTAATTTAGAATAAGCTAAATTATCGCTTGTGCATATAAATTAAAATAATATATTGTATCATTGCGCTAGGAAAATGAGGTAAATGAATAATTAAGAAAACTATTTGACATGGCGTTCTTTGGTTCACTTCAAAGATCGAAAGAAGCTTAAGAAAATGACTGGTGAACCCTTGATGCTGCTCAAAAGGAAGAAAATAAAACGACGATTGAACTTGGTACATCAATAGTGGACCTCGAGAGCTTTTAAATTTATTCTCTCTTTCCGCTAAGTGAGACTTGATTAGTTTGCAAGGGATGAACATGATTAATAATAATAATACAAACTTGGCCAACCTGGTTGAGTGAGTATGGAACATGTGGGGCTTTTGATGACCTAGGAACGTACGCTTTTAACAGTGAAAGACAAGTACCCGTCATTAGCATCTAATTAGTTTAGGCTAGAGATTGGAAGGTTCCGAGTTTTAAGTCTCTACTTGAAGAATAATAACTTATGAAATCATAGAACTCACAATTAAAATATATGTAATGATGTAGCACAAATTCCTCCTCCCTTGATATCATTTGTGTAGAAAAAGTATATGTAATGTTATTTTATTTGGCAAAACGAACAAAATTTAGTGTGTTTTTTCACAATAATTAGTATTTAATTGTACCATAAGTTAATTGTTAGATGGGTTCATCAAGAAATAAAATTTGGCGAACATCATATATAGTGGGATTATGTTAATTATATTGTGGTGTTGGTGATAAATAATAGTGGTAGTTGCTACATCACTGGTGACCGTGCTGTGGTTTTGGTACTTATCAAACTAAAGAATCTTATGGTTAATTAAGTCTTAATGTTTAAGAATACAAGAGAGTTTAGGATTTTAGGCTCCTGTTTAGACAACGACGAGAGAGTTGAAATTTTGAAGACGGAAAGCAGCTATCATGTTGTTTTGGCCTACACCACCCAAAAGAACAAAATTAAAAACAAAACCAAAAAAGTAGATAAAAATTAGGGTTATTATTTCAGACTCAGAGCAGTAGGTTTTCCAGGGGCCATGCTAGAAAACAATGCCTAGGCATGTAGATATAGACGTAGGCCTTGACATTTTTATCTGTCAAATTGTTGGAACTACAGTTTTGATGTTGAAAGGAATGGATAGGGCCGCCATTGATGTGATCGAAATGCTGAATTTCTAAATTTCCTGCAACTTGGTCGGATATCAAAAGCTTCTCATGAGAAAGACTTCCATCAAACAGGATATTACTATTCTGCCATTCCCAATCAATAACGTCATGATAAACGTGATAAAACTTTCACGTAGCACAGTATTACTGATCGAAGATAGCAAAACATTATTATTTCTGTTGCAACTAAGTTTTTCTCCATTCACGCATGGATATGCGGCTGTACACATATCACCAACAAGTCTATCTCATGCCAACCATAATTTATCCTTCTCTTATTTTTATTTTTCAGATCCTAAGCAAGATCCAATTCCAATCTAACTGGAAGAAGTCAAGGAGTTATAATCTTGTACAAATCCGAAAAAGAAAAAAGAGATTTTTTTTAACACTATAGACAGTTGGGTCGGGCCAAAAGAACTAAAAGACTCATGATTGGGCCAATCCAAGCAACTCCACAAATGAGCTTTTGCTT
Organism: Prunus fruticosa; assembly: GCA_018703695.1. Taxonomy (NCBI): domain Eukaryota; kingdom Viridiplantae; phylum Streptophyta; class Magnoliopsida; order Rosales; family Rosaceae; genus Prunus; species Prunus fruticosa. Next base: position 50,026,840 of record CM031917.1, read on the forward strand.
GAGGGGGATAAAGTTACTCTATTATACGATTAAGAAGGTCCGGCTATTTCTCAATTACTTTCTGCGGTATACACATTTTCATTGCAACACAAACAAGGGTACAAAGAAAGTAAGCCTACCAGCCTAGTATCATAACTCCCATTTAATCATCCAATACTATGACCTGCTCATGTTTTTCTGCAATTCCCTCTCCCACACAATTTCCGGAGTTTCCGGCCAGATTTGTCGGGCCCGACAGAGGTGAACCTGAACCCGCAGGGGCTTGAACGTCACAATGTAGTTCTCTGCTTTCCTCTTCCTCTTCTGGGTCAGGGTCTAACTCCAAGATTGTATGTTTGGGTTCTGCAGCCAAATCTGTCATGTCAACATCCGCCACAGCAGCATGCTTCTTGTCACCTTGATCAGCTGATGATTCGGGAACTACAACATTGCTCTTTGTCTTGGCTTGTGATTGCTTATCAGGATTGACTATGGGCTCGGTCAAATTAGAAGGATTTTGTTGCACAGTAGAGAGAATCCTGCTTATGTCTTCACAAATGGTTCCTAATTTGGTCTGAACTAATTCATGGGCATTTTCCTCCACAAGCTTGCACATCTAACAGCAAAATAGCGGGAGAAAAACATAAACGAATCCGTTACCAAATTTTAAAAGCCATATTAAGAACAATATGAGAATATAAATTTTTGTTTTCTACAAATACTACAATCCCCATAATGAAGCCAAGATCATGCTCAATTAACAAATATGATATACCTCATTATAAAGGTGAGGCAACTTCAATCGATCTGGATCATTGTCACAAACAGCTGCGAAAATTTCTTCAGAAGCTGCAATTTAACCATCACCAAACTAATCAAGGACGGCAGAAGAAGTAGATTCTCGTTATTGCTCTGCCTTGCAGAGCTTCATGAAACAGAAACAGACTTACTGATCTTTACTATTCCAGGCAACTGATCAACCGTTTGTCCATCAATCTCCATAGGATGAGGGCTTGACATTCTTGTAACCTTGGGTTCACTGTTAGGCTCTTCACTCGGAACCTCATTTGAATTTTCACCCTGAGAAAATAATTATTGGGCGACAGAAATTCATGAGACAAAACAAAATCAGGTATCGTCACCCAATTATGAGTAACTAACTATGCATCTCAGATCACATTGCTACAATAATTTCCAGGTAAAATCATGTCTACTTCCGTCAAAGAATAATACACATCTAAAGCCCAATCTCTAAATGATCAAGGTTAATAAGATAGTAGGGCACTTAAGACAGAGAATATAGTTTCTACCAACCTATCTCAGCTGTATGATAAAGTATTCAAACCCCAGCCACCTGATGGGTTCTCCAAAGAAAGGAGTACACAGAAATATAACCGACCATCCTTAGGGAAAAAAAAAATTTCGAGCACACCCTTCTGGATTGAAGTCATCTATCGTATTTCATAAGCTTTAACTATATTCTTTTTGGACCTTATTATACAAGTCTTAACCGTAATAATTATTGCACTAGGCATTAACATTTAATAAGGTAAGAATGGTTTAGGCTATTTTCATATAAGCTCCAACAGAAAACAAACTGGCGCAATATGCAGGTACCATGAGATATCATAACTTGCCTGTTCTTTCGCCAAATCTACATTGTTGCCTTTCTCCAAGAGAAGCACTCTTTTCTTGATAAATTCTACCTGTCTTCTCTGCATGTCTCTAAATTGATACAGCATTGACGAGTCTTGATATAACTGTGGTTGGTTTGCAGCATCACTGGTTCCCTGGGCAACATTAGCTCCTATATCACTTCCAGTACCATTTTCACTAGCATGGTTGCTAGGTCCTTCTGCGGTAGCTGTTCTCGCACCATTTTGTGCTTGACTATTAGCTTGTCCGGGGACAGGTAGGTTTATAAAGGGAAGATTCAACTCTTGACAGATAACTTCTTGCAGCCTCAGGTCTTTGTCATCAACGATAGCTTGCCATCTTCCATATCCATGCCTTAACCAAATAAGCAAACAGTAAGTGAAAAGTTAACATAAAAGGATTCATTCTGCATGTACTATCACGCTAAAAAAAAGCTCGGAATAATGTGTCCCATGACCAATAAAATAATCAGAAGAACGTCCTAAGCCAATTTACAGGTAACCTACAAACAAACGCAAATTGGTCTAAACTAGCATATGTAGGAACATGGTACAGAAATCTTTCCACTGAGGACTGCCCAACTTAAGCCAATCCACAACCATTCAATTTGGACTCAGTTTCAGCATAAATGACACTGCCCTTCAACTTCTAGATGTAGATGCAGCGGTAGGAGACACCCCAAAAGAACAGCAGCCCTATTTTTATATTTCTAGAGTGACATATTCCTGGTCAAGTTGTATATAAACCCTCCTGCCCAAGTTAAGAAGTGTTTCCCCAAATTAGTGCAAGCACACACTTTAATTGATTATCAATAACTGTACTGCTAACACAGACAATCCATGTATATATGCATGTGTGTTAGTGCAAACCTACTCAAATCATTAACATCAACCTATGACGATATAACATGTAATGTTCCGCATCAGGCAGACAAGCAAAGAATAATTATTAACAGCAGATGCAATAGAAAATTACATAAAAGCACAGAACAATTGCAAATATCAAGCGGTAAATTCATACTTTAGTACGGCACGCAACAATGTTAAATCATGTTCCTCTTTCCAAAATTTTCCACCCTTCAATCCAGGGTAGAGCAACAGGATGTCCTCTGAAAAAAGCGGAGCGCCTGGATTCTTTGATGCCAAATCCACCTATCATTGCCCCCCAAAAAAAGAAGGAAAATTTCAAATCAGAGGAAAGGATGAGGTTGTTACCTTGAGTTGTGCAGGGATGCAATATTTATACATCAAATGAGAAGTCACAACGTCATGTATTCACATAAAAACCTTCTATATAACTAGATAGATTTTCTGAAATCACTAGTTCTCAATTGCATATATTCACTTCATCCATCTTATCGCAAATCTGCATGCATCGTGTCCTGTAGCTTTCCCCAACTCTTCATAATTTTTCTATGATCATACTTTTTATTACAAAATTTGTACTTAACCGGTGATGCTTTCTTACCAACATTGTCATGTAATGTTGCCAGACATCTAGCATGTTAAAGACTGTCCATCATTGCCTTATCAACAATCTAAACAACAGTAGGCAACATAACATGCCAGATTGCATAGTTTGGTCATACTTATCAATTTTAATTATAAATATGATACAAATTAATGAAATCTAAACCAACCTACACCTGAGGAGATCCAGACAATTGCATCATCTAATCCACATTACTCACTTGGTTAGAATGTATCCAAATACAAACCATTTTTTGCTTAAATTACTTAGTTTCCAAAACAGGAAATAAGAATAAAAGAAATCTATAAAACATATAGTGTAACAATAAGCATAAATAGAACTTGTAATTACAAGCTTACCCTTTGCTGCATCTGCATCAGAACAGCAATCCTACAAAGTACATCTCCTATTCTGAGCCCTTCTTTAGGAACACCATCTACAACCAAGACCAGGAACATAAGCATATTAAGACTAGAAAGGAGCATAGAACATAAAGGGCAGATGAGAATGACATGAGTGATAATGACTTATCACCTGAAAAGGTTGGGGAGTCAGTCATCTCTTCAGCTATGTGAGCCAAGAATAGTCTACCATAACTGAACAAAAAAATTTAGAATATAAATAAAAATATGTAGGAAAAAAAACCAAGTAATATATAAAAGGGATGTGCTGACATATAATGTGTTTTGTGTTCATGGGTCATAAACATATATATTAGTATATTATTTACTATGCAACATATTCCTAATATAACATTTTACAATTTCTGATTACATTAAATCTATGGATTTTATTGATGATTACTTCAAGCACAGGGTGCAGATAATGACCTTTTTGCATGTGGCAATACACAGTACAATACACACTGATCAATGCATCTGAGTGATAACAATTTTTCCTAAGTTTTAAAGGCATAAAATTCTCAAAGAGCCTTGTCAGTGTTGCTGAGAGGATGCAATATTTTTTTTTTTATTTTAGCTACATCTGTCTTAGTATTTATCCCTATGTCACACCATATTTCATTAGTGTGATTCATCATTTTAAATCTACTACAAATGCCCTAATTAACAAGAACAAAAGAAATGTGAATCTCATTACTTTTCTATTTCTTCGAATGTCTTCTGCTTCATGCGAGGTGTAAACTCTTTCCAGTCATATTCCCCAACCCCAAACCTGCACATTCCAAAGATTCTTGTCACCAATGCGAAAAAAAAAACCCCACTCAGACACATATGTATAAGACAATTTGAAACATAGACACATACTCAGAAATACATAATCCGCAACCCCAAACATGTAATAATTTCCAGACATTCTTGTCAGAATAAAGTTATACACAATACAATAAAATATATATATACACACAATTTTAAAAGAAGACCTCATCAAAATTTGTACAAATGCAGCTCTCTGACTTTGATTGAAACCCAAAACTTTGAATGATCTTCCTTCTCCTTCCATCAAGGGAGGGGGCTCTGCACTATCCACTGCGAAAATCATTTCAAAGTGGCAATATGATAAGCAAGAGATATCAACTAGTTGTAATCAACTTATTGATATAGTACCATGACATGGAAAACATACCACGACTTCTCTTTTTGTTAGGCTTCCTCCCAGAAAGAGTTCCTGATGATGATGTTTCACCCTCCATTATGTCAGCTTCATAGTTATCATCCTCACCATCAGAACTTACATCTTCCAAACCAGCAAGGTCGTCATCTTCAACAGATACCATCTGAAAATTTTCCAAAAGCTCAAGTTGATCCCACTTCCATATATAAGGACTTGGATGTCTAGTGGCATTTTTTATACAATAGATGTCTAATAACATGCTTTAATATATACAAACCAAATGAAGAATTTTGATATAACACTGAAGATATTAAATTTTTTTATAGAAAAATACATCCACAGATCAGTAAAGATTTTCAAAGCAGATGGCCTCAAGATGCAAGCACACACAACCATACCCCCGATCTGGACGCCGGTGACGTCTCCAGTGTCATTCCGGGCTAAACCTGTGGAGAGAGAGAGAGAGAGAGAGAGAGAGAGAGAGAGAGAGAGGAAGGGAGGGGGAGATAGCATGGTGGGGGGTTTCTTGGGTTTTTTTGTTGTTTGTCTCTGATGGTAAAATGGGAAGTTCTGCAAGAGAAAATTGTTGCATAGAACAATAGGGTACATGGAGAAACGCTAGTGCAACTATAATGCAATACCTGCTTACGGCTTCTCTTTCCTTTGCCCAAAGCATTAAACTCTTCAACTTTATGCACTTCATATTTGTCTCTTAATAACTCTTCCCAGTAATGTGTTCTTTCGAAACTGTTCACGGTAGGTCTACTGTCCACGGCAGCCTTTTGTGGTTCCTCCTCTGCTACGGCCTCTGCTTCATCAATATATTCAAAATTTGCTACCTATACCACATGTGCAAGTTTAATTACTTAAAAGGATACCCCCATAAATCAGAATAGAGAAGAACTAGATAAGACAGTTGTAGATCATACAGAGCAATACTGCCTAGTGTCTACAGGACAAGTTCATATTTTGTGTTGCCCTATTTCAAACTAGGGGATTAAGTATCAGAAATGCAGGGTCGCATGATGAAATCAGATGGAAAGAAAATCACAAACTAAACCTACAATTTCTGCATTCAGGCTTATACAATTGCTGCATTTCCAACATAGTCCAATCCTATGAGCTACAGCGCACGTGTTGCCAACAGAGCTAAGGCCCAGGGGCATCAATGAAAATTATTTTATAACTACCAAACAACAATATCGAGTATGCTGCTATGGCAATTGAGCCTTATGCAAATCACCACCAGCATGAAATGCATATCAAATATAACATGAAGGACCTTTACTATTTATATTGTAAAATATAACCTTGAAGGCCTTTAAAAATCCATCTTCATCTTCGTCGTCCAACATAGCCTCATCATCCCCAGCTTGTTCACGATCAAGTAATCTATCAACAAAGAAACAGAAGAAACAAAAAATTTGAGCACATATATGTAAATGCTATCAATCAAGTGAAACAGAGCAGGCTATAGAAATTTACCTATCTATTGCAGCATCATCGTAATGAATTTGACGGGATTTTCCGGCTTCATCATTTTCATCAACAAATAACTCCTTTGATCCATACCTTATGATGTCATCCAACTCTTCCTAACATAAATTTAAAATCATTTAAAACTTTGATTACATTTTCAGGGGAACATAATACTTTACTCCTCTTACAGCAGTTCTGTTATCTAACCATACATTCAACTTCTATTAAAGTGACAGCTAAGAAAAAACTTTAATATTGCAGCACCTTAGGGAAAGTGACAAATATATCAGAGTTCAATGAATTGACCAAATGCAACAAATATATGCTTCTCTTTTTCTTTTCAAATAAATCTGGCCTCCTTTCTTTTGGGTTAAATAACATTTTGGTCCTTGTGTTTTATCCCGTAACAATATCAGTCCCTTCTGCCTAATTTGACGTTAATATGCTCTGATGTGTGAGCCTCTGCGTGTGCCATGTGTGCACATTATTGCCCAAATTATACAGAAAGGGCCAAAATAGTTAACATATTACAACATGGACCAAATTGGCCAAATCGAAGACAGGGACTAAAAAGGTATTTAACCCCTTTTTTTTCCAAGGAGGAAAATACACATTGGCCCTATTTGGTAATGGGTCTAACCTTCCACGTGATGAATCTAAAAACCATTGCATGCAATGTATCTTAACTTCCTACATTCTAAACCACAAAGCATGTCTTCCATATTGATTAACCAGCATTCAAAATTGCATAAGCATGCCTAAAAATGCAGTCATCCATAGTTAAAGAACCCACTCAATCCTTTAGCTTTTAATTCAACCTCTTTCCCACTGAAACCCAAGACACAAGAGTTTTCTGTTGAGTAATGACCATAGATCTAAACTTCTACTTTTTCAGTATCAAATTTGTTTGCCTTTAAATATATTTGAGCTTTTTTAGTTTCAAAATTTTCATTTGGGCATACATCTCAAAATTATTGGCCTATAACTTCAAATTGGAATTTAGTTCTTTTTCAATTGAAACCCCAGTAGGTTTACCTTCCAAAAGTTTGGAATTGCCCAAAAACTAAACACTTTCTTTCCTTTCCATACAGAAAAATATATAAATTTATCATGCCTAAACTTCGGTATTCTGCCACTAGAGTAGCAATGACCTAAACAAGGGAATTGCAGCGATTCTTCCTGAATAGCCTGGATTCTACCATTGAGAGTCACTTTGAAAGTACAGCTTCAATAAAGGTTGCTGAAATAACGCATCCTAAGATATTTGCATACCTGGTTGATGTTTTGAGCCTTTAACCTTCCAACAACCAAATGCTCTAATACCATTTTCTTCTTAGTCATTTCCATCATCCGTTCTTCAATACTTCCTCGAGTTACTAGCCTATAAATCATTACCTGCAACGCCAAAACCACTGTGCATTTTAAGAACCATAACCAATAACAATTAAATACCATTAAAGAATTCATTTCAACCTTGTTAGTTTGCCCCAGTCGATGAGCTCTAGCCATAGCTTGTAGATCAGCATGAGGATTCCAATCACTGCAGACCAAAGTATATTCTTGAACACAGTTCCATGATACTACCTTTTTTAATGATTACATGAAGGTAAACTAAGAAGACATATAAGCAGTAAACCCAAAATACTTCACCTATCATATATGATCACTGTGTCAGCAGTTGCAAGGTTTATTCCTAAGCCTCCAGCTCTAGTAGAAAGAAGAAAACAAAACCTGGAAGAATTTTTGGCATTAAATCGATCTATTCTTATTTGTCTCTCAGCTCCACCAACTTTTCCATCTATCCGTTCATACTGCCATTTCTGACCACAAAATAAAATGACAATTTTAAAATATAAATAAACTATTTCATCTCCAAATTATATGCCAATATAAAAGAATGTTGAGAAACATCGAAACATCTACACATCTATACTTTGAAAGTACAATAGTCTTCTAGCAAATCCAGCATGTGCTGAAATTGTGAATATATGAGAACTCTATGCCCTTGCTCCTTAAGTTTCACCATCATTTTGTCCAACAATTGCAATTTCCCAGAAGATTCCAATAGCTGTCTGTCAAACAGTAAAAGAAAAGCGGAAGCAGGTATCTCAGGAACTCAATGAACAACACCTCAAGATGCCTATAGCTTATTTAAAAGAATAATGTTCTCTAGATCAAGAAAATGCAGACTATTTTCAACACAAGCATAAGACAGAAATAATTTATCGCAACTTTACTAAGCATCAAAACAAATCACCAACTGTATGGAGGAAACCGGTGCCTCTGATAGACAGCATAAATGATGATATTGGAATTTAACAAAGAAAAAAGATTACTTGTAAGATTCATTTGAATCTTCTATGTCTGGTTCAACTCCCTCTAACATATAAGGATGACAACAAAGCTTGCGCAATTCCATGACCACGTTGATAAGAGATATCTGGTATGCAACCACAATATTTTGTCACGGTAGAACAAAATGAAAAATACTTCAACTTCACAGGGCAAAGCAATCTTACCTGTGCACCACCTCGACGAGTTAATATCTGATAGTTACGTGTCAGAATTGCTTTGTAGTACTCTTTCTGTTTGCTACTTAAATCAACACGTAATATAAGTTCCTTTTTAGGAGGTAGTTCCTTCATGACATCTTTTTTCACTCCTGCAGCCATTACCAATTTGCACACATTTCACCAAATGCTATTAACAATCTCAAAATTAATTAAAGTACAATTCTATTCCTGGAAAGAGTTTAAATAGAAGAAGAAGAAGAAGAAGAAGAGTTTAGGATTTATACTTCTAAGAAGATGAGGAGCCAACATTCTGTGAAGCCGTGAAATCTGCTCCTCTTGATTGATATCCTTAAACTCTTCCTGGAATTCCTCTAGACTTCCGAACTGCAAGTAAAACTCATCAAATTAAACAATAAAGAGATTTTTTTTTCCATCTAGCTAGATTCAATTCCTTAAAATTGCTGTCATACTTACCTTCCCAGCATCAAGAAAGTGCATAAGCATAAAGAGCTCGTCCAAATTGTTCTGAAATTTTATCATATGTGAGATCACAAGTTTGAAATATATAACTTCGATGCATGCAACAAATTTATTTAGGTCAGCACAATGAGAACAAACAAACAAAAAACAAACTGACTATTATTTGTGATACCCAGAGACTCCTAATGAAGAAGAGGATACAAAACCAAGAAAGAAATTATATAAGCTTTACACTGGACAGGAACTGTAAAACATTGACTAAAATGGGTCAAATTGTTTTTTAAAAAAAGGAGGATACTTTTTAGAAAGTATTTTAAAAGGGAAAACTAAACAAAAACATATCTATAACACAAGACAATCTCATAACAAACCTGAAGAGGAGTTCCAGTCAGAAGCACACGATGACTAGTGCAATACTGCTGTAATGATGAAAATAACTTTGAATCCTTATTTTTGAGACGATGACCTTCATCAACAATCTGCGTATAGAGGTCAGCATTAGGCAGAAATCAAATATTGACGAGTAACAATGTGCACATGGAGCAACAGAATGTTACCATACACTCCCAGTTTATCGGTTTTAGTGATGTTGAGTCTAAGTTGATCATTTCATATGATGTCAGGAGGACATCAAATTTGATCCTTTCTTGCTTACTTTCACTAACAATTTGACCAGATTTCTTTCTCTTAATCTTCTTGTGATTTTTGGGAAAGTAAAATTCATATTCCCGTATGACAGCACGGGCTTGGGCAGAGCCAACATACATAACCTGAACCAAGTGAACTTCGATTCAGAACCACACTTGGATAGTGATTATAAACAAGACAGATATTTAATTGGCACATACAACATTCATTTGAGGTGCCCACGTTGCAAATTCACGTTCCCAATTTCTCAACGTTGAAAGTGGAGCCACCACTAGATGTGGACCGACTTTCTCTTCAAAAAGAGATGCTAAAAAAGCAATACTCTGTATAGTTTTTCCTACAATCAAATAAAACCCAAACCGGTGGTAAAGTCCAGCTATCATGACAAAAAGGAAATAAACCTCTAGGATAAACAAAGACTTACCGAGTCCCATTTCATCTGCAAGTATCACGTGAGTTTGTTTGGACCAGGAGAAACGTAAGAAGTTCAACCCTTCAAGCTGATATGGATGGAGCGAGCCTTTAGTTGCACCAAAAAGCAGATGATCAAATTAACTACCACAGGAAAAGACAAGCATACCAGACTGCAGAAAGAACATAGAAGAGAAAATAATGTACCTCCAGAAAGAAATTCAGGACTATGTTCATACTGTTGAAACTCTTTCTGCCTCTTTTTTGATTCCATAGCATCTTTAAGAACGCTCTTCTGCTTACTAGACAACATTTTACTTTTCCTAGACTGAATTCTGTTGAATCTCTCTATTTCCGGCCGAAATGCAGATATGTCCGACTCTGATTCCCAATAGCATTCATCATATGATAGTTCTTTCCACTTCACTAGATATTCTTTCTCGTCATCTCCCCTGCACCATCCAACAAGTAGCATTACATCAACAACTTAAATTCCAGGACAGCATTCAACTTGCTCCAAAGCAGAACGATATATGTTATTACAGGGGTGGAGAAGGATGACCACAGACTCATCAGAAACTCAATGAGAAACATTATCTGAAGCTTGCTGTTTTCTTTTTAATCAGTAATCTTATACTTCACATAGCATGCTTGAGGTCTTCTCTTAAACCCTTCTACAATTAATTCAAATTTCAGATAAACTGAAGATTACAAATGATACCTCAAGTAAACACAATCAAAATACAAATTATTTGGAACTCAATAATGACAAAAGATGTTTGAAATGGGTAAAACCTGCAGGCCAGAATTCGATCAACAGTTGTCCATTCAGGTCGAATGGCGACAAAATCATCCTCAGAGTTATTACTTGATTCCATTTGACGATGGAAATTGCTCACTTTAGTCTTCAGACGTGGATGAGCTTTGAAAGCTTTCACGAACTCCTTCTCTGGAACCCTGAAGGAAAATACATGTAATAGAGTAAACAGAAACTCTCAAATTGACAAAAGATCAGAGAAAATTTTAAGTAAAACGAGCTACCAAAAGAGGAAATACAATTTCCCAAATAAAGTATTAGGGCAGGTTTCCAGAGTCAAGGAACTTTATTGTAATCTGTTACTCTTGACAAGAGTTCAAACAAACGTCGGCCAAATTAAATAAACAATAAAAGCTGAAACCATTAACCAAGACATTACCATGTGCAATGCAAATAAGAGAGTCCCTTCCACTTCACAAGATATTGTTTTACAAAAATTTGCTTCGAGCCCAGCTTTGAGGCATCACTATCACCAGCTACAGTAGGGCGCATTTCACAGTCCAAGATCTTATCAATATCATTTAATGGGCTTACCTGCAAACAAAGAAAATTTAATTCTCAGCTATCACCAAAAGCATATGATCTGTAATCAGTTTAATTGAAATAAAACTGAATTTAGAAAAGAAACCATACACATTCAGGGCATCTCCAGTTGCCAGGGAGAGGAGATCTTGGTGGCGGAAGTAAACACTTAGAATGGTAAGCATAACTGCATGTTTCACAGCACAAAAGATTCCCAGTTTCGCCACAGGCTTGACATGAATTCTCTTTCTATTGACCCCCAAAAGAGAAAAATATAAGCAAATTCCTTGTCATAAATTTTCTACATAGAAAGGAAACATGAAAACACAGCAGTTTTGAAAGAGTGATAACAATCACCCACAAAAGGACAAAATAACAATAATTACTTGAAATTTTGAATAGAAAATATAAAACATATTAGAAAGTAATATTTTCTTTCAAATATTGAAACTAAATATAACTTCCATCATACTAAAGGTTAAAAAATACAAGAGAATAAATAATAAAATAAGTAGAAAACAAACCGCATCGCTCCTAACAATCTTTTCAAACTTTTCCTCAGCTGTCCCAGGTTTTCTAGTTACAAAATCGGCCTCATCATCCGATTCATCAATGTTGTAAACTGGCCTTCGGTCTGACCTAACGCGAAGCCTCTCAACCAAGCTACTCATATTCTGCAAGCAGGGAGTGGGGAGATCTATTGAATCAGAAGCGGGTGATATTATCGTAAACAATAAACCCTAAACTCAATTTATGTGACAGTATAAAGTATCGGAAAAAATTTATAAGTACCGCCAAATGATCAACTGTATTTAGCAAGGTGCTATTATCTTTAACCAAAATGGCAAAACATCAATTGTCATCAACTAAACAGATCAATGATTAACCAGAAAATTGAATACAAGTCCTAAATGGTAAGGGAAGAAAAAACCCAGTAATCCTACAATAAAGAAATCACTTCAATCCAACTATCTACAATAAAAGCGAGGTTATCTTGGAAAAAGTAATTTGATTATTCAATGCAATGCCATAAATGGTGAAAGAAATAGAGTGTAAATGCATATGTGCAAACATAGCTATATTGTACAGATGTACATACAGGTACAGTTATACAAACGACTACAAACTTACACGTGCATGCACAATCACGTCCGCATACATAGAACATCATAATCAACTAGTCAAGAACGATCAAGCGATCCATATGTGCTGGGAACAAACTCATAAAAATTCCTCATTTATAATTTATAACAACTGTGTCATTTTTCTTATAAGAACCAACATAAATCACCATGTTGCATTACGTATAATCACACAATTCGCAACACCTCAGTTCTCAAATTGCTTACCCTCGAATAAAGAAGCCCATGCAATAAATAAACTTAACAGCTTAAACTTCAAGTGACCAACCCCACATTGAACACACCAAACAACAGCACAACATAAAAAGTGGTACTCAAAGGCCAGTATCAAAATGACCCACATGAGAATTCCCATCGAGAAAGCAATATACAATGAAAAAAGAAAACACCCGTTTGTCAAAAACAGCAAAACAACCCTACGAGAGTGAAATTCACAAACCATTCAAGGTTTTATTGGACATAAAATTTAGAATTCCCCACCATTTATTGGTTGGGACTTGGGGGACGGACGTGAGTTTGAAAAATATATACTGAAAAAGTACAACCCCGCTTGTCAAAACAGAAAAACAACACTACAACGCCGAAATTCACAAACCAGGGTTTGCTAGACAGAAATTTTGAATTCCCCCACCATTTCTTGGCTACGAGGACTTAGTGGAGTGATATGTGTTAGATACAAATACAGTGAAAAAAAAACACATTACCCGTTTGTCAAAACAGCAAAACAACCCTACATACAGGACCGAATTTCACAAACCATTTGAGGGGTTTCCTCGACAGAAAATTTTGAATTCCCCTCCATTTCTTGGCTAGGAGGACTTTGTGGAGTTATGTGTGTTAGATAAGAATACGGTGAAAAAAACACAATACCCGTTTGTCAAAACAGCAAAACAACCCTACAGGACCGAAATTCAGAAACCATTTGAAGGGTTTCCTGGACAGAAAATTTTGAATTCCCCTCCATTTCTTAGCTAGGAGGGCTTAGTGGAGTTAAGTGTGTTAGATAAAAATACAGTGAAAAAAACACAATACCCGTTTGTCAAAACAGCAAAACAACCCTGCATGACTGAAATTCACAAACACCATTTGAAGGGTTTCTTGGACACAAAATTCAGAATTGACCCACCATTTTTTTGTTAGGACTTAGTGAAGTGATGTGAGTTTGATAAAAATATGTAAGCCAAGCCACAATGTTAAGGAAAGAGAAGGAGTTACCGGAGCTCAACGGATCTGGGGGACCAAGTATTTCGAAAGTGTGCCTGAAGCCCCCTGAACCCAAACGCCCGAGTTTGGAGCGGGTTAGAGAAATTAACAAAAATTAAAATAAAATGTAAAAAGAAAGAAGAAAGGCGGTGTAGAGAGGGAGAGAGAAAGAGAGCTCTGATATTCTTACCCCCGACACTATAGCATTTTTAGCGTGAAAATACTGTTTGCCTGAGGGCTTTATAAAGCTTTAATCGTGGTTTGCATGGGAATATTAAGGTTAATCAGGGACCTTAAGGTCTTTTTATGTTATATAATTATAATACCATGGTCTTTTTACAAGGTAGGTGTTGGACATTTACCTTGGTTTTGGGGGTTAAAGTATAATTTAGTAAAAGTACAAGGGTACGGATGATTATGCCGTTGTGGTCTTGGTACATGCATCTTCAAGAACTCTGGGGGCATCTTGTAATAATTGCATAATTTTGTGAAGGATTTTATAAATATACTTAGGTTTTTTTTCTTGAAAGACATAGCTTAGGTTTTTATCGTATCTTATGACCCTTACAGTTGAAGTTCTTAATTTAGAAAGAGAGCATCTCGTTAAAATATGAATTTTTTGTTGTAGTTAGTACATAATTTGTGAAATGTCGATTATTGAATATAGAAATAATTTCGGCTATTCATAATACAACGTCACTTACTTATTTATAATACAACATCGTTTACTTTTGTCTTCTTTTATGAACAATCACGTTTTTCGAATAGTATAACACTAATGGATAGTAGTTAAAAAGATATTATTCATAACAACGTTCGCAAGATACATTATACTTTCCAAAACACGTGTTGTTACTTACCTCACGTGCAAAAATGGTTAAAATTATAATATATCATGTTTAATTTAAAACGTATCTCATTGTTATCACTGACACAACGCATTAAAGACATAAAATTATTGTCATCAATTACAAAAGCTTGTTGCTTCATTTGCAAGTTTGAAATACAAATTGTGGATGCAAAGCATAATTTTCAACAACTCTCAAAGATCTTTTGGCTTTGTTCTTTTTGATGAACCTCAAAACACACAACTTCGCATTCATCAAATGCAACATCTAACCAGCCAGAAGGCTTTTTTCGATTGCCAATGATAGACTCAAAAGAAACACACACAAAAAAACAACACATATCCAAAGAGAAACAGTAAACATCTGATGCAGATTGCAAGTATAGCGAGTGCAAATCACTTCCATTTTTCCATTAGAAACTCTTCTTCCGAAGGCATGAGAATTACTTTCACATATCTGAATTCTAAACTAAAAGTCCTAGGGTACTGTGCCACGCCGCAACCCGACTCCTCGGTTGTTTGATAAAGAGGCAACAGATAAAATGATAATACTGTGTAAAAAGATGTATCAAGTATACAAAGTGCATGGCATGGGGTGAAAAGTCTTCAAGATGAATGGTTGGAGCCGAGGGTGGTCATCACCGAGTAAACCTCCCTTACAAAGCAAAAAGGCCGTTGAAGCAACTAAGCAAGCAAAACAGGCCTTCTACTCCCCATATATGTGAGAAAACTCTCAAAATTGGTGAAAAGTAGAAATTCATATCAAAGAATAACTATCTATCTACCTATCTATCTGTTCAGAGGCTCTAATTGAACTTCCATT
Source organism: Prunus fruticosa (assembly GCA_018703695.1). Classification (NCBI taxonomy): domain Eukaryota; kingdom Viridiplantae; phylum Streptophyta; class Magnoliopsida; order Rosales; family Rosaceae; genus Prunus; species Prunus fruticosa. The sequence continues at coordinate 50,042,402 of CM031917.1, forward strand.
CTCCCTGAAGTTTGTGATTCTTTCTCTGCATGCACTCCATTCGGACTCAACAGATCAACCGAGTCATCTTCCTCCAGGTTCCCCAGCACCCAATTGCTTCTTCCAAAACTTCTATCCCTCCTTTGTTGTTTTTCACGGTATTCCAGATACATAACTATCAATGCACCAATCAAGAACCAAATTATTAAAGCCCAATTAAGTCCATGAACATTTTCACCGTCATATCTATCTCCTAAATGCTTCATTCCACTGAACAGTGCTGCAATGCCTACAACAAAGGCACACCTTCCACCGATCACATGAAAGTACTCCCAAAGAATCCTTTTAGAGGAAACCTCCTCTCCATGAGCTGGTCTCTTAGGCCTTAGGAATGCATTCACTGGTTGTATACAAGCCAAAAATATCGCAGTAATCCCAAACTTAACATGCAATGAGCTGACATAGAAACCTCGAAGTTCAGCAACAGCAAAAAGAAGGGCAAGTAGGATGATTACCAAACCTGAGAACTGCAAATAAACATGAATCTTGTACCAACCATCACCCTTAACATGTTTTAAGTATCTAGCCGCCAGTATTCCACCGGGAAGCAACATACCCCAAGCGAGAAACATCATAAATCCATGTACAGCTAATACCGGCTGTAAATCCTGCTCCGCCTCTGCAGAACCACGCATAAGTAGTACCCTAATAGGCCTACTGCTCGTAACAAAATGCATATTTTGTTCACTTAGATGCTCATCTGTCCATGTAGAACCCATTGCCCAAATAACTTTAAGAGGAGTAGTGCGATCAATTATGTTTCTACACTCTGGTCTATCACTCTTGCCACATGATGGGTTCAAGGGGCGGGTGAACTCGAATGTAATGATGCCATTTTCTGACCTGCACCTCACATAAGTCAAATTCTCATTTGTTGGATGCACACTCGAGGCATCCTTTCCATCAATCCAATAAGTGTTTACCCGCCCTTTGCCAATGTTATCAATCCAGCCCACATAAGCATAGCTGTTTACCATTCCCCTGCCAAATCCTATTGCCAAAAAACCGCTCTTCTTCTCACCACGAACTGCAAAAGATATAGACTTTTCTGACAATGTCCAAAATAAAGTAACTTGCTGATCATCCAAAATAACACTGTTATTATACATATCAGGCAGACCCCCATCAACCACCTGCACTCTATAACCCATTTTCTGCTCATAAAGAGATTGATAATACACTTGGTCTGGGGTATTCCTATCTGGTTGCCAGACCAATTCCATGGGACTTGATTGAACTCCTTGAGCTTTAGGCCCTCCTGCATAAATAGTCTCGGTCACATTCCTCAGGGTAGCATTCCCACCAAGTGGGTCTGAAGTAATGTAGAGCGCAACATTGTGCCCTGCTTGTATAGAAAACTTGACAGGCACCCCTCGTTCCACTCTCAACATCGGAGCCTCTTTCTTGTTAATGTACAAAACCTTTGAAGGATTTGGAGGGTTTGGATAATGCAATGCCGGGCCAGAAGTAACCACAAGCGGGGCATTGGCATCAGCGATGATGAGCTGTTGGTCCTCCTTGTCTTCTGCATCCAGAGGACCCAAACAGTCATTCACATGTTCAGAAACATTCAGCACCAAATGCCCAAAAACCACAAGCCTTGGTCCCCCATGGTTTTGAGGAAGATAGTGAGGTTGAAGAAGATCCGGGGGCCTTATTGGCCCCAACGCCCAAATCACCGTCATTTTCTCTGTATGGTTCACCGGCAAATCATACTTCTTGTCGTCTGATATCAACGGCCTCTGGTACCTAATGAACGACACGGCGTCCCTCCTCTGCCCATAAACCAATTTGGTATTGTTAACCTCGCTATTCTGGCCGGGCCCTTCGTATCTCGTATCCGGGCAAACCCCTTTCACCTCACCATCCTTGTACAACGTACACTCGCTGTACTTTGTGATGTAAAAATCATTCACAAACGGCATGCCGTCCTCTTTAAATCCGGTGACGGCGACATCGGCTCCGAGCATGAGCTCCGAAGTCGAGTTCGGGCTGGACCACCCGAAAGCCATGTAATTCATAGTCCCGGTGGCGGCCTCCAACCCAATATCAATTATATTCTCATCAGAATTCAATGTCCATCTAACCCTATAGTTCTTCGACAATACCTTACAGTTCTCCAACATAGTCGGCTCGGTGTGGACCCGACCCGTCCCGTTCCCCGAACCGGTTGCGTTGGACGGCGACGGTGAAGGAGCCGGGTCGGACGATCCGCTTATGAAATCGCCGAGAATCACGTGTCCGAAGTCGGAGGCGGTGGGGCGGTCCCACACGGCGAGAACCTGGATTCGATCCCAGGTGACATTGTCCCTCAAACGCACAGTAAAGCTCGCGCTTTTGTAGGTCTCGTTGAGTTTCTGATCGGAGACTACGAAGCCGGCGCTGAGGTTGGTGAAATCGGGAGCGGCGGCGCCCCACCAGTAGACGTCGGAGCCGGGGAGCATGTCAAAATCGGAGACTTTGAAGGAGCAATCGTCGATTATCTTAATTGAGCCTCGGAGCTGGTGCTGTACCATTTTGAATTCGGACTCGGAGTTGACGAGAGGGCTGGTCTTGGGGCAATTGGAACCCGGATCGGCATGGCAGAATGTGAGGAAGACGAGGCTGAAGAGAAACCCTAGGATGTTGGGTTCGCGAGGCATGAGGGTGCGAGATCCGGATCCGATCGGATCTTTTTTGTGTGTGGGTTTGGATCCGAATCACTGGTCGTAATATGAATTCAGAGATTAAAAAGGAATAGAGAGAGGGCGGAGGAGGGAGATGATAAATCACCTGGTGGTGGTCGGAGAAAGGGGATGTGAGGCTCGCCGTCGATGAGCCGTGTGCTTTCTTTCTGTTGGGTGAAAAGAGTAAAGAGCGACGAAAATGGGGTGACTCGGTCGGCAGGAACAGAAGACCGAGAGAGCTCGACGTGCGTGAGCTTTTCAAAAAGTGGTTTGCCACGTTCTTTTTTTATTCAATTTCAAGGAACAACTTTTTTTCTTTTTTTCTCTTTTTGGATCCGAAACAAAATAGAGTGTGCCAGGTGTTTTCTATTTCTTTGAAAAAATTGATTTTTACGTATTTATGATTGTTATTTCGTTCTTTATCTAAATACAAAAAGGACATTGTAACACTAAATTCCCAACAAAATGAAACCCAATTGCTTATATGGAGTTACATTGCAGCTGAATTTTGGGTCTTCGTCGGGGAAAAACGGACAAAGAAAAAGGAATTTTAGAAAAACCTCGGAAATGCCAAAATATCCAAAGATTTTCGCAGGATGTTACGGTGGAAGCAGCCCCTCTGAACATCGTCAACGCCGCCCAACGTAGACAATGGGACTAGCCAATCGGCAAAGGAGGCGCTTCCTCATGGTTGCTAAACCAAATGTGTGTGTGTGTGTGTGTGTTTTTCTTTTGGTGGACAAGTCGCACTGTTGATTTGTTTATGCAACACAGACAGATTGATACAACTGCCGCCTGCAGGCCAGAAAATAAAAATAAAACAAGACATAATAATATCGGATCAAATTTTACAGTGCAACTCAAGAATTGAATTCTGCTGATTCCAAAAGCTTGAGAGCCAGAATGTTACAGACGGCTGATATAATCTAGAACAATATGCAAACTCAGATAACTAGAACATCTGAAAAATAAAATTTATGCGGTCACTCTTTTTATACACTTGGGATTCTTGTTTAAGAATGATGATGAACTGCATTGTCATACTGTATGCTCAGCAACAGACGATGACAATAACAGAACAGTCTTACAGCTGATTCCTATAGACGAGTGATAGTGTAGCTGCTGCTTCTGCAAGCTTCCTCCCCTTCAACAAGATTCAACGCAGCGGCATCGCCCTTTCAAAATCATGGAAATAGGTTTGTGACAAATGGAATGACAAAGTTACAAGTAGCATAAGACACTAACACTGAACAAAGTTCCATTCATTAAAGGAAATGACATGATAAGAGCAATCTTGAGCGGATGAAAGAAAAAATCTCCAGCTACGATATCATTGTGCGTAAGATAAACATCACTAAGACAAGGACTGTCTTTCTTTTCCAAGGCATCTCTCATTCAGATTCACAAACAGACTATACCTGTAGCTCTAAACTAAGTCCAGCAGCCATAAGCGAACACCTCTGCCTCCAAAACATACAAAAATAGCTAAATACAAAACAACTGATGATTGATCAAGGAATAAGTAGCACATCTATATATGGTATCCAATAAGCAATCAAATAACTGTTAACTTCTATGAAGTTCAAAAATGTTAAGAGATAGAACAAGAATGCATCGATCTGCTGCTCCCAATAACGGAGCAAATGATGATGCTGATGAGAAAGGAGCAATAGAGCACTTAAGTCAAATTAGTGAGGAACAAAACGCATTAAAAGAAAACGTCATGAACTTTTATTGAAACACTAACTGCAATAATATACAAGAAACTCGGAGCTACATAACCAGTTAAGGTTTCTGTTACAAGCAAGCAAAGAGGAAAAAGTTAAAACTAAAACAACAATTCTTTTGCGAAAGTGTACAGAGAAAACTACCATGTCTCACACTCAAATAGTCTACAAATATCCATCAATCTTTTGACAATTATTTTCTTTCAATTAGTACTCTGTCCATTCTCAACACCGAGACCATACAATACACCAGCATATTTCTCAGCTGTGCCACCGAAAAAGGTATCCCTCAATTTCCTAAACGTACAAGCTGTAAGCAAACTGTCTGAGCCTGCTTGATGGCACACACCAACTCTTTCCACTTCCAACAATTCTGCAAGCTTGTTCAACCCACCATGAAGGCTATTGCAGAACTTCATCAAATGCTTGATATCATACACCACTGGGAAGAAGGCCTTGATCAATTCAAAGAAACCCGCTTGGGAGTCGGGCAAACTCAGACCAGTCAATAGCTTAAGCAAGTATCCGAAGTCATATCCACTATGAAAAGTAACCCAATGCACTTCAGCATTCAATACAACCCCTGAAGACACCAAAAGCTCACCAAACCGCTTCACATCAATTCCCTTCTCATTGTTCTTCTTAAAATCAATCCCACATTGGCGCAGCAACTCAATCGAATCGCTAGCGAAGATGTCTTCGCTTACATTGAACTCACGGAAATTGAATTGCCAAATGTATTGGTTCTGGGTATCAAGATCGGGAAGTTTACCATTCTTGTCAGAGAAAGTGAGACCCAATTGAATCAATTTCAACATATCGACATTGTCTTTCAGGGTCTGGTAGTTATAATCATTGATGTTCTTGAAGGCCCCCACCGGGCGAAGAACCACGCCGGGGAACTCGGTGTCCATAGCAACATAATTATACGTCTCAACAATCTCACGGATTATAGCAAACTCTTCATCAAGATTATCATTCCACACTTCTCGGATTTGAATCGAATCCCCTTTCGGTAAAATCGACATTTCCAATTTATCAAATCAAGCAACAGGACGATAAATACTATTAAACCCAGATCTGTAAACAAAGCCTAAAGAGTCTTGAACTCCCAAAAGAGAAAACCCCAACTTGGTTCAGTCCAAAACGACGGCGTTTTAACGCTCCAACCAGATCTAGAACAAACCCAACAGGTTTACAATAAAGGATTAACAAGCAGTCAAGAACCTCAGAACCTGAACTGGATCTTACGGATTGAGCACCAAAACGACAGCGACTTTGTGATTCCACTGAGATCTGAAACGAAAGCGATAAGAAAACCATAAATCAGCGACGAACAACAGCACTTAGATGTGGTACAAGGCAGGACCCTGTAAAGCAAAGCGATTGGAGAAGAAACTCCGAGTAAGTTAAAGATCTGACCTTTGATTTGTGGAATTCAGGCCTGAGATTAACAGATCTGGGACTTGAAAACAGTGATTTGGTCTTCCGCGGATAAAACTTCTAGGTCAACGGACCCAGAGATATAGAGAGAGAAGGGTCTGGGGAAGAACGTGGTTTGAGACCTTTACTAGGGTGGGTTCTTAACGACTGTGAGGACACAGCCGAAAGCAGAAAGTGATGTTGCCAAGGAATGGATGAAGGCCACGAAACGCCGCCGTTTTTCCCCAAATGCACAAAACGACCACGTTTCGTCTTCCCGTGCTTTGTTCAGGATCAATAATTGCCTTTTGTTTTTACCAAAAAAAAAATAATTGCCTTTTGTCAAATACTGATGAGGGATAAGATTAAGCCGTAATCTGATAAAAATTTATGAAAAATATCCGAGAAATCAAGAGTTATCTCAAATCTCTCACGTGGGTTTAATGAAATTATAAAATCACGTCATCAATTAATGCAAAATATTCATGCAGTTTACGTTGAATTAATGCAAAATATTGTTTTAAAAAATTGAAAAAGTTTAACTTTTATGCATGTTTATTGGCTTATAAATATTCTAATATGTAAATAAAAAGAGCAGCAGATGTGAGCTTAGTCAAATTGATTACAGCGAATTTACGAGTTTGAAACAGTAATCTTTCCAACCCAATGTCTAGTGTTTGAATTCCCCATTTCAACATCATTTGTACAAAAGAGTCGTACTTGATAGGCCACCAGCCACCGCAGTCTGCAGTCAACGCCTAGAAGCCATCAGCCCGAATAATTTGGACCGGCCATTTTCGACAGCGAAATGACTCAAAAACTAAACTCAGTGTAACTATTTGGGCTTTGCCAAAAGTGTCCAAAATTGGACTGTGTGACAAAGCAGAGAGACACGCACCGTTTTGCGCTTGTCCTATTCTTCTATCCTATTCCTGTCCTATCATTTGATTCACATATTGGATGGGCCCAGGGGTCAAGTCTTTTTTTCATTATATATTTACTAGGCCCAAGTATGTGGATTTTTTTTTCTTCTTCTTTTTTTCTTTTTTTAGAATGAAAGAAAAAATAACATGAGTAGTTATATTCCATATGACTTATTATCTGTTTTTTTTTTAATATGAAAAAATGTAAATTTACCATATTATTCTCATTTAATTAATAATTTCAATTCTTAATATTTAAATTAACTAAGAGTATTTTTTGGTATTTTGAATGTTTTACCATTCTCTATTTTTTACTTTATATATATATAATTTTGGAAATTAGGGGGTCCAGCTCAATCATGTAGAAGCCACCACTTGTAACTTTTTGTCTTACCATTTTTTTAATTAATTCAAAATTTATTTTATTTTTGGGTCGGAATAATTTTAGTAATAATTTTGTTTTGGTACAACAACGTGGTGTCCTCACAAAGCTTCTTTATTTGAAGCCATAGTTTTTTTTAAATTAATTGTTTTATTCAATTCTATTTTTTAATTTCACATCTTTAAAAAATTCTTTTATCCTTTTGATATTCTTATAGCTTGTTTGGGAGTTCAATTTTGGGAGAACCAAAATCACTTATAGAGAAAAGCATCTCCTACGTGTTTCTCCATATAATCACTTTAAATGATTTTAAGTGATTATGGGGAAGCACCTTTTATATGATTATCTATAAAATCACTTAAAACCACTTACAGCTAGTTTGGCATTGTTGTGCTGAAAATAATCGTTGTTAGATTTGCTGTGAGAGAAATAAGCTGTAAGATAAAGCGTTTGGCGTTTGGTAAAATTTTCATTAAAAGTGTTGTTGATATTGATTTCGACAAAATCAGAAAATAATTGTTGCATAATCATTAAACCCAACGCCTCTTCGAAACTGATTTAGGCATAATCAGAAAATGACAGCACCTCATTAGCTGCTTTCCCTTATAGCTTTCTCTCACAACAATTTTTAATAATAAATGATTTTCTCAGTTTTACCAAACGGGTTGGGCTTCCCAAAATTTTTAAAAAATCACTTATCACCTCAAATAAGCAATGTCAAACGGGCACTTAAAGTTATTATATAAATAAGTGATTCTCCATAGAAATAATTATTGGCCTATCTAGAATCACTTCCAAACAAGCTTTTAATCACTTTTAATCATATATTTTTTTCTTATTGTATGAATGACCATTTTCTTTCCTTGAACCCTTTTAATTCCGCTGCTTTTGTCTTTCTCTTTTTGGATCATTGCTTATAAAATTTCCAATAATCTTTTGTTTATTTGTAATTAACTGAATTATGATCAAATAAGTTTTACAATTATTTGGTACCAGAGATGATTTGGTAGTAAACTTTTTCATTATATTGTAAATAATTTAACATTTGACCTATTTTAATCCTAACATCACCGGCCCAAATAGCATTTTTCACATAGTTTAGAAGCCGTTTATTTACAATGAATCGGAAAATTTAGGAATCGAAGAAGTAATGAATATGTATTAGAATAATCATTCCAATTAAGTTGTTTATTAACCATATATAAGGGAAAATTCCATATTATTTATGCTCGAAATGATAGTAACTTAATCATACAACTAAGGGATATTATAAGTATTAATAAGGGAATTCAAAATGATCTTTAGCAACTATCAATTGATTTTGCTGCAAAAATATATGTTATTTGTCCAAGTTTTAATTGATGGTCGATCGAAAACTAGTTTTTTTTGTTTTTCTGGTGTGGTCAAAAGTTAAAAACATGTCATTGTTTGTACGAAGTCACCACTTTGGCTAGCACTTTACCCCTTACGGGCCGACTGCTGTGAGCGGGGATTAGTCTGGGTTGTGGTTAAGGCTTAAAGGTGCCACCGATAGTTGGGGCCCATCTAGGACCACCTCGTGGTTCCGAACAAAAAAAAAAACATCATTGTCATTTAGTAACATAATGTAACCAAATGACATTAACATAAAAACAAACATGTATATAACTTTATTTTGCTTATATATTTGTTCCTCATGAGGAAGTGTTAATTATTAACATGTATACATGCCATAAAAAAGAGAGAATATAAAATACACAAACAAAAGATAATATAATTGCATAATTGTTATGTTTACACGAAAGTAATCAAATGTTGTGAATCATAAGTAACATTTGAGTGCTCACACGGTAAATGGCGGATCCAGGAATTCTCGGGTCATAGGGTCACAACGTAAAAGTGTCCAAAAAAAAAGTTTAAAATGTTGAGGCATTTTTAGAACGAATGTGTAATTTCCTATCCAACTATTTTTTAAAATGTAAATTTAATAATAAATTTAATAATAATAAAAAACACACACACACACACTAATACTCTACCATCAACCCCAAGCTACCCTAGAAACCCTCTGTTTATAGACATATTTTTTTAAAAGTTTTTTTTTAGAACCCTTTTATAGATAAATTCATCACTAAAATTATAAGTTTTGTTAATATTCACTGCCTAGGATAGATTCAATTTTTTGGATTTTCCCTTTAAGCCCTTTTTTTGGTTGGACTTCCATAGAATTCAAGGCAAATACAACAGATAAATAATAAAACCCAACAACAAATACATAATTTAAACCAAATGAAAAAGAGCATATCTTCCTGTTTGTTCATTTTCAAGTGAAGCATTGTTTGTTTTAAAAAAATATTTATTCAAAGATCCTACTCTTAGACTTTGAGCAAGCTCTTCTTCCTTTTCTTTCTCTGTATTTTGAATTTCTTGATAAAAATCACAAAAACCACATTAACACATAATAAGGCTAGAAACAGTAATAATAGATTAACTAAAAATTAGACCAATAATTTAACTAATAAACAAGGATGAAGGAACAATAAAACGTTTTTCTTAAATTGAAACAAAGAACAACTTGTCTGTGTGTTATATATCAATAACAATATCAATAAAAGTATCAATATCAATCAATTATATTATACTCTAATTCAAATAACAACCAATATCAATAAATTCTTCTAATCCATAAAAAACACTACATATATCAATTTCATTAAAAATATAAATTCTTCCGCTCACTTGAAACTTGAAATGATGGGAGGCAAGGTGAGCAAGTAAGCAACTCAAGGGTAGTCGGCGGCGACGGCAGCAGTGGAGTGGTGGTGGTGGTGTGTGTGAGAATGAGGGGTTCGGATTGGTTTAATTCAGGGAGGAGTGAAACTGTGAAACTAATTTGGGATTTGGGGGTTTGGGTGATGACTCTGGTATAGATAGATAGAAGGGGTTTTGGGTTTTTTTTAATATAAATAATTATTTAAGCATGTCACAAAACGAAGCTGTTTTGATGCCAGTTCATTAAACAAATTTGAAACCTTTTGGATCAAAAACTACGTCATTTTGGTTAGGAAGTTAAAAATAAAAATAAAAATTGCCTTGCATTCAGCACCTAGCGCAGGGCCTTTCTGGGCTTTCATCGAGCACCTTGCGTGCATCTTGAGGTCATTATTCTGCTCATCATGGAGGTTGCTTAGACCTTCACAACCAACCATATTTCCGACTAGTTCATGTGATCAAGCGACCCCTCTTATCCCTTAATATATCCACCTTTGCACAAGCCCTTTCATTGTGCACTATTTGCTAGTCAACTAGTGACAATAAAAAAAATTGAACCGTATATCACTTCACAATGTGTTGTTTTATTTGTTAGATTTATAGGTATGTTACAATCAATTGTCTACACGAATATGAATGGTTCTTGATCATAATATATAAGAATTATAATGCATTAATGGCCAAAAAAATTTCATGCACGGATAATTAACGCTAGCAAAATTCAACCCCACCTCCCTCCCCCAGGCAGCCAAAAAAGAAGAGAGGGAATTCTCACTTAAACAAGTGAAGTGAGTGACATGGAAAACAAATCCCACGTGTATCTCTCTTTATCTACGTGGCAGGCTTTGATAGGTACAATGATGTCAGGACTCAAGTCACAGTAACAGCCGAAGCGCCAAAAGCCAAAAAGCCAGTGATATGCTGCATGTCTTTCAGAATAAACTTAAAAATCGAAACAAAGGGGTCCAAAATCCCAAATTTGCGAAATGTCGGAGACGAAGGCCGAGAGTAAGAGCAAAAACCCTAAAAAGGCCAATCTGTCAGATCACAGCTCCATCAAGCACCTTCTCGACGAGTCTGTCTCCGAGGTCGATCTTTCCCTAACCTAAATTTCTATCTATCTCATTCTCATCTTAACATGTTATTAAATTCTTTAGCTGATAACATTGGAAATCCGTCATTTGCTTCAATTTATAAAGGAATTCGATAAATCTCTATTGAATATTGTACGATTATCAATTTGTGTTTGCTTCACCGTCTAATTTGTGGATTATGAGGCTGTTTGGAGTGATCAGCGATTGTAATGGATTTGTAGATTGTTAAGAGCCGCGGATATGTGGAGAATACGAGGTTAAGTAACTTGAAGTTGTTGATTGGAGCCATTGTCATAATCATTGCTCTATTTGCTCAGTTCTACAACAAAAAATTTCCAGAGAACCGAGACTTCTTGATTGGATGCATTGCATCATATCCTTTTTACATGGGTAACATGTAGTTTAAATAAATAAATAAATCATACAGTTTTCATCAAATATCTTTTTTTTTTGGATGATTTTTATGCATTTTTATATGTTGGAAAAGCCAAAATCAGTTGCTAAATGGGTTCTGCTATTTGCTTTCAACATTATTTTATCATGATTTCCAGTTCTAATTTCCATATTGGATAAGTGCGTGACGTTGGTTTAAGTGTTTTTAAAAGTAATTTTTTTCCCAGAAATTTCAGACCATAATTATGTGTTATATCAGCAAACAAATGTTATCTGAAATGCTTGGTTTTAAAAGAGGTTGTTTGGAGAATTCATAAATGCATTTTTGTCAAGGACTTTGTGAATGTAATTGAAGAGTTCCTTGTTCAAATGATAATACTCTCAAGTCTGTTTCATCCTTGACTCTGGCAAGTATATCATCGTCAATGGGATATTACAGGTGGTTTCATACACTAAGGAGAAAAATGCAATCTTGTTCACTCATCCTCCTGTGGTAAGCTTATTTTCTGTTTTGGTCAATGGCTCGGCGAAATATATGTTTGGGAGCAATTCAGATGGTTTGACTGACATTTTGTTTAAGATTTTAATACTACCCTGTTGCTGTCGAGGAAGACAAGTTGTGGTCATTAAGAATGTTGTCTTGTATCTTTGGTGCTCGAACTTTCAAATATTTCCTTGGTTGGCCTGTGTTGGCTTGGCTTAGATTTGTTAACATGGCTGGTTGTGTGAATGACATAATTGAACTCGCAAGTCTTGTTCAGGTTTTGCTCTAAATGATCAAAACTGACCAGATTTTGATCTCACATGGTTGATTTGCCTGCAGTGCATAATATGAACCTATACTGGAACTTATATGAGAGTTTTTTCTTTTTTTTGCATGTTTAATTTGTACATCTGATATTTGAAACTAGGTGTCATTTGTTTTCTTCACTAGTAACTAGGTACTGTTAGTTGCTGGTAATTCTGCCAAATATGTCAGTCATCTAAGATTTGGAAGAGCATAGAGAAGTTGGAATTTGGTTTCATTAGAAAATTGGTTTCATTAGAAAATTTGTTTTGTTGTCCATTTCCTCATTAGTAATTAATATGTACAGGGAGCCTTCAGCACTGGGTTGGTGGTGTCTTCCAAATTACCAAGATTTTCTGACTTGTACACACTTACGGTAGCAAGTGCGGATCCAAAATCGATATCTGCAAACAAACCGGTGGAATTCACGAAGAGTGTTACTCAGTGGTAAGTGCTCACAACACAACTCACAATTTTGTTTGTATTGCATCTTGGAGTTTCAGATTGCACTAACATATTTTGATCTACTTTCTCCTTCTCTGTCTGCTGTTCCAGGTTTACCAAGGATGGAGTATTGGTGGATGGCCTGTTCTGGAAGGAAGTAGATGGACTAATAAACGATTATGCAAGAGAACCCAAGAAGAGCAAGTGAATTTCGGCTTTGCAGAGACCCCAATCTGATTCAGTTCTCATACAGAATGAACTCTTTAAAGTATTGTGATTTTTGCATAAAATGTTGGTAGCCACAATGAATTTGAAAGACGGTGTACTCCATCATTGATAATGAACACTGGGGTTCCAAACCTATTTAGTACGTAGACCTTTCAATTTGACTCCAGATTGACTACATTTCTAATTACTGTGGGTCAGATTGACTCCATCCTTTATATGTTTTAATACTTTACTTCACCAAGGCATTTTTGGCGTTATAGAATGTTTCACTTTTAAGGGCTTTTGCCTTAATATATACATGTGTAGATGCTATAGTTTTGGAAATGCCAAATGCAGGCACTCACTTGCACGAACGACCTTCAGCCGTTGATGCAATGTAGGCCTCTCATGTATCAACGGCCACCAGCCGCCAGTCGGACATAGCGATTCACTCAAGCACAACTCCTTTTCATGGAGAATTCACTCAATCCGATATACTCGAACTCGATCCAATTTATCGGATTGGCCCACAACTTAAAGAATTGGGTCTATTGGATGGACTTATATTGGGTTTGGATCAATTTGTTTTTGGACAAACAAACGCGGCAAATTAAGAAAGAGGGAAAAGGAAAACTAGACGACACTGGACACCTCCAGATGCTTCTTCTACAACCTTCTATTGCCTTTTCCCCAAGTTTTCTTAAGTCTATTTCTCTCGCTCTCTGAAGAGGAACTATTTTATAGCAAAAGCCTAAACCATTGAGCTTGCTTTTGTGATTATTTGGGTTCATTTCATGGTCAAATGGCGAGCCGCAGAGCCACAAGACTCACCCAGTCGACTTTGGCTTTGGCGTCCCTGAACGCCTCTAAAGCCTCAAGAAACTCTCTCTCAGTTTCGCGCAATCACAGTGGCAGCCTCCGCTCGCGCCTTCGGTAGCTCCGTCGCTCCCTTCTCTCGCCCTAACGTCGTTTCAGAGAGCAGTAATGTCGTTTCAGCCAAGTATTTGGCAACCGCCTTCACTCGCAGCTTTCACTCTTCCACTCCCAAATTCTACTCAGCCACAACCTCATCTCAGGTCACAAGCTCTGAAAGTATTCTCATTTAATTTCATCAAGCATTGAATTATGTGAAAAGAATTGGAGGCTAATTTTTGTTGTTGATTGAAATATCAGGCTAATCCGAATGAGTACACTGAGATGGCTTGGGAGGGCATTGTGGGTGCTGTTGATGCCGCCCGAGTTAGCAAGCAACAGGTTGTGGAAACTGAGCACTTAATGAAAGCGCTTTTGGAGCAAAAGGATGGTTTGGCCAGGAGAATTTTCACCAAGGCTGGCTTAGACAACACTACGGTTCTTCAAGCTACTGATAACTTCATTGCTCAGCAACCCAAGGTGCTTTGATAAAAACCCATATCTCATTTTGCATCATATCAAATATGTGATGGCTTTGTTTGTAGGAGGTAGTGAACAATTTGAACATTGTGTTGTGGCAGGTGACGGGTGCCACCTCTGGGCCTATTATGGGCTCGCATCTGAGTGGTTTGTTGGACAATGCCCGGCGGCAGCAGAAAGACATGGGAGATGATTTCGTGTCGGTGGAGCACCTTGTGTTGGCGTTCCAGTCGGATACTCGGTTTGGGCAGCAATTGTTTAGAAATCTCCAGCTTAGTGATAAGGATTTGAAGGAGGCTGTTAAGGATGTTCGTGGAAGTCAGAGAGTCACTGATCAAAGTGTGACGTGCTCCACCTTAAGTTGATATTTTAGAATTCTGTGTATTTGCTATTTTTATATGCTTTAATTAATATCATCCATATTGTGTATAGATCCTGAAGGAAAATATGAGGCCTTGGATAAATACGGGAATGACTTAACTGAACTCGCTAGGCGTGGCAAACTTGATCCTGTTATAGGCCGAGATGATGAAATACGACGGTGTATCCAGATATTGTCCAGGAGAACGAAAAACAATCCTGTTATTATTGGTGAGCCTGGTGTGGGAAAAACTGCAATTGCTGAAGGGTATGTTCATTCAAGTGCATTGCTTTGCTGTACTTTGTTATGACTGTTTCAAAAAGTTCTAAGATATATGCCTTGGCTTATTTAATTTATATGAGTAAATTCGTTGACTTGATGCATCCTTTACATGCCTTCTGGGCACTACCATAACACTTTAGGAAGTAAGTTTGTTCAATCAACCTCCCAGATGCTCTGGTATTCTCAAGCATTGCTATTGTCACATAAAGACTGATGTTGAACAATTTGCCTGGTGGCATAAATTGCCAGATTATTCATTATGCATCCTATGCATTCTTCTGTTGTATTGTTTTACTATAATTTTTGTATGATCTGCAGATTAGCTCAACGAATTGTTCGTGGGGATGTTCCAGAACCACTATTGAATAGAAAGGTAGTCATTCGTTTTAGTTTTAATTATCGATTCTAAAAATTATAAGACAATAATAGTTTTATGTAGAAACAACACCTTGGTTTCAAAATATTTTTTCCGTGATCTTCAAATTTATACGTAGTTTTTGTCTTCTATTTTACAGTTGATTTCCTTAGATATGGGTTCATTGGTTGCTGGTGCCAAGTTTCGTGGGGATTTTGAGGAAAGGTTGAAAGCTGTGTTGAAGGAAGTTACTGCTTCAAATGGACAGATTATATTATTCATTGATGAGATTCATACTGTTGTAGGAGCAGGTTTGTGCAAAACTGGAGTCTTTTTATTGTGGGTCTGTTGTGTTTTCTCCTGATGTCCTTGTTAATGATTCTTGTAGGGGCTACAAGTGGTGCAATGGATGCTGGGAACTTGTTGAAGCCAATGCTTGGGAGAGGTGAGCTTCGCTGTATAGGAGCAACTACATTAAATGAGTACAGAAAATACATTGAGAAGGATCCTGCACTTGAGCGTAGATTTCAACAAGTATTTTGTGGCCAGCCATCTGTCGAAGACACAATATCCATTCTTCGTGGCTTGCGTGAGCGCTATGAGCTGCATCATGGTGTGAAAATATCAGATAGTGCCCTTGTTTCTGCAGCTGTTCTTTCTGACAGATACATTACAGAACGTTTTTTGCCTGACAAAGGTAATAATAATTTCCACCTTATAGGCTCTTTTTTTAGGGTGGCAGGAGGGGATGAGGAGGGGTGGTGGGATTTGTTTTCTCAAAATAAAATTTGTGTTTGATAGATCTTGCAAGTATAGCAATAAGATGCACTAATTTTTTTTGGAACTTCCATTGTTTGGATTTCAACGTAATAAAGAAAAGAAGGGATAGAAGAACTAGAATTTTGTTTATAGTTCCCTCTTGTGAATTTGTCTTCATGTTTAGTATTGGACTAGGACATCTGATTCTAAAAAAATTAAAAAAAGAAAAGCTTAGTCACACCCACACCCTTAAAGACTCTTACCATTAAATTCTTCTGTTTTCTTTTTTGTCAACTATGAGTTTTGTAACTTATCTTCTCTGTTTCAGCCATTGATCTCGTTGATGAAGCTGCTGCAAAGCTGAAGATGGAGATCACTTCTAAGCCCATTGAATTGGATGAGGTAGACAGAGCTGTGTTGAAGTTGGAGATGGAGAAGCTGTCTGTGCGAAATGACACTGATAAATCATCGAAAGAAAGGTTAAGCAAGCTTGAAAATGATCTGGCATTGCTTAAGCAGAAACAAAAAGAATTAACCGAACAATGGGATCATGAGAAGGCTCTCATGACTCGGATACGATCAGTTAAAGAAGAGGTATTCCTCCATTCAGTGGGCAATTGTTGTTGGCAAGTTTCCTCATCCCTTGATTTGCTGATTCAAATGTTTCTAATTTGTGTAGATTGATAGAGTAAACCAAGAGATGGAAGCTGCTGAACGTGACTATGACCTAAGTCGTGCTGCAGAGCTCAAATATGGAACTCTAACGACCCTACAACGCCAGTTAGAAGAGGCAGAGAAAAACCTTGCTGAGTATCAGAAGTCTGGAAATGCTTTGCTTCGAGAAGAAGTCACCGATCTTGATATTGCTGAAATTGTAAGCAAATGGACTGGTATACCCTTGTCAAACCTTCAACAATCAGAAAGAGACAAGCTAGTTATGCTAGAACAGGTTCTTCATAAGAGGGTGATCGGTCAGGATATAGCTGTGAAATCAGTGGCTGATGCAATTCGACGTTCAAGGGCAGGCCTATCTGACCCAAACCGACCAATAGCAAGTTTTATGTTCATGGGTCCAACTGGTGTGGGGAAAACAGAGCTAGCAAAGGCTTTGGCTGGCTATCTCTTTAACACGGAAAATGCTCTTGTCAGAATTGATATGAGTGAGTACATGGAAAAACATGCAGTTTCACGCTTGGTTGGGGCACCACCTGGTTATGTCGGTTACGAAGAAGGTGGGCAGCTAACAGAAGTGGTTCGTCGAAGACCTTATTGTGTAGTGCTGTTTGATGAAATTGAGAAAGCACATCATGATGTCTTCAACATTTTATTACAATTGTTGGATGATGGGAGGATCACCGACTCTCAAGGGCGAACTGTAAGCTTCACCAATTGTGTGGTGATAATGACCTCAAACCTGGGCTCCCACTACATACTTGAAACTCTTCGTAATACACATGATAGCAAGGATGCAGTTTATGAAGTGATGAAAAGACAAGTTGTTGAGTTGGCGAGACAAACTTTCCGCCCTGAATTTATGAATCGAATTGACGAATATATTGTCTTCCAGCCTTTGGACTCAAAAGAGATCAGTAGTATTGTTGAGCTACAAGTGAGGAATCGATCTTCCACCTTTCATTCTTTTAGATATGATCTAAATGTTTTTCTTTTTTCTTTTTCTTTCTTACTGAGTCGTATTAGAGATGGTGGTTAAATGCTTCAATGCCCATTCCGATTGCAGATGAACCGGTTGAAAGACAGGCTAAAGCAGAAGAAAATTGATCTTTACTACACAAAGGAAGCTGTGGAGCTTCTGAGTACATTGGGCTTTGATCCAAACTATGGTGCAAGACCAGTTAAGCGGGTGATACAACAGTTGGTTGAGAATGAAATTGCAATGGGAGTCTTGAGAGGGGATTTCAATGAGGAAGACTCTCTTATTGTTGATGCTGAGGTGTCTCCATCTGCCAAAGACCTTCCTCCCCATAAGAGGTTGCTCATCAAGAAACTGGAGAGCACGTCTGCTGTCGATGCCATGGTTGCGAATGACTGATCTCAACTGATTCCGGTGCTTCGAATTGTAAATAAAGCTTAACAAAAAGGTTGGTGTTGGTTTTTGTTTTTGGTCAAAGAAAGGTCGGTGTTGGTTTGTTTTGGCTTTCAGATGTTAAGACAAGAAGTGCCTGCCTGCCTGCCTGCCTGCCTGGGTTACGTATTGTGGAGAGTTGTTTAAATCTCTACTCTAATTTCTAACCAAACAAAAGATCAACAAATAAGTATTTTTCACTCGGGTTAAGGGGCATGTGTTGCAGTTCAAGTGGTTAAGAGCAGTTGAAGGAATAAATAAATAAATAAATAAATTTCCGGGTGATTGCCCTTAGCATATACCATCCCTTTCAATTGAAAATTTGCCTTCAAATCAAGTTTTTTGACAGAAGAATAAAGAGCAATACTTTGATTCGAATCCTAGTATAGGGTAAGGATTGCAGGGAAACAAACAGATGAAGGAAAAATGTCAAAATCGCATCAAAATTATATCACTGGACTGGACCCGTGCATGAAAAATATCAATATAAATATTATAGCTACACTACTGGACGTGCATACGCCCAAAATAGTGATATCAGTGTCCTCGTCTTTACCAATTAGAGAATGTTCTGTGACTAAAAATCCAAAAATTGTATGGCTTGACACTTCGTAGGTGGTACCCATAAACAAACTCACAATAATTCACAAAGCAAAAGCTTAACTATGTTCATTAATTATGGATGCTAATTTTCTTCGTATTAAAGTGCTAAACTCATAATTGAACGACTCTAAGTAGGATGCAAAAGTCATATCATAATTTGTCGTTTTAATGTCTAATTGGCCTTTGTTTTGTTGTCTTCTTCTTTTCCAATTGCTCTCAATCAGTACTCATGCTCAATCTCATCTTATCGTAAAATTATCATTATTAATCCCGAGATTAATCAAATGTGACAATTATCATCACTGAACAATATGCATGCAACCCTAACAACCAATAATTAATCATGCTTGATTAGGATAGCCTCCTTTGACAATCCAAATGAATCATGAACCTACCAAACATGCATCCTCTCTATCTAATCATTATATTTCCAGTGTAAACTTGATCAGTGTGAATCTGCCAATATTTTTTTAACTTGAAGTCAACTATATTAGCTTTTTTGAGGGACAATTTTGTATTTCAATGAATCAGTTGTCTGCTTTTCAACTCTTTATTCATAGATAATCTCTGTAAAAAAAGACACATACGCATAAATTGGATAACAGTTAACCATTAATGAAATGATACTTATTTTAGTGTTCGTTTATTCATTTAATCACAACTAGATATCTTTATTTATGCTTAAAATTTAAAAAATTAATAATAATTCGGATGACCAAAATACAATACTAATTGAGTACACAAATAAACATATTTGAGACTCTTTAACTTATATATTAGTAGTTGCATGCATGCATTTGAAAACCAATATAAACCAATAAGATTATAAAGTAAGAAACTATAAATTTTGGAAATGAAATCCAAATTACAAAAGATTTGGTTACCTGAAACAGTCTCACCGTAAGCCCAAATTAGAATGGTCCAACTCCAACCCCAAAAGTCAGATTTTATTGCTTGGACTTGGACTTTGGGGCAACATTCGAGTCAGACAGAGAACCAGATAAGCTTTCTTTGCACACACTTTCACGTCAGCTACTACTTTGCAGTTATACAATACACTCATCTCCACCTTACTTATCGTACACCCCACATCTAGGCCCCAAACAAAACGACACGGCAAGCCCCACACGAAGCTTCTTCCATCTATAATTCAATGGACGGTAGCGACGGTGTCAGCACATTACACTGTAGTTATGGTGCAAAATTACGCATTTCCCTATGCGAAAACTAATGGCTTGCTTTGGAAGTCCCTTTCTCAGTTTTCTATCTCCCTAGTCCCTCTCCAACACAAATTTTAGAAATGGCTTTTTCATTTCTCAACGAGCCTTTTTCTTTCTATAAATTATTTATTTATTTTCAGATCAAATAACCAAAGGGAAAATGTGGTAAATTTGCACGTTCTATTGTCTTGAAAATTTAGGAAAGGTACTGTTTGTGTTGCGCACCAGCAGATCAAACACTTTTCCATAATTCACAAATTTGTAATATAACGAGATCATCTCTGCTTGAGTATATTGGAAGTTCAAAGCCGTGAACTAAATTTTGATGCGGGTAAAAAGTCATTCATTCATAGTTTGGGATAAATTCAAGATTCAAAGCGAGGGACGAGGTTTTGATATGTGGCGTAAAATGTATGCCATTCATAAGTTGGAGTAAATTTTAGATTCAATGTACCAAGTAAAATTTTGAAGTGCGACATCAAAAATTCGTTATTTATAATTTGAACTAGATTATGCGTTTAAAGTTTCCAGCATTATTTGTCGTAAAATATAAATTATCTATAATTTGAGTAGATTTTGTATTCAAAGTCCATAACTAAACTTCGACGCGTGTCGTGAAAGGTTAGTCATGTATAATCATGTAATGCAATTTTTAAGTTAACAAATTACCTATTGTTTTTAAAGATGTAGAAAATTGTTGGTGTATATATATATATATCTATATATATAAAGCAAAAGGTAGAGAATTGTGAAACATTCAAAATACCTAAAATGCCCTTGGTTAATGCTAACATTAAGAATTGAAATTATTAATTAAATGAGGATAATATGGTAAATTCATATTTTTTATATTAAAAAAATTAAAATTAAAAACAAAATCAGATAATGTATCATATTTTTATGGAAAATAACTACCAATTTTTTCTTTTCTTAATTATACAAACTAAAAAAAGAAAACCAATTGGCACACACGCGTGAGCTGGTGGCAAGGGGCTAGTATATATAAAGCAAAAGGCAGAGAATCGTGAAACATTCAAAATATCATAAAATACTCTTGGTTAATGCAAACATTAAGAATTGAAATTATTAATTAAATGAGGATAATATGGTAAATTCACACTTTTTCATATTAAAATTTTTTAAAATTAAAAGAAAAATCAGATAATGGATCCTATTTTTATGGAACACAACTACCTATTCTCTTTTTTAATTCTAAAATAAATTTTAAAAATTTAAAAAAAAAAACTCTCGCAGGCGCGCCGAAGCGTGTGTGAGGAGGCTAGTTCAAGTAGGGTAGAAAACTATTATTGTGTGATTTGAAAATGACATTATTTGTAGTGAAAAAATTTATAATTCGATAAATTTAGAAAGTCACAAACAGGGCCTTAAAAATCACTCCCTGTGTCTCCGTTGTCTGTGTTCAGTAAGAAGCAGAGTCTCTGGGACTGAGAGCTCATTATAAATAAACAACAAAGAAAACCAGATTTACAATTAACAAATACTCTCTCTATCTCTCTCTCTCTCTCTCTCTCTCTCTCTCTCTTTCTCGCATTTAGGCTCGTTTCTCCGTGCAATGTAGTTCACTACAAAGCAAGCAGAGAAACGTTATGGCCAAGTGTCACCGAAACGACATCGGATCCGTCGTGCTAGACCGCGCTACCACCACCACATCGGCCGGAGGAGGCGCTCACTTCCGTCTCTGGTCATCCTTCTCCGGTGCTTCATTCCGCAGGAAAATCTTCTACGCCGTCAGTTGTGGCGGCAGCTCCCGCTATGGCCACCACAACGACAAAAACGACGTCGCTCCGTCCAGTCCTCCCACTCCCCCGGCCACTGCCACTAGATCAACGGCGACGAAAACCACGTCGCAGTCGCCCTCCAAAGTAAAAGAGCTGGAAAAGGTAAAACCGAAGTCCGAGAAGCTTTCGGATCTTCTGAACCTCGCGGAGTGTTCGGAATCGGAGAACGACGCCGTGACCAAGAAAAAGGTGGAGGCTTTGGATGAGCTGAAGCGCGTGGGGAAGGAATTGCAGGTCGAAAACGACTCGGCGAAGAGGAAAGATGCGGCGAGCAGAGTGAGATTGCTCGCCAAGGAAGATGTGGAAGCCAGAGCGACGCTGGCCATGCTCGGAGTCATTCCTCCGCTCGTCGCCTTGCTCGACTCCGACGACGTCGTTGCTCAGATCGCATCGCTCTACGCTCTGCTCAATCTCGGGATCGGCAACGATGTGTGAGTTAACACGTTCTTCGGATTTTGAGCCTTCTCTGATCTAATTTTGTTTTTATGTCATTTTCTCGTTTTAATTTCTCTCTGTGATTGTTCTTCTTGCATGCATTTTTGTTTTATCAGCTTCTTAGCTTTGATTAATTGGGCAATTGGTTTTGGTTTTAGTTCGCGTTTTTGTTTTCTGTCACTTTCATGCCATGATGTTTTATTCTTCCGTCATTTTCAAGGCCTAGTAGTTTTTCCACTGTTTTTTTTCTTAGAAAATAAATTATTCATATTTATTCCAACTGTTCTTATCTTCAGGCTGACAGTGTTGCATGTTTGTGAAATGATGAACTCTGTCATGGACATCTCATAGTGTTTAATTGCATTCTCCAGTTTATTTTGTATTTTTGTGTTATTTCGCACTGTTAATTTGCTTTATTCCCATTTTAATTGCATTTGAATCACTTTTATTGACCCATTGTTGCATTTGTTTCTTTCCATCTTTTTCTGAATTAAAAAAATTTATCAATGCTTTTTGGACGACCCCTTTTGCAGAAACAAGGCTGCTATTCTCCAAGCAGGGGCTGTTCACAAAATGCTTAAACTCATTGAATCCCCAAATCCTCCAGACCCATCCGTCTCAGAAGCTATAATTGCAAATTTCCTTGGCTTAAGCGCATTGGATTCGAATAAACCCATCATTGGAGCTTCAGGTGCCATACCCTTCTTGGTTAAAACCCTCAAGAATTTGGACAACACAAGTAGCCCTCAAGCTAAGCAAGATGCCTTGAGAGCTCTCTACAACCTTTCAATCTTCCCATCCAATATTTCGTTCATATTGGAAACTGATTTGATCCCATTTTTCCTGAATTCGCTTGGAGACATGGAAGTGAGTGAAAGAATCCTTGCAATTCTAAGCAACATGGTATCTGTCCCCGAAGGTCGAAAAGCAATTAGCAGTGTCCGGGATGCATTCCCAATATTGGTTGATGCGTTGAATTGGAACGATTCGCCGGGGTGTCAAGAGAAGGCATCCTACATTTTGATGGTGATGGCACACAAGGCATTTGGGGATAGGCAAGCCATGATCGAGGCGGGAATGGTATCGGCATTGCTTGAATTAACGCTTTTGGGTAGCACATTGGCACAGAAGAGAGCCTCAAGGATCTTGGAGTGTTTGAGAGTGGATAAAGGAAAGCAGGTTTCACAAAGCTTTGGTGGGAGTATGGGTGCTGCGGTTTCTGCTCCCATTTGTGGCTCTTCGTCGTCTTCTACAAACCCGAACATGGGTTCCAAGGAGTGTTTGGAAGAGGAGGAGGACATGATGAGTGAGGAGAAGAAAGCCGTGAAGCAATTAGTGCAACAGAGTTTGCAAAACAACATGAGGAGGATCGTGAAGAGGGCCAATTTGCCGCAAGATTTCGTCCCATCGGATCATTTCAAGTCGCTCACCTCAAGTTCAACTTCAAAGAGCTTGCCATTTTGAGGAAATAGAGCTGCCAATGAAGATGTGGAGATTGAATTCTGAAGTTAGTAGTCTTCTTTTCATACTCATATCATGTTTCCAGCTTCTGGGCTTTTGCAGCTTTTGTTAGTAGATCAACTTGTTAAAATTTATAATAGTTATCATAAATTATAATATAGTAGCAGGAATTTTGTTTGGTTAAATTCCAGTTCGCTCTTAGTTATCCGTTTTGGCCAGAATATAAAAGAAGCTGAAACCGTAACACAATTTCTAGAGAGAATTTCTTGTCAGTGGCATAGAATGCAAAAATGGAAAAATACAAGGGATGCTTTAGTCATAAAATATTTGCTCTGCGTATCCCCACAATCATAGGGTCACTTTCAACCCATTAGTACAATTTTGTCCAACTCTTTGGCCCCACCCACAATTAAAATTGCTAATGTAAACCCACATCTATTGGAAGAGGTGTCGGTCATTTTCTACCCTCCTGCATGAAGTAGGGACAATTCAGGACCTTCACCATCTGGGAATCTTTCCTTTGGAAGAGGTGTTGTTTTTAGTATTCTTGGCGCCTGAAAGTCTCACCTGGAAATTTACAGAGTCGAATAATTAATGAATTGATTATAAAAATTGCAAGTAGAACATTAATGAATTGATTAATGTCTTAAATCTCCTTCACTTCTTCATTAGTTTAATATTGTATTAATTACCAATTTCTATTAACAATTTACAGATCTGAAGAGAAGAATGCAGATTACAGAGCTGAGCTGTTCGTCATCAATGAAGGTCATAGACATTTCCGTCCCCACTGAGGTACATGTATATATCACATAAACTTCATGGTGGGGTATGGGGCATTTTGTAATCTATGCAAATTTAGATCTTTTGCAATGTGATTGAGTTAACTGGACTTGTCTCTGTGCGTGTATATATTTGTAGTGTGAATCTGATATTTACCTCTGGAGCTTTTGTTTTGTTATTTGAAATGTGCAAAATTTTGGTTGTGTACAGTAAATTTAGTCTGCCACACAGTGCAGTAGAATTTAGAGCTCTGTCTTTCTTTAAAAGGCTACATGCTTTTTATTATCCATTGCTAGTTTTTTTATTTTTAACCTAATCACACTCGGTCCACTTCTATTGAGATACAATCATATTTTATTTACTTATTGCTATGGAAGTGGGGAAGGTCGAAGGCTAGGCCCTGCAGCTTCTGGACAGTCCAGTATGGTCTGTTTCAATTGTTTATGCACCAGAAGTGCAAATGCATGTGTAGCTGTGTGTAGGTCTAACATTTTAATTTTGTTTAACAGAAAACCAGTCTAAGTTAAGTATGTGTTTTTTTTTCTTCTAAGTTTTATATACCATCGATATCGGTGAACGGCAAAATAAAATCTAGGACTTCAGGGTGTAGGAGTAAAAACAGTTTTTGTTGAAGCTGAAGATATTTTTGAGTTGAGTTGTAACCGTAGCTTTTAGGTTGCTTTTTTCACATATGAGATTTTAAAGCAAGTAAGGTGCGGATTAAATGCAGCCGTCCAAATGTTGTTATTGAGATTGAAGGTAATATTCTGATCTTTCAGTCAGGGGGGGGATGAGGGAGGGCACGTGCATGCAAAAAAGTCTTTGCTTTGCTTTCTGCATTGTGTTTCCACCGACTTGGAAATAATAGCAGACTCTGTATAGTTCACAAGATTTATTGAATATATTCAGACCCGAAAAATAAAAAGATTTGTTGGAGTATGAAGGACACTGGTGACGTACACGTGGCCCTTTTAGGATTTTTTATTTTTTATTTCCAAAAATTGTGAAAAAGGTGACTGGTGGCGTGGGGACTTATGGCCAAAACTGCTATATTGTTGGAGTTGGAGGGGTTCTCTTATAATTTATAGGCAAACAATTTTGGTGTGTTTTTTGCAACTGCCCCCAACTAAAGCAAATTAAACCCTTTTTAATATCCCACCAAAGAATAGATGTTGTAGTACTGATTTTCCCACTTTTGGGTTGATAAAATATTAGTGGGAATCTCTTTTCCAAGTGTTAATGTTGAAGGGTTTAAGTCACTATCCACCAAAAATTTACTCTTTTTTTACTTCTTAATGATTAATGTACGTCCGCTAACAGTGACAATTATAAATGTGGGGGGAACAATAATATCCACGTTAGCCCCAATGAGATTAGGGTAACTTTTAATTGCCTTTGAACATCAAAAGAATTTCCAAGTCAGTAAACACACTGTCTTTGATTAAGAAAAAAACTCAACTTTCTCTTTATGTTCTGCTTTTCTAAGAACATTTAGAAAAGACCTAACCGGGAGCCAGCAGCTTCCTCAGGTCCTTCATGCATGCTCATAGCTAAGCTTTTTCCTCTTTCTGTGAAGGCGTTAAAATAACTTGCCAGGTCTTGACTTGGTTGGGAAAGGAAAGGAAAAAAGAAACAGAGGAATCTATGAGTTGGAAAAGGACAAAGAGGATAAAAAAGGATAAAAAGGATATTTAGGCTTTTTCCTCGATCAGGCTACACACAATGATGCGCCCCCTAAGAATACTTCTTGTCTTCATATGGCAAACTCTTTTGGAGAAAAGTCGATCAATTGCATAGAAAATTAGGTGTGGCTAGAATCTTGAATGAGTAGATCCTGAACAAGCTCAGGGCCTCACCAAACCAAAAACAATCTTGAGACAAATGAAAAGCAAACAAGGCAAGCCTGATGGCAACGCGATTACAAAGCTTAGGCACATGAGCCACAGAAGCTTACTGGAATTGTGAGAGGAGCTCACAACAATCATCAATCAAACCTCTCCTAACAGAACCAAAGGAGATACCCTGCGAAACAGCCGCAACATATGACAGCCTTGAGTTATGCAATGCAACCTCACTTTACATGAAGCTTCATTATTCCTAATCAGTTTTTCAGACCTCTAATTCTTCATTCGTTTCAGTGAAACTATAGATATTCTGGTCCGATTAATGTTTGTGTTTATGCGAAATCTGATGAATTATCTCTGTTGAGTGAGAAATATGATCAATTAATTCGTATTCAAAGTTGCAAGTTGGACCACAAGCTTGCAGCAGAGTTAGGTGCAAGGAAGGACCACTGAAATGGAGGACAATTACCCAAAAGCCGTAGGGGTGCCCCAGCCCAGCAAAGGTCAATTTCTGTACTAGTGGAATGGCATACGACTAGGGATGACAAATGGGTACCCAGTGACTTCAGCAAAGAGCCCATATCATACTTATGGTCCCGTAAAAAGAAGCCTTCTTCAAGCCTTCCCTTTTAAGCTCAACCGGATTTTACTTTGAAGTAAATTGCCCAAATGAGAAATCTCATGCGGGCTAGAAATGCATTGCAGTTGAAACACGCATTTCAACTAACAAAGCCCACAATCAAAAGAAATCAACGAAAGCTAGTGTTCTGCCCATTGCAGCTTATAGATGGTGTTCATGGACATCTTGAATTGTGTGATGTCACAGTTCATTAATTCAGCTAAAGCTGACCACTTAATCATTGCTTAATCACTAAAACGATATAGCACAAGATACAGGGGAAAGTTCCAGAGGAAAACAACATAAACAATATCAGATAACATTGTAATGTTAAAACATACATTCCTTCATTACAACATCTACTACTACAGCTATTATGGGACCAGGTACCAGCCACCAAAAAATTCCAAAACCCGTATACCTGTTTTTATAGAGTGATTCATCCTAAATTACTAGAATCTACTTGGTTTCAGCGACCGGGAGGTACACGCCTTCGGCTGCCAACCAAACATTGTCCGCGCGTTTTTCTCTGACAGCGCAAACCTAGATCATAGTGAAAGGATAATATTTAGCACAACTTCAAAATTATTTATCAAAAAGTTTATCTCCACTATTGTTACATAAATGAAAGAAAAGAAAAGAAAAAGTAAAATTGTTTTCCATTGAAATAACATATGTTGCCCAGCTTAACACTAACATGGCAATAACTTATTGTAAAATTTCTTTGTTAAGCCGCGGAACACACTCAAAGCAATCAAATTCAAGCTATTGAGTTTACAACATACAGACTTTACAAAATTATTGGAATGTCTAGTACACCACCAAATCAAGAGAACGCGTAAATGTAAAAGCCAGATATAGGTGTAAAGTAAAACAAATCATTAAGAATAAAGGACATAATCAGTAATGAGCACCATTATTAACAATCCAGACTCAACGCACCAACAGAAACAAAAAAAAAAAACCAAACAAAAAACGCAAGTGACCAACGAACTTAGAAATTTCGTTTTCATTTAACGGTGGAGATATGGAGTTTAGTTTCATTATTCTTACCTCCTGCTGTCCCCCAGCAATGCGGGTGTACTTCTTGTCATGACTACGTAGATAAACACCTGTGTCGACATGCTGAATTCGAACCCTTTGATCCTGCTTCCAGGTCTTCCCACTCCCTTCAATCATAACCCTACAAAATACCACACCAACCCAATTCATGAGCAATGAAGATGAAAAATACAGCCTAACCTCCTATGAACAAATCAATTCGCTTCTCACCTCCAGTGATCACCAGTATCAGATTCAGATTCTCCCCCAAAGCAGCTCACCTACACCGAATCGATTATGCAAGTCATTTCAGACGTAATAATGGCCCCACACTTGATTATACAAAAGGAAACAGATTCAAACTGTCTACAAATAATACTGGAAAAGCCATATACAAAATCAGGTCGCAAAGACTCTAATATTCAGTGTTTCACCAATTCATAATTACAAGTAAACCCGACAAACACAAGTAAAAGCGTACAAAAACAAAAATAAATAATGCTTGACCAATGACCATTACGAAAGGTTGGTAAGAAAAAGAAGACTTTTGAAACCTCTTGGTTGCCAGTTATGGGGGAGGCGTGCAAATGGCTGTGCAGCCATTTCCTAGTCCTCATGTGCTGCAACCTGATAATTGTCCCACTTGGAATGCTATCACCTTGCTTGGCAGCTGTTTCGAGCTCAGGTCTAACAACCTGCAAACGAAAACCCAGTTCAGTAACTGTAACCAAACCACACCCAAGAAACAGAGACGAGGAGAAACAGAAGAGAACACCATACCCAGTAGCTATTTGCATCGTCAACGTTGGGAAAACCAGTTACAGACTGCTGACCACTACCAGAACCATACGGCACGTCGTGGGAATGCAGGCGAAACTTGGTCTTCTCGTGCATCAGCTTCAGCACAGTCCCGTACGTCACCTGCCCAATCGCAATTCAATTATACAAAATTCACAAAAAAGATCAAATCAAATAGGAAATGGAGGTGGATATGAACCTCGACGCCCTCGGAGGTAGAAGCGGAAGCAGCGTAGCCTGTATCGAGATCGAGGCCGAAGAAGAGGAACAGAGCAACGCAGAAGAAACCCATCGCCATAACAAAGAGTAATGCTATGAACCAGTTCTGTTGCCAGAAGGGAAACTCAGGCTCCGAAGCCCGCCTGGGTACTGTGACTCGCCCCACGACCCGACCCGGCTCTGTGGAAGACGACGGAGCGGAAGAGTTGGAGGGTTTTCTTCGACTCAAACTCGGCGAACCTGAAGAAGCCACGGTGAGACTCCCTACAAAAGGGAACTGGAAATCTGGATTTGGGATTTGGAAATGTGAATTTAGGGATTTGGCCTTTTGGGGTTTCGATCTGTGACTGTGACTCTTTCTCTCTCTCCCTGCCTGTAATTTGTGAATGTATGAGTCTTTTTGCTGGTTGGAGAGAGCTGCTGCTGTGACATGGGATCAGCGAATGGGAGCGTGACACGTTGGCATTGTATTGACATGGAAGGTTGTTACTGGACGTATGACGTAAAACCACGTTGCGGCCCAATAGGCTTCGGATTCTTGAGGAAGCCCGTGAAATAAGATTGATATAAGCCTAATTGGGCTTATTAATGGGCCTGGTTCGACCCAATCCCCTTAATCAGTGCCCGCATGGCAGTAGCTGCCGTTTTGCAGTGGCACATGAGGGTTTTTCAGCCGTTGATGCGTGATCGCACATGAGTGGTTTGTTAAAAATGCCCTTTGAACAAACTTTATCTATTTATGACACATAAATATATACGAAAAATAATTCCTCATTTTTATTGGTCCCTTCAAGTTCTCTCTTTTTTCATATTACTCGACAACCACAACTAAAAACTAAAAATTAAAAATTAAAAACGAAATAGTTACTAATATGGCTAAAATTTAAAAATTTCCCCCCAATCCACCATGACACACTATCATAAATGCAACATGACTGTCCTCGTGTGATGTGAGATTGCATAATGGTCAACTAATTTTAGTTGAATTGACGACTAATCAATAATCAACCAACTATTTTTTCTCTAAATCCTCATAATATATTAGGAAAGAAAAATCGATTAAAATCTTCCTTCCTTCAATAATGTGTGTTGTTCCATATGCATGGTCCAATTTTATAAAAGAATATCGATATAAATATGGTTTAAACTAATTGGCCAATGTAATATATCGATTGTGTAAATCAGAGTTTGGCATCTCTCCATGTACATTATAGTAGTTTAAACTATCAACTTGTAAACAAAATTGCTTATAAATATTTTTGTAATAAAAAAAGTTTCGTAATTGATATATATATATATATATATAAAAAAATAAAAGAAAAGGAAGGTATTTAAAAGGCAGTTACTTGTCCATCTTCCCGGTCCTCCTAAATTACGCCATCCTTTTTTATTACTTTTGTAAGTAAAGTAATCATTCCTGTCTTTTTCCCGCTTAAAATTTGAGAGATTTTCTGTACTTTTTTTTTTGGGTTACCAAAAAGAGCCTTTCTTTACTTGAATTTGCCTAATATGACAAGATTCCATGGCCGATGGATACCGAAAGGAATATTATCTTTATTTTATACTTATCTATTAAAAAAACCACCAAATGCATTTTAATAATAAAAATTAAATCACAAGTCATTTTATACGATGTTTAGTGCCTATTTGGCATCGCTATTCGGGTGATAGTGATTTTTTTAAAATTTTAGGAAGCCAAGCTCGTTGGTAAACTATGAGAATATCACTTATTATTAAAAATTATTGTAAGATAAAGCTATGATGGAAAGAAGCTGATGAAGTATTATCATTTTTTGATTATGTGGGAATTAGTTTTGAAAATGCAATGAGTTTAATGAAATTTACAAACTTCCAAAAATACCCCAATATATTTCACTCAATCTCTTCTATTCGTGCGTTCTCTCATTCACATCTTTTTGCTTATTCACGCCATCTTTTTCACATAGTTCTCAATCTCTTGAATCTATTCTATTCTTTAGATTATTTGTTCTTATTAAATCAATTGAAGCACACTCCTCAAAAGCTACAAGACTCGAGTAAGAGGCATATTATGTTTATTTATTCTCAATTTCATTTTTTTCTTTCTCTTTAATTTATAGGGTTTTAACTATAAAGTTCATTCTTCACTCTCTCTTTAATTTGCTAGGGTTTTAATTTAAATAGTTGTTCTTGTTGGTTTTTGTTTGTATATATATATATTCTTAATGTTCATGTTTTTGTTTCTTTGACGGAATATTTATTGTTAATGGAATATATTGAATTTAACTTGAAACGTTCGTTTAGAGCATTTGGGTACAAATATTTAATTTTCAACATAATACTTTATTTAATTTATAATTAAAATAATTCGTAGAGTGTGATGAAAACATATTTAATATATAAAAAAGTGAAAATGAAACTGTTTTCCCTTTTATCAAACATTTTAACAAGAAAGTCATTTCAACATAATGCCCTTTTTAGTCATTATATATAGCTCACAACATTTTCACACAAAAATTACCAAACACTTAGGGCATGTTTGATATTCAATTTGAATCAAACTTTTTAAACTAACAAACATAATTTGAGTTCAAAATAAAGAAAATCTGTTTGGTAGCCATATTTTTAAAACTCAAACTCAAGAACAACTAAAAAACACCTCAATTATTAAAAAAAAAATATATAAGTTTTTTCAATTTTTTTTCTAACAACCCACAAGTTCTTAAAATTTTAAGATTTGAAAACAGTTTTCAAGTTGCATACCAAAGTTTTTGAATATTAAAAATATATTTAAAAACTCATTATTTTTAAGAAAAATCAAAGTTTTTGAGTCCCATATTTAAATAGGATACCAAATGCCCCCTTAGAAAAATGATTATTGTATCAACATTATTTTTAAAAAAAAAGTCTTACCAAATGACAAATTGCTTTCTCTCCAAACAAATCTAACAACAATTATTTTCATAGGCAAATCCAAACACTATACATATATATTATTATACAAATCACATATATATATATATATTTCCGTATATCTAGCTCAGTATATATATATAGTTCCCTATTTTTATTCCTTTTATGATATAAAATCACTATACATATTTTATTATACAAATCACACAGACAGCACGGGAAGACTGGAGACTCGAGACATTTATTCAGTTTTGGAAAAAAAAAAAAAAAAGTCTTCCCAAGAAAAGGGAAAAGCAGCGATAAATCTAGCCGTTGAAGGACCCCTGGGTGGGCCCCACAAAGAAGATCCAAAGGCGGATTTGAAATCTCAAATTGAACTCCAATTCACAATCCCGCGGATTCCGAGCCAAGCTTCGCTGGATTCTCTTTTTAAGGGCAGAAAATAAAATTTTATTTATTTAACACAAACAACGAGACTGAGGCTCAGAGAGTGGGATGGGATGAGAGAAAGAAAGAGACGGTATAAAAAAGAAAAAATATAAACGAGAGCGAGCGAGTGAAAGAACGACATAAATAATTTTTATATGCAAAAATAATATCGAAAACTCTCATTCACTTTCTCTCTAAAAAGAAAGAAGAGGAAAACCCTAACTTTCTCTCTCCTAAACTCTTCCGATCGCTCTCTCTCATCGATTCGTGTGGTTCTAGGCCTTCAATGGTGTGAAATTAGGCCTAGAGCTGCGAGATTGTCAAGGATCTAAAGCAAGAAATAGGAAAGCGCGCAACAATGGCGTCGGCAGACAAGGAGCTCGAAGCCCAGCTTACGGAAGCTGGGAATCAGCTCTTGGAACCTCCGTCTTCCGTCGAAGACCTCCTTCCTCTTCTCGACGTAAGCCCCAATTCCCTTTCGAATGGTTATGGTTTTCTATTTCATTTTCTTTTCGAACGGTGAAATTTGTGCCTTTAAGTGGTTTTTGTTCCATGGTTAATTTCGCCTTTTTATTTTATTATACTCATTTCTGTGTGGTTAGTTGTCAATTTAGTGAAATGAGTTTCGAATTTTATTGTTATGAAAGCTTCTGATGTGGGAATTAAGTGGTTTTATACAATTTCCACGGTTTTATTTTTTGGCGATCCGTTCTAAAGTCTTATTCCCATTTTAATCGTGCGCTGCATGTTCATGTGATTGGTATTGCTTGTATTATCGGTTATTCTTCACCTCTTTAAGCTTTAGGCACGAACAATACTTTCATATGCCATGCATGAAGTCCTAGGTAGCCTTTCTATGCGGTAATGTTCTGTTTTCATGAGGTTGAGGACGAGGGGTTTGAGCTCTAGCTCACTTTCCTTTAGGCTTCTTAGTATTTTACTCTTCTAATCCCTCAGTGTGAACATAACACAGGTCTAAAAGGGGTACGTTAATGTCAATTATGCCTAGCCAAAGTAAGAGTAAATGATGCATATTTTTGTGGTTTTGCTGCACAGTGGGATGATAATATGGTTTATGCATTTAATGTGTAAAACTTCGTTTAAAACGATGTGGTAGAAATACCAATTAAGTTTTAATTTTTAAGAATGATGAAGGTTTAGATAATTTTAAGGTTAGTTTTTATCATATACAGCAAAGGAAATACAAATGATCTCCCAATATGAATATGAAGATACGTTATTCCTGTTCACCAAATCTAAGAAATCAAATTGAAGGCCGATCATTTCAAGTTTCATTTAATGCTCAGGAAAGTCATTTCGTTTTGGATATTTGTCCTATGCTTGTCTCTAGTAGATATTTGGAAAAGAATGTAATGTAAATATTTTTGGTTACTTTGCATTACACTTTCCTGAAAAGGAGCTTGTATTAATTGAGTTTTGCGTTGCTTTTCATTTCTCCCTGTATGCATCATGTTTTCTAAGTGAATTTATTGTTGGTACCTTTCTTAAAATGAAAGCCAGTTATTTCTTGTTATTTCTTTTAAAGTTTGTTACTGTTGTATATTCTTTCTTTCCAGGTTCCGGTTAATGTAATTTTCATAGAAACTTGTCGATGTTGTTAAATTTTTCTTTCACTGGTTTCAGATCAAGTTAATTAAATGTCTTTGATCATATTTGGCTTGGGTGGAAGAATAACATTCTTCTCGTTTCGGTGGTGTTTAATTCTTGTCTCTTTGGTTTGAGTTGGTTTTATTTGCCTTTTTTATTCTTCCATTAAAGGAGAACCATATTTTTGTCGTTGACGAGTTGTTCCAGGCTCAACAACCAACATTAATACATGACACATGATTGTATTCTGAATCCCATATGTAGGATTTGGGTCTCAAAGGCTTATAAAGGGTAGTGAAAAACCGGGAGAGTAGTCATGTCACTTGAAATCTTCACCCCCTCTTAATCTCGTAATGAAGGGCACTACACATCTTAACTATCATCAATGAATGGTTATGGCCCTTAGTTTCAAAAATTTTGCAATGGGAGAATTAAATTTTATTGATATATATTGTTGTTCTCAACGTCACTAGCTTTGGCTAATATTTAGTTTTTTTTCCTGGTGATGTTAGAGTGTCGAGAGTTGTCTGTCAAAGGTAGAGCAATCACCTACCAAGTCAATGCAAACTGCACTTTCTCCGTCACAGAAAGCATTGGTTGCTGAGCAGCTTTTAAGGCATTCAGATCCTGATGTCAAAGTTGCTGTTGCATCTTGCATCAGTGAGATAACAAGAATAACTGCACCTGATGCACCTTATGATGATGACCAAATGAAGGTACCTGGAATTGATCTAGGTCATTTACTGATTCTTCATCTGTCTTGTCTACACATATTCCATATTTTAAAGAAAATTTAAACTTCTTAAATTGTATATGCATGCAGGAGGTCTTTCAGCTTATCGTATCTTCATTCGAGAATCTATATGACAAGTCCAGCCGATCATATGCAAAGAGGACTTCGATTCTTGAAACTGTTGCCAAGGTCCGGTCGTGTGTGGTGATGTTGGATCTTGAATGTGATGCATTGATTCTTGGAATGTTCCAGCATTTCCTTAAGTCAATAAGGTACAAAGTCTTAAGTTGAGTTCTTGTCATTACTTTATGTGTATATATATATATACTTTCAGGAATGTTTGCTTCCACTCGTGGAGTAAGACTTGTAAGCTGATACGTTGTTGAAAACTGAACCTTATATGTTTCGCTCTTTATGTTTTCAGGGACTATCACCCAGAAAATGTTTTCTCATCCATGGAGACTATTATGACTCTTGTTTTAGAAGAAAGTGAGGATATTTCTCTTGAGCTAATATCTCCCTTATTAGCTAGTGTGAAAAATGACAATGAGGTAAGTTATTGTTTTTTATTGACAATTAGTACTTTCTACTTCCTGTTTTATTTTTCAATTTGCTAATTATTATTTTTTCCTCCAGGATATATTACCAATTGCAAGGAAGTTGGGGGAGAGAGTACTTGAAAGCTGTGCTACTAAACTTAAGCCTTACATGATAGAGCAAGTCAAATGCTTGGGCATTGCTTTAGATGATTATAGAAGTTGTAGCCTCAATATGCCAAAGCGGCAGCTGGTGATGATGAGCCAATGAAGGTTTTGATGCTGATGAAAATGTGGTAAGATTTTCATATTACTAAGACATTGATGTTCATTTTTTCTCTTTAACAAGTGAGAGCAAGAGTGGTTTTTGAAAATTGAAGAGTTTAGGTTAACCCATAGATGTATGGGCCTTGCCCCTTTGGTGTTTTGGATGGTAGGTACATTTTTTTTCTTTGGTGTTTCTGAGAAAAATGAATAGCTAATAACAATTAGTTGAAAACTCTAGTTTGATCGGTGGTTTGATTTTTTACCCTTAATCCTTTGGTAGCTTGTCCAAGAACATTGATGATTATCTAAGATACCACAACATGCCTTTTTGTTTCTTTGTTCCTCCTCTTAGGGTAGGGGTGGTTTGGTGTGACACAAGAGGGTTTCTGTGCCCGTTGTTTCATGCCCAAGGTCGAACAGCCTGTTATTAGCTGATGATGTCTTTGTATTGATATTTGTCTTTGTGAATCAAGTCAGCAATTTGTATTAACCATGGATATTTCAGGCTGCCGAGGACAAGTCAGCAATTAGGGAATCTTCTGATGAGGCTGCCCAGGTGAGTTGTGTCTTCTTCTGTCAACTCCTTCCTTTATAAATTTGTATTTACTTTGCGCTTCTATTTATTTATACACATTAATTTTAGGGTTTTCAGCCATTTTATGCCCTCAGCTATCACCCTAATCGAACTTAACCCCCTAAACTACAAAATCAGCCAATTCCGCACCCGAACTCATTGGAACATCCAATTTAGCCCATCAAAATTTTCAAATTTCATCAATTTTTCCATCCTAGAAGTCACGTGACTTACTATTTAAGTTCTTTTTATAAAAAATTATCATTAAAAACCAAAATATTGTTATAAAATAAATATAATAAAAGAAATGAAACAAATGAAACACGGATCTGAAACAACCATCACAAGATGACTGAACCATTGTCACTAACTCCACTCACTTTGTAGAAATGCATTTTTGGCCTTCCATATCTTTAAGTGCCAGCATATGATAGTTCGAGCTCTCTCTCTCTCTCTCTCTCTCTCTACTTAGGCCCAACTGCATCTGCTCCTTAATTGAAACTCCAAGTGTTCCAGTTGTTCAAAATGGTTTGGGTCTGCACCATTGTCACAAGATATTTGAGAGTTCATTGGGTTTTGGGTCTTCAAAAGGTTCCTTATTTCAGTCTCTCTCTAAGTTCCCTTATCGATCTTCGGCCTCATTCACAAGGGGTTGGGTTGTGGCAGATGGTAGGATGGGGCTGTGGTTGGCTGGTTTTTTTATTTTATTATTTTGGCTTTGGTTTTATATATTTGACTTTTTACTTTACTCAAAATACAAATTTACTCTTATTATTAACGGAAATTTGGAAGAAATTTGAAAACCTTAACGGCAAGGGCTAAATTGGCTGACTTTTTAGTTCGGGGGTTAAGTTCGATTAAGAGTGAGAGTTGAGGTTGGTAAACCACACTTACTCTTAATTTATTGGATTGAAATGGGTTATTTTACTCGTTCTCTTTGTCTTTCCAGGTGGATAAAGGGAAGGCTGAGGCAGCAGTTTCTCCTGACCAAGTTGATCCTGCTATTGACAAATCCTCACAGTTAGTTATGAACAATGGTAATACAGAGACCGGGAGAAGATGACTCTTTTGCTGAGTCAAATGCCTTAAAGAAGCAGGAGGAGGGTGACGATACTGAGGATCAGAAAGATCCAAATGTATCAAGTAATGCTGAACCTGATAGTTTGGAGACTGAGAAAG
Organism: Prunus fruticosa; assembly: GCA_018703695.1. Classification (NCBI taxonomy): domain Eukaryota; kingdom Viridiplantae; phylum Streptophyta; class Magnoliopsida; order Rosales; family Rosaceae; genus Prunus; species Prunus fruticosa. The sequence continues at coordinate 50,079,509 of CM031917.1, forward strand.
CTGTTGATGCAGAACAAATTCCAGAACAAGCTACGAAGGAAAAGGCAGGGGATTATAATTTGTCAACAAATTCAACAGAACCTTCAGAAAATCGAGAAGTTGATAATGAGGAAGATACTGAGACACAACCTGACCATAAAAGTGTCACAGAAGATGTTCCGAGTTCACCTCACGAGGCTCCTTCTGAGGAGGCAGCTGTGCCATCAGAAAAGGAGAAAGGATCTGATGTTAACCTCTCTTCGAAGGCACTGGAGAAGGAATCTGCTGTTGTTGCTTCTCGGTCCGCAAGTGAGAGCCTTCCTGATGAAAGTCGTTCCAAAAAGGCCGGACGGAACAAGAAGAAAGATAGTTCCAATAAAGGGCCTGCAGCATTTGCAGATGATGAACCCAATAAAGCAACTGATGGGACAAGTGATTCAGAATTAAAACCAAGTAGACGCACAGGGAAAAGGGGGTCTGGTGGTATTTCTAATGAGAATAAAAATCCAATTGTTGTGGATGCATCTAGAAAGGAAAGTGGCACCACAAGTGATTCAGAGGCAAACCAGAAATCAGCTAAGAAGGTAGATGGAAGCACTAAAACAGATGATGGTTCCTCTATAAAGCAACCAGAAGATAAGAAAAGGTGTGGTCGTGGAAAAATTACTCCTGGAAAGGATGCAACAAAATCTTCATCTAAAGATGATGACAAAGTACTTTCTTATTGGCTTTGCAGTTATGCCTTTGATATTTTTTATTCATTTCTATTGTTAAATACATTTTAAACAAAATAACTGCTGTTATTTAGGAGATGATGTCAACACCTAAGACGGGCACAAAATCAACCAAGGACGCAACCTCCCTTGGAGGAGACTCCTAAGACAAATTCAAAGAGGAAGCGTGCTTCAGGAAAAGAGAAGGTATACATGCTTTAGTCTATTTCGTTGCAATTTCTATGTTTTGTCCCAAAAAAAAATTTAGTGTTCTTAGTCGTTTATCCCATCAATTGATGTCAACCTTCTATATTTTGGGTTTTTTCAAGTTTCCATACAGTTCAAGTAATCATGCTTGTATTCAACACTTTAAGTTTTCTTAAAGACTCATTTGATTTTGCTTGTGCATAAAGTCTTACTGGTTTATTATCTTTTCAGGGATCTGGTGTCAAAGATTTTGGTGAGGATGTGGTTGGTTCAAAGATTCAAGTTTGGTGGCCAAAAGATCGTAGGTAAGTGCTGACCTTTGGTTCCATTCTCTTATGCAATGCAGGAGTTTGCACATAACTGTTTGGTCAATATTTTCTCAATATTTTTATGTTGTTATTATATCTCAACCTATATGGGCACAGCGTATATTAGCTTTCAATTTCAGTATCCACTATATTATATGCAATTTGTAATGTTTAAGAAGTGCTACTATATTTTCTTCTTATTTCTGTAGTGATTATGATTCCAAACAACTTAAAATTGTACTATGTTTTTGCTATGCATTTATTGTTCTGCACTTAAAGTTGTGTTACTTGGTGTAAGTAGAGATGTCTCGTAAATGCAGTGCCTTTGTTACGGCCTTTTAGGGAGTTTGGAAGGTCCACATATAAGAGTCTACTAGGTTGTTCAATAGAGTTCTGCATTAGCAACTTTTTGATGACTCCTGCTTTGTGTCTCTCCTTTTTTTGTTATCCTTTCAAAAAAAGTTTTCATGGGGGGGGACAGCTTGTTTCCTGCTGAATTTTCCTTTTAAATAGGATTCTTATAGAAGAACTAGATTTAGGAATTTCTTTATGTTTTTAAATTTTGAAGTTTTAGTTTGTCTATAATGTCTGATTTATAATTTTACAGGTATTATAAAGGTGTTGTTGATTCTTTTGATCCTGCTAAAAAGAAGCATAAGGTGAGATGCTAACTATGAAAGTCTCAATTTTTTTTATAGATTTTGTGTACACTATATTCTTTCGTATTTAGTTGAATTGATCACTAGAAAAGTTCATCGCAAACTTTTCATTTTAATGTTATTATTGTCTGAAAATGAAACCTGATATTACTCAATTCTTTGTACTCTTGCCATTCTTCCATAGGTATTGTATATTGATGGTGATCAAGAAGTACTAAATCTTAAAAAAGAGAAGTGGGAGTATATAGAAGGTGATTTTTGGCTCAGACGAGGTTGGTAACTGACATATTCTATTTGCTAGTTCTCATCTTTACTTGCTTAAGTTTTGTACTGAGATATTTTGTTAACAGGAGCAAGAAACTGATCGATCCGAGTCATGATGCCTCTTCTGAAGTGTATGTATTTTTCACTTCTGATATGTACTATATAATTTAGAACTTAACATTTAGTCTTTAAGCTTCAGAATTTAAAGCTATATTCTGCATCATACGATAGATTTAATGTGACATCCAGATTATGTTATCAATCCTTTGTATTCTGATTCTGTTGAATGTCACCCTTGTGTACTAAATTTGTTCTCGTGTCATTTACTTGACTTGACTTGACTTGTCTTGAAAATTGTGCTATGTTGATGAAACTTTTAATGTTTTTCTGTTTTGCATGTTGAGTCAGTATTTCAGTCTAACTTGTCTAGCAATGGGCAACTAGATTCTTCTAAAGATGGATGATTCAGATAAACCCCCTCAACATTGCTGCCTGGAGTCACTTCCTAAATCATAAACTTAAACCTGAAAATCTGTTGCTGTATATTTCTATGTTTTAACGTTTAGGATCTACATAAAGTCCTCAATATCAAGTTTCGATTCCTGATCTTTCTGTTATATTTGCTTTATATATTTGGCAAGTGTTTGTTTTATGGAAATTGTGGCGATGTCCTACTTGATGTTCTGCTGTCATAACCAGGCCTCTGAAGAGGAAAGTGAAAGTAAATGCTGATGAGGCAACTAAGGCAGAAAAGATGGATATCTCACCCAAATTGTGAGTGCAATTTTGTGTTACTAAAAATTGATGTCATTATTTCTGTAAATCTCTAAATGAAGTCAATTTTCTAGGGGTGGAGCTTCCTCCGGCAGATCAAAAGGTGGAGCTACTAAATTTGGTCGCAAATCAGAGAAGGCAGTAAAGCTGATAGCAAATCCAAAGGTACTGTTGGAAAATCAGATGATGAGCATATTGGAAAATTGAAGGATCACACCCTAAAAAGTAGTGGTAAATCAGTTGATGTTGTTCAGAAGACATCCAGCAAAATCGAAGAACAATGATAGCCAGACACCTAAAAGTACCAAATCCAAGGAAGATGACAGCAGCACACATAGAGCTTCCACCAAATCGAAGCAAGACACACAGAAGGCTGGAGGTCAAATAGGGCACACCAAAGACTGCCTCCATTTCCAAGGGTAAATCCTCTGCAAGCGGTGGCAAAGCAAATGTCAATGGGGTGGGCAGGGTGAAATCTGGTTCGAAGGTGAAAGACAGTGAGGACATCAAGGAAAGCTCCAGCGATTCTGAGAAGCAACAGAAAGTACAAAGAGGAAGTCGCCAACTTTATCCAAGGCACAGGGAAGTTAGACCAAGTCTGGTAAGAAGCGACGGAGAGGAACCAAGAGTTAATCATCATCTGTGTAGTCTCTCTTGTGACCGTGCATTAGTGTTTTTCTTAATTGTCATCGTCGTCGGCATCATTCCCATATTTGTGGCTAGAATTGTTTGATAGCCTAGCGTATGTTGGTTGTAGGGGGTAACCTTAGTTTTCTTTGATGTATCTATGTTCTAGATGGAACTAATTGTTGTTTATTTTGGAGGCAACAGTAGAGAACCACTTTTGGGGGTTTAGGTTTGTTGGAGAAGATGTTTTTAATGGATAATGTCATAGATTATTAACGAACTTGCTGCCAGATCGATCTTATGATTTAATATTATTTCAAACTCTTCTTGTTAGCGAGCCAAGTAGTGGCTAAACTTGAATGTTCTGAGATTTATTAACAAGCCATCTCCCTTTAGAAATTGAATTAAATTATTCATTTTTGTGTAACTTTGGTTGTTTGCTTACCGTAGATTTCATTATCACCATCTGCATCCATCGTTTCCCACTAGTGCCATCTGTAAAGCAAACATTATTATTATTATTATTAAGTTAAAAATAAATAACAGTGATATATCCTCTCTAATTCAGTTAATTAAACCCTTATTAATGTCCAATCTAATATCATAAAGATGTAATAGGTTGGACTTTAGCCTTCGCTTGAAAAAGTTGTAGCCCAAGCTCAATATTTGATGATACAACGCTGGTGAGGCCTGAGTGAGCATGAATAATAATAAGGGAAATTGTCATTTAGTAATTTAATATGTATAAAATTAATCTCTATTAAAAATCATTTGGTATTTTTATTTTATTTCTAATGGGAGAAAAGTATACCTGACTAGCTGAGTCATAGTTTCTTTACATAAATATGAACATAAATTCACTAATATATAAAAAATATATATGTTGAAAGGGAAGGAGACCTAATGAACCATCTTCCTCTCTCTCTCTCTCTCTTTCTCTCGAATATCCAATTATTATATATCCAAAATCATAACACTACATTTTTAAGTAAACAAAATCTAACAAACCATCCTTTTTGTATCATCCAATTTATATATTAATTAAGGATCTACTTCACCTTAAAACAACTATAAAAGCCAAATTGACTTGAATATTTTTCAAGCCAAAAGAGACTTTGTAGCTTCTAGTGCTGAAAATGACCACTTTTGGCCTTTGCTTATACATTTTCTCAACAGTTTTCTATAGTCTACACTACAATATTAGACTACATATTCCTTATTTTACTCTTTTCTAGTTCACTACAACTCCTCAGTTGCTGATTATATAGAAATATGTGTTTATTGATTTTATTACCGGACAGTTGACATAAATTTACCCATTATATATCAAATTTGTGTCACTTGGGCATTTAATTTCTCAATTGGTCATACTCTCATATTCTGGTATGCTAATTGTAGACTGTTTGGGCTGGGAAGCCCTTAAACTTTTGTGATTAGTGTAAAGATAACCCCACATGCGCAACATCTATAGTCATCTTGTCCCCCACTGAGGTAGTTTTATGAAATTAGTGGCTTGCATATTGTTGGTGGTTGTTGAAACTTAATTTCCCAAATCCCTTTGACCAATATATTATATGCTTGCCTTTTTTTATATATATTATATTGTATATTGCATTGTGGCGCTTGTGCCTGCACCATACAAATACAATGGTCGAATATTACTGCAAAGTTGCAATTTCCTGTCATGTATGAATCTTTAAAAAGAAAGGGCCACAAACATTTGGAAGATATGGTTCATGTATCAAAAGCGAGACTTTCCTTTGTCATCTAGCCAAACCCAGTTTTCTTCTCTTATCTGATGCTGATGGAGATCACCGTGCATGCAGCTCCTGGTCAAAAGGAAAATAGAGCGAATAGAAAGGCTGAATCGTTTTACACACACACACATACACACAAGTCAATCCTCCTCCTCCCTGAATTAGCCTTTTAGAACTTGGTATTTCTACTGATATTATTTAACTTGCAAGTGCGCTTCCATTAATGTCAAGACTGCAATAATGACAGATATAAAGATACTAACTCGAGTCTGTTGCTGCGTATTTGATTTCTATAAATGGGTGTTGATAAACAAATACATCATACATACGTCTCCTACTCATAAAATGCTTTTAAACCCTAACCTTAATTATTGCAGGTCATGGTCAGACTCAGATGTTTAATTTGCTATTTCAAACTGAGTTATGCATATAATACAAACGTGTTTTATGATTAGATTACAAGTAATTAATACCTAAACTTAAAGAGGAACCCACTAGCACATGCAGATTGGCACATTGGATTACTGACAGCAGCCACATGGGGTTGCAATTGATCCGCACCGTATCGCTAAAGCTCCTAAAGAGACGAAAGACTGTCCCCCGTAGCCATCGATTGGGGATGGGAATTGAGGACAAGTTAAGAGAGTCAAGGTGACAAATACAACAATTTTATTATCTTTCAGCTTCCTATTTTGATTTGATGTTTAAAATAGACGACTTTTTTTCTTTTTCCTTTTAAACAATTTGGAGTTAGGGTATTTCATATTGAGTTCAATAATACTTGAGGTGGGGCAAAAAAGTTCCTCTCCAGAGTTACATCATAAATAAAAATAAATGGAATAATAATAAATAAAACACACGGATAATAATTATAAGCAGCATATCACAATTACACAGAAAAAAAGAGAAAAGATAAACTACAGAACTTGGATTATACTTCAAATAATTGAGTTCATGTTGATGCATTTATCTATCTCAAAAGAGATTTAGATGGTCTTAACTAACAGCGACTTTAATTATGAGGACAAAAATGGTCTTAAAGTTCTGGAAGGGGACACCTTTTCAGAATTACCGAGGGTCCATGAATGATGAGTAGATGACCCTCCTCAACCCCACCCCCTTTATCCCTTCCAAATAGAAAGTATTTAGATGGAAAAGGAGAAATTTTAGATGGTTGGCAGAGGGACGAGCCATTAGGTTAAGAGGGGGCTTTAAAGGGCGTGGTTTTTGCTTCCAATAAAGATCCATTTTTTTTCCTCCGTCGCCTATATATCGGTTTAGCAATTTGCACAGTGACAGGAGTAGCTAGGCTACAGCTCACTTTTCTCTCATTTTAGTTGTCAAACAAAGTACCGCATATATTCATATACATTGAGCTTCTGTCTAATTTCTCAAGTAACCTTATCGATAGACATCTTTATAGATATTCATTTCAGTACATCATATCTAAAAAATTACTTGAATCCAATATTATTTGACCACTCAATTGATTATTGAACTTTTAGTCCTTCCTTAAACGTCGCGTTGATTGACTTTGTAAGATAAATTAGATGTTCAAATAGTTTCTTATTTGCTTAATTTTTTTCAAGGATGGTAAGTGAATGGGAGACTTCAAAAATATATGGTTTGGATTGTCGAAAAAAAAATCGTAGGTTCCTTTAAATAAAATTATTTGAGGGATCCCTCAGATAAGTCGTAATTGGAGTCATGTATGCTCATATATGCTCAAATCCTTATACTTCTCTATATTAGGATTCATAAAAAAAGTACAACCCTAAATAAAATAGAAAATAAATCCAAATTACAATAGAAAAAATAAATCCCATTAACTACATGGCTAACTCAATTTTCGAATTTTCCTTTCTTTTTACAAACTTCGCTTATTATTTTGCTTTTGCAAATAAGCAAAGTGTGTTACACTCCTTAGAAAACTACTCTAACTCACATTTGTAAATCAGCAAAGTGAGTTTACACTCCTACAACTTATCCCTAACTCATTTTATAAATATTATCATGCTTTAGAGATTTAGGTGTATCCTAACTTTCACTTTGTGTGAGTGAAATTGTAGACATATTGTATTATGGATTAATATAGGGAGGTGATTTTCACTCCCTTTTGCATTTTAATACTTTTAATCAATTTGTTCCTTTTTTCTTTTTTTACTTTTTTCCTATTCTACCCCTATCCTACAATGCCCTTATAAGAAGACATGTACAATCGCTTACTAATATTATGAAAGAATAAAAATTATGACACTTATGCACATTCTCTTCTTCTGATCTAAGCTCCTAATGAGAGTTTGGTTAGTAGAATTCTTAGTTATTTACTCGTAAACTTGTTAGCCCAAAAATTTTATTATTTATTAACTAAAATAAAGATAAATAGTACTCACATACTTAGTAAAAAACAAAGATTTGCGTACAAATACTTACATTTTTATATATTTCTTGATTTTTTTTTAATATTTGTTTTATTTTATGTTAACTTTTTTTCATTTTAGTTATCAAAACCTTAATGCGGGTAATGCTAGAATTGGAAAGAGAAAAGATAAAAAAGACAATATTAATTAAAATATTTTAAAAAAAAAAATAAGTGTAAGTGAAGAAAAAAAAAAGTGGAAAATAGGTTCCCTTAGTTCATGTTTTGTGGGCGAACCATCTTACTAATAAATAAGCATACTACCATAAAAAGGAAATTAAGGGAGATGGTAAATGATTTTTGAATTCAATATACCCCATACATTAATTGGTCCCCGTCCACCACGCGGTGGCAATAATACAAAAGCCTGAGAGAAGCAGAACGTACCCAATTATTTCATCAAACTGAGTTTTGGTAAAATATATTCTGGCAATATTTACATTGCTTCTGCAACCTCTTGAACTAGAATAGTACATACCCAATTATTCCATCAAATCGATGACATTAGTTCCCTGCTTATCATCAAGTAAAATTATAAGTTAAGTTAAAGACGAAGAAATTAATTATGTTATCTCATTAATAAGTTACAATATAATACAAAATGACTACGTAAATGCAATAACAATATATACCTATTTAAAATTAGTCTAATATGTAATTGTGATTAATCCATTATTATAAATTAATTAACTTATTCATTTAAAAAAATATAGAGATAGATATATTTATTTTAAAAGTGTGAAAAGACAAATTAATAGTATATACAATATTTTCATTTGTTTTCTTATCACAAATATAATATATTTCGCAAAGAATTCACTAGTGTAGTGGTTTTGAGTAATTGCTCCACAGGAAGGTCATTATTTGAGTTTATAGTATTCGTGTAGTGTGTGTAATTTTAGTATATCATCGGATCTTTCAATAGAAAATGTCCGGAATATATATATACTCGAAAGTATTAAATTCCAGTTCCTGATCAATTATCTCTAATAATAATAGCAAATCTAACTCTTGAAATTGAAGTTTGTTAACCTATGTGGCAATTTGAAAATTTTTATTTCTACTTTATAATTTGTGCTCTAACAGTCTTTTCGATTCAATTAATGCAATGTTTGTTATTTTAGCATTTTAAATGTGGTTTTTTTAAAACATATTAGAAAGTCTATGTATTTATATAAAAGAAAAAATGTATTTTTTTAGCATTTTCAAAGTAGGTTGTGTTGGATTGAGGGGTTTACCTCATGGTGAGGTCCCTCCCTTTCCCCTCTTGGTCACCTTTCGACCCTAGGATAAGTGCCCCCCTCCCCAATGATGTGTGTCGCTAATTTTATAAATAAATAATAAAAAAGTCAGTTTGTGTTCATTCAAAAATAAATAAATGTTCTATACATCTTGAGAATGTGTGAGGAAAGACACTTTCCTCCCCCTTCCTTCCTTTCTCCCTTCCTATTCTCACCCTCCCTCTACCTCGCTCTCTTTTCTCTTGCCTTCCTTTTGGTTTTTTTGGTTGAACTCTGGGGTGATTCTGACCTAGGGTTTGGTTTGTCTACTCTCCTCTTAGTTTTTGGCTGCCTAAGTCTCTTTGAATATCTCTAACCTTCTCTTGCCCCTTTGTTTTGCGGTTTATTTTTTTGGTGTAGTCTTTCTGTATCTTAGAAATAACCCTACGTGGCTATTTGTGCTTCCACATTTGTAGAAACTTTTTTAGGTAGTTTATGCCCTCCAGGTACCCCCTGGGCCTAAGTTATGAATACAATTATTGCTTATTCTAAAAAAATAAATAAAATAATAAATAAATATTTTGAAGAGCCAAAGTCACTTATCTATTTTAAAAGAGAGAAATTAATTGCAATTTCGTGCATTTGGTTTGACAAATATGTTGTAATTGATGGCTCACTATTTTAGTATCACAAAAACTAGTTGTTGAAGATACTCTATGATATCAAAAATTGAGTATCAAAACTTATAAAGAAATATATATTGTGGTTATTCATGAATCAATATAATACATGATGCTTTGATTATAATAAAAAAGAATAAGAAAAGATGGTAATAAATAATGGTAGTTTGTGCTTGAGTGAATTGTTTAGTTGGGGATGAATATGAATCTTACAGGCAAATGCGTCAACGAGCTACAAATAAGTACCACGCACGTGTCAGTTAAGAGCGGAAAGCCAACGAAGCTGGAGAGTATAATATCTAAAAGGTTCTTCTATTCAGCAGAATAACTGTTATACCCCTGCGGAAGGCAACAGTGGTGGACATGGCGGCTGGCATGGCGAAAGAAGGAAAGGGAAAGCTTGTCTCCCTAAATGCCGCAGTCTCTATCAGTCTCTTGATGACCCAATTTCCAAGAAGACATCCCAACGCTCCTCCCCAGAGTAACACATCATTACAGTCTCACAGCAGGTTCCAGCCACTCTTGGACCCAGTAGTATAAATCGACAGCTGATTGATTCACGACTCACCACACGTTCCAACCAATCAATCTAGACGACGCTACACACACAAGAGTCTCTCTTAGTTGATCTTCTAGGTTAATTAG
>CM031917.1:50089860-50378078 GCA_018703695.1 Prunus fruticosa
AATTAAGATCTAAAATCCGTTGCTAGAAAAAATGAGAATGGAATGTGGATATGTCAAGTTCCCACTCCAGAAAATATACCTGAACATCCCACACAGGGTAATTATGATCCTTGTAGAAAACAAGATTTGCATTTAGTTTTGTGTTCAACAACCGAAACTGCAGCATAGCAATGTGTTTCTTACTGTCATTAATTCGTTTATCTGGTACAGAGAGAGAGAGAGAGAGAGAGAGAGAAGCAGTTTAGGACAACATACCAGTTGAGTCTGCTGAAGAGGAAAGTATCAAAATCGCCAAGAAGGGATTGAAGTGGCTGAAGTAAACTGGCCCTGAATAAGACCCTAAACAAAGTATATGGTCTTTTTCCACCATTTGACCCAAGAACTTGTTCACTTGAAGTGGTTCCATTCTCACCCTGCAAAGCTGCAGCACAAGCATTGTTTAATATAATTGCATATTTGCATATGTCAAGAACATGAAAGAAAATCTTCACATAAAAACTGAACTTTATTGAGACTTACAATCAACACCTTGTTGCCCAATCTTTGCCATATCCCATACCTGTTGAAGAATGCTTCTACGTTAGCACATGCTTGAAAAACAATATGCACAACAGGGAAGTAAAAAGATAAGATGAAACCTTCAGTGATGAGTCTGAAAATCCACCAGCAACCAAGGATCCATCATGGGATATAGATGCACAGTTTAAACTAGAAAATTTTGGAACAAAAAGATAAGTAATGGACTGGAAAATGGAACTCATTGTTGATCGGAGAAGTCAAGGGCATTACCCATTGTGTGTGTTAATAAATGTATAAAAGCTGACGGATGGCAGAGCAGCACTACTCAATTGTACACGGTTTCTCAAGTCTTCAAGAATATACTGTTCAACCTCTGTCGGACTGAAGCAATCAGCAAAATATTAGTCAGTAACCTGTATAGGATCTTAAGCATGAACCAATAGTTTCCTATACCCAGACCATGAACCCAAAATCAAATCATGCGAAAGGCTTCACTTAAGAAAAGATTATCTAAAAAGTATTAAGAATCTAATAATCCATAGCTGGCTTCTACTCTAAGGTATAATTCAGATAACCCCATGCAATGAGAGTTATATTCGTCAGATAATATAATCAATCAAAACTTCACATGCTGGGGTAGTTGAAAACATCAATTTCCTTTTCCTTCAACCTAAAATTTGATATATGTAGTAGCTATCGAACTGAAAGTACTTAAATAAAGTCAAGCAATCTATTTCAATTGATCTCAACTTGTACCGACTTCTATTTTAATTAGACCCATTTAAACTATTTGGCACCTTAGTATCGTGGAACTCAATGTACAATGTAGTTTCTACTGATAGCTACATCCAAATTCAAAAGAAGGGGGGGGGGAAAGGGATCCCAGAAACTACATTACTGGCAAAGTAAGCTCTGCTTTGACTCTTGGTGCTGTAGCGACAGGGGTTGCCTCAGGGCGTGCATTTTTGCCCGTTGCACCAGCAGCCTTGTCCTTTTTTAACTTTTGATTGAAGAACCCTGTTTAGCTCCTTCAATTGATTTTTTCTGAACAAAAAAACAGACAAGAGAAGTCAATGACAGTTCTCCATACCTTGGAAGTTATATACATATTTATAAAACTTAAATTTAAAAAAAGAAAGAAAGAAAAGGAAACCACTTATATATCAGTCAACACTCAACATTTACAAATTACAAGCATATTACTTCAAAAATTTATATTTTGAAGCTATGAAACTGTTAGAGGATGCACCTTATTCTCATCCCAGTCCCCTTCTTTGGTTTCCCCTTCTGCCTTTTCGGACTCTAAAAGCAAGCCCCCAGCCTTTTCCAAACGTTCTTCAAAAGAATCTTCGAGCAACTACAACAAATATATGATTGACAAAAAAATTCAGGCAACTAAACATGATTCTGCATGTGTTCAAGAAACTACCTGTTATTTTTAATAAATAAAATTTAATGTTAAAATATAAACCAGCAGCTTTGGGTAACATTTTAGTGCATAAACACATGCAAAGGAAGTTTAGCTTTTGAAAGCAATCAGATACTTCCAATATGCAACTAAATAAGTCCATAATTAATTGTTTAAGCAATCTTTGTGCAGCTTTTGGATTATTCATATTCAGCAGAGAAATTCAAATAAGCACAATTAGCAATTTGACATACACACTATATAGTAACTCATCAGCACTACTGACTCACCCCCCCAATGTATTTCCTTCTGGTTTATCTGATTAGCTGAATCCTGGCTGCTTCCAGTAAGTGTTACAGACTCAGCATCATCAGAAATTGAGCTGGGTTGTCCAGGAGAAACTGAAAAACCAATAAAATATACATATACAGATACGTTCTTATGTAAACATATCACCCTTGCAACCAGAAGTCAAACTGATTTACCTTGGAAGTTGATATGCTCATTGATAATCCCGAGCATTGTGGTGGATTGTGACTTGTGTAGAAACTGCAGCAGAAGCTCATAGGAGTACTGGAAAGATAATTTACCAAAGAATAAAGTTTTTCAGCTATATATAGTATTATATACACACCAGCCTACCAAAGGACAAAAAACAAAAGAAGAACCAGAATATTACCTGGCAAATCTTTATGTTCACTTTGCTCTGCCTGAGAGAATGAGCAAATTCCATCTCCTGAATAACAACATAGCGATGAGAACTTTTTTTATATTTTATGGTACTGATGTACTCATAAATCAGAAATGCAAAAATTAGTGTTCTGGAAGTAAACACCTGCAAATGAGAAGGAGATAGAACTCCCTCCAACTTCTGTAGATCTCGTAGGTGCATCATTTCATGGTCTTCACGGAAGCTATTGAAAAATGTCCGAGCTGGTAATATCAACAATAATGAAGTATAAAATTCAAGACACTAAGTAAGACATCAACCATAATCACGTAAAAACATAAGCGATAGTTGCTGTTTTACTATAAGAAACATGGCACAAAGAAAGGCAAGAATTAAGAGACATACCTTCTTGAACATGACCTTTTGCAACCAGATCCATGAAACAATGAATAAATACCGGATAAAGAACACGAAGTAACTCATGCTGCATACACAAATAAGATAATTTAAGAACACCAAAAACATAAAATATTAAAGAACACAAGTGAACTCAAAACAACAAGTTACCCTGTACAAATCTAGTGAACTATAAGTCCATGACCTCAATTTGGCATATCCATCTTGATACTTTGCAGGGCCATCCTCAAATCTGTAAAACAGAGAATATCAACTACAGAATTAAAAGCAACCTCTAATCAAGAAGACTAGGCTGAACAAACATAAACATAAGCAATGACATTGAGGCTTCAAAACTAATGGAATAACAACTTCCAAACTCTACTTTTCTTTTTCTTTTTGTACAGTTTCCATTCAAATTCTAAAACTTTAGCTCCTAAATTCAAATTCCATATAACAGAAGTGTACATAAAGACTGCAGCTAAACCCCGCAAGTGTTACAAATAACCTTAGAACCCAACAAAAAAAAAAAAGCAAGGGAGAGAGTACTCGGAGAAGGAGAGGATGTGCTTGGCGACGTCGGGGTCAAATTGGGAATTGAAAGAGATCGGAGACGAAGAGTTGTTGGTGTTTTTGTTAAGTTCTTCCTGGAAAGAGTTCTCCGTTTGCTTGAACCCTTTCTTCTTCAGGTATGCTGCCACAAATTTCCGTACGCTCTCCTCGTCCATTGCCTCACCTTTTCTCTCTCTCTCTCTCTCTCTCTCAGACTACTTGCAGTCGAACAAAATCTCTGTTCGAAAATGAAACGGAAACCCCTCGTACAGTAGTGACTCAGTCCCTGTCGTGCCCTTCAGTTCCCGGTCTTTGTAGTGGTTAGCACCTCAAAGCCCACACACTTTGGGCCCAACAGCTTCTGGACAGTATGGACTGATTTAATAATTAATTGGGATGGACCTTATGTTTGAGAGTGAGGATCGTGGCCCAAATTTCTAATTACTCAATCCACTCTTCTTAATTGTGGAGTCATTTTATAGCGAAGGTCTTACATATGGCCTTTAGGTGAACTCTATTTATTAACCGTTGGATTAGGCTAAACCAATTTAATCCAATAATTAAGTGATAGGACATCACCCTTACTATAGAATTCTTGCATAATTGTGTGGCTGGCTGTTTTGCCAATGGAGTATAGCCCAATGGAAAAATTACATTGACTGCAAGGAGATCTTGCTCTCATATTCCAACCCCCTTGGCACCCTGGTGGAAATGGGTTGACCATTAACAAAAATTTGGTGTATATATGCGGATAATTTCTTGTGTGCGTGCGAGGACCGAATCAACAATTGGACATAGTTGAATTTTCTCAACTACATCATAATGTATATATCGCTGTCCATTAATCTAAAGAAAAAAAAATCTGTTTTCTTTATATATTTGTTCACAAGAACCAATTGCTGCGCATCCGGGCTAATCTGTTTTGAAAAATTATTAGATGATATTTCGGAAGCTGCGATGGGCATGCAATGGTTTTATTTCTTGTCAATCTTCTAATTTTGAAAAAATATACGCCAAAATATTAAATACAAAGCTTCAAAATACACCAAACAACTTCCATTTTGTTCATAGCATTTGTTCTTTGGTTTCCGCTACAGATTAATCGAGTACAAAAGCAAAAAGAATAACAATTGATAATGGGAATAGCCATAAATATGTAAGTTAACATCAAAGTTGCATAATTTTCAAAGGATGCAGAGTCACCGGGACGAAATTTAGGCTCTTTGATGGGGCCGGTTTGTATTGTTGGTCCATCCACTAATCCATGATATAATTTTTTTATTTTTTTATTTATAATCGTACGTGACATAATTAATTACTTTAAGTATAATAATAGATATCTTATTTTATTAAGAAATTTTAATATAAGCATATGATATGAGTTCGAAAAATGAGTGATTAGGCAGACTTGCATAATGGGCAATGATAACCTTTTTCTTTAGTTAGTGTACGAAAAATTAGTTACGTTTTTGCTAAGAAAGAGGTGTTTGGTGCAATATTCTTTCAAAAGGACATGTGATTAGGCATGGAGCCTGTCTGGTTTATGGGACCCCAAAGTCATTATAAAGATCGTGCGGTCTTCATCAGATACTATAAATTTGATGAAGCAGCTGAGCTAGACAAACATGGAGACATGACCCATGACCAACCTAATGCTTGCTTGGTCCCAGAACGATTATCTTTCCATTCAAGCTTGTCTAATTCATTTTCCTTTGAAAATTTAAATTTAAATTAAGCATAAACAAAGAAATGTTTCAACTACTATATATTGACAAGTTTTTTCTTCAAGAGTTGTTCTTTTCGGTTCTCTCACATCCTGTAAAATGAGACTCCGTTCACGAAATGTGTATGTCCTAACTTATATTCAGTCGTGTTTTCTCTTCCACCATTGCTAACACAATGTCCTAACTTATACGCACATTGTTTGTTTGTCTATAGACTATTTTTCTCAAAATGGAGGAGGGAACTATTGAAAAATAAAATTACTATAAATAAAGTAATATATAAAAGGCTTTTTATCACAAAACATCCCTGACGTTTGCGAAACTATCAGATTGCATCCTTAAAGTTTTTTTGCATTCCTACTGGTCACGTTAACGTTAATATATGTGCTCTTAAAAGTCTCATCTTTAAAAAAAACTGTTAAATATAGGGATATAATCGTCAAATCAATTCAAAATTATAAAAAATATATATATTTTTTAATTTCCTTCACTTTCTCTCTTTCTTTCTTCTTCTTCTCTCTCTTTCTTTTCTTCTTCTTTCTCTGTTTCTCTCTCTTCCCCGACACAATACTCCAAAAACCTGTTCAAAAATTAACACAAAACACACACATAAGTGTAAGATAGGAAAACGTGAGTTTCTGCTTACACAGTAAGAAACTTACTAGGTCTGGCAAGTGTAAGCCAATTGAAACAAGAAGGCCTGATGCAGCTCTTTGCCAGTCTGTATTGAGCTCCTATATCAAACAAAAAACTTCAATTAAATCATGCAAGTAGTTCCACTAAGAAATCAACAGAGCATCATCCGGATGAAGAACACAAGGCACCTTGGAGTAGATGATCTCTGCGGTGGCAATCTTCGCAATCTTAGACATGAAAAGAGGGTCGACTTCGTCCTTGTCCAAGGCTCTGACTCCGTATGCCATCACTTGGAAAACCCCAGCCATGTTAAACGCTGAACCCGTCATAGTAAAAATAAAAACCCCGATCACACCACACATTCCAATTGAAAATATATCGAAATAAACCCCAACTTCAATTCCAAGGAATATAAACACAAAGAACTGAACAATACCCGACATCCTCCTCGCGAACTGGCCAAGCAACAATCGAGAACTAAGAGAGGGCTCTTGCAATGGCAATTACAGTTCAATATACACATATAAACACACAATACACATATAAACACACAATTTCCGCCCCCATATATATATATATATATATATAGAGAGAGAGAGAGAGAGAGAGAGAGTACAGGGCAGCAATGTCCTTGAGCGAGGCTCTGGAGGCCTCTCTGACCATGGGGGATTCATCAGCGAGTGACGAAACCAGAACTTGAATAGCCTCTGCGATTGTAGCTCACCAAACGGTCAAATTTTCAAGATCAGAGAGTGCCAATGTGAATAATAATAATAATAATAAATTACAATGAAAGTACCTAGAGCGGAAATTGAACTTTCAGAGCTTGACGACGCCATGGAAGAACCAAGGAAAACTGTGTGTGTGTGTTTTGTGGTACTTTTTGAACTTGCAGGTTTTTGGAGTATTGTGTCGGGGAAGAGAGAGAGAAACAGAGAAAGAAGAAGAGAAGAAAGAGAGAAAGAAAGAAAGGAAGGAAAAAATATATATATATCTTTTATAACTTTGGATTGATTTGATCATTATATCCCTAAATTTAACAATTTTTTTGACGGATGGACTATTTAAGAGTACCTATATTAACGTTAGGGATCATGTTTAGATAAAAAAAACTTTAAAATGCAATCTAATAATTTTGGAATCAGGAACGTTTTGTGATAAAAACTCATATAAAAACACACCTAACTTAAGGGAGCGTCATTAGTGCATGTTGCTGGCTTTTGCTTAGGCATGAAATCCTGCGCACCACTTGTGGGAAGAAGACTTTTTCCCCAAACAAACTCTTTTTCAAAACCCAATTTAACTTAAAATTTGTTATGTAAAAGTCAACTGTTCTGCTTCTGACCCTTATCATAATACTTTAACTATGTCGACCAACATTGATCGGTAATTAGAAAATACTAATTGAGTTTTTAACTATGTCGACCTCTTTGAAATTTATAATTAGAAAAATCTTTGCAGAGACAGAGGCTGAAGTAATGCCCAATAATTGAGAAATTACTTTGAGGTAGTCAAAAGCCAAAAGACTTCCATTTATTAGCTGGCATTATTTTTCTTAATGAATGGTATCTTCTATTTATATGTGATTAGATTTTACCAAAATCAACATATGATTAGTGTTGTATCCAAATTAAGTCTCCTAAAGCTTTAGACCCTAAACTTTGGCATAATTATTCATTAAAAAGTATGAACACTTGAGAAATTGTTGATTAATTGTCACCACACTCATGTCGGTCTTTTAGCTTTTGTTCTTTTCATTGTTTTTTTTGTGTGTCAAAGTTTGGAAGGGGAAGGGGGAGGTGTCATTGGGGCTCAAACGTGAGACCATTGATATGCATGGAAATGCTCTTATCACTGAATTATGGTCCGTTGGCATTGTTTTCATTATTTTTCTGTCGATCTCATTTTCAGCATCAATAGTTGAAGGGGAAAAATTGAAATTTATTTGAAGAGGGATTCACTATTATGCCCAATATAAGGGGCTAAATTATATAAAAAGAATCCTACATGAAATGGACTTTAGAAACACACCTAAAGCTCATTTATAACATAACAAAGAGACTTCAAACTTCCTATAAATTACAAAATTGTAATCAATTTATTAAAACAAGCTCAACCTCAAAAACTTAACATGACATCAAAGTAATTTAATAATCAAAATTAAATTCAACAGGGCCATCTGTCTTTTTTGAGTTTGTTTATTTAAATTAAATGGTGTATGATTTATCTATATCATTAATACTAAGAATGAATATATAACTAAATATCTATTATTTGAATTTCTAATGGATGCAACGGGCCAATTCCCAATCCTCACTCAAAGCATAAAACCCTACCCACTAAAGAAACAGAGCAACCAACAAGAAAGCGGAGTAACAATTCAAAGCCAAAACAAATTAGTAAATTACTCCTTTAAAAAGTATATAAAAGCTAAACTAAATTAATAAAGTCAAAAATCCAGTTGTTTAGACGAATAAGGCTCGTGCACTTGTTATCTATCTATATATATATAAAGTAAAAAGCAAAGAACGTCAAAATACCAAAAAATGCCCTTAGTTAATGTAAACATTAAGAATTGGAAGTATTAATTAAATGAGGATAATACGGTAAATTCACACTTTTTCATATTAAAAAATTTTAAAATGAAAAGAAAAACCAATAAAGGATCCTCCTTTTTATAGAACACAACTACCCATTATATTTTTTAATACTGAAATAAATTTAATTTTTTTTTATAAAAAAACCTCTCGCAAGCGCGGAAGCGCGTGCCCGGAGACGTTAGTTTGTAGAATTGTACACCACAACTCTACTGGTGAGTTCTTATTTAGTTAGAATTTTAGTTCTTTATTTATTTAGGATTTTTATTCTTTATCATTTATTTAGTTCTATTATAAATTAAATTTATTTTCTATTTTATTTAGAGTTAACAAATCTTTGTATTTGTATAAATACCTTCATATTAAAGAAAGATAATAATATGAGCATCATTAAATATTTAACCTAATTTGTTTAAGAAACCTCCCATATAAAAATTGAACGATATAATTTCTTCTCCATCATTCTGTGTGCGACCCCAGTCTGACAGAGAATATACCAGGTGCTCCAATGGCTTCTAGCCAACGTCCCCTCCTCTCCCCCTCACCTTTATCTCACCCAATTAAAGAAACCTTCATCTAACAAAAGCACTTCAACCCCTGAATGGAATCCATCAGAATCAGCTTCTCAGCCATTTTATCTTGGATCCCATTACACTACAAGCCCAACTCTCCAAATTAACGAAAGCCCAACTTAAACCCCCTTTCCAATTTCAACAATTTTCCATAAATTTTGTCCCTTTGATTCTGCATCCATGGAAGAAAGGACTGTCTTGTTTGGGAAATACGAGATGGGGAGGCTTCTGGGCAAAGGGACCTTCGCGAAGGTCTATTATGGCAGACAAATCGCCTCCAACGAAAGCGTGGCGATCAAAGTGATCAGCAAAGACCAGGTGAAGAAAGAAGGCATGATGGAGCAAATCAAGCGAGAGATCGAAGTGATGCGTTTAGTTCGTCACCCAAACGTCGTCGAGCTCAAGGAGGTCATGGCCACCAAGACCAAGATCTTCTTCGTCATGGAGTACGTCAAGGGCGGCGAGCTCTTCGCGAAGGTCGCCAAGGGGAAGCTGAAGGAAGATCAGGCCCGTAAATACTTCCAGCAGCTGATCAGCGCCGTCGATTTCTGCCACAGCCGAGGCGTCTCCCACCGCGATTTGAAGCCCGAGAATCTGCTGGTCGACGAGAACGAAGATCTGAAAATCTCAGACTTTGGCCTCTCCGCCCTGCCGGAGCAGCTCCGGAACGACGGCATGTTGCACACCCAGTGTGGGACCCCTGCTTACGTGGCGCCGGAGGTCCTGAGGAAGAAAGGGTACGACGGATCCAAGGCTGACATCTGGTCCTGCGGCGTTGTGCTCTTCGTCTTGCTCGCTGGATTTCTTCCCTTTCAGGACGAGAACCTCATGAAGATGTACAGGAAGGTTTTCAAAGCTGAATTCGAGTGTCCGCCATGGTTTTCGACCGAGGCGAAACGGCTGGTTTCGAAACTCCTGGTCTCCGACCCGGAGAAACGCATCACCATCCCTGCCATCATGCGCGTGCCTTGGTTTCGCAAGGGGTTCACGAGGCCCGTGGCGTTTTCGGTGCCACAGGAACTTGTTTGTGAAAAGTCCGAAGAGGAAGAAGTGCAAAGCGATGTTCAAAGGGCCAGCAGCAACAAGTCGTCGTCGCCCAAGTTCTTGAACGCGTTCGAGTTCATTTCGTCCATGTCTTCCGGGTTTGATTTGTCGAATTTGTTCGAGAGCAAGCGGAAGGCGGGGTCCATGTTCACGTCCAAGTGCTCAGCCACGGCGATCATGGCGAAGATTGAGCTGGTTGCCAAGGGGCTGAGCTTCAAAGTGGCCAAGGTGAAGAACTTCAAGATAAGGCTGCAAGGGCCCAATGAGGGAAGGAAAGGGCGGCTTTCGGTGACGGCGGAGGTGTTCGAGGTGGCGCCGGAGGTGGCGGTGGTGGAGTTTTCAAAATCGGCCGGCGATACTTTGGAGTATGCTAAGTTCTGTGAGGAAGATGTTAGGCCAGCATTGAAAGACATTGTTTGGACATGGCAAGGTGACGGTGACGGTGACGGTAAAGCCGACGGTGATCAACAAGACTCATGATGAAAGATTAATGCTAAAACTTAAAGTCAACAGTAACAATCTTGGAAATACTGACCCTAATTAGGGTTTTCAGTTTTCATTTTTGTAGTTGATTTTTACTTTTGGTTTTGCTTTTTTTGGTTTGTTTTGGGGTTATTAGGATTAATATGTACATATTTTTGTGATTAGCATGCTAATTAGTATATGAGTTTTGAATACAAGTTTGGATGGAGGTTTATACAATGAAGCATGAGCCAGCTGTTTTTGTTTTGGCTGGTTTTTTTGACGCAGCTGTTAGCTACAGCCTTCTAATTGGTTCACAAGAATTCGGTGGAATTATGTTGTTTGATTGAGAGATGATGCAGCGAGACAAACCAAACCAATCCAAACCGAACATTTGTTTTTCACACGCTGCTTGATCGAAAATGATGGAAAAGTAATTGAAGCTTGCAAATATGGTAGAGATGTGACTCTAATCATCTTCCAAACGCCAAACACATGAAAACCTATATTTCCTCTCAATTTCATAACAGAAATTTGTGCAAAGTATTTTTCACTTGTGTGTCATGTTTGCTTTTTCATAATACTCATCTCTCGTTGCAAGAAGCTCGTAGCTCAAAGTGGTTAAAAGCCGTTATCTAATGTCGAATTTCTTCCATCTTAATATCTCTTGTAAAATCGCACCTGATTTTAAATATAGAATCATTGATATCACTTTTCTAGATCATCCGCATACGCCAAAAGCCCTTTGGATTCTCCTTTTTAAGTAGGTGTTTATTTGGCTAAATGCAGACCAAGTTAATAATCCTTAAGACTGGTAGCTTTCACTCGTGAAGATTGAGCCAGAAGCATGGCCATCAAACTAACAAGGCAAATGTTGGCACCAACTGAAAGACAAGTGAGCCCATTCATTGTCGTGTTATTTTATAAAAAAAGAATGGTTAACCGACGTTGACAATATTGTTGCACCTAATTGCGAATAGCTAGGTTTTGGGGGGCTGGTAGTTGGAAGGAAAAGCATATCTTGCTTGTTCTCAAAGCGGTTGTGCTTTCTTTTCTTATTGTGTTTTTTAAAAAAAAAATCCAACATCTTGGATTATTGGGTGGTACAAATTGCGACGCGCGTCCAAAGACGGCTTTTCTCATTCGGAGAATGTAATTAAAATGCTTTCTGTGTATTCTTCACATCCACCACATTTAGAGACAGACTAACTTGCAAGTAACAAATAGTACGAATTTAATGATATAGATATAAATTAACATAATTGTTTGTTTTTGTTTTTGGTTTCGAGGTCCACATTAATTGCAAGAGAAATGGGCAATGCAGTTGCCATGCCTAACAAGTCAAGAGGAGCCTTGAAATGAATAATATTGGAATTTTGTTAAGAATATTGCACGTGTGAGTGATTTCTAACCGTTAATTAATCGTGTGACGCACAATAGTCTACAACCAAAAGTCGCATGCGCAAAGTGGCCAGCTCACCCTAGTGGTAGAATGATGATATACTCTACACTGATGCAGGAGTCAAACCATTGCCCTTATCCTTCACTGAATCAAAGAAAATACCAAAAGTTGATAGCATGGGGGAACTTTGTCTGACAGAAAATGTCATAGCAATCTCAAAGATTTGCATAGATATGGATTTACATGGATAGTTAAAAGGAGTATGCAACTTAATTCGAAGTAACCAACAATCGATATTATTATGAATCTTTATAGCTACAATTACTTGATCATTTCAAACCACAGAAAAAACATCCTTAACAGATGGAGCCTATAAAACGATGTGCTTAATTAATAATAATAATGAAGAGAAAATGAGGTCCAGTCCAGGCTCCAGCTCCATTACAAAACAAAACCCTATCCACATATCATTTTCAGGCAAATAGTCAGATTCTAGAATCAAAATGCAGCAAAATAATTTACTTTTTAACGGGAATAGCATTGATTTGCTATCATCGGTCAAATAACACAATAGTGATATTGACTGCCGAGAGTTTCTTTCCGAGATGTGGGGCAAGGGGTCAATTCTGTTTCCCCCGTTTTTGGTTTTTGGCGGGTAGTTGATTGGAGGCCCAGGGGCTTGGAATTGATGCCAAGTGGCTCACCTCTAGAAGATGGATAAGATAGGGTTATCACTTTTTGGGGGATGGTTTGTTTTTTTCTTTCTAATTCTTCCCCCTCCTCCCTTCTTGCCAAGTGGCCCATGAAATTATTGGGGTTTTCATACACTTGGAACCAACTTTTGACAAGTAGCAACATCACCATCATCATCAGGCAGTCAAAAGTGGGCCTTTGTGGAGGGAAAAACAAGCAAGGACCAACTATTTCAATGCTCATAATAGCTTTAATAAGAGGCCTAGTTATGGACTCAGGCTCCATGGCTGTGCAGCCCAATAAGCTCAACTATATCAGCCCAGATATGGTTATGATTATGAAAGTTCAAAGTAGGGTTGATTTTGTAGAACATAAACTTAGCCAAGTTAGTTAAAGAGGATTTGCTCCTCACTCTACAAAGTTTGAATCACTCTCTCTGTATCTATAGTTTAGATTAGTTTATCGCTTGTATATATATAAAGTAAGGTTGATTTTAGCAATAATTAAAACCATTTGGAGATATTTCATATATAAAAGACTTTTAATAAGAAACGAGAATAAAGTGAGTGAACAGTATTTATTTATTTGTCATATAATCGATAGCTCGAATTATTTTAGATTAATCTAATTCATAAGGAAGTGGACTCAAACTTACTTGAGTGCAAGAGGACGTGCTCGGTATCCTGGCCAACTGACATAATTCACTTTCTTAAAGAAAATCCTGACAACCCAACCAATCAATGTCTGTAATGTGAATAACACAACACCTTCCCTTCTTTGTTTCCCATTTCTTTCCGTTTTTGTTTTTGTTTTTGTCTCCCACTTCTTTCCGTTTTTGCTTTTGTTTCCCATTTTTTTATGTCTGTTGTGAAGTTCCCATTAGTTTTTGTTTTCTTGCCTTATTTATCATCCAAAAAATGAGTGATGTGCAATCGATCGAGGAACTCCAAAACCAAACACACGTGTGGAACTCCAAAACCAAACACATGTGTGGTGTGCGTGTGGCTTTGAAAAGTAAGAAAACGCAAAACACGTAGGTTACAATAAAACATGTGAAAAATAAAAATAAAAACCAAATTAACTACATGAGCTCTTAAGTAAGCATACGTCATGAGGCTTACGTGTAGGTGGGTGATGTTATATGTATATAGATTCAGTGTCATTACAGAAGCAAACACGAATATACAATTGCGTGGGTAGGTGTGAGAAAGACAACTTGGCTTTTTCTCAATATGCTGATATGATATGCAAGCAAAGGTAGCAACTTGACTTACCAAATTTCTGGTCTTCCTGCTTGCTTTTCCATGCTCTCTATCTTGATTTGTCTATGTATCTAATCTATGATTAACACGTAGTTAGTGCGTATTAACAATGGAGATGGTGTCATTAACTGGTCTTTTTAAATATCTGTTTTGAGTCTTTACAAATAAAATTAACAAGTTTTGTAAGGTGCGCATATGCAATCCTTCTCCCACCAATTTGAATTTTGATTTGACTACTTAAAGTTGATTTACTTTTGGTTTAATTGGTGCACAATTTAAAACTTCTACCCAACAAGAAACTAAAGAATTGGTAGATATATAATCATTTAAAAAAAAACGCGTAAATAACTATGAATTATTGATTGATATATGCTGTCACGCGTATGTATTAATTTAGTTATTTTTACGCAATGTAAAATTAATATTTCTTTAATAAATAGATATCAACATCATTTCAACCGTAATATAGAAGATATCGCTTGTAAATCGCAATCAGAAGCAAACCAGTTGGTGGAAAATTCGATCCCATGCATCCATTATCAATATCTCCTTTCCTTGAAAAGGTGTTCATTTTTTCCGGGAACTTGCAACCAAAGATAAAGTTGACGTCGAGTGGCAAAGAAAAGAAGAACACAAACATGACAAAACTGATGCCGCATGCAGCCATACGCACGTATGCTATATGGCACACAGATTCCACACGCCTTTGAAATCAGATAAAACTTTACAAGTTTATGAACAAGATACACGGTTGCTTGAGCCTAATTAGTTTTTGGAAAAGATTAAGAAACTACAGTTAGCTAAGCTTAGCTAGAAGATTATTGAGATGATGACGTTTTAGTATGACATAATTTGGTCTTATAAAAATTATATCCACCAACCTTTGTTTAATTAATTTGTATTACCAAATTTGATACCCATATTTCAAATTTGACCCGTAATTTATCTACATATATAATTGTCGGAATCTTTGTATACAAAGACCAAAACGCTTTCGCAATTTTGTAAGATATATTTTTTTTCTATTGATACTGACAAAAAAATTAGTGTATGTGGTTGGCCTGATTATTACATATGGTTCAATAATTCAAAGACTACAAGATAATTAAAAGAAAGACTGAATTGTACTACCTTGGTCTCCGCAAGGTTTTCTTCCACGTTGTGATGTCATACAAAATCAATAATATATACCATGATTGCATTGCCCCAAGGATATTATTCTTCTTATATAACGTGTGAAATGAAAAGGAACACTGGTGTATTGGTTTGAAGCAATTGATCCTTTAAGAAAGGTTTTTGTTCGAGTCATAATATCCGTGTAGTGTGTGTGAGTTTAGTATATTATCGTCCCTCTCATTAGAAAATGTCTTAAAAAAAAAGTATGATATATAAAAGTTAAAATGAAAAATACGACTAGAACAACTAACATTAGAAAAAGCAAAAATAGCTGAATTATGGGGTGTTTTTAGGGGTTTACTCCTTATGTGGAGTGAAGGAATTCGAAGAATTAAAGTTGAGTATGACTCTTTTACTGCAGTCTCTTTAATTAATGGAGAGACTAGGCCTAGTCACCCTCTCTCTAGCCTTATCCATAGTTGCAAAGAGGGACTGTTCCATTTCTCATATTCATAGAGAACAAAACAATGCTGCTGACCATATGGCACATATGGGTCAAAACTCCAATTTGGGTTATCAAGTTGTTGATCTTCCCCATCCGTCTATTGTAAGCCTCTTGGCAAATGATTATGTTAGGATGACCATTGCTAGGCTTGTCAGTGTAGGTTTTTCCTTGGACTTCGGCCCTCCTTGTAACTGGAAAAAAAAAAAAAAGTAAAAATAGTTAGGTTGCCGACAAACACTAGGGATAAAAAAACATGTGATCCAATTTTGCCGTCACGTTTTCCAGTTTCCGGCATTCCAATTTTGGCAGCCATGTCCACACTTCATAGTGCAGTGTGCCCGAATTTCAAGTCAAGGTCGAGCTGGGTCAAAATGGATCCATAATAATTTTAAGGAATTGAACTCTTTCCTCACATTAATGCATAATTTCAAGGCCTCCTTTATTAGTTATTGACATATGATATACATGATGATCAGAAGTCAATCGATTCATCTGAACTCTTCAGACAAGTATCAATCATGTTCAATTTTTGTACACAATCTTTTAAGGGAATTTTAACTTTTCACACTGCAAGTCTCTGGGCATTTCACATTGCAATTTGCATCTGCCTCGTCAACCTCAAGGTGTTGTCGGTCCAGTTAAGTCGGTTTTGGGGTTAAGTTGCTTTTCGGATTTTGCTTCCACTTGTTAATTAAGTCACCCAGAAAAGGAGAATGTTATCAATGTATCGATCGTTATGAATTCATCATTGTAAATTAGCAAGAAATTATCAAGATATATTTTTAATGGTTACAGTCTACTGCGTACAAAAACATGAAAAGTGGTCAACATCAATGGATAAGGTTGTACGCGCATAGCCGAAAGGCCATTGGGTTAATTTAAAAATAGATATTTATAAAAATACCCAATTCTAGACATTGTATTTATAAAAATATCCAAACACTATTTAAACATAGAAACATACCCAAAATCAACCCCACAATCAACAATTGTATATATTTTTTGAGTGTGTTTATAAATGAGTTTTGAGTGTGTGTAATAATGAATTTTGGGTATTTTTATAATTTCAGCCCCATTTTAGGTATTTTAGTAAAACTCCAATTTAAAAAAGATGGTGCATTTCATACATAAACAGAATAATAAAATTAGATCACGAGTCTTGTTATTGTGATCTTATGTCTTTTTT
The DNA here is from genome assembly GCA_018703695.1 of Prunus fruticosa. NCBI lineage: Eukaryota > Viridiplantae > Streptophyta > Magnoliopsida > Rosales > Rosaceae > Prunus > Prunus fruticosa. Next base: position 50,106,605 of record CM031917.1, read on the forward strand.
TCTTCGTAGAAACAAGGAATAGTCTAAATTATTCTGACTAAACGACCGACTAATTTACAAATCAAGTTTGAAGGAACATATAAGCATTGGAAATGAAATCCGTCCAATGACAAAAGGACAAAAAGAAAAGAACAAGGGGACCCCCTAGAAGACACGTAAAAATAGAAAAGCTGGAGAGAGCAAAGCAAACATATTAACAAAAAAGTCTAAGGTTGGTTGAAAGTTGGAGCTTAGCTTGATGTAATTTCAAAACCGTGTTTTTCCGCCGTCCCAGTAGTCATGTCCGTGTGTAGCTGTGGCTTTTGATCAGTCAATATTGACAAAGAAGACGCCTCAAGGAGAAAGAGGAGTGGCCAACATGCCAACATGACAACATGTATATTATAATTATAATTATAATTTTATCTTCTAGCAACTTGACCTTGACTTCAAGACCGACATGGCTTTTTTCATGCCCCCGTCGCCATCTCTCCCTCTCTTTCTCTCTACAAAATGTTGATTTTTATAAATAGAGATAAAAACCATGAGATGACAATCTCGAGAAAGTCCTTGAATGTCTTCCCTCTCTCATCACCCTCTTTTTCCTCCCACTTTCCTTTCCCAACATCAAATTCTTTCTTAATTGTCCTTCTCCCATCTCTCTCCCTCTCTATATAACTGTTGAGGACTGGTTTTCCTTTCAGTACTGAAAAGAAAGATCTTGATCGATAGAGAGCTTCAACTTATTTGAAAGATTTTGATCGATAGAGAGCTTCAATTGATAATAAGTCAAGCTTTTTTCGTCGTCGGCAATGGACTCAGAATGGGTGAACACTTCTCTCGGCCTCAATGTTATTCCTTTCCACCCTGCTAGTGATGATCAAGCTCCTGTGAAGGTGAGCTTTGTTTCTGCTGCCTTATATTTGGTTTGAGCTCTCTTGCTAGCTAATTAATTAAGTTCTAATTGGAACCTCTAATTAATATTCAAATCTACTCCTTTTTTTTTTATATTATCAGAAGCAACTAGAGCTTGAAGGGGATTATGCTAAAGTATTTGAAGGCCATGCATCGGTGAAACAAGAGGTGAGCTAATGCTTTTGAACGTTAATTTCAACTTCAAACCCTCATAGCTAGAAATCTAAGCCACTCATTAATCTCTTTTGCTTAACTACTTAATTAAGAAACTAATAAGATTAGCGTCTTCTTTGATTTGATGGATATGTTGAAGCAGGCAGCAGCTAGCCATGTATTGACTGAAGAGTTGAATAGGATAAGTTTGGAGAACAAGAAGCTGACTGAGATGCTTGCCGCTCTCTGTGAAAACTACACCAATTTGCAATCCCATGTGAAGGAGTTGATGATCACCAAGCAGCAAAGCTCTGATCAAAACGATTTGGCTACAAACTTCAACAAGAAGCGAAAACCGGACAGCGAAGACTGCAGCAACATGATTGGATTAACTAGTCCTGGGACTAATACTGAGACCAGCTCCATCAGTGATGAAGAGTACCCATGTAAGAGGCCGAAGGAGAACATCAACTTGAAGATTTCTAGGGTTTATGTACGCACTGAAGCCTCTGATACACGCCTGGTAAGCCCTAATTATATTAATTAAATTTATCCTAATTAACCCAATGCATTGCTTGAGATTTGATGCTGAAAAGTTGTCCAAAATATTAATTTCATGGATTTAAATTTATTTCAGATTGTGAAGGATGGATATCAATGGAGAAAGTATGGTCAAAAGGTCACGAGAGATAACCCATCTCCTAGGGCTTACTACAAGTGCTCCTTTGCCCCAAATTGCCCAGTTAAAAAGAAGGTACTCAATTAAATTCAACCCCAATCTCCTTTCTTCTTTTTTTGCTTTCCTTTCCTCCTCACCTCTCATAAAGAAGAAATAATATTGATATATTTGTTAATGTTTTTATTTTCAGGTGCAAAAAAGTGCGGAAAATCCATGTGTGTTGGTGGCTACCTATGAAGGAGAACATAACCACATGCACCCTGAAACCAGAGCTGAAGTAACATTGATAGGCTCAGTATCTCCAAACCAGCAGCTTAGTCCGCTTTCCCCATCCATGGCCAAGAGAACATCGCCAGTTCCAACTTTCTCATGTGACAAAAATAATAATCTGAGCCCCCGAGAAATCGAAGGCGCTCCACCGGCTTTCCAACAGTTTCTGGTCCAACATATGGCTTCTTCCTTGACCAAAGATCCCAATTTCGCATCTGCACTTGCTGCTGCCATTTCAGGAAGATTTTCAGACCAACCTCGGATGGGAAATTGGTGAAAATCAAACCCCAAGAAAAAAAAAATGGACGAAAAATTAGAGCTACGTATACCCGATTATTATCACTTAGATTGAGTTCTTAGTTGGTTTTCTCCTATTTGAATTTAATTTTATTTACATATTATTTGAGAGTTGTAAAGTGCAAGGATATGTAAATAGAATTATGAAATAATCATCAGTTTCTGATCCACAATCATGCTTTCTATTTTTTAGTTAAATTTTAGCTGAAAACATATAAAAGTTATTTTAGGAGCTCTCTACAAAATTTAAACTTCAATCATGCTCTCTAGTTTAGGGAGTCATACATGCTATAACTCTTTTTCGATTGGTCCATCTCTATTAAAACATAAAATAAAAAATAGTTAGTATTAAATAAAGGTTGGAAATACTCAATAAATAAAGCAGTATTAAATTATAGGGAGCCACTAAGAGTCATTTTTCTCTATCCTCAATTTAAGAGCTCCTAGAGATTTTCCTATTTTAGGAGGTGGATATGAAGCATGGTTGAAGTTGTATTTTTACAATTCCTCCCTAAAATTTATCTAAAGAGGTGGTTTAGAGAGCCCATTATGAATGATTTGCATAGTGCTCTTTACTGAAGTACCACACTCTTGTACTAACTCTGGTGGTGGTGTTGTAACTTGTACTAGGCCCCTTTCAAAATCAAGATAACTAGATTGGAATTGCTGAGTAATCCCACACACAACAATTTTCTTCCTCTTAGAAAAATCAACGAGAAAATAAGCAGGAATTTCCAAGAAAAATACAAAAACCCGACGATAAAAATATAAAAATATATATAAACGACTTGCTCGGTGGGGGTCTTATCGAGAAATAAATGGTTTATTATTATTAATAATTATTGAGCTGAAATGTTTGAACCAGAATTCGAACACTTGTAGCAGCTAATGAAGGCATATAAGAAAAGTAAAAGAGTGCATCAACATCACGACCAGACTAATGAATGGACAAGAAAATATAGTGACTATTGTAATGTAGCTACAAATTGACTATTGCTATCCTTAATTTAATTTTTAGTCCCGATGCAGCCGTACAATTTGACCAAAGAACTTAATTCTATATATTTTCTAAAATTTCTTTGAAAAATTATGAAAAAGTCAATGTATAAATAATTAGCATCTCGGCGGATGTGTGTGGATAAGCTTTTTCAATAAGAAGTATTTTTGCTCATCACTTTAACTCAAAGTATTTTTATATGTTCTTTTTATCTTTATGTATAGAGAATTTTTATTTGACATGAACTCTTTTATTTCCTTTGCCTTTGTAAAGTATATGTTATGAATTTTTTAAAATGAGAGAAATTTTCGCATAACTTAAAATTGCTCTTTCTAGGTTTATTTCTTATTTGGGTAACGGATTTAGAATACGGAATTTAACCTTTATTTGTAAAGTTATCTTTTAAAAAAACTCAATTTCTCTTTGAATTTTAGAAATGACGAATTTTAGATAGAATTTAAAGTAGAGATTTATGACCTCCAAATTCCATGTTTTTTCCCATGCGGAATTTCTAAATTTCTATGTATTTTTTTAATCCAAACATGGAAATTGGTTCATGTCAATTTAAAAATTTTGATTTTTATCAAAATTCCAAATTTATTTCCCTCATCCAAACGCATTGATATATGCGAAAATTCAAATTATAGAGGTCGCTAGATATACAGGAAAGTCATGGAAATGAAATTAATGAATGATCAAGTGTTTGGCTTTGGCTTCTAGGTCTTGTATCTTTTATGACCACCAGTGAAGTCTTTACACGTGAAAACGATTTGCTCGTAGTGGACTGACGAGTGGAGAAGATCCACCCCAACGCAACACCAAGTGGCCCTTTTGGCACTAAGTAAGAACTACCCACTAATTCATAGCACTTGCATGACTTACGGCTTTCGTTATCTTTCGTGATCATGCATGATGAATTTCTAGAATATGATGACCTTGAGTTGATGCGATCTTTTTATTTTTAATTTTTAATTTTTAAAATGATACGTTAGAGCCGTTTAATAATTATTTCAATTTTATTTTTGTTATATATATGATTAAATGACGCAAACAAACAATCCTACACCATTCTCTCTTATACTTCACCAGAACAAAAAAAAATCTCTTGTGCAAGTAGCCGCGGGAGACGAAATGAATTGGAGCCTTTGAAGGCATCGAAGGGTGAAGACTGAAGAGGAGGTTACGTGCTGGAACTGATGAAGCTCTTGGCTGTTGTTGCTTTAACCTTTTAGGTGGTTGACGTCGACGACCATTGACCTCAGAATATGCAAACAAAGACTTTTTATGTTTGAGTTACGGGCCTTACGCCACACTCACTCTTCATTATTTAATTAATATTTTGTAGCCTGTTATTTATTTTATTCCCATTGCCCACTTTGCTCTCTATCAGCCCATCATATATTGACATGTGAAAGACAACTAGACCTATAACTTTGCTCTTTATCACCCTCATGCCCTATATCATTAGACTTTTCTGCCCAAAAAAAAAAGATTGCACCTTTTCGATTGACCCCATCTCCATATGCTACTTCATGAGTCGGTCTAATATGAAGAATGATGAAGAGATTATTGATTGAGATTATGTCTTACTAGTTACCACACTATGATTGGCTAGCCAACTCAAAAGTAAAAATATCAATTGTTGTTTGATTAATCAGGGTGAAAAATAATTGACCTAGAGAGAGGACTCCTCTGATTGAAGATATTGGCCTGATATCATTGTCAAAATCGTTTTTGAATAACCAAAAATGAAAAATGTTTTATCGAGTATTTAGTTTGAACAGTCTCGTTCTCTTAAACCCTTATGATCACCAAAAAAGGTACCAAAAAAATATATCAAACTAAAACAAAACTAACAGGTACCAAAAAAAAAGAACACATCCCCATCCCAGTGGTAGAAAATCGAGAACGTGTTCTTGCACCCATACCTGCCGACACCCACCTCCGCCTCCGGCGTCGCAGACAATTCAGAGCCACCCATGCCCTCAAAACTTGCATAATATTCTCAACGAGCATGATTTATTGTTCTCTTCATTAAATATTTATTAATTAAATTTGCCGTTTGCTTCATCTTGTATACTGTACTATTGAGAATTGATCATCATCGTCCTTACCAACAACAGCCACTGCCGATGTTGCTGTGGTTCTCATAAGCAATATCATAATTGCGACAATCATATACTGAAAATTGAGTAAATTTGAGTATATGACAAGGTTGAGGGCATGGGTGGCTCTGGATTGTCTGCAACACCGGAGGCGGAGGTGGGTGTGTCAGCGGCAATGGGTGCAAGAGCACGCTCTTGATTTTCTACCACTGGGATGGGGATGTGTTTTAGTTTGAGCGACATTTTTTTTTTTTAAACCTTTAGTTTTGATTTAAGTTAAAATAAAATGCCAATATTGATTTTTAAACTAGTTTTTTCTCAGCCTTTAGATTAGATTCAAAGGTGAGTGACCATAAGACTGTTAGTTTGAAATATATAAGAATAATTTAAAAGATTAGAGAAGGTTGTTAAAGGAGAATATATAAAAAAAAAACTATATTTAAGAGATGACTCGTATCATTGATATAATCAGGAGTGCTTTTAACATTTCCAAAAGGGGACTGATTTTTCCACTCCGTTTTTATCCAAAAGGGGACTGATTTTGCATTTACCTTCCAAAATCGTTTTCAACTTGGGTATTTGAAATAGATAAGAATAATTTTTGAAGGTCATAGATGGTTGTTGTAGGTGAATATATATTTTCTAATCAAAACATATAAGTCAATAATAATTCAATTAATAAGAGTGTTTCATATCTGAAACAAGCAAAGCATGGTTTCTTTGTTTATAGGATATTTTTATTTTTAGGAAATTAAAAGGCAAAAGATCGATGAGTGGGAATTCATAATAAAAATACAAGTGAGCCAGCTAATAAAGGAAGACCATAAAACACAACGTCAAGATTCAAAAAGGCTCTCAAACACGCAGGACCCACCATGGCCATGGCCGAAAGAAAAAAGCATATTTTCTTTCATATTTGGGAGGAATCAGGACTAGTATCTCACTGCCGACGTCAGCTGATGACGCGGGTGATATTACGTGTGCTTCTCGTGTATGCCAAGCGTCATGATTCTTAAGAATTCTCCATATATTTTCCAACCCAAGGATTTGATTTGAATATAAATTCTCCATACCCAGGCAGAAACTGATGAAGACCATAACCAAAAGCAGTTCGCAGCCAGCCACTAAAACTGGTACAAATTGCCAAATTGGTCTTTCATCGTATATTTATGTCTATGTGGAAATCAACTGTGAAAGTTCCTTGAATTTAACTTGATTATTTTCCAACTTTCATCATGGACCACGGTATAAATAAATGATTTTCCATCGGATGAGTTCATATTGTCTTGTGGCTCTTGAAATCTTGATGAACATGGATGCTCATACCCCTACCAAAAGAGAGGTAATTAACATGGATATGCTTTCATGTTCCCTGCATCGAGTTCCTATGTTCGAATTCCCTTCCCAAATCAAATATATGGGGTTTCTTTCTTGGCTTTTGATATGAAAAATATGTTTGCATGTTGGCTTAATTAGATTTTTGTTTGATGAGCAGGTGGATGCTCGTCAACAAGACTTGCTGCTCCTGCGAAAAGAGAATGAAACTCTGAGATTCTTGCTTCAAGCTATGACCACCAAATGCAACACACTTGAGCAGCTAACCCGAGAGAAAAACATTCAACGACATGATCAGTTTCCGGTTGCCCAGAAGACAACTCAGTTTCTTGTGAGAACCGACTCCAAAGACAACACCCTAGTAAGTCTAAACGCTAATCAGTTGGTAAGTTACTACGGACAACACACCGTTTACTAATATTATCTGTGAATTAAATGATTAGATTGTGAAAGATGGATATCAATGGAGGAAATACGGACAGAAGGTTACAAAAGACAACCCATCATCCCCTCGAGCTTATTTCAAGTGTTCCTTGGCTCCTCGATGTCCAGTCAAGAAGAAGGTAACCTACGCTATACGCTATGCCTTAGCTTGAACTACAATCCTTCGTTTTTGCTTTGAATTTTCCTGAGAAATTAACATTAATTTAATATATCGTTTACCAGTCAGAGTTTTGAATTCGGACCAAAATTTTGGATAGATCTGGTTTTAGTCATGACATGAGTTGCTCACGTAAATGACTGATCACCAATTGGCTAAGCTTCCATGCATATTTATTATTGATAAATGATCTATAAAACAATGCAGAATTAAAAAATTAATAATATAAAAAGGAAAATTTTCGCATACTAATTTGTTTGACTATGTATGTATTTTAGGTGCAGAGATGCATGGTGGATAAGTCTGTTCTTGTGGCAACATATGAAGGAGAGCACAACCATGACGCCATCAATGGCTCACTACCTGGACAATTTTGCTGTTCATCATCCACAGCTGATCATAATAATAATAATATTATTATTAATCCTATTAATTTTGCTTCGCATGGTACCTCGGCAAATATTAATAATAATGATGTCATAAATATTGTTAGCCCTTCGAATTCTTCTCGGCCGGTGCCTATCACCCTTGATCTGACACTCTCGGGATCCACGAGCAATCAAGAAAATAATGGATCAGCTGGAAGCCCTCAAAACTCATCATCATGTGCCCAGAACATCAACTGTGAAAGTAGAATTGAAGATTACGTTGCTTATTTAACCAAGGATCATAATTTCACAAAAGCTTTGGCTGCTGCAGTTGCAAGCTCCATTACAAGACCTTCTGCAGACAGACAAAACCAGTGAACTTTTAACTTAGCCTAGAATTGCAAGACTTCTGCATGCAATAGCTTCTTTTGTTGTCTTCCTCTCATTGAGAAAACCAAGAGTTATTTCCTTGTACTATTTTTTGCTGGTCTGATGAGGATGATCATTCGTTTTAGTGTTGTTTGGGAGGTGTTGATGTTAGATGTCTAGATGCTTGCTTTTGTTTTTCTTTTACTTTTTACTTTTTTAAAAGGAAGAAAATAGTACCAAAAGAAAAAAAGGTCTTAATGCTGCCATATCCATGAATGAAAACCTAGTACTATTGTATACATGATGATAAAGTTTTGATGAAGCAGGGCATAAACTAATATTCTCACGGGAGTCACAAACCCATTATACAGTGCTCGAGGGTTTCACACTCCTTGATAGTACTGAGGGTACGATTGAACACGTGTGCACACAATGACATGAGAGCGGTTGGAGGACATACGTCATTGAAATTGGACTAGGCTTTTAGTGATTGGATGAATTATTTTCACTATGTCCCTATCTCTTTGATGCATAATAATACCTACCTAATGCTGTGACAAATGCAGTTGACTCGATAACCAAGCCAAAGACCAAAAACCTACCAAGCGTAAGGCTGTGGTCTTTTGGCCCTTTCATCTTTATTAAGAGCCAATAGTTTTGCATCTAAATCGTATGGCCTTATTTGGCCCTTTCTCAAAATTTCATATTGAATATAATATATTGCACTTTACTACTATCTTATATCAAAGATTTACATCCCTATAACTAAAAAAATATACATATGAAAAAAAAATATATAACTAAAATTAGTAATAGATAAAGGGAAACTAAGCTGACTATATAGCATGTATTTTTACAACAAAATCCCTAAGTTGTATCTTACAAGTGGCTCGTCGAACAGGGGAACTCCATAAAACTCCAGCATCTCTGCTCCAAAGAACAATAAACCATGTTACAGAAAACAACAATGTCACTAATTACAAGCTTCACCATTACAGTAAATCAGAACTTCCAAAAACAAAGAAGAGGATGTAATAGGCTTACTAATTAAGGTGGACCTCTCCCCTTCTGCAAATCACCAGCATTACTTTAAATCATGAGGAAAGCATTCTTCTCCAGATCATCAGAATTGGTGGTTCCAGTTGTTTTTGTGCTCCCAATCCTTTGAAGGGATTTTCATCCATGGAGTGAAAAAAAAATTACATCCATTGGAGAACGGCTTTGGTTGCTGGAAAAAAATATGGTGAAATAGTTCTTTATGATTTAATGTTGCCACTCTTAATGGGAGTCCGTATCAACAGCTCCTTTTTGGGAACAGTTCCCGCTTTCATTTTCTCGTTTTCTGCCTCCTTTTGCGCTTTCTTCTTTTCAAATTCAAGCTGCTTACAGTTTTCCTCGTGTGCTCGGGCAAACATCCTCACAAAGTTGAGCAGAGTAGATACAACTACAGGGAAAATTCCAAATAAACTCAAAGAGAAAATACGATAAACAAGAGAAGGAAAAGAAGAAGAAGAAGAAGAAAATAACATGTACAGGTATCACCAAAGAAAGAAAAAAAATCAGCATTCAGTCTTTGGTGATACCTGTTTATATAACTCTTTTTTTCTTTCTGTACATGGTGCTAGAGAAATCACAGATCAATTAACAGTTAATTAACAGTTTACTCTCTCTTATGAATGCCTGACACTCAAGGCAGAGAGTATAGACCGACAGTAATTAAAATCATCATAGAATATTAATGGATAAAGATAATTACTGATGATTCTTAGAAAACCAGAAGCACAAATTAAAACATATATACCTTGTTCAAATGGGCAGCGAGCAGGATCTTCCCCAAAATAAAGAGCCAATGCATCTGCATTTCTCCCCTGAAGACAACCACATTGAAAAGTGTAAGTGTGTTTTTCTTTCATACCACAAGCAAAACCCAACTCCTTAAACAAACTTGATACATACCACATTAGAATAAAGTGAAGCCAAAGACCTCACTTCAGCTTCGGCATGACTAAGGAACTCCTTTAGTGTCTGAACATTTGTCAGGAGATGACATAAAATTAATATTAAGAAAACTATTAATAGAAGCAGCAAATATCAAATGCAACATATGATCTTTCTAAAACAACATATAGTGAGGTAGTTGTTGCGCTTTGCAATCGATGATCAATTTGTTTGCTAGTAGAACCTTTAGGTATTCCTTTATGACGACCAATAAGTTTTATCTGTTAGCCAAATATGTCATCTAATTCAAATTTTGTTACCTATATGTAACAAATACCCCTTTCAGACATATCTGAGATAGGCAACTCTGAGTAAGCTTACAAATCAATTAGTATAGAAGGAACATCTGGTGATTGCTCACTTATTTGTTTTTATATCAAATTGTCAAGTATCCAAACGATTGCTTTCTCCTCGTTAAAGCTTATCTCATTCTAAAGGCAATGCAGCTAACCCCGGTAGGAAAGTCATGCCATGGAGATATGCATGCATGAAGTAGTTGATGCATATAACCTTGCAAAAAGTTTCTGACACAGGACCATCATTTTCCGAGGCAGTCAACTCTTGTACAACCTTCTCTAGCCCTTTACTGATGGCTTGCATTTCCTCTGCCAAATATTTCAATTGTATCTACATCATAATTTAAAACTTAGCTCAGTCAAGCTTGTATAAGAAACACACTGTACCTAAACTAAATTGAACAGGAAAAACAGAATACCTTCATTGAAGCCTCCAAACTTGTAAGGTCTTTTGGAAAATCAAGTAGTTCTGGTAACTTCTCCGCAAGCACCTGTAGTTTGTTGAAGGTGAATTTTATGAGCAGAATTGTTAAAGTTTTAAATTATACAGTCAGAACAATATTATGAGATCACTTTGGGACCTAACCAAATACAAGTTTTCTATATGCTTCAACTTCTATGACACAATATGCACAAAGTGAAGGAGAAGTTCCACAAAACATTAACACAATGGACTAAAGGCTTTAAAAAATTACCTTACAAAGGTAATGCATAAGAGTCATCTTGTTATTCCGGGCTCGTGTATCAGTGAGCTTAAGGAGACTATCCAATCGAAATCCAATAGCAGAACCTACAGAAATAATTAAATAAACTAACAGCGCACATAGAAAGAACAAAAGGTACTGGAGCTTCTAGGAAAAAGAATAAGAACAAAATAATCACTGCAAAACAAGGACCTGTCATATACTAATTATATAGCTATTTCCACCTTTCCTGTCAAAGTAGCTTACTGCACAAGTTACTACATTTTTCCTACAATTACATATCTGCCCAACCCCAACTTGCAACTTTGTGGCATTTTTATCACAAAAGCTGCAATTTTCCATTTATATATAAATGTATTAGTAGAAAATGGTAACCAAGTATTTCACTCACCTCTTGCAGTCCCATGGTTCAAGGCATTACCCAGAGAAAGAATTGTTTGCATGATCCTTTTCAGCTTTTCCGAACTTCTGATCTGATAAGCACATTTATATAAATAGTTAAAGAGATGAAATTTTCAACCAGGAAAAAAAACACTAGAAAATACGAAAACAAAAAGAAAGTTGCCTGATCAGCTACTGAATTGACGGTGTTCAAATTCTTTCTAAGGTCAGAAACCTGAAAAATGCAACACCATGGACAAATGCATAACAAGAAGCACAACAGAAATAGAAAGCATCTGGAATAAAATCATTAGAAAATTTGTCCCCTTACCTGGGAATGGAATTGTATTTTAAATGAGAAAACTCTGAGCTTCGGCTCTACCCGAGGAACTTTCATTAATTCAAGAAAAAACTGTCACAAATTGCATAGAGCAATTAATTAAAGCATAAAATGAAGTGAGAGACACTTGGGAGGGGTGAAGAAGAGTTGAATGATTATGGAAGTGACTTCTTCAAAACCAGTTCAGTTACTACTAAAAACTAAGACTCAAAAGCTCAAGAGTTATGCAATTGAAACATAAAGTATTTCATCCCAACCAAATTGGCAGCAAGCTATGAATATAATTTCAATGCGCATCATTATAATGGCAACAATAGCCTTGCTGTCCACTATATGACTTTTCAAGTGAAAAGAAAGGAGAGTTAAAGGAAAGTGGAGGAGAAGTAAAATCCACTCACCTGTTCACATCTTCCCAAGTTTTCCTTATCTCCACTGTAACCCTGAGCAACAAAGCATGATTTGTTATTCAAGAAAACAGAAGACCTTATATACTCACTGTAAGCAATTTCATGTACAAAATAATCAGGTCATATTTATAGAAGCTCTCACGATGGCATAATTAAAACTAGATAAAAGTACCTTGAGTAATTCCATCTCTTCCTTTGTTGGACAAAATTTTATGAGGTTCTCAACCTGATCAATATCTAATGCTAAATCATCCAAGGCAAGCACTGAACTCTGAAAAATATACCACAGACAATAATTATTTAATAGTGGAAAAGTATGCCATCCTATTTTCTTAAACGAATGGAAGTTAGCATTTGGAGCTTTGAAACTGCAACCTAACAAAACTGTTAAGAAGCATATACAAGCAAACAGGTGCCTTTAGGTTTATAGCTTACCATCAGATCAGGCAAAGGGATTTTAACTTTAGAAAGCATTATTTCACAATTATATGCCCGCCTTAGCTCAATCTGCAAGAACCAGTAAATTTCTCGTGAGGATTGAGGTGGCAAAGGAAGACTGCGTATTCAATTAGTTCAAAACAACAGAAAAAAAGATGGTACAAAAGGCAATCTGCTAAACAGATCCTCACTTCAAGCCAGTTGACTAGCAAAAACATAATTACCAGATTTCTTTCCAATATGCAAAAGGATGGCAAAAGGAGAACTCTTGCAAGCAATAACAGACTCTATGACCAAGCACCACTGCTATCGGTTCTGTGCAAACACAATATGAAGTTCCATTTGCACATACTGCTGAATTAATAATTTGATCCATATTATATATGTTACATCTAACTCTCCTTGAGGGATCCATCAAGGGGCACTACTAGTGAAAACTAGGTACGCCCTGTTTGATTGACAGATCAAGACAACTTTAGTTATCCACAAATGAAGTAAAAACCAGGGCTAATTACCAGCTGAACTTTTTCAGATTTAGGTCCTGTGGTGCGACGACTAGATTTTCCTCCTGCATTTCCATGGTCTGAATTTGGAGTAACCGCAGAAAAAAGACTCTCGAGTTCAGACATGTCAAACTCTGGAGGCCTGGAACAGAGGAAACAGAATCAGAATAATAGGGTTCCAATTGTATGAATAGAAAAAAACTGATAAAATTCCTTAACGAGTGAGGCATACTTGGTTGCTTCATCAGCTTTTTGTGCTTCAGCCCATAAGCTTCCTTGCATCGCTCTTGTTAATTTTAGCCAATGATATGGCTTCAGATTGGCCTTTTTAGGTTGAGCCTGATTTCTGGAACCTGGACGTGTGAGGCCCCGTCCCTTTAGACAAAAGGGAACACCGGAAGGTGGTCCAGGAATCGAAGGAATATTACCATTACTAGCCCTGGAATGAGGTGCTGTGGGGGCACCACCAGATATTGATACCCCATTGGGAAGAGGAGGAGGTGGTACGGGTGGCACAGGTGCAGAATTCTGGGACAAAGATTCCTTTGGTGCAAAAGCTGGAGGAGGGGGCGGTGGCGGCGCTGAAGATGTTAGAGTGGAAGTTGAGGCAGGCCCTGAACATTGAGGAAGTGGAGGAGGTGGAGGGGGGCGAGACATGACTGCTGAAGAAGTAGGACAAGCAGCTAAAGAAGCAGAACCGGGGGGTGGAGGGGGAGGGGGAGGGGGAGCGGCAATGGAGGAGGTCATGACTGTGGATGATGATCCTGAAAAAGGGGGTGGTGGAGGGGGAGGGGGGGCGGAAACTGAGCTCTCAAAAGAGGATGATGTTCCCTGGAAGGGAGGGGGAGGGGGGCCTGAGATAGTGTTCTTGAGAGAAGATGATGCCTCTGGAAAGGAAGTGGGAAGGGGAGGAGCAAAGGGAGCTGAAATTGAGTTCTTGAGAGAGGATGATGAAGAAGCCTCCAAGAAGGAAGGGAGCAGAGGTGACCCTGAAAAAGGAGGGGGTGGAGGAGGGGAAGTTGAAACAGAGTTCTTGACCAATGAAGATGGAGATCCCCCTGAAAAAGAAGTGCATTGAGGGTGAGGAGGGACTAAAACTGAGCCCTCGATGTCAGAGGGTGAAGATGTCACTGATAGATTAGGAGGTGGAGGTGGAGGTGGAGGGGGGAAGGAGGAACGAATGCTGACTGACCTCTACCCTGTAATGAAGTTTCAGTGTGTTGGGTAAGCAAAGACAGCGGGGAATTTGAAGTTTGTTGGGGAAGTGCTGGTGGCAGAGAAGAAGGTGTAGTAGCAGCGGAAATCTTTTCTACAGTTGCATGCTCAGAAGATTGCAATGAAGAAGGTGATGCTGACAGTGGTGGTGGTGCAGGAATAGACAGCTTACCAGGCTGCACAGATTTAGGTACAGTTAAATCAGGAGCTGATGAGGCATGGGAAGGTGGAGATATGGTCACAGGATGTGTGATTTCTTCTGCACTGTTAGATGCAGCGTGATCCTGCAACAGAGCTGTAATGCCAAGGGCTGAGGGTGCACTGTGATATCTTGACATTGGCACAGGCGATCCTTGCAAGGAATTACAATATGAAACTGGTGCAGACCGGGAGGCTTGAGGTGCTCGCTGAGATATGATTTTAGATTGGGCAGGCCGTAGGAGAGCAACTTGCAGTTCCTGGGGTTCAATCTTTTTTTTAATCAAATTAGCATTTAGAGATGGTTCGAAGCTGGACATAGATTGCTTCCCATGAGGCCTACATTGGGGACTCTTGATACTATTTTCTGCTGCCTTTGGTTCTGATGTAAGTTTTGCAGGAAGTGATTCTAGCAACAAGTTGCCTCTCTCTGCAGTATAAGCAGAAGCACTGTCATGTTTCCCCTGAGCCACGGATGTGGGACCCTTGATATTGTTTTCTGATGCCTTCACTTCTGATTTAAGATTTGCAGAAGTTGATTCCAGCAACAAGCTGCCTGTTTCTGTGTTATGGACAGAAGCACTATCCAGTTTCTGAAGAGCACCTGATGAGGCAATCTGCTGGAGGACATTAAGTGTTACATCTGTCTTTGGATCTAGCCAATCCACATTGCTAAAAATCTCCTGAACTTTTGCAAATGCTTCCACAGGAAGACCATCTTTCTCCTCCATACCAGGCAAATCAATTGATATAAGAGAAGTAGCAGCATCCATCTCCGAGAAAAGAACCTTCATCCAGATATTAACAATAATAATGATGAAAATGATGATTAGAATAGTAGTCGGATTAATGATAACAGTAATGATGATAATGATTGATAATATTTTGCTCCTAAACATGAAATTTGAAATTTCACTGACTATAACAGAGAACACAGAGGGATGTACGAGTACCTCTGCTCTGAAATCCTTGGGAAATTGATCCTTAACATTCCATAAGATGTCTATCTCCTCACGATTAAGCATCAAAATATTGGACCTTATAAAGGCCGTATTGAACATGATGCGAAACATCATCTCTTCACGTTCCAGATCATTATCCAAACTAATACACTCGAGAACCACATCACCTTGGATATGGCAATGTATATCAATTTTAACTAGTTCACAATCTGCCTGCACCAAGATGTGAAGAATTAAAACAAAATTTAACTAAGATAATTTGATTGATATCCCTGCCAGAAGCAAAGCATCAACATGTAGACAAATGAAATCATGAGAACAAATGACCGAGAAAAAGCTCTACCTTGTTCAGGAAGAGGAACCACAATCTGTGATTACCAAAAGGAATAAAAAAAAACATATAAATAAGAGTAAAGTGACTTAAACCACCTGCTTGTAATGCCGTACGAGTTTGCTCCTTTTTGGAGTTGAGAACAAAACTTTAGGAGTCCGATCAGCAGCCATAAAAGGATCTTGTCCATATATTCTAAATATGGGACGGCAACCTCCCTCACCATCCATATTAGGAATGAATCTTATGATAATGCAGTCCAATGTAAGTGCCCTATCCAGTGGAGGCCATTCCGATCCCACATTTCTTCTTGTTATATACTGAAGATACCTCAGTTGTGAAGGCATCGGATTCAGCGGTGACATTAACTGCAAGAGTTCCCGAGGTGCTTGCTTGTAAATGACGTCCAATGTCTTGTGCTCCCCAGTGTACTGCTTCCTGTAAATCAAGAGTGCAGCCAGCATAAAGGCCAAAACCAACCACCCACCTCGTTCACAATGCATTAGGAGCACATTTTGTTGCCCGAGTGAAAGCCAGCTTTCACTTGATCTCAGGAAGTGGTGTATCGCCTCCATTGTGAGAAGTGGGCAACCTTCATAGTGTCGAGGATAGTCCATTACGGTCATGTCATACTCAGACAATATGTTAGAAATCAGGCTTTGATTTTCTCCGTCTCGAAAGTTAAAGACCATGAATGAAGCTTCAGGAAACTGTTCACGGAGTTGACTTGCTATGCCTCCTATGTAAACTTTATATTCATCTTCTTCCAAAACGTCCGTTGTAAAACAGCAATCAAAAACTACATGTGCAAACAACACAATTGAAAACATGTAAGTAAACATATTGTAAATTGTTCTGCAGCATAATAATACAGGTTCAGTTATAACTTTTTTCCACTCATTTGTCACGGCATAATCATAATTGTAGAACCTGAGCAAATCACTGGACATATTTTGAATTTTTCGTAAAACACCTGAAAATTAGTTCTTATCCAGAAAAATTTTCGGGGACATTAACAGAGCCTCCTCAAAGTTCAACAAAGTATAATATGTTCAATAATCTCCAGTTCCATTCACGCGGACTCTGCCAAACTGATGCAGTTCACTTCATTCTTAGGTATCCCAAAACACATTTAGTAAATATGCATCTCCAAATATAGACATCTTCCCAAATTACAAATAAGCTGCTCTAGTTAACATTTTAACAATAAACACGTATACCCAAATGAATAAAAAGTGGAAAGAAAAATCATCATAACACCAATGCCTGAAATTCAAGCAATCAAACGAATTCAATAAACCAAATTCCTTTGAAATTAGAACCAAAGACAAACATACCATAAACCCTTTCAGAGATCTCCAAAAGCCCATCTGGCGGCTTCCTATAGAAGAACTTTCTGAACAACGCCATTGAGTGTCAAGATCCGAAAATACCCCTCACAAGAACACCTAAAAACACTCCAATACAACCCACATTGTCTCAGCTCGTATACCCAGATCACCAAATGCCCAAATGAGTGCAATATAAATAAGGGTCAAGACGATGATGGTCTGCAACAGAGTGTATATTGAGGAACCCGAGGAATATGGGTTTTGCTGGGTCTCTAAGGAAAGTGCCTCTGAGTATTATTTGTGGTGTTGTTGTTGCTCTTGTCTTGGCATTCACACTTTGTATTTATCAGAGAGAGAGAAAAGACTTAGCTTTCAATCAAGAACCGTTGGGGGACTGAGAGGAAGAGAGAGAATGTGATGATGGGTATCTTCTTCTACGTTGTATTAGAGAAATATAAAAAAAAATAACGAAGTCAGATATGGCGTTTGTTTAAGCAAACAGAGAATAAGGGATCTGGGGTTTGTCTCTGTCTCTCTCTCTCTGTGTGCGTCTGTATCTAATGCGTTAGGAGAAAGAGAGAGAGAGAGAGAGAGAGAGAGAGAGAGAGAGAGAGAGAGAGGAGAGAGAATTAGAATTACACAATTATGTGTCCTTGATTTTATTTTCTTTCTGTTTTTCTCACTTTTTCTTTACACAATTATTTTCATTGCTTTGGTGGCAATTCAAACGTGTGCGTTCCCATGAAAAACTATATTTTTGTGTGTTTATTTTCTGCGTGTGCGACTTACAAAGTTTTATTTTCATCTTTTGGTAATTGTATTTTGCTAGAAGTCCTTCACCTATCACTTACAAAGTTTTAATCACGCGCGACTTAAAAAAATTTATTTTTAATTTTTTTGCAATAGTACTTTTCTAGAGACTTGTCTCAACAATATGGACAATGAAAACTATTGAGCTTGCCACTGGAAACCAAAATCGAATCAATCCCATGAGGCATTTGCAACCTATCTGAATGTGCTAATTGTCTTTTTGTGAATAATCTACCTAAATGTACATTTTTTTTGTAAGTAATGTACCTATTACCAAAGGAACATAAATATAAATCCTTATGGGTATAAATACTCTTTAAATAAATAAATTTAAATTTAAGTTTAAAAATAAAAATAAAAAAAGACAGTGCAAAAAATTAAGGATAAAATTACAACTATTTCGAATAAATATTTGAATTTATTTAAATAGTATAGCGACGGTTATACGATAAAAATATTCGAATATATTTAATGAGTATAGTCGCGTGGCTATATTATTTAAATAAATATTGTATGGGCTCTTTTGTTCCAGTAGCTACAGATGGCCTAGGCTGCTGTAAAGAGAAAATTGGTGGAATTGCCCCTGTGTATGAGTTCAAGAATCATGCCCCAAGAGTGCTTCGAAAGGTTTATAGAGCCCTAAGAAGCACTTTGGTTTCTTTCACCAACAAACAAATCAATAATTTGGCTTGGCTTGAGAAGCTTGTGGTATGGGAGCTGAGCATTCACGAGTTTAGCATTAGAGAGAGAGAGAGAGAGAGAGCTTGAATTTCCCATGAGAAACAGAGGTTCAAAGCAAAGGGGGATGGAATTTTGAGAAGATTTGTTGAGGAAATAGAGGAAAATATGAGATTGGAAGAGTGGGTGACTTGAGCAAATTTCCAGCAGCTTGACGAAAGTTTCGTCGCGCTCTTGGAGAGTTTGACAGAGGAGAAAAAAGGAAGGAGATGGAAGAACATAGCTTGAAATTGAAGGGTTTCGGTAGTGAGACAAGATGCTTGCTCTCTCTGGATGTGATTATTTGCTGGGTAGGAGATGCCCCCTTTTATAGGCGCTGAAAGTTCATTCTTCCCAAGAAACCCTAGCTGGTTCTTCTTAGATCTGCCAAGTCTCCCCCTTCATTCCTCTTCTCTTTCTTTGATTCATCCCCATTTTGTGAAATCCCCTTAATCCAAACACAGAGAGACAAACTGGGCCATTCAAAAGGCTACCAACGTCCACCCAACCCTAGTTTCACAGTGGATGAACGGGGTTTTGGTGATGAAATGAGAACATCTATCATCTCAAAGGCCTCAACTTCTCTATTTCCTAGTCGCTGGAGAAAGAAATCAAGGCATAACTAGGATAACTGGCGAAGCAAATGGAAGCGAGAGGGTGGTGACTAGTACCGTTTTCAAATGTCACCCTTCTGAGATGTAGAAGGCCGAAGATCTTTATTGGAAGCAGAGGTCTATGGTGAATTGGATTAAACATGGGGATTCCAATACCTGTTTTTTCCACTTGACTATTATCCAAATAAGACAGAGGAATCATTTCCTGCGCATTAAAAACCCTCAAGGGACCTGGTTAACCTCGGAAGGTATGATTCAAAATGAGTTTAAAACTTATTTTGCTGGCGTGTTTGCTTCCATAGGTAGCCGAGACTTTGTTCAGGTTATGAATTGTATCCACCCAGTATTGAATGATGATATGAATTGGATGTTGTGTGCCCTTTTTCCGAGGAGGAAATCCATGATGCCTCTACCCAATTGGGTTTCCTTAAGGCTTCTGGCCCAGATGGATTTCCAAGTATCTTTTATCATAAATTCTGGTCAACTTTAAAAGAAATTGTTGAGGGGGCTACAGTTGAGTTTTATGAAGGTTATGATCATATGAGGTAGATCAACCGTACCCACATTGCTCTTATTCGCAAGGTGCAGTCACTGGAGTGCACGGGGCAATTTAGACCGATTAGCCTATGTAACAGCTCGTTTAAAGTGTATTCTTCCCTACATCATCTCTGAGCAACAAAATACGTTTATCGTTGGAATGCAAATTGAAGATAACATCATCATACCCCACGAGGTTTATCACTACTTGAAGCTTAAGAAAGAAGGGAAGAAGTTCGAAGTGGCTTTAAATATAGATATGAACAAAGCCTATGATCGTCCTAAATGGAGGCTATCATAAAAAGATATGAACAAACCCTTTTATGATAGCCTATGATTTTTTGGAGGCTATCATAAAAAGTATCGGATTTGCTGCACTTTGGATCAAGCTCATCATGGCTTGTATCACATCCATTTCTTTTGCAGTGGTCATAAATGGTAAACTTGGAGCCAGCTTTCATCCCTCTCGGGGGGCTCAGACAAGGAGACCCTATTTCTCTCTATTTATTCTTAATTGCAAGTAAAGTTCTATCTCTAAACATCTAACAAAGTTTTGATGATTAATGGTCTCAAGATTTCGAGAATAGGACCAATATTATCTCATTTGTTTTTTGCGGACGACTCGTTGTTCTTTTTCAAGGCTGATTTTGTGAATTGTGTGAAGATGAAGAACCTCATCGATGGTTATTGTAATGCCTTGGGTCATCAAATTAACTTTTCTAAATCGAGCATTACTTTCAGCCATACCTCTTCCCCCTGAGTTGAAAAATTGTATTGCTAATGTCTTTGGCATTGTGAATAGTGCAAACCCGGGTAACTATTTGGGTCTTCCAACTTAATGGAGTGAGTCCAAGAAAGCTGCAATGGGGTTCATCCTTGAGATAGTTAAGAAAAATATCGTTCGTTGGAAAACTCACACTTTGTCTACTACAGTTCCCGCCTATCCAATGATGTGTTTTATTTCCCAACTACCATGTGTAATGACATCAATCGTGACCTTGTTAATTTTTGGTGGGGTTGCTCTGATGTGGGATAAAAAATCCATTGGAAATCTTGGCATTCTCTTTGTATGGCTAAGCAGAAGGGCGGGTTGGGGTTCCGTGACCTTAAGACTCTCAATCTGGCTAAGCAAAATATTTCCCAGATAAAAAGAAGATACCTTTTTCCAACTGAGTTTTTATATAAATAATTTAATGTCCACAATACCCGCACCAGAATCCGTAATTTGTCCCAGTCGATTAAAAAACACAAGTGGCCAAATCGCAATAGGAATTTAAATATTGTCCTCTCCTTGTCCTTACTGAAAGAAATGCAATACACAAATTAAATTAAGCCACCTAATCAAATAATAATTGATGCAGAATACTAGAAATTAAATAATTGATGGACCACAGCACTACTTATTATTTTGTACATTATTGCTTGTGTTGTGTGTCGGCACTCGGCATGGTCACCACGACATTGTAATTCTCATACGACTTAACCCTTTTTTTAATTATAGTTTTTTTCTTTCGATAAAAGCTTTTCATTTGTGCCTTCAACAAAGTCTTCTAATGTTATAGATTTTCACATTATTCCAATTTTTTAATAAAAATATAGAAGCACCAGGTTTCATATGTAAAGATAAATATTTTTAATCACTTGAGTTATAAATCTCTTAAATATTCTATTTTCAAGTAGAAGCAATAACTTTTTCTCTGTATATTTTGTAAGAAGTTTTATTTTATTGATTTAGAATTTAGTTGATGTAGCGTAACAGTAGATTGGCATATCCAGCAAAGTTTCATATTCCATGGCGTGAATTTTTGTACTTTTGGAGTTGTTGTCAAATAAAGGAAGAACCATTTCATAAGTTTCCTCTAATTTTATTTTTTCCGTTGTAGGGTTGATAATTAATGTCGATAATTCCAAATTAATTTTGTCCGTAGTTGGCTTAGCATTCCAAGTAAGATTTAAAAAAAGAAACCCAAAACCTAAAACCCATTTCAAAATTCAAAAATTTTTTTTTAAAAAAAAGAGAAAATTCATCTTTCATCTTATGAAATGTGTGTGGGAATCATAAATTCCAAATTACAAAATTTTGGAACCAACAAGTGTCAATGAGCGAGATTGAAATTTCATAAACCCTAGGGATACGTGCAGCCTCCTCCTGCCGCCACCCACCAGGCGCCATTGATGATCTTCCCTCCATTTCTATCCACAATTTAAATCTGAGTCTCTCTCTCTCTCTCTCTCTCTATACTCTGTCACTGGCTCATCGCATTTAGTTCCTATGAAGCTCTGATGGAGAAGAAAGACGATCGCTTCTTTAAAACCCTCATTCTCTCCCCTTTTCGTTACACCAAGACCCGCCACATCCGCATCGCCGATATTCTCGTTGATGAAGAAGAGGGATCCGAAACCGACGGCTACGATTGCGTCGGAGACTTCAATATGGATGGCATCGGAGACCTCCCGAAGGACGACAGATTGATGGCTCTACAGTGCTCCACCCCGCGCCGTATCATTTCCCGATGGCTGTCGTCTCTGAGACGATCCAAGAGAAGGCGAAGCGACGTCGTACGGAGCCAGAAGATATTCAAAGAGATCGCGAGAAGGGAAACCGGTGACGAGTCAACGAACGCCACCTGTTCGACGCATGGATTGAAGCAGTCAGGTTAAAACAAAATTGAAATTCTCTAAATTATTGTTATTAATTTATTTTTACGTTTTGGTTTATATTAATTACAAAGTTGATCCTCTCCTTCTGATGAATCCAGGACAGTTTGTAGAAGATAACGGCTCATTCAATTTGGGCGTTGCGTGCGGTTTGATATATCTGATTGTCGCCAGTAAAAATGAGCTTACAAAGATGGTGGAGCTGCGGACACAAATGGAGCTGCTTCTTCAAAACGCAAAAGAGGGATTGCAAAGCAAGAACGCGCCTTTTGACGCCAAACCGTTGGAGTTGAATGAGATGAATATTGCTTCTTCCACCACTGATTTCCATCAAGCTTCGAGCTCGAGCTCCGATAGCCAGTTTTCGCTTCAATCTGGTGTTGTCCGTGACGTGTGCTCGGAATATATTAGAAATGAAGAAGGAGAAGGAGAGAGAGATGAATGCGTGGCAGGAATGGATCAACTTGAGGCGGAGCTTGAAGCCGAGTTGGAACGGTTGCAGCTCCAATTGGATTTGGAAAATGATTCATCCAATTCTGAATACCCTCAGCAGAGGCTAAAGGTAAACACTTGTAGTTTTCAGACTGATTTAGTTTAATTATACTAATTGTTTTGATTAATTAATCTTCTGAAATTAATCTTTGAATGTTAAAAATGGCAGGCTTCTAGAGACTGTGCTCTTGTAATTGACTGTGATGAAGCAGAACCGCCGGATTATGCTGAAATGCCCTGTGACAATGGAGTACCTGCACTTGAACTTGAGAGGAGGTTGCATCAAGTGTTGGAAGCAAGACAGGAAGAACGGATAAAAGAACTTGAAGTTGCTTTAGAGTACGCGAAGCGCAAGCTTCACGAGAAAGAAATAGAGGTTTCATGGTGGAAAGAAACCGCAACTGCAGCACGTGTATCACACCATGTTCCAGATCCTTCAGCGTCGATCGCTTCCCAGCACGATCCCGAAAGCACTTTTCACTCGTTTAGGTGAGCACCAAACTGTACAGTGGCTTTTGAGTTTTGAGAGTGATGATTTCTCCAAGTTACCACTCAATATGCATGCTTGTATTATAGGCTATACAAAACTACCAATTGGGTTCAGATTTTCTTGTATTGTGAAGTGTTATATAGGTTGGTTTTACTTTTACATGTTGTGTGCATCTTTATTCTCAACTGTTTGATTTGGAAAATTGTATAATGGGTCACATTGTTTTGGGAGATTGACATTGTTGAACTGTTTAGTCAGAGAACTTTTTTTTTTGAGTATGGATGATTTGCACGTTGTGTAGATAAAAAAATATTGTTGGGTTAAAGCAAGCATATGATTATGGGTTTGATTTGGACCGCCGAAAGCAACCTTGCTTTCTTGTTCCCTTTTGAGTGTTGTAACTATCCTAGTCTTTCAATTTGGTGAAGTGTATGATTCCTAATCTTTTTGTACCTTTTTTTTTATGATTGAACTTTTCTGTTTTGATTCAGATTCAGAATGCAGTATCATAATTCTGTCATTATAAATTAAAAAAAATGTTAGATTCCGGTGTGATTGTTCTCGTCAGCCATCCAAATCCTCTAATTAGAAGACTGATTAAGGGCTTAGATTTGATCAGGTGCACAAAGCCCAACTTTGGGCAACTGCGCGCCATGAATTGGTGATAATAAGAAGGGACTGATGGGCCTAACTGGAGTTGGGCTTCATAAATGTAACTTACGTTTATGCAAACTTAGGGTTGCAAAAGAAAGCATACCGGTTTATCCATTCCTTGAAAAGCTTGTTTTTTTAAGGTTAATTTAATAAGATAAAAACAAACAGCAGCCACGTGGTGTAAGGATATCAGGACCGTCAAAAGTGGATATGATGTCGAACATCAGCATCCAAGGGGTGTGGTTGAATCCAGTCAGATATAGAAGCAATTATTAATGATTTTGTTTGTTTAACTAAATTTTCTTTAATTGTTGTTTAGTAAAATAACCATGATCTAGATATCTCTATTGATATGAATTTGATTTATTGTTATTTTAAATATATATCTCCTGGGTTCTAGAAATTTTTGTGTTCTTAAACCCCTGAAGCTTGAAGCTTTGTTGAATGGTGGAATTGGGTACTGTCTGTGATTTCCTGCCATCTGCTTCTAATTGTTTTGTTGAAACAGGTAGTTGAGGTTTCAACTTCCAAAACCGGTAAGCATGGACATGCTGCCAAGTGTCACTTTGTGGGCATTGATATCTTCACTTCCAAGAAACTTGAGGTGAACGATGGCCCGGGACACCGGATCAACCAATTTTACTCTGTTCCCATATTAAAATTTTCTTACCTTATTATTTGTATATAATGTCAGTAAAATTTTGATCAGTTAATGGAATTGTTTTTGTCATGCATCTGTCCATTAGAGTATGCCTAATGTTGGGCTTTTGACACAATTAGTGTATGCCTAATGCTGTGTTTGTTTATTTATAACTAATTGATTTATTAATTTTTTTTGTTTTGGGTTTTGGGGTTGATGATAGTGGCGGTGGGAATCTGGGACTTGGTGGGCATGCGTCCTAATTTTGTATTGAGAGGCGAGCTAAATATACTTTTCTGTTATATTACTCTATTCTTTCTTTTTCTTCTGACAAGGGACATGGGGACAAATACAAAATTAGGTGGGAGTATGAAAGATTTCTCCCATTTTTTCTTGATTTTCATGTTTATGCACACCCTCACAATAGTAGAGACACCAAACGTTTTCTTTTTCTTTTTGAAATATTAAAGAAAAACTATACACCAATTGATGCCATTTACAATGTGACATGTTCTTTGTTTCACATCACAGATCTTAGTTTCACATTGCAGAATCTTAGGTGCTGGAAGTAAATGGATATAAAATGAGACTTAGCATAAACAAACAAACGTGTTTATTACACCCCATTTGTACTATTTGATATTTAAAAATGCTTATGATTTGGCTCCACCAGAATAAAATAAAAATGAGATTTTTCTTTGGGTCTCGGTAATATTTTGTTTATTTATGGAGGAACAGTAGCGGAGGATTTTCCTCTAGAAGGTTCTCCTCTTCATTTTTTTCCTCAAGACTTTTCGTTGACACTACTTTTGCTACGAGTTCCTCATTAGTAATTCAAGCACATGGCCCATGTCTAACGGTCTATGTCATATCCGACGGTTAAAATTAGGTGAACCGCGTGATCTGAGGGTGGGTCCCGTTTACCGTCTGCTGCGGAAGGCCGCCATACAATCACATCACGACACGTTATACTAGATTCGCACGCTGAGCTTACAGAAAGAAGCAGTAGACCCGCGTTACCGTGTGAGCACCGAGCGGGCCCACCCTCCCTCGGTTTTTTCTGTTTTTCTGGCCGTTAAAAAGCCCACCACATTCAGCTCCCCTTCACCAACTTGAAAGCAAAGTTTCCAATTTCTGAAAGGTTCATTTTTTTCGCTTTCTTTCTGGTATTTCTCACTTTCAGTTTGGTTGACGAGAAAATCCCTGAGAAAATACAAAAGGGTACAACTTTATACATCACATCCCAATCCCAAGTTGCTTTGCTTTAACTGGACAATTCTTTCAATTCATTAAAATGGCAGCTGAAGCAAACTCCAACAGTGATAATTTGACGCTTGACAAAGTGAGAGAGGCATTGATCAGACAAGAAGACACCATCGTCTTCAGGCTGATACAGAGAGCCAACTTCCCCGTCAATTCTCCCACCTACGATGAAAAGTTTGCATCCTTTTCTGGTTCTCTGCTCCAATTCGTGGTTAAGGAAACAGAAGCCCTTCAATCCAAGGTAAATTACTGTTTCATTACAAATGGACAATCAATCATCTCTCTCTCCTCTCTCCCTCGGTTTCTTCATTTTCATGTGGAATGTTTGTCTGTTTCCTGTTTTGTCATTTGGAAAAATCCAAGATGGGATTGATTGTCTTTGTGATTAACAATGTCTCTTAATGTACCTGTTTTATATATTGCACTTGCAGGTTGGTAGGTATGAAAACCCTGAAGAACAACCCTTTTTCCCAGAAAACTTACCACCTTCATTGGTGCCGCCTCAGGCCAATCCACCAGTAATTAATTCTATATACCCAGAAAAGTTTAAGTTTTTCCTTTTAGATATTTTACTGGAAAATTGAAACTTTAATTTTTTTTCCTTATAGGTATTGCACCCTGCTGCAGCTTCCATTAACATAAACGAGAAGATATGGGATTTTTATTTCAACCAATTGCTTCGACTTTTTGCTGTCCCTGGTGATGATGGAAACTATGCATCAACTGCCTCTAGTGATCTTGACTGTTTACAGGTAAAGGTTAACCTTAATCATTTTTTTGTGTTAAGACTATAATGTTAGTGGGGTAGTAGGTAGAGAGTTTATGCTATTAATATTTAATTTGTAAAGTGATGTTCATATGTTAATCATATATTTTAATTCTATTAAGGTTTGTTTAGGAATGCATCTAGGAGACCAGGTGGAAGTGCCACTAAGTGTTTCAAATTTTCAATTCAGATAAAGATCAAGTGATGCCATGAACAATGGCCTAAACTAATAATAATCATACTTGTCTGTACACTGATTGTCTTCCATCTGCAGGCCATCTCTAGAAGGATTCATTATGGATACTATGTAGCTGAGGTTAAATTCAAGGATGCCCCTCAAGACTACGAGCCTGCGATTCGTGCTCAGGTACTTGCATCATAGAGTAATTAAACCTTATAGTAAAAGGGGTTAGATGGTTTGTTGATTATAATTTAACAAGTAGGGTATTGATCATCTTTTTATACAATACCATTTTCCCAAGTTTGTAATTCCATTAGAATGGAGTTTGTTTGAACAGAAAGTTAAATGTAATTAGGCTGATGCAGCAGTACTGTACTGGGTTGTTGATCTTTTCAGGACAGAGAGGGTCTTATGAAATTGTTGACCTTTGAGGCTGTAGAAGAGATGGTGAAGAAGAGAGTTGAGAAGAAGGCAGCGGTTTTCGGACAGGACGTGCGCCTGGTTGATAATGGAATTGGGAAATACAAGGTTGATCCGTCTGTGGTTTCTCGGCTCTATGGAGAATGGATAATGCCCCTCACCAAGCTTGTTCAAGTGGAGTACCTCCTTCGCCGCCTAGACTAGATTCAAGTCTTCCTAAATTTTTTGTATTCCCAATTCATTTGATGATTTGAAGGTTCAGATTTGAACTGTCTATTGTTTAGAAGATCATTCAGCCTTGTTCTTGATGGCATGACCAGATAATAATACCAAAGTTCTTGATGTTCTTGTATGTTTGGAGAGGCCTATTTACAACTTACTGAATTCTAGTGGGAATCTCAATCGACCTGCAGATAACAAGAACATATCACATCAATTAATAAAAAAGACTGACAACCTGCAGGATAACAAGAACATATCACATCAATTAAGAAATAAAAAAGACTGACAATGCATGCCTACACAAAATTAGGACCGAGTTATGCTAGTATAAGTGGATTGGCCTACATTCACGTGATGACTGAGTACGTTTCAATGATTCACAATCACCCACCCGTGTGTAGGGTAGGGACTGATGTTAGCATTGCTCTTCGAAATAAATATGGGTTTGTCTAGGCATTGACTAGGGTACGCAACCAGAGGTACATGATGCTACTAGGATTAGTGATGAAGCCACTTTCTTTTATAAACAAGGAGAGATTATTGTTGGGATGACTTTTTCTTCTTTACTACAACTAGTAATTTTCAAACCTTAATGTATAGTTTAAGTGCTAAACCCAGTATTTTTTTATTTTTTTTTTCTGTTAGACAAGTGCTAATCCTTTTACATACACCTAATCCCCATACATTTTTTGGGAAAAAAAAAAAAAAATCCCCATACATTCCCATCACTTAATTTTCCAAACACATAAAAGGGGAAAAGGTTAATTCTAAATCTGTCCAAAGGACTCCCTGAACCGAACCGTTTTAATATAAGTATTTTCTTAATACGAAAATTATTTATGAGGTCAGCTATAGCCTATCTATCAGAACATGGTCAACGACCCAACAATTGGGTCGGGTCAAGGTGGCCCATTTTGTATGGGCTGTTTTTATAAGCCCAAAATAGGGATGAAGTTGGTTCCTTAATTGCTTACAGCTGAGAAACGTTACAATCCAAAAAGGGTCTTCTCCTTCTCATACAAGGACAACACAACAGGGGGAGAGAGAGAGAGAGAGAGAGAGCGGAGACCCATTTTCTTGCTCAACGCAGTGAGAGTGAGTGAGAGAGCGAAGAAAATCCGAGAATCTCACATGCATTGTTTGTAAACCCTAATAATCGGAGAGTTCATTGCCAACATTTTTACAGTCAGGGGTTTAGGGTTCTAAACACACTCTGATCAAGCTCACTGTATGTACTTATCTATCTCTCTATTTATGCATTTTCTTCTCTCCATGTGTTTCTGTTAAGAGTATAGTTTCTTAATGATAAATTTTGATCTTTCCTTTTTAATTTTTTTGTAAAAAAAATATTTCTGGAGGTATTCTCTTTCTTAATGTGTGTTTTTTTTTTTGTTTAGCTTGGGGTTTTAGCCTGGATGAGATTTTTTTTAAATTTTTTCTGACTTGTCTCTGAAATAGGTGCTTGGTCAAGTTGCTAAACAAAGTATTGCTTTCCCTTCTCCAGTGTCGTGGAAAAGGGAAAGAGTAGTGCAAAGCAAACCGAAAATCCCTAATAATGTTCTTGTTTTTCTTCATAATGTACTTTGTTTAACATAAACAAATTTTATAAGATAGGAGGAGGCCGTAGCATTTGCTTTGCATAGATAAGTTGCTGCAGATGGGTGTATGGGTTTTAAGGGAATATGTAATATTCCAGAATGAATGAGAGTTGAGTTTGAATACTGAAGCATTTAAACAAATGAATATGCACGTTTAACATTGTTGGTGGTGTTTTTCCAACTTCAAGTGGGAAATGCCACTAAGTAACATAATGACTCGTATGGAAAGTACGACATGTATAAGATGCACTGTTATACATATTTCTTTTTCTTTTTTTTGGAAATAAATTTGGTAACCGGTAAGTACATAATTAATATATGCAGAACTTGGAATATACTATTCAATGTTTTTGAACAACGAAATTGGATAGTAGAAGAAGATAGCTCATATCTAACATGTATGTGTTAAGTTTCACATTTAGAGTTTTAGAAGTTAGGTTTTATATGCGGTCTTCAAAAAGTTGCTTTTCCTTCCTTTTCTATGTTGTTTTTGCTATATTCTTATTGAAATACGTGCTATTGTTGTTTGGGTTCAAGAGATTTGAACTTCATTCTACTTTTCTTTTCCAATTGGTTTCATGACTGGATTGCTAATTTGATATTATCTATGTTGTTCAGCTTCTTTTCCTTCACTCTCTTAAAAGTCTTGAATCCAATGGGGGCGTCATCGGATGCCAAGGGAGATATTGGTATGAGCAGCAAGGGTGAAAGCTTTTCAGATATAGCTGACATGGATATTGATGATAATGGGTATGATGATGATTACGATTATTCGACTAGCATACATGACCTGGGGGAATGGTTTCTGAAGAATTTTTGTAAGGAAGCTGCAATAGCTTTCTTCAACGAATATGGCCTCATTAGTCATCAAATCAACTCATACAATGACTTCATCAATAATGGTATACAAAGGGTCTTTGATTCTTTTGGTGAGATTATAGTTGAGCCTGGGTATGACCCATCAAAGAAGGGAGAGAGTGAGTGGCGATATGCTTCTGTGAAGTTTGGCAAGGTTACCCTTGGTATGCCAAGCTTTTGGGGTGGTTCAGATGATGAAAAGGAGTATAAAATGTTACCTAGGCATGCTCGGCTTCAAAACATGTCATACGCATCCAAGATGAAAGTGAACATTACTGTTGAGGTAAATGAATTTGATAACTATTTCAGTAAAATGCATGAAATTTTACTTGACCTTATCTGGAATCTGGTTAGGTTGTTAGTGTTAAATTAGTGCAGTTTCTATGTTGACAGCCAAGTTTGAAATAATGATCTGAAAATATTTCTTTTTATTTCCCAACTTCATAACATCTACTAATGTATGGTTATTTGTAATCTGCCAGGTATATACTCAAAAGCTTGTGAGTAGTGATAAGTTTAAGACTGGAAAAGCACAGTATCTTGATAAGCAAATTCTGAGTACAGACACCAGAGACATTATAATTGGTAGTGTCCCTGTGATGGTGAAGTCTGACTTGTGTTGGATGAAGGACTTCGAGAAAGGAGACTGTGATTTTGACCATGGAGGCTATTTCATAATCAAGGGTGCGGAGAAGGTGAGCCCAAAACTTACTTTAAGATAATTCATTATTTATGATGGGAAATGTAAGTTTCAGATGATTTGTTTAAAATGTCAGTTTATTACTTTTCTAGTTTTCTGTTTGTTCTTTGTTATTTGGTGCCTTTAAACTGTTCAAGTGGACTCTGCTATGCAATGTATTATATCTAGTTGAACACAGTTATAGTGACATCTGTGCGATGTATAATGCAGACATTTATTGCACAAGAACAGAGCTGTCTGAAGAGGCTTCTTATCACAAATAATCAGGGATTGACAGTAGCATACAGGTCAGAGGTTAAAAGGCATAGGCTAATAATTAGGCTAGTCGGGATTTCCAAATTAGAAAACATTGAAGGAGTAGAGAAAGTCCTTACTGTTTATTTCATGTCGACGGAAATCCCTGTGTGGATATGGTTTTTTGCCCTTGGTGTTTCATCAGACAGAGAGGTGATGAATCTGATTGATTATGATAGTGAAGATGCCAGCATCTCGAACATACTCTTTGCCTCTATTCGCGATGCGGATAAATTAAATGATAAAGGAGATGGGGGGTTCCGTAGGGGGAAGAATGCCCTCAAATATGTGGATGAGGTGATAAGGAAAACCGCATTTCCTCCTGGGGAAAGTATGGAAGAATGCATTAGCCTGTATCTGTTCCCCAATCTCAAAGGCCTAAAGCAAAAGGCTCGCTTTCTTGGGTATATGGTAAAGTCTCTATTACAGGCCTATGCTGGCCGCAGGAAATGTGACAATAGGGATGACTTTAGGAACAAGAGGTTGGACTTGGCTGGTGAGCTTCTAGAGCGAGAACTCAAGGCACATATTGGACATGCACGGAGGCGCATGGCAAAGGCGTTGCAGAGAGACCTTTATGGTGATCGTGCTGTGCGGCCGATTGAGCACTATCTAGATGCTTCTATAGTGACTAATGGTATTTCCAGAGCATTCTCAACCGGAGCGTGGTGTCATCCCTTCAAGAGGATGGAGAGGATGTCTGGTGTAGTTGCAACAGTTGGGCGAGCAAATCCACTGCAGACAATGGTGGATATGAGGAAGACAAGGCAGCAGGTTCAATATACAGGGAAGGTTGGAGATGCCAGATACCCGTGAGTAACTTTCAACTTATTTCAACTGGTTTTACTATTTTTGTTTTTGTTCTGGAGATATTTTGGAAAATTGTAATTGTGGCTAATAGAACCTTGTGGATGCAGGCATCCTTCTCACTGGGGTAAGGTTTGCTTTCTCTCAACCCCAGATGGTGAGAATTGTGGACTTGTAAAAAATTTGGCTACCACTGGACTAGTTAGTACAAATGTACTGGAATCGCTGATACCCCAATTATTAACATGTGGCATGGAGAAATTGGTGGATGATACTTTTACATCACTGCGTGGGAAGGATAAAGTTTTTCTGAATGGGGACTGGGTTGGAGTTTGTGAAGATTCCCTCTCATTTGTTTTGGAACTAAGGAGGACGCGTCGCAGGAAAAAGTTGCCACATCAGGTTTTCTCTTGTTCAATCCCATTGATAAGTTTCAAATTTCAAATTGCCTTGGTTTTGCTATAATGCCCATAAGTTCTTTGTGCTTCAGTTTAGGCAGGCAAATTGAATTACGATGTATAAAGATGACTTTCCGTGGATAGTCTTATACCACAGCATTAGGAGTATTGTTTATGAAACTATTTCGTATTTTAGTATAACCTATTTCTGTTACTTCCATCTCTTCAATTACAAGGGTATACATCATGAATTATATGATTTGATTCCCAAGAAGCTAGCCAGTGCTGGATGCATCGTGAATTATAATTCCTGTTAAAAGAAACTTCCGTCTTTTAACTTGGGATTATAAATTTGCTGTTTATTCGCTTATCAGTAGTTAGAGTAAATTTATTCACCTGCTATATATACCATGATTTATCTTTAGTAGTTAGCAGGTAGCAGGTAGCATTTATTTATGATGGATATCTCAGTTTTTAGTGTAAATTTATTCTCCTGCAATTCATACAGTGATTTTTCTTTACTAGTAAGCAAGTAGCATGTATATATGATGGATAATTCAGTTATTATGACCAATTTAGTTCATCTGCTATTTATACAATGATTTTCTTTATGAATAAGCAATTAGCATGCATTTATGATAGATACCTCAGTTATTAGAATGGAGTATCTAATACTGGTAACAATTTTGTCTCAGGTGGAAATCAAGAGAGATGTACACCAAGGAGAAGTACGCATATTTTCTGATGCTGGAAGGATCCTACGCCCTCTCTTGGTAGTTGAGAATTTGAACAAGGTTAAATCATCCAAAGGGGGGAAAAGTTCTTTCCAATATTTTCTTGACAATGGAATAATCGAGCTCATTGGAGCAGAAGAAGAAGAAGATTGCTCTACTGCATGGGGTATTAAGTATCTTTTTATGGAAGACAAGGGAAAATCAGCCGCCGAAGTTCACACACTGTGAACTTGACATGTCATTTTTATTAGGTTTAAGCTGTGGCATTATCCCATATGCAAATCACGACCACGCACGGAGGGTCCTATACCAAGCCCAGAAGCACTCTCAACAAGCAATTGGTTTTTCTACCACCAATCCTAACCTCAGAGTGGATACTCTGTCTCACCAACTGCACTACCCCCAGAGGCCACTCTTCCAGACAATGACATCTGATTGTCTTGGGAAACCAGGACGCCATAACAGAATTGTTCCAAAGCCTGAATACTATAATGGCCAGAATGCTATCGTGGCAGTCAATGTCCACTTAGGATTTAACCAAGAGGATAGCATAGTAATGAACCGGGCATCATTGGAACGTGGTATGTTCCGATCTGAACACATAAGAAGTTACAAGGCTGAGGTTGACAACAAGGAGTCTCTGGACAAAAGGCGGAAGCCTGATGATTGTGTCAATTTTGGAAAGATGCAAAGTAAATTTGGACGTGTTGACAGCCTCGATGATGATGGTTTTCCATATGTTGGTGCAAATTTGCAGAGTGGTGATATTATAATTGGGAGGTGCAGTGAATCAGGAGCTGATCATAGCATCAAACTGAAGCACACTGAAAGGGGAATGGTTCAGAAAGTTCTACTTTCTTCTAATGATGATGGAAAGAATTTTGCTGTTGTATCTCTAAGACAGGTATGTATGTCATAACTTAATTTAATGAAAGCATGGACATTTATTTGGATGCTTGCACATGCACAAATGTAGATGCATGTCCAACTACATACTTTGGTTCACACTAAGATGGTTTGCGAGAATATGTAGGATCTGTATACAATGGAAGATGGCAGCATGTGCCTGTAATCTGCTGCAAGTAAATCTGCCATTGAAATAATAGTTCTAAGGGCCTGCCTATTGCTTTTACTAAGTTCACTTAAAAAAAACTAAATTCCATTCACTAATTCCCTGTGTAATTAATTGAATAGGTTCGTTCTCCATGCCTTGGAGACAAGTTCTCAAGCATGCATGGACAAAAAGGTGTCCTGGGGTTTCTGGAGTCCCAAGAGAACTTCCCTTTCACAATACAGGGGGTGGTTCCAGATATTGTAATTAATCCACATGCATTTCCTTCACGACAAACTCCTGGTCAACTCCTAGAGGCTGCTTTGGGGAAGGGAATTGCCTGTGGTGGTTCAAAGAGATATGCAACCCCTTTCTCTACTCTCTCTGTTGATGACATCACAGACCAACTGCATAGGTAACTCTGTCATTCTAATTCATGACTTGTATACTTCAACTGTACCTTAAAATAGTCCACTTTAATTTCACATTTCACACTTTTATGGGGGCCAGAATTATTGTTGAACACTGACATTCGTCCAACTTCACCCTGACATCCTTTTACTTCTCAGACTCTCAGCCATGGCTGTTTCTTTTGAAATGTCTCTCTATGGACATGCAATGGGTTAATATGTGGCTTTCCTCAATTTTAATGATGAAAAGTGTTATTGTAAAATTAACAACCATATGAAAATTTTGACTATGTTACTGTAACGTTCCTGAGGTGCATTAAAGGCGAGTAAGTTACTTGGAGTTAAAGTTTGTTGAGTTGAGTTGAGTTGCATACCCAGTTCTGTGGTTAGACATTTGCTTGTTGTGTCTATAGAAAATAGTGCCGAGTCTACATGCATGGTTTGTCTGAATTTTTATATTGTATGCTTGTTGCTATACAAAAGAAGTTTTCTCCACTGTGTTGTCTTGAGTATATGCCATGAGACCTTGCATAACTTCACTGCCTACAACTGATTGTGGTGTATTGCTTTTATGTTGCTAAGTACAATAATGTTGGCCCTCCATTTTCAGTTATCGGTTGCTTTTCAAGTTAAATGTAGTTGGTTGGTAAATTGCATGAAAAAGTTCAAGCAGAATTTACATGTCGGAATTGTTCTCATGTTTAAGAAAATTTTGTTTTTGATTTTCCCCCTTGAATGGAATAACGTTATTTATGTATTTTTAATATCTATGTCAGCGCTGGATTTTCAAGATGGGGAAATGAGAGAGTATACAATGGTGCAACTGGTGCAATGGTTCGTTCCCTGATATTTATGGGCCCAACATTTTACCAGCGTTTGATTCACATGTCTGAAGATAAAGTTAAGTTTCGGAACACTGGGCCAGTCCATCCTTTGACCCGACAGCCAGTGGCAGATCGGAAGCGATTTGGTGGGATCAAGTTTGGTGAGATGGAACGTGACTGCCTTATAGCCCATGGAGCTTCAGCAAATTTACACGAACGCCTCTTCACTCTCAGTGACTCCTCCCAAATGCATGTTTGCCAGAAATGCAAAAATGTGGCTTATGTGATCCTACGAACAGTCCCTGGTGGCCGTAAGATCAGGGGTCCTCATTGCCGGATTTGCGACTCTGCTGATGACCTTGTTCGGGTTAATGTACCATATGGAGCGAAGCTATTGTGCCAGGAGCTTTTCAGCATGGGCATAAGCTTAAAGTTCGAGACCCGGTTTTGTTGAGTGAATGAATAGTTGTGGAGTGAACACCTGCTTTTAGACTGATGAATATTTCAGCTAGTACACATCAGTTTTTGTATATTTTGGTTCCAGATGTTATCAGGACAACAAGTTGTATATTTAAAGAATCTCTTCAACAACAATTCTCTCTTTAAAGAATCAGTATTTGAAATGCTACCCCTCTAAACACTAAGGAAAACAGAAACGACCTTTTCTTTTAGAGGTAGGTGTGGTGTACTTTTGACTTGTGCTCTAGTTTTCTTTTATATCTCTACATAATTTGACCCATGACATGTACTTGTTCATTACAAAATTTTGTATGTTTTACACAATGAAATTGTAGGATTGAATGTGATAAATATATAACTCCTCTGGATCTGGATGTGATCCAAACCACTCTTAAGTTGATGATTGTCTGAGAAGTGAAGACAACCCTTTATATTCATTGTATGACCAACAAAAAATAACAAGTCCTCCCGAAGCTGATAGCAAAGCAACTTACAAACAAAGCATTGCATAAGTTCAGTGTCATTTTTTATGAGAATCCGTCTATTGCATAAATGGCTCTCGTGACGCTGTGGGCAGCTCCAGCTCAGGCTCAAATTCTGAAAGTGGGGAGAAATAGCAATCAACCATGTCTTTGGACACTTCTTTTAAACTAGGAGGATCCCACTGCAGAATTGGGATGAAAATCAATTATATGATCACTACTTGAAAAAAGATTTTAAGACTGTTACTTTCTTTGGAATAAAAGTAGACTACCTTGGGTGCAAAGTCCTTGTCCACCAATCTTGCTCGAACACCCTTTAGGAAGATAGAAACAAGGGCAATGTAAAAAGCAGATTAAAAGATGTTCAGTACATGAAAATTTGAAAACCCCATACCTCAAAGAAGTCACTAGAGACCCGTCTGGAAATTGCATTAAGGGATATACGATATTCACGAGCCAGACACTGATCAAGTGATTGAAATCTGCCCTCACGTATCTGAATGCACAAGTGAAAGTCAGGCATACAGCATAAAAGCAATACAGGTATAACTCTGTAGCATGCTAGGGAGTGGTAACTCACAGATCGCAAAGAAACTATCAAACTCAAAGGGGAGGCTTCTTTTAGTTTCTTGAGGGCTGTTGTGCACCATTCATCATAAGAATCGGCAGCTTCCTTTTCCTGAGCAATAATGGCATGGTTATGTAGTAGATCAACAGATTGTGGTACAAGTTCCTTTTGGTTTAGAAGAATATATCATGCTTACAAAAGCATCAATAATTTCCTCAATCGTGTCATGGCTGAAACATTTATCAACAACCTCAAGCCTGAGTTGACATACAAAATGGAGATAAAGCAAGTCAGACGCACAGATCAATGCCACTAGAAATAAATTCTCTGTAACTGTTAAATCTTATTGTTATTGCTGCAGTACCAAGAAATATGTGACAGAAAATTACTTAGAAAGTATACTCCTCTTGTTTAGATAAACAAGGTCACCATATTGTGCAAGAGATGTTTCTATTACAGAAGGTTCATCTGTAGCTAATTTACCAAGGCGTTCTTCAACCATAGCAAGTCTCTGGCAGGAAGAGTTTTGATGATCATCAGATGCATATTAATAATGAAATACTGAAACAAAGGACGCAGAAGAATAAAGTGCAGTGCAAACAAACTGCATTTAGTGTATAGTGCGTAGCAAGGCGACATGCAATCATTTCTACACCATTAAGCTTGTCTCCTGTAAGAGCCAAGTATTCTCCTGCAAAAAATGAAGCACATAAAACATGAGGCAAATATAATCCTTTTTAGATTGTGATAAAGGCTGAACATCTCAAATCTACAAAGTATATGTTACCTAGGTAGCCAGGTAGACGAGACAGATAAAAGGAAGCCCCTGCATCAGGATGGAAACCCATCTGAGTCTCTGGATTGACAAATACCTGCAGAAATGCAGCACAGTTGAAAAGAATTGAAACAAAGTCTACAATTCATTTAAACAAGTCAGGTAGAAAAGAGAAAATGAAGAGTTGTTTTCTTTTTCAGAGGATAGGAAGATGCTTCACTGAAGGTGTTAAGAAGCATAGCTAGGAGAGTCTTTGGCAGGTAAGACTTTTCTCCAAATTCGAAAATCATTCCAGAGCAAAAATACAGGACTTTTCCAAGAAAACAGTCCTCGTTATATGTAAACCAATCAACCATCTCCCTCTCCTCCATATTCATATATTCATCAAGGTTCAATGCTTTACTTTCAAATCAAAGCTTAAAACAGTAACATGATATACTCAGAATTTAAAATAGGAGTTGTCTTTTGGAATACGTAGTTCATTTTTTTCGTTTTAAGAAAGAAATCACTTCAAAACAAAAAACAAAACAAAACTTATATATATATATATATATATATATATAGTGAAACTAATTTGTAAAGTAAGCAGCAGCCACATACAGTTTTATCAGTCACCACCCGGAACATTCCTGGGAGTGCAATGCCAGCCCCAGCTCCCATGGTGATACCATCCAATATCGCTATCTGCACAGATATGATCAAGTGATCATCAAAAGCCAAATTTCGATAGGAACTTGAAAAAACATTCCTATGCATAAATTGTTCTTTATAGTTATAACATATGAAGAACTCTGGGTGTGCTACAAGCCTTCAACTCAGATTATGTATTAAAAGTAGTGATATTGGATTAAAAAACTATCATACAATTATACTAGTACTGCTAATTTAGTATAAAGCGCACTGGTAAAAAAGGTAAATACTCACATGTGGCTTCAGGTAGGTTCCTTGGATATATACAAACTTATACAATGTCTCGAAAAAGTTTTTACATTCCTCAACATTTCCTGCACAGTATCAAAGCATTTGAAAAGAAAGCAAACAATGCCATGTAAGTATGCCAGAGAAAGGAAAATGCTCTGCAAACAGGCGTGCACGGCATAAAACTGTCACCCCAAAAATAATGACTGAGTTACCTTCATTCACTAGTTGATAAAGGCTAACGGCATCTGCACCCGAGCAGAAGGCCCTCCCACTACCCTTTAAAACGCAAAAAATCAAGTAGCACCTCAGAGCAAGTCTTTCTCAAGAGATAATAAAGTAGATATTTCTGGTGCACTCATCATAATATTTCATTTTATTCAAAATTAGAGGTAACTACATGTTCTCAAAACTTAAATATAGGGCTAATAGTTTGAGTTGAGTTCAAGGACCCTCCTGCCCCATGAATCTACAGTGTGTGTTATAGAGTGATTCTCAGCACATTGCAAGAAGTTAAATAATCTGATAAAAGGAAGAAGAATAAAAAAAAACATGATGCCCTTAAACCCAAAAACTGTTTTCGCACGGAACAACATCATACCTTCATCAAAACAAATCCAATATCTGGGTTGTCCTCCCATGATTCATAGAGTCTCTTCAGGCGAGCTGCCTATAAAAACCAAGAAAGAAAATCTCAAAATCGAACTCCAGAAAAGAGAAAGCAACAAAATTGAAGAAACATCAAGGACACAAACCATAGCGTTATTGAGAGCATTCAGTGCAGATGGTCTATTGAGAATGGCTGCTCTTGATTTAGCTCTTCCCTCAACCGTAACCTGAATTTACATTCATAAACAAATGAAAGAATGCATTGGAGCCAAACCCAAGTAGAATATATTAAGGAAAAAAAAAGATGGGTGCTTGTCCGGAAATGAAACCATTACAGAGAGAGAGAGAGAGAGAGAGAGAGAGAGAGAGAGACCAGGTCTTCGACATCATTATATTGGGCATAGTTTGGTTGAGCAGAAAAGGCTCTGTGATGGGAGAGAGAGCTTCCTCTCTGGCTCACATACCTCCTCAAAGCTTCAAAAGCTTTTGCTTTCTGCATCTCTCTCTGTCTGTGCTATTTTTTCAGCGCTCTCGCAATCACTCTGGGTTTTCAGTCTCAGCTCGCTAAGCTAAAACCCTGATACTATGCGCACCGTTTCTAGTGTGGCTGCATCAATCAGACAATCTCTCAACCGTTCGATTGTCTGACTGCAGAAAAAAAGTCTGATCGTCTCATTTCTCGGGCTAAAATGTGGGTCGGGGCCTTGGATTGGGTCATAATTTGGATTTGGGTCCCTCTCTAGCTTAGATATGGGCCAAACGCGCCGCGTCATTAAGGGCCATGCGTAAAGGTCCACGAGCCCATCCTTAGTCCTTTTATTTTTTTATTTTTCAAATCTATATTTTTTAGACTTTACAAAAAAACTTTGGAGCCAAGCCTGAAATTTTTTAAGGTTTGAATTTTTTTTTTTTTAAACATAAAGTAAAGGGTGAAAATTGCTATTCTGAAATTTATGGTTATGATGAACTATTTGCTTGGATACCCATAAATTATTCCTGGAAAAAAAAAATTCAGTTTACTCAATTAGCATGAGATAGAGCAATTGTTTGAGATGAATGGAAATCCAATTCACAGTTAAGAGTTTAGGTGGACATAATCTTACCTTATCCAACAAAAAGAAAGCTCTACATACATGTCAGGTTCAGGTAACAACCAATGAGAGAGATTTTAGATAGAGAAAAAAATGACTGTCTTTATTCAGGTTAAATTTTCCAATTGTATGTTATCCTAATTCCCGAGCAATATACATCCAGCTCTTTCATTTACATTCTATATTCAGGGCATTTTCCATTGATTTGCAACTCTCCAAGCACAAGAAATTCAAGCAAGTGCTCATCAGCTTGAACAAGCACTACCACCTTCCCCTAACTCTTCAACTGGCACAGCATATGGAGAATCCCAGTCAGCATCAAAGACTTGTTGAAGTTGATAAACAATGGCAGGCTTGTATGTTCCGAAGCTGACACCCGCCGTTGTATAAAAGTAATCCCAAATAAGATTGCTTGTCCCTACGTGAGCTCGAACATCACTTACTGCATACTTTCCATGATTGACCCTGGTATAACCAGGGTATATATTTCCAGTATCTGTACCACTGGCAGTGGCAGCAGATCCTGTCAAGTTGAAACCTGGGACTATATAGTACTTGATCTCAACTTTCCCAGCACAATGGTTATACTTGGATGAAGAGCAGAGAACATTAGAGTAGAGGAGAGATTTCAGGTACGGATCTGTGCTGTTGATAAAATGTGCCCAGTATGCTACCAATATCTTCACTGTTGCCTTCTTCGAGAAGACAACCTGCCAATTATATAATTCATATGTCTTGTGAGCTTTTAATTAGTGAGAGAAGCATGAATAAAATAAACGAGAAGCAGTCACAGTGGAAGAGTTTACCTCTGATATTGCAGAGGAGAGGGATGCCCAATAAACTGTTTGCTTTAAATATTGGGACTGACCAAGCCAGTCCATGGTACTAATCCTAACAGTCCCACCAATTCCTACAGATTTAATAGTCTCTATCCATGCCTGTTCATCAGCCTGATACCTACCAAATGATAGCTGCAGACCCCAAATGCCGTCAAAATGGATAAAGAAGAGAGGTTGGGACGCAAGTCAAATACACACAAAATGAAGAACGTGTACCTTAACACTACTGATAGACTATATAAAGAAAACATATGACCAAATGACTTTTCCATTTACAATTATACAAAGATAACCAAAACTTTCATTTAAGAAAAGAAAAAGTTAGATATTGCCAAGTCACCTCTGGAGGAGCAAAAGAGAGATAGGTGGATTGGGGTTGCAAATTTGAATCATTACATCCAGGAGTCTGGAGTGGCAGTTTGAACATATATGGATCTGACAGTATAGGATATCCTGCTACATGGTGAGTCTCCACAGATCCAGGAAGAGGTGAACTGCAGTGACATAACTATACAAGTCATCATACTTGAATTGCAAACACAGACAATACCTAAAGTATCCAGACACTTAATACAAATATCTTTATACGAATATCCAGCATTGTAAACTAGAATTGAACCAGTTTCCAACTACCAGCCTCAAAACATACCTACACCTCGCTTTATACTCCACAAAATGTGACCAGC
Organism: Prunus fruticosa; assembly: GCA_018703695.1. Classification (NCBI taxonomy): domain Eukaryota; kingdom Viridiplantae; phylum Streptophyta; class Magnoliopsida; order Rosales; family Rosaceae; genus Prunus; species Prunus fruticosa. Next base: position 50,148,342 of record CM031917.1, read on the forward strand.
AAGGAACTTGTCTATCGATCTGCCACTGTTGATCTGATACAGTTGTTGTGTGAGCTGTAGAATTAAGAGACGCAAGCTTCCATAGGTTGTCAAAGTACGTCTCAACCTTTCTGGCTATTTCTGGACAATCAACCAAGTAAATTCCAAGTTCCTTCACCTGCAACCATTTAATAAAAGTACATCATAAGTGGAAAAGTAAACTATACAAAACAACATGAAAAATTTGCAAAAGTAGCAAAGTTTCACAAAATACTTGTGTGAGAGATTTCCAGTCATTGTTTGCTGATCCAATATAGACATCTCGTCCATCCGATATCCAAACTTTGGTATGGACTATGCCTGATCCCCACCAATCACTAAGCAGTAAAGTCACATTCTTTACATTAGGCCTTCCTGAAGCAGGTTGGTTGGTTCTGTGGTATAGTCAGGATATACACCTGAGTGTGAAAGTAGCCTAAAAGGCTAAGACATTATCAATAACACAAACAATAAAATCACTTTAAATTAATCGACACATAAATTAGCTACAATCTTATAACTTTTCAGAGAAATGGCATGTGGGTTCTTTAGCAATGGCTTAATAAGCAAGTGCAAAGGTGTAACCTGATAGTAACATTGCGATCTGCAGCATTTTCCAAGGCGCTATAAACAGAAGCACCTTCCTGAGCTCCAAATCTCTGCAAATCCTCTTTTGAGTACCCAAAATCCCCAGAGCGAGGATCTTCAGGGTGCGCTATCAACTGCCAGTACTGAGCAATTACGTCCAGTCTCTCTGTTGAGTTCGACGCCAACCATTTGAGCACATCCCCTGCACATATTACAAACACAACGAATTATAATCAAAACAAGTGAAGATTTTGCTTATTGGGTTTTGATTTTTGAGCGATGAAATTTATTTTACCGGTGGAGAGGACGCCAGGGACACGAGGAAGACCGGGCATGTCGGTGGGGATTGATTGGACGAGCCATGCTTTGCATTGCGCTGATTCAGTGACTGGTAGCGGAAGCAGATTCACTATCAGGGAGAGAGCAATCGCGATGAAGATGGTGCTTCTGTGACTGCCAATGACTTTCATCTTTCTCGCTCTAGAGCAATGGCTTCCTTCTCATACGATTGGGTCAATCAATGACTGGATATGAGAAGAAAGTCAAAAACTCGGATTTCAAAAGGAAATCGAGCGTTATTTTCTATATTTGATGAATTTGAATTCACACTTTCATTCTTTATTTATTCCGAATTAATCTCAAATTAATATTTCATCTACAAGTCAAATGGTCCCTCATATATTCTGTTCTCATGCATCAAATTGCAGCGGAATATTCTCTCACAAGATCTCTAATGAGGTTTTTATTTTTATGGATTAACTACACCTTACTCCCTTGCAGGTTCAGTTGACACTTCTAAATGGGCCCTAAGGTTTCATTTAAGTCAATATCTTACCCAACATTTCAATCCTTAACCAATTGACACCCGCCGTTACATTGACCGTCAAAGTCAGACGTTAAATGCTGACGTGGAGGCGTGGGACCCACCTCATACCCAAAAGCAGTTAGACAGAGACGACACGAAAGGCAATTTTGGCAAAAAAAAAAGACCAACGTTCGCCTTCTCTCTCCAAGGCACGCGTTCCAAGGTGATGCCTCGATTACCCATACTTGGAAAAATCAAAGAAACTCAGAAACTGAGTTTTGTTCGTGTATTGAGAGAGACATAGAGGAGAGAAGAGGGTTTGTTCGTGTTTTGGAGAACAAATATTTGAAATAGACTGTAAAAAGAGAGGAAAAACGGAGTGAAGACGACATATCTGAAGAATATGAGTTGGGAAGTTCGCCCAGAAAGGATATGGAGAACCTTTCTACGGTACGTATGGCTTGCTGTTGTGTAAGGTTCTTGGCAGCTGATGTTTCAGAGTGAAACTTTCAAATAGAGAGTCTCAGTTTCGAGTTTGGTGTGGAGTTTATATTGGTTTGTGAGTTTCGAGTTAGGTGTCGGTATCACTGTGTCTATTTAATTGGTAAATGGAATGGTGTGAATGATAGGTGGTTAACGGAAGTAAACTTTGGCTTTTGTATGTGGTCCTTCAACCACTGGGAATCTTACCTTTTGTCTATGTGTGTACTGACATAGAAAGTTTGTATTTGTATATGTGTGTGCGTATGTGTCTGTTTGTATTTGTATTTGTATTGTATTTGTATGTGTGTATTTGTAAATAGGCTTACATGTATTTTTGTTTGCTAAAATTCATGTGTGGCTTTCGAATTGGAGGGGATGAGGCAGGATTTTCTATTCAGATGTACCACAATGGTGAAATAAGAGGTAACTATTATGTGAATGGGTCTGTTGATTGGTTCGATTATTGTGATAAGGATAGAATGTCAATGACTGAGATAGATGCGATGGTAAAGGAGTTAGGGCACGATGGCAGGATTAACTACTAGTACAGTATTCCAGGTGATAATTTTGATGGTGGCCTAGTTAAGCTAAGTGAGGATGCAGATGTCTTAGACATGCTAGTCTTTGTGCCAGACACTAGGTTGATAAATATATTTCTAGAACATGTCTTCGCATGTAGTCAAGTGGGTTCAAACATATTTATAAATTTGGATGATGATGTTGGGACCAACACTGGGGTAGTCATTGAAGAGCTTGATGACAATTATGGTGCCATTGTTCCAGTGGGTGGGGGAGTATCCCTGGTGCAAAATGTGAAAAAAAAAAAAACAAGTGTTGTAATAGAAGAGTTGAATGAAGAAGGGTTGAATCAAGAAGCAGGTGGAGAAGGCAAAAAGTTGAATGAAGAAGGGTTGACTGAACAAACAGGTGGACAAGGCAAAGAATTGAATGAAGTGGGGTTGACAGAACAAGCAGGTGGACAAGGCAAAGCATTGAATGAAGTAGGGTTGACTAAAGATGGGTTCATTGATGAAGCTTCTAAACAAGGCAAAGAAACTGCCACTGTGAATAATGAGGAGAATTCTGACCAGGTCCAAGAAAAGCCAACTCAGGGTTGTTTTGATAAAGGCAAAGGCAAGGATCAAGACATGTCTCATAGGGTGAAACGTGCTTTTGGTAAAAAAAAGATGCGGCAGTTTGAGGAGGACAAAAACCATTCACCATAAAGACAAAGCTGTGGAAGGAAGGGTTGATGGCATCAAGACCCAGTCCAAAAGGCATTCCATGATGTTGAGAAGTTGAAGAAGATTGGCAAATGCTGCAGATTTTGAAGATGATGATGATGATGCTTCTGATAGTGAGGACTTAGAATATATGATTCCCAAGAATTTTAGTGAAGATGAAGATGATGTTTTTTTTTAATGAATGGGTGGATGACCAAAGTGAATGGACAGGGGTTAAAGAAACTGGGAAGGAGGCCGCTCCTGATTGGCCTACAGATGTTGAATTGGATTCTGAAGATTCTGAGTGCAAGGATTATGCCAAGTATAATTATGACGAGGAAGTTGATAAGAATTGGCCAGAGTTCAATGCTGCAATTGAGATGACGGATCCAAAGTTTGAGATTGGCATGTTGTTTACTGATTGTGAGGTGTTTAGGGCAGCTGTCAGAGAATACTCGATTTTGAGAATAGGCATGTAGTGTTTATTATGAATGAGGCTTTGAAGCTGAAGGCGGTTTGTGGAGACCCAGATTGTGGGTGGATGATATATGCTTCCAAAATGCAACACGAGAACACATTGCAAGTGAAGACATATGTAGGTGAGCACACATGTACACATCTATGAGAGAATCCTCCTGTGAAGTCAACATGGATAAGCAAGAAATATGCTGAGACTTTGAAGTCCAATCCCCAGTGGCCAATCAGGTCATTCAAGCAGATTGTTGAGCAGGATTATAATCCAGGGGTGTCAAGACAACAAGTGTATAGGGCAAAGGATAAGGCACTAAAGCTGATTGAGGGCAGTTTCAATGAACAATATTCAAGAATTTGGGATTATTGTGAGGAATTAAGGAAGAGTAACTCCAAGCTCCTCTTTTTGTTCACTCCACATCCACACATCCCTCCCAAAATGATGCTTGCAAATAGAACCCACGAAGCCACCAAAAACACCCAAACAACCTTTTCTCTTTGTCTTGCCTTTGCCACTGATTTCTCTAGCCTATTCCGCGATTTTAGAAGCCCAGGAATCACTACCTTTGACCATTCACACATGGCCGGATCAAACCATGCCCAGAATTGACAACCCTTCAAACCCTCATTAGTCTCACGTACCTTTGCTGCACACATGGAAAATCACCTCCCATGATTTGAATCTGTCCACGACGTTCGAATTGTAGCAGCCTTTCCGCACCAACACATCGGCACCTCTTCATCCATTCGGCCAGCCAATCGAATCTTCTTCGTCAGTTTCCTCTCAACTTTTTTCCTCTCTTTTTGCAGTCTATTTCAAATATTTGCTCTCCAAAACACGAACAAACCCTCGTCTCTCATCTATGTCTCTCTCAATATACGAACAAAACTCAGTTTTTGATTTCTTTGATTTTTCCAAGTCTGGGTAATCGAGGCATCGCCTTGGAACACGTGCCATGGAGAGAGAAAGCGAACGTTGGTCTTTTTTTTGCCGAAATTGCCCTTCGTGTCGTCTCTATCTAACTGCTGTTTGGGTATGAGGTGGGTCCCACGCCTGCCACGTCAATATTTAACGTCTAATTTTGACGGTCAATGTAACGGCGGGTGTCAATTGGTTAGGATTCAAAATGTTGGGTAAGATATTGACTTAAATGAAATCTTAGGGCCCATTTCGATACTGGCACTAAACCTGGAGAGACTAAAGTGTAGTTAATCATATTTTTATTTTTATTATTAATAGGAGAGATTTGATAAACATGGAACATCTTTTAAAATCATACGAAAAACCACCCGATCGAGTGCTAGTTGGTATTTAACAAGTGATGATTACCGTTTAACAACATAACGTCCGGAAAAAGATAATTTTCTACACTTGAAATTTCAGTTCAGATAATTTATGAGGAATTAAGATAGTGGCATGATAGTCTGATGACAATGAAAGAAAAGAAATGATCTGAGATCTCTAAATCCAAATGAACTAGCACTTAGCACAAACGCATATATAATTTTACAAGTGCAACCAAAGGATGTTAGACAAGGCACACAAATTTTAACTACAATGAACTCCCTTTGAAATAATATATGGTAGATAGAAGGACAATATGACAGATCATCATCAGCTACAACAAATTCTACCCCTTTGTACACTTGGTAGTTGGAACTTTCCCGACTCATTCAATTCTAAGCAGCTCAGAAATCACCCTTTCTAGGAGATTGAATGCCTCCTGTGTCTTGAAGATGAAACAGACTTTGCATCACCAGGAACAATTGAAGTTGGACTCTGAGAACTCCCAGATGTCTCAGAGCTCCTGTTCTCTACATGCTGCCCCTTACCCACAGACCATAATTTATCAAAGATTCTCCTTGACCTAGATGGCAGCAATTGCACACCACTTCTATTGTTTTTGCTGTTCTTCTTTCCCAATTTCCCATTCTTCTGGAACTCTTCAGTTACCTTAATTTCACTCATATGCTTCCCCAGAGGTTTGCAGTTTTCTTCTTCTGCCAAAGCCGTCTTGTCGCATTCTTCATCCAAATTTGTCGTGGAAAGCGAAGCATCACTGGGATGATTGTTAGCAGCTCGAACGCCAGCTGCAGATCTTACCTGCTCAAAAAAGAGAACTTGAACAACAACTCGGAGTGGAAGCAGCTCATTCTGTGCAGCATCCATCGACGCTTCCATTGTCAGTTTCTTGACATTCATTAATCCACATATTCTTTTCCTTTCAGCCTTTGTCAAACTAGGGTGCTCCTGGAGACAAAACAACTAATCAGTATTCATGTAAATATTTCACTAACACAGTAAGGGTTGTATCTGTTTCCCACCAATCAACTAATCTGGTTCCCCATTCTACGGCTGTCATTACAATTGATTATTAACAATAAATAAATAAATAAGAGCCTTATTGCAGGGATTTACATTCCCTCATTTCTCTTTATATTACTCATTGGCCAAAATTTTAAGTCATGTGGTGTGTGCCCTCTGCATAGAATATGGAACGCTTTAAACATGCATGTAATGTGAATAATATCTTATCCACATCTGGACGAAACTGCACAAAGTGAAATCCAAAAGGTTTTTCATGGCTGGGAGTTGCAAGGAAAAGTCATTTTTCATAAACAACAGGCATCAACTAAGGTTCAGATCTATTGGGACCATACATACGTTTGACCATCTCATCGTCTGAAAGAGAATGGTAAATCCTATCCTCTTACTTGAGAATAAAAGCATGACAAGGCAACTCTAGTGAGAAGATAAAAGCATGGAGTAAAATCAAGAGAATAAAAAACATAGCTGGACATGGCTTAAATGCACGTACCTTCAGGTAGATGTCAATGGCTTTGTACAATCCATCATGAATTGGCCTTGCCGACTCAGGAATCGATTGTGATAAGTCTATGAAACTACAGAGGTTAAGATTTGGGTCATGTGAAATTTCCGCAAGATACCCATCAATCAGTCTACCAACACTCAACAATGATCCATGCCCTAAGATAAACTTATCACTCCCCTTTTCATTTTTCTCAACCACATCCAAATTCCAGTTACATTTTTCATGCATCAGAAACTGATTCACAACAGACTGAACCAATTCAACATCATATATAGTAATTTGAGGAGATCGAGCTGGGATCAATAAATCAACAATACGAGCTTCGTGCAACTTCAAACTGATCCTCTTCACCAAATCCTCCCTCAACGGGTAGTCAGCACCAACCAAAATAGAAACTTTCAAAAGTTTCAGCAAGAAACTGCATGAACAACCCATACCTTTGTCAGAAGGCAATAAGCAAATAATTGTTTCTACCAGAGATTTGTTCCTCAAGGCATGCTCATCAGAAACCAGTGCATCAACAGAATCTGGCAACCATCTAACTGCGTAAGTTTTCAGGGCCTCCCCAATAACAGCACCATCCATTCTTCCCTTTGATTTCACAGCAATCATAACTCGCTTGTAGAGATCAATATCCAGCTCACATATATCTTCAACCCACCAATCCCTGGGAACTTTTTCAACTCGATAATTCATCCCATCTTCCACAATTTTATCAGTCTCTGCTAATTTTCGGTTATATGTGTAGGACCAACTGATGTTGGCAGGGTCTACAGATGTTTTAGAAGCAATTGAATCTATGCATCTTCCAACAATCTTCAGATCCTCAGCCCATGACAGAAGAGGTTTGGTGGTTTGGAGAACAATAATGGAATCTTTCCAGCTACGGAAGATACTCGAGTTAAGGAAAACCTCAATTTTGAATACTAGGTTACTGCGATCAACATCCTCAGTCATCTCCAGATACTCAGCAGCGCAACGAGCAGCCACAACATTGTAAGCATTGAGAGTAACAGTCATTCCATAGCAAAATTTTGCACAAATTTCAAAAGATTTTGGCCCACCAGGAAAATCAACCATGTAAACTTCTTCAGAATTCTCTTCATTGGCTTTAGATACTAGTTTTTGCAGGCCATTGCTCTTGGACAAGAGAGGGAACTGGAAAGAAAAATAGAGTTAACAATAGCAAGCTTTGGTAGAGAAAAGCAGCAGTAATTTTAGTATAGGAATATATCATTCCAATAATGAGCACCCACATTTTAAATCTGAAAACTGCTACATGTTCAAAGGAACATAAAATTTAAGAATATTTATATGCATATATGACACCAAAACATCAAAACAAACCTGATGCAAGTATAACAAAAAATCATCTCACTTGATGAAAAAGGGTGGCAAGGAAAAAGTACCTTGTGAAGATAAAACTTCACTTCCCCGACATTTATAATCACATCTGTTGCCAATTCAGATGACACATATCTGCATGAACATATGAAAATCAGTTAATCCCATAGACACAAGGACAGTAGAAAACTATAAGAAGGCATGCAAATGTAAAATATCTTCACAGTTGGATGCATATGACAACAACAACAAAAGGCTCAATAGGTTGAATATAAAACCAGTTTGGAGGTATTAGGTTACTGGGTTAATGCATCAAGCTTTTCAATCTTGTTCTTAGTAAATTATTACAATGAGAAGCTAGTTTGTGCAAATTCAAAAACCCCAGTCAGGTTATAGACTTCAAATTAGATAAGGCAAGATGGCATGCTGTAGCACAATATCCAAAATCCCTTAAAGTTGTAATTGAAACTAAAAGATCTACCGGCGAATTAATACTGCAATGAAGTAATACAGTTGGACAACAAATAACTGTCATGTAGTCCATGTTTTAATATTCCATCAAATTCACCAATGCATCTAGCTCTTTTTCAACCTAACAATACAATTTGCATCTACAAAACCGGCACATGCAAGATCTAAGAAAGTTCCAGTCATTTGCATATTTAATCAGATGAAGGCAAAACGATGCACCAGAAGACAAACTTCACATATAATTTGTTTGACATAAAATGCTACTAAATCAACTGGAGATATAATCACCAAGTGAGCTTGTTTATAGATTTGTATATAAAAAAAGGTTGGTTGAACCCATGTCATCGTTTACAGGCAGGATTTCACCAGAGTGATGATTACAGATCTTGGGTACCTCATATGACTCTACCACATTTGGACCACAAACTCAACTAAAATAGTGACATTACAAGGCTGGACCACCTCCTGAAAGACCCTTCGATACCCCCAACTCCCTTTACCCTACTCTCGACAATTAAAATAGCAATACTTTAAGAAAAAAGAGAAAAACAATGATAAGAACAACACAAAACGCCCATGTGCCTTCTTCATCTCTTGCTTTGTTTTCTTATTTATTATCTCCTAAAAAGTTTCTTGTATATCTTATCCAAGAAAAAAAGAGGGGTGTTTTCTTGTATGGTGGCAGTTAATCCTTCACTTTTTCTGTATATTTAGGTATATAAATCACCACCTAACAGTAATTTCACCCTTTCTTCACCATGCAATGGAAGCATTTCACCATTTATGTACAAAGCAGAGCTTACTTACACAAAGAAAACCTCAAAACATATATGCATTGCGAAACAAAAATGAACAAGGGAAGCATTTCACCATTTATGTACAAAACAGAGCATGCTTATACAAAGAAGACCTCAAACATATACGCATTGGGAAACGAAAAAGAACAATTTCACAATTTTAAGGGGAAAAAGAATTTTGATAAAAAAAAAAACAAAAAAAGGAGAGGGGGGAAAGAAGACCTCAAGTTCAGAATCTAAGGGAAACCTATTCAGCGCAGAGCATCGAAAGCAGAGGAAAATAAAAATAAAAATAAAAAAACTAAACGGCTCTACTGAGTAAAGCTTGTGGCAAAACAAAACTTGAAAAGCCATATTTACCTGATAGACTTCCCATCAGCTTGAAACGCATCAGGCTTGGACCCCAACTTCATAAACTTCATTTTTACCCCAAAATAACCTTCTAAGCCACCAGAAGTTACGGTAACAAACAACCTATAGACAAGTACTGCTACTCCACAAACGTAGATTCCGTTTCTTCTGAGTCTGATGAAGCTGCGGCCAATGCCAACTTTCTCACTCTAAAATGGCGGGTCCTGAGGCTCAGCTCAGCTGAACAGAGACAAACCCCCCTCGTCGCTCTTGAGGACAAAACCAAATACCGAGACCAAAAATGGCGCTTCTTTAGAGGTCCTCTCCTTCTTCCTTTCACTCTCTCTCACTCCCCCCGCCTCTCTCTCTCTCTGTAAATCACGCAACCAGCAGAAACGTTGGACCGACACAAGCCCTGCCCTGGCCTTATAGCAAAGCCTCGACCTTTGCGCTCTTGTTTCCATTCATTTCAAGCCTTTATGATGACATTGATGACGCTCTTACACAAATCACAACTATTTCCACCAAATCACTCATACCCCATAAATTAAAACTCAAAACCCAAAAGGAAAAAAATAAAAAAGAGAGAGAATTGCTTGGAAGTTGTAATTTTTGCATCAGAGGATTTTATGAAGAGCTCTGTTTTATTTCTCTTTCTCTCTCTATCTCCCTCAGTCTGCAAAGCTCATAATAAATCCTCGCCGCCTTTACTTTAATTCACCCCTGATCCGCTAAAGATTTTCCTCTCGTTTCTTTATGTGATTTTCCAAGGCGCAAATCTCAATGACTCGATGATGTTTGATATATAATCTGATCGGTGTGGCTCTGACGCAGCTGTCTCCTCCTCTCTCCTCCTCTGCTAAATTTTGCAGCGAAAGAAAATAATAACAAAAAAGAAAAGCAGAGAGACAGAGAGAGAGAGAGGGAAAAGAGAGAGAAAGTGTGTTTGGGTCTAGTGTGTGTGTGTATAGAGAGTAGGGGACTGTGTTACAGAGTGGCTCAGAGGACTTTTAAGAAGCTTTTATGCCGTTAAAGCACGCCACCCTTTTCTGGACTATTTTGCCCCTGCTCTTTTATACTTTTTACCTCTATTGTCCCTCCGTCGTCTGCCTTCCCGGAAGATCTTGCTTTACGCGCCGGGGAAGGAGAGTGGAGGGTGATAGTGGGGTCCATGTGAGGGTGGATGTTCCTGCCGTTTGACGCGTAGCTAGATGAGGAACTTTTGACTTTTGACCCCCAAATCTAAGAATAGGAATGGCTGGCTGGCTGGTCGGGTCGCTACGTTTTTTCTTCTGGATAAAGACCTCACAATTCGTAATTTCCTATGAGGTAATCAAAATATTATTGGTTAAGCAAAATATATGAATAAATCATAATAACATGTCCAGAAACTCCAAATCAGAATCTCCTACAAGCGGGTCGTGGGATCTTTGTTTGACAATTCCTAGGGTTCATCGTTTAAGATTAAGATATTACTCTAGTTCTAGATGTTCTCTTTCTGTTTTTTCTTCAGTTCTAAATACTAGCAATAGTAAGAGTGCCTTATTAAGAAAATAATAATATATCACAAAAGTTGGGATTTTTTATTTATTTATATAGGTGATATTATGAAAGAAGGGACACGAAACCTCGAGTGCACGATTACTACTCATAACTACTTATACTAAAATTAGGTCTTACACATGTAGACATTTACATGTGTAAAAAACTTTCTCCAAGTCAAAAACTGGAAAAATGGGTCAAACTTATTAGTTGAATTACCTAACTTGCACTATTTTACAGCCTTGCCCTTTTAGTCAATTAGACAAACACTGTAAATTCTAGTATTTACCCTGTCAGGGGAGGGAAAAAAACTTGCCTACACCGGGGATATGACTGTAGTCCTATCCCCCTCCAATCGCAGCCCGCAATGTGTCCAATTTTGTCAGAAAATGAACAAGTGGCGGACTGCGATTGGAGGGGGATAGTCCTATCCCTGGTGCAGGTAAGTCTTTCTCCAGGGGAGGGGGGTAAATATGCAAGTCAGATATAGGTGTCTTCAAAGCTTCATGGTGAGCCATGTTCCCTGTCAAATTGGTCAATTTTTATTCAGCTACAGGGTCCTTTTTTCATCCATAGGGCCTGAACTTGGGACCTTAGGGTTGTACAAGAGTAATCAATCCCCTTAAATGTTTGCTTAATTTCTTGGACAAGGGAGGAGAAGCTTTCAGAATCACCAGCAGGACCCCAATTCTCTCACATCTTTACAGCTGCTGCTTCATCATTGTACCAGTCCTCAACTACTTATGCATCTTTATCCTTTAATGTGTTTCTACAAAATAAAAACCTTTTCAATTCTTTAAGGAACCTATAATAATAACAACAAACTTAAATTCACATCTTTACCCATTGAATTCATTATTAGTTGAGTCATCTCTAGTTTGCTAAACGTAGTGCGGGCCGGGGGAGATTTTGGGTCTCACATATATCAATCGGAGACTGGTGATAGCAAAATTCAACTCATAAACAATTAATTATAACGAATTTTGAGCTTCACATACATTAACAATTAGACTTGTAATCAACGACTATAACATAACTCAACTCATACAATTTGATTGTAGCGGATTTTGAACTTTACATACATCAACATTTAGACTTGTAAGCAATTGATTATAACAGCTCATAAAAAACTGACTATAGCGAATTTTAAACTTTACATACGGTTACACAATTGATGATATCAAAACTCAAGACATATATTTGTCAATGATGTAAACTCGTGGGTGTACTCTAAAGAGGAAATTATTAGGCGTGAGCTGTGAGCGCCTACCATCGTAAATTAATGATGGATACTGGAAAGAAAGATGAGATGGTATTGGGTCCCAATTCCTAATGAACAATGGGTAGGAGGAGATGGGTGAGTGAGGGGGTTGATGTGCTTTTGCTTGGCAAAAAGCCGATGTGGGGGACCATGTGTGACCCTCTATGGCCAACCCCTTCGTGTGTGTTTGAAGAATAAGTTGCACGTTTTAGGTTTTTTGGTGCTATTTGGGTACACATTAGAGATTCTGTCCAGGTTTTATGCTCTTAAAGCTCGACATTTACTTACCCACATATCAACCTCTGTTATTTTCCCCTCCCTCACGTCCACACACTATAATACAATCAACTCCACCTCAAGCATTCCACTCAATATGAAATTTTGCTTCTTCTTTTGTTTTTAAGTTGGGGCTCACGCCACTTTAGACCCACACGTAATTCAACCGCTAATCGTAAATGCTTAATAAGTGCAATCGATCACAAACCACACGTATTAGATAAATCTCAATATCATTTAACTTATCAGAATTGAACTTAAAATGTACAACTCACTTCATGGTTCCACAATTGATTTGGACCACTTATGCATGTTACTAAGCTAATATATTCAGTTTAAAACGAAAGATCGACCCCACCATTGCAAGTAGGAACTAGCACCAAAAAGCCACAGCTAGAAAATTCAACCTCAAAATTAATGCAATATAATTTTCTATGAGGTTGTGTCAAATCTTAAAAATAGAAACCAAAACCAAGTGGGGTTCTCTCTAGCTATCTCCTTCTCTCCCTCCCCCATCAAGTAGTGAGAGTGACTTGCAATATTCCTTTTCTTATTTTGGTACAAAGATAGATGGTGTGGTGTATGTCCACTTCAAGCCATTACTCTTATGAAAATTGACAAGTAAACGATGCTTATCCTCCCCTCTTTATTCAAGTGGATGCCTTCTTCATGCATAGAACAGAACATCCCTGACTTGAGGAAGGGAACAAAGGACATTGTGCAGAGCCAATGGTATTGGTAACCCAAGTCTCATCAATATTCTACAAGGCCTTCTAGAAGATGGCAAGGCAACCTCCATTTGTTAGGTTTTCTTACATTTTGGGCTTAGCCTACCTCTTCACAAAAACCCCAATAAATTTTCAGCACAAAGTAAAGGCCCAAGCCTAAACTTGGATCCTTGCAGGCTTGCACTATGTGGCAGGCCCATAATGCTAACACAAACCCAAAAATAGGAAAAATGAAAACAGAAAGAAAAAAGAGAAAGAGGTATGGAATTTGGAAACAAATATGTGGAATCAAGATTCTCGTAGTTCAAAATGGTTAAGAGCATTTATCCCGATATCTGAGGTCTTAGATTTGAATATCACTTCTCTATGTCGCTTATATATAAAGAAAAGGGAATTTGTTTAGTGCAGCAAATGGTGGTCAATCTTGGATTCATCCCACTGATCTATTTGCCCTTTTCCAGATTCAGATCAAAATTTAAGGTGCAGGCGCTAAAATAGCATGTGCAATTGTTTTACGTTTTATGCAATATAGTTGACAAAAACATTGCAAACGACATGTCGTTACGTAAAAGGAAAGAGATCTGTTGAAAATTGCAATTGTGTATAAAAAGGAAAAAGATCCAGTCAAGACAAACTTTGATAATAATCTAGGCTGGGCTTTTATACTCTGTGGGCCGAATCTACAATTGCTTTTCGTAAATCACAGAAATTATCCAGCGAAAGGCTAACGTGGCACAATCAAAACAAGCATTCACAGCGTCACCGCACCAGATCTCACCGGACAGACTCCCAAGTCCAACCCCATCCCCCTCTCTCTAAGCTTCCGCTCTCCTTCTTTGTCCCCATTTTAATTTTTTTTTTCTTCATCAACTATAATATATTTTTCTGGTCGTTGTTATTTTCTTTTGACGCAACGCAACAGACAAATACGAAGCGAACTATAAACACCAACCAATAAACATTTCCTCCAGATCTACACAGTCTTCTGCTCGCTCTCTCTCCCTCTCTCAGTCAGAGGCCATGGAGTCTCGTAGATCCAAGGCCGTTCGTACACTGACGATCTCGACGATCTTTCTACTGCTCATCCATGGTGCTCAGTCCTTTTACCTCCCCGGAGTCGCTCCGGAGGACTTCATCAAGGTCAGCCCTCCATCACCGACAAATCTATCTTTCACCTTTTCTTTTGCGTAAATTGAATATGTCGGTGTATGAAATATGAAATGAGTGATCTGTGATTTCGCCTTTTGGATCTGTATTCATGTGACCTAGTGTTGGTTTTTCGTCTGTTTGGCCGTCGAGAAAATGGAGGAAAATGAACGGATAATAGCTTTTCGTTAATTGAGTTGGATGCTATTGGAATATTGAATCAATTTAATCAATTCAACTTAGATGTAGCGCAGCTGACCTGCATCGTAGTTAAAATTCTGAGATTTATACGTTTTGATGTGTGCTCTTTGTCCTCCATTTTTCTTAGATTTTGCTTAGGCTGTGTTTGAGCGCTACTTGAATGCGTAGAACAATGTAATTTTGAGAGTAATATGCGGCTGAAACTAACACATCTGATCTCGGGAGGTCCGAGCTGCTATCGATCTGTATAGGCCTTAAGCAAGTACTCTAAGAGCTCGTCATTTAGGTTTCACTGGATTACAAATGCTGTTTATGAAATTTGAATTATTTCTCATAAGTTAGATTGGGCATTTGTGTTGTTTTACTTCACTTGACTGAGAAGCAAAAGACTTTATGTTAGGTTGAGGAAACTCTGCTAGACAATGTTATGATATTTGAGTTAATTTCTCTCTCTTGGATCTGTAAATGCAGGGAGATGATTTGAAAGTGAAAGTGAACAAATTGACATCTACAAAGACTCAGCTTCCATACTCATTTTACTCTCTCCCATACTGTCGACCTGACAAAATTTTGGACAGTGCCGAGAATCTCGGGGAAGTACTTCGCGGTGACCGTATTGAAAACTCCCCCTATGTGGTTAGTGTTATTGTACTTGTATAACTCTCAGGCTGCTTGTTTCTCCTATGGTCCTTAACTTATTGTGGATACTGTGCAGTTTAAAATGAGGGAGCCTCAGATGTGCAATATTGTCTGTCAGTTTACTCCTGATGCCAAAACTGTGAAGCAGTTTAAAGAGAAGATAGATGATGAGTATCGTGTGAACATGTACTTTTCAAACACTTGAAATGATTTATACTAAAAATATATATGCGAGGAAGTTGCATTGAAGTTGCATCTCTTATTAAAAGTCTTTTTTCTGTGATAGGATCCTTGATAATCTGCCCCTAGTTGTACCCATTCAAAGGCCAGATCAGGAGGCTCCTACTGTTTACCAGCTTGGCTTTCATGTTGGGCTCAAAGGCCATTATGCTGGGGTATGTGCATGGTTCATTGGCACCAAATAACTTTTTGTTTGGGTATTATTATGGTTTTCTCTTGCTTACTCAATGTTATTGTTCTCAGAGCAAGGAAGAAAAGTATTTTATCCACAACCACTTGGCATTTACTGTCAAGTACCATAGAGATACGCAAACTGAAACAGCAAGAATTGTGGGATTTGAGGTTAAACCATTCAGGTCAGTTTCCCAGCTCTTCCTGTTCCACTAAATGATTCGTTCCTGCTGTATCTTCTTTCTTAAGTATCAATTGATGATATGTTCGTGGCTGTTGAATGTCTTCAGTGTTAAACACGAGTATGAAGGGAAATGGAATGATGCAAAGACCCGTTTAACCACCTGTGACCCCCATTCGAAACACACTGTTGTCAATTCTAACTCTCCTCAAGAAGTTGCTGAGAAGCAAGAAATCGTATTTACTTATGATGTAGAATTCCAGGTGAGCTCCTTAACTTAAAATATAACTCTTATTCCTAATGTCCTCCATTTAACTGAATATCCGAGATGCCAATGGTGATTGAATATGGATTGTCACTTGCTAGTATTCTCATGAGCTGCTTTTTTCATGTCTATTGTTTAGGAAAGCGATGTAAAGTGGGCTTCTAGATGGGATGCTTATCTTTTGATGAGTGACGACCAAATCCACTGGTTCTCAATTGTCAATTCATTGATGATTGTCCTCTTCCTTTCTGGCATGGTAGCAATGATAATGCTAAGAACCCTCTACCGTGACATTTCCAAGTATAATGAACTTGAGACCCAGGAAGAAGCACAAGAAGAGACTGGATGGAAGCTTGTCCATGGGGATGTTTTCAGGGCTCCGAATAACTCCGACTTGCTCTGTGTATATGTTGGAACTGGCGTTCAGTTCTTTGGCATGATACTTGTGACAATGATCTTTGCTGTCCTTGGTTTCCTCTCCCCATCTAACCGAGGTGGTCTTATGACAGCCATGCTCTTGCTTTGGGTCTTCATGGGACTTTTTGGCGGTTATGCCTCTGCTCGCTTATACAAGATGTTTAAGGGGACAGAATGGAAGAAAATTTCTTTCAGGACTGCAGTCATGTTCCCGGCAGTTGTCTCTGCCATTTTCATTGTCTTAAACACTCTGATTTGGGGCCAGAAATCATCCGGAGCTGTCCCATTTGGAACAATGTTTGCCCTGGTCTTTTTATGGTTCGGGATCTCAGTCCCACTTGTATTTGTTGGAGGCTATGTTGGGTTCAGGAAGCCAGCACTCGAGGACCCTGTGAAGACAAACAAAATCCCAAGGCAGATCCCAGAACAGGCCTGGTACATGAACCCAGTTTTCTCGATTCTAATTGGAGGAATCCTGCCATTCGGAGCGGTTTTCATCGAACTGTTCTTTATCCTCACTTCAATTTGGCTGAACCAGTTCTACTACATCTTTGGCTTCCTCTTCTTGGTGTTCATCATCCTCATCGTCACATGCGCCGAGATAACCATCGTACTCTGCTACTTCCAGTTGTGCAGCGAGGATTACTTGTGGTGGTGGAGGTCGTACCTGACGTCGGGCTCGTCAGCGCTGTACCTGTTCCTCTACGCCACATTCTACTTCTTCACAAAGCTTGAAATCACAAAGCTGGTATCAGGGATGTTATACTTCGGATACATGCTTATTGCTTCTTACGCATTCTTTGTGCTCACTGGTACCATCGGCTTTTATGCTTGCTTTTGGTTCACAAGGCTCATCTACTCATCCGTGAAAATTGACTAATAAACTCAGTACCGGGGGAGCTTGCGAGCGGGTGCTCTCCTCCCCCAGAAGACGCAACAAGAAAAATATCTCGGTAGTGTAAGATTTTGCAATTTAAAGTTGGATTGTGCTTTTCAAAAATGTATCTTATTGTGCTCAATTTTGAACCATGACAAGCCGACATGATCATATTTCTGTTAGAGTATATTTCTATTTGTTTATTTTTCAAGAGTTACCAATTGTTACTTAGGGACCTTATTATTACTTACTCGTCTATTTGTATTTTCCGATTTTCATGGTGGTATTTCCATGAGGCGGCCAAGGAAATGTTTTTTTTATATATTTTTATTCTTTTAAGGTTAATGATATATCAGTTATTTATTTATAATACATGTTGTGGGAACTACACCAAACACAAATCACTTGAAAATTTTACACTACTACAAGTACTGCTACAAGAAGATATCAAGTGTTGAACTATGAAGAAAAAGACATCAACAAGCCCAGTGGAGTTTCTTCTTCCCCGTTTGATCAAAATCAAAATAATTAAATGAAGCCCTATAGAGTAGAGTACTATTTCCTGGGGTGAGTATGCTCAGGCTCGGCGACATTGGTGGCGACCCTGGCGACATCTCCGGCGGAGGCTTCAGGCTTCTTGAGGTGGTAAAGGGTGAAGTAGCCGATGACGCCAGTGATGAGGAAGCCGGTAATGGCGATGGCGGTAGGGCTAAAGGGAAGCTTGCGTCGCTGGTGAAGAACACCGCCAGGGTTATGACCAGGGGGTCTCTTTGATGCCTCAACTCCAGCTCTCTTCACTTCCTCTGCACTCATTTTTGTTGTGTCTGCCGTTTTCCTCCAATCTTCATTCCCCGCCATCTCTCTCTCTCTGCAGGTTTTGGTCTCTCTCACTCTGTGATGCGATGTGATGTGAATCGTGATGATATTTCTATAAATTAGCTGAAAGGGTGAACCCAAACATGTGCTGTGGTTTTCAACTTTGAATTAAGCTTTGAAGAAGAAGAGGAGGAGCATTGCTGACACGTGTTGAGTTACAAGGCCCCAAGTGAAGGCTCAGTCTCTCAACACGTAGCGGGTTAGTGGGTTCGTGTAACTCTCTAGTCTAGCGTCGTGTTGCTTTGCTTGTGCAAGAAAAATCTCCCTTTAAAAAAGAAAATAACAACAATAATTTGTTTTAAATATTTTTGGGCTGAGAATAAGTATACGCGTTTGGGCTGCATAGGAGGCCCAGCCCAACCCAACCCTCCCTTGAAAAACGACCTTGTGCTGAAGCCTTTTCCAACCAACCTCCCTCCACAACACAAAGTCGTATTTCTATTTGTCTACTACTCTTTTTACCTGATATTTAGGGGTGGGTGCGGTCGGTTCGGTTCGCAGCTCACACCAGAACCGGAATTGGTACTGTTCATTCCCTGGTCCAGTTTGGTTTTTGACAAAAACAGAAGAGAAACCCGGATCAAGCCGAACTGGTAATTTTTGGTCAGATTTTCCGGTTTGAACCGGTTCTCTAGCAAGTCGCATACGCAGGTAGACAATTAAGAAAAAAAAACATAAATTTCGTTAAACAATTCTTACTTTTCTACAAAAAATATCGTTTCCTTTCATATTCTCAGATGGCCAACATAAGAATAACCCTAAACAATCTAATACTAGAAATCATAAACACACCAGATCTAATGAAACTCAAAAAAAAAAAAAATACAACACCAGATCTAATGAAACCACACAAAAAAAAATAGAAAAAAATAATACAACACCAGATTTCTCCTTGCATGAGACTTTGATGCTTGAATCTAGTCCTAGGATCTTCGTTACTAGCATATGAAGAAGGCTCCATAACAAGAACTCCTTTCATCCTCTTCATCAGATCACACAGAGAGAGAGTGAGAGAGTGAAGTTGCAGAGAAGAAAAAAAAAAAGGGTAGAGAGAGAGTGAAGTCGAGAGAAGAAGAAGAGAAAAAAGAAGAGAAGAAAGGGAACGGAAGAAAGGAAATAAAAGGAAAAGAGGGGGAGAGAGAGAGAGAGAAGTCGCAGAGAAGAAGAGAAGAAATAAAAAAAGAAAAGGGAGAGGAGGAAAAGAAAAAGAAATGGGAAGAAAAAGAGAGAAGGAGGAATGAAGAAAAGGGGAAGGGGGAGAGAGAGATCAGACGAAAGAAGAAAAAGGGGAAGGGGGAGAGTGATCAGAGAATGACAAAAAGAAAAAGAAGACAAAAAGAAGAGGAAAAGTAAGAGAGGGAAGAAAGAATAGAGGAAAGAAAAGAAAAGGGGAAGTGGAATCAAAGTCTGATGCTGGTAACGAAGAAAAGAAATTTGAAAGAAAGTTTTGGGAAGAGAGAAAAGAAAGGGAAAAAAATAGAGTGTTTAAGTGGGAAAAAAATATAAGATATTTTAAAATAAAATATTAATTAATTAATATAATCATAATCCGGTTCCGGTTCCGGTTCTTTGGAGCATGTAAAATCGGAATTAAATTCGGTTCAAACTGGTCCAGTCCGGTTCGGTGTTACTTTATTAACTTTTTTAGTCAACCGGTTTTTTTCCGGTTTTTTTTATCCGATTAAATTCGGTCCGGTCTTCCGGTTTTCCGGTTCAAATGCCCACCCCTAATATTCACGTGGGTGGGATTTCCATGAACCGCAATTCTCACGTTTTCCACAAATTGAGCAGAATTTGGTTTGCAAATTGCAAGCCACTCCCTTTCTTGCTGTGAATTTGTGATGCTCAATTAGATTTTTATATTGGATTTGAAAGGGCTAATTCCCTTCTTCACTTCAGTTTTCTTATTTCCTATGTTGCCTTGCATACAATAAGATAGAAAAATAGGGTGTGTGGGAAAAAGAATTTGGCTTATTAAAACTAGTGCTACAATTAACATCCACCATATGCGTTGACAATTTTTTTTTCATTGGAGCAAATGCTCTATAAAACAGAAGCACTCTAAAAGAGTACAAATGATAGTGAGAAAATCATTCGAAACCTAAATGCAAGAGGTAGAGAACATGAATTGAATACCAAAAAGCATTCAAAATATTCACACGTGTATGAACCATAAACTATAAACAAAGACGTCCACAACACAAATAAAAGATTAATTACAAACTAGGCCATAATATTTTGGAACAAAAAAAAAAAAAAAAAAGCCCTAAGGCGTAATTACTTAACATACACAGGCTAGGCTAGTACCACCATAAATATAGAAAGCTATTTCATGGGGCGGGGTTGGTGCTGCGACAAGAGACTTTCTGGGATGAAGGTCGTCGCGTCAAGGTCATGGCGGACCTTGACGACATCTAGTGCAGAGGGTCAGGCTTTATCTTGACATAAAGGGTATAGTAGCCAATGGCGCTAGTAAACAGGAAGCCGGGGACGGCCATGCAGGAAGTTGCACCAAAGTTAAGGCGGCTCAGGAGGCCAGGAGGAGCCCTATTTCATGCTTTCCTCATATCCTCTGGGCTTAATTTGTGTGTCCGACACATTTCTCTCTCTCTCTCTCTCTCTCTCTCTCTCTCTCTCTCTCTCTCTCTCTCTCTCTCTCTCTCTCTCTCTCTCTCTCTCTCTCTCTCCTATTAAAGAAACTTAAGCAGACTAAAGAGATGAACTAAAGATAAGGCTCTTTATCATTGAATTCCAATATGACATAGTGAGTATATACACTTATAAGAGATTATTCTAGAATTCTCATAAAATACCTAAGAGATTCTAGTTGTGTAAAAAATGGAATGAACGGTTTGATCATCAGTCATTTGTAAGATGGTTTACCTGTCTTAAACCACTAAAGTGTTCTAATCGAATAAGGATTCCTAAGAACTCATGGTTTATCAAAAAGTCTATTCCTATCAGATATGGCAGCCTAATATAAGTGTTCTAGATATATTCACAAGCTTAAGGATTCCTACTTTGATAAGGATTAAGATTACCTAATCCTATAAGCATTAAGGTTATCTCTAGGAGTTTCTTGATGGGTAAAACTCCTAGAGATATGCATATATAGGAGGCTCCTTCTAGAGTCGAGACACACAAAAACAAGCATACATATATTCACCTCATTGTCCTTGCTGCGAGAATGTGCTGGCAGATTGTTATGGGTGTGTAGGGTGAGTTGGGATGCTTTCTGGGTGTACTAGTTTTTCTGGTGTGAGAAATGGTACTGTTATCACCTCTCTTATATATGTATTTGTGAGGTGGTATTTTAAAGCCGAGAAGGTAATAAGGGCCCACATTTATTACATCATCATTTAAGCACAAAGTGCAAAAATGTTGATTGGAACATAGAACCTCGATTGCATCGAGTATTTATGTTAATTAGTTGACCTACAAAGTCATTTGCCGAGGTACTAAATTTGTTTTTTTGGTCAAACCGAGGTTCTAAATTATTTAGAGGAGTAAATTGTAACTAACCAAAATTTTATTTTATTTTATTTTATTTATATCTAGTTACTATGTTGTGGGCTGAGAATAAAAATTGGATAAATGTTTGGGCTACGCAAAACCACTGTCCTAATCCAACCCGCCCTTGAAACGACGTTGGGTTGAAGCGTTTAATATAATGATGGACCCAAAACTCTAAAACCAGGTGTACTCGTCTTTCCATGTTTTTGTGACCGTTGAAAAGCGTTTTCTTCTGCTATCTATCGCCATTATTTTTTTAACGTTACATCAACCTTTTCTCTGAGCCGCACAACGGCTAGTTTTCCTTCCCCCAATCACAGTTGTATCCTATAGACAATAAATACATGAACGCTGAGAGGCTTTCTTCAACCACAACCTCAATCAATCAAGCCTTTTCCTTTTGTTCTTTGCTTTGCTCTCAAAACTCAAGAGCCCCCAAAAAGACCCTCAGTGTCTAAGTGCTCTCTGTTTAAGTGTCAATGGCTGGCTTTTCATCATCAAGAGCTCTATCTTCATCTTCTCTGTTGCTCATCTTTCTTCTCTTCAGCTTCTCAGAAGCCAGAGAGATATTGGTTGGAGGCAAAACAGGCTCATGGGCAATCCCATCCTCTGAATCCCAATCTCTCAACAAATGGGCTGAAAGCACCCGTTTTCGGGTCGGCGACACTCTTGGTAAATCTCCATTATAATTCAAACCCAAGCTTTTCAATCTTCAGTTCTCATCTGGAGTCCTCCTCATTTTTTGTTTTGTTTTGGTCATTGCTAATTTATGCTATGTTTTCTGTCTTTGTTTCAGTGTTGAAATATGACAGTGCCAAAGACTCGGTGTTGCGTGTGACCAAGGAAGACTACGCTAACTGCAATGTTTCAAACCCAATTGAACAGCACAAGGATGGTGAAACCAAGCTTCATCTTGACCAACCAGGGCCATTCTATTTCATCAGTGGAACCAAGGGCCACTGTGAGAAGGGGCAGAAGGTGATTGTGGTTGTTATGACCCCAAGAAAACACTATGGTATCTCTCCAGCACCTTCTCCGGCAGAGGTTGACGGTCCTGCTGTTGCTCCAACTAGCAGTGCTACAAGCTTGCAGGGTGGTCTTCTGGTTGTGGGATTCGGGATTTTTGCTCTGGGGTTGTTTTGATATGAGAGTTTTTGGGTTTTAGAGGGTGGGGGATTTGTTTAATTCTTTATTCTTATTTTCATATATGAGTGGGGTTCTGAGATATTGTGCAATTCAATTTCAATTATCTTAATATCAACATATTCATTTCCTATACAAGTCTCGCAATAGATTCTCAAAAGGCAGGCGTTTTAAAGTTCAAACAATAACAGTCTCAATAAATTTTTTGATTCTATTGTTATAAAACAAGGAACGATTTTTCCTTGAATTCGAACTTCAGAGGTTCTAAGCAAAAAGAAAAAAGGAATTCGAACTTAGAGATTACAAAATACGAATGGCAAGCGAGATGTGCCAACATCTTCACTCTACTCATCATTTCAATTCACCGAGGCCTGGAGGCATCCCTAAACTCTGGGCAAGGTTGCTCATTCTCTCCTTCATGGCCTGAAAAGATGAAAAGAACAGGCACAAAGTTAAGAAGCCAGCTATTTTATTAGTCCTAAAAACACGTGAGAGGAGGATAGGCTGAGTTCTCACCACAACGCTCTTCTGGTGTGCATCTTTGTATGCTTCAGTGACCAAAAGAGAAAGTTTCTGCATTAAGAAAAAATGGAAAAGTCACATAAAGAGAAACTCACTCTTGCAAATGGGAAAAGAAAACAAAAGATGTTCATCACTTACTTCTGCTCCTAGTTCCATAGCAGCCTCAGTTATTTCAGTGCGTACAGGTTGCTGGTTACCAGAAAGCGTCACCTAGGAAAAAATTCAGAGATGGATTGTAAAATCTGAGTAACAGAGACAAGTGAGTATGTACGTAACTGGACCTAGGGGAAGGGAAGGATTGAAAGAACTCAAAGTTGTCTTAAAACAAAAGAGAAATTATGAAAAAGAGAGATATCAATTTAAAAATAGTTTCCGAATGTAATCCTGGTACTATGAAAGTGAAAATCTGCTAGCGCCATTCAAAAGCTAAAATACCATTCAGGCTTGCAAACCAGCTTAGATTCCCAAATTGAACAAATATAAAAAGGTGGCCTTGTGGCGAGAGTGAATCATACCTTAATTATCTCACCTTCACAGTAACCATCAAACTCTGCCCTGAAAAACAGAAAGAAGAATAAGAGATAAAATTTTATCCAGCCACTTAAAGAATTATGAGTATCAGATTAAATTGGATTAAACATTAGGAACATACGCAGCAAGCTCTTTCTGCACACGCACAGCTTCAACTTGTACTACATTTTGAGCTTTTTTAACCGTTTCATAAAGATTTTGCATATTACCGAATATTCCTGCCTGCATCAAAGTGAAAGGTTAACTTAAAATTTGAATCAAGGGTTCTATTCTTGCAAGTGCTGGACTAGCTCCATGCTGGCTAAGACAGACTTAGGAGACTGCAATAAAAATAATGTAGCATCATAGACACATTATGTTTTCAAGAATATAAATTATCTTCCATTGTGGACAAATTTAATAAAAGAAAAACAAAACTCCAGAATGTGTTCTAGTAAACAAAACTCCAGAATTGTGGCCTTCCATTATCCAAATTTCCTATTATTGACCTCAAGCTTGCATTGTTACTAAAAGAGGCATTATTGGCCACTGTAATCATTACTTCAGATAAGAAGCTTGCATTGATGATAACATAACGCTACTATCAGCACAGCAACCTTATAGTTCGACTAAAATTATGACTAGCAACAATATTTGACATCCAGCCCATTGCCCTCATCCTGAACAAATCCCGTTGCCCATCAAATGATCCAAGATAAGGATCCACAAATAAAAGAAATATGGCAAACGCATGTTCAGCTAGATTACAGTTCACATCATGATGTTAAAATCCGGTGGGCCTAGCACTGCATAAGCTACTTAGCTTAAATTGGAAGAGTTACCTCCTGCAGCCTAAGGCCGCACGAAGCATAAAATTTATCTAGTGCCTCCACATAAAGCATATAAAACCAGCTATCCCCTTTAATTTTAGCAGAATCTGTATTGACTTAGCATTGGTAATAGCACCTTAATACCAACGAAAGTATAAACACATAAAAGGAAAGAAATAAAAAATATGAGAAAGATTAACTGGTATAGCAATTCAGTACATAGAGATTGTAATGATCAGTACAAACTGGGTCTACCCAAGACGAGATCCAGAAAAATGGAAAAGCAAACTATATAAGAGGGAAAATGCTAAACCTTTGAAGCTGCATCATCACCCTTTTCATTGTTATCTTTTTTCCCTCCAAATAAGCCATACACACGAGATGACCGGGGAGCCCTCCTAGTTTTAACACCAGGCCAAGATACAAATGAAGGGCATGCTGGACGTGAATTTAGTACGTCACCTAAAAGTAGCAGAGGCAGTAAGCTTGATTTATAGTCAGAATCATGCAACAATCCCACCCCCACAGGATGAGATGGAAAGGGGGAGACATTATTGCATAAAAAACAATGATTAAAAGATTGAACAAAAACTTAAGAGATTTTGCAAACAAGTTGAGATGAAAGAAAACTCACTAGAATGCAATATGCATTATGCACGCATAACAACATTCAAACAATCTAGCTCAGCTAAGTGGCACCAAATTTCAATGCATATTATTCAAATATAATGGTCAAAGATGCCAGCTTTAATTGTTCATACTATCAAGCCTATGCTTCTTTCTGCAGTGCGTGCGAAAAAAAGGCTTAAAATTGGCAAAAGAAAGGAACCCAATTTCTGTTCTATCTTGTTAAAATAAACCCATACATTCTAAATTATTCAATTCGAGGCATGTTAAATACTGCACACACAGAAACACAAAATATACAGATAACTGCTGTTATTAAGCCAATGGGTTACGAGAGAGAGAGCTTACGGAAAGAAAGATGGTCTTCGGAGTCGGTGAGTCGGCGAAAGTTGGAAAGCCGTGAGCTTAAAGCACTGGTCGAAGCCATTGAGAGATAGAGAGAGAAAGAGAAAGAAGCGAAGTTGTTCACAGAAGCGAAGCAAATAGAGAATAGGAGAGGGGAGGGGAGGGAGGGTGTAGTTCGCTTCCACTCGCGCTGTCTCTGGGTTTGGATAGGATGGATTTCTTTGACCCTCGGTAAAGCCTGAAACTTTCGTAAAAGATTTTCTTTTATTTTCTTTTACTTTTCAGGGGACTTGTTAAAATTATTTGGGAAAAATAATGGTTTGTCAAAATATTTATAATTTTTTTGGTTTCATTTCTCTGATTTTTTAATTGCACAAAAGATTTTGTAACAGATAAATAAATCTAGAGCACTTTTTTTTTCTTCTGTTTTTTGTTATAAAACAATATTCTAATATAATATTGTTTGTTTCATATATGACCGCCCTCTCATGCAATGACACGTGGAAAGGGTATGACACCAAGGAAGGCCGCATGGCCCACGCTGTCAAGCCCAGTCTTACCAATCCGTAGGTCCCTTCGGCACTCACGACCGATTCTACGCCCAACATGGCCTTGTAGCCCAAGCTGGTAGGTCCCGTCCTACAATCGGCAAATGCCTCCAACACCACCCGTCGATTGTTCACTAACCGACCCACGGTCGCAGGTGAGTTCAGCACGCCTTGCCAATTCAACCTCCCAGAAGGTATCTTGCATGAATTTCTCGTGTTCCCCACTGGTATATTCGTTGGGACACATGGCAGCCTCGGAAGGCACTCCCACGAATCCCACATCGACATCTCACACCAAGAAGACACACACAACTCCTTATAAAAGAACCCTTTGCCTCATCGACATCTATTTGACGTACATGCCTTCGCATTGTCAATAAGCCAACTCTTCTCTCCTTTAGCTAACTTTAGTATCGGAGGGCCTTTGGCCCTGGACCCACACCGGTGCCTTAGGTCTCACCTACTGCTTTCTTCTCTCTTTGGCACAAATCCAACATCACCCCCAAAAGAGGAAGGCCTTTACCAAAGGCAGATCCAGTCCCTCGATCGTCCACATCATCTGTAAGCTAGTACTCATGTGCAGAGTGAAAATAACATCCGTTCTGATCAACTTGGTTAAGCCCATATCTAATTTTTAATTTTTAACTGATAATAAAATTTTCAAAAGTTTAATTTCCCAAATAATGTAAAAGGTCACGTTTCTCTTTAATATTTCTAGGTTTTTTTTTTCTTTCTTCCTGGTCAGGTTTCAAATCAAGGTGTCCTTTTTTTAATTTGTCCAAAAGAGGAAAGGACACCTTCATTGACACATTCAGAATAATGAACCAAATTCTAATCAACAACCCCACCAATGAAACATAATTTCGTGTGAAGTTAATATCATAATGAAGGATTCATTACCTAACATTTTGTAAAGTTAAAAAGGTAATATCATAATTTTGTTTTCATAAACAACGGATTCAAATGGATCTGATCAGTCTTCCACTTGGGTGAAACAAAAAGATTACTCGACAGATTTCTCTTTCAAGGACATTCTACATTCAAAACCATCAGCATTTTCAGTCTGTGTCTTCCATCATCATCCAAAATTTAAAGTCATAATTCATGAATGAATGAACTACCAAATTTATGTTGGCCAACATGCGACGAAGGCTTTCCCTTGCAAGACCAAGCAGCATCTCCCCATTTAAGACATAATAAGATGCTAAGACATTCCTCACGTAAACTCATGATGGCATTTCTACTTATCAAATGGCTAATAATAACAAAAACTTGCACTGTGAAAAAAGAAAACTCTAAAGCACCATAGAGAGGATGGATGATGGATCGCTTTAAAGATGAGTCTGGTCTCAGCAATCCTATGAAAGTAGAACAAGAAAGAAAATAGTCAAAAGAAGATGAAAATTGGTAAAAAAGAACAAAAGGATTAAGATTAAAATATTTTATAAGAAGTTCCCAACAATTCATATCCGATGCTTTCAACCTAAAGAAAAGGATGCTCGACTCCATGTTAGCAGACAAGTAAAAGAAAAAGTAACATGAGCAACAAAGGCCTTAACCGAAAACAACCTGTGAGCAACATCAACAGTGAACCGTTTGTTCAAATTAAGATTCAGTGAATTTTAAGTAGAGCCAAATTTGTGCCTTAATTCCTTTCCCAATTCAAAATTAAGGTAAAGATACATGTGTGTTTGTGTGCTTGTGTGCCTGTGTGCATACACATATCTATTGATAGGATATTTCGATCAGTTTTGAATTCTCCAATTCATTCACATTGGTAATAAATAGTACTCTGTAATCCTGCCAAATTCTAGGGATCATAATCATCAGAAGATTAGGTATGGAAGGGTAGCAATAACATATTTACTTTGTCATATAAAGTTATTCCGACTATGATAACTATAATAATTGGCAATTTCAATCATCAATACTGGAATATTGAATTATTCGTCACAATTAAGGATTTACCAAATCCTTGGTCTTTCCTATTTTGACTGAGCAATGTATATACAGATTTTACACTAGTGGCACAACAAGCAAGGCTATACGAATGTACGAAAACACTGGCACATGCACCTAATGACTAGACTTTTCAGAACTCTGTAACATTAAAAGCTAGATGATCATAATGAACTTGAAACAGCAGAAACAATCGAAGGAAATCAAATCATAACTTGAAAAAAGAGTGAAGAAAAAAAAAACTTTACCAGGAAAATCAGCAATCAACTCATGGGCACATCCTCTTCATCTGAACTGTTGGCCTGTAGAGGTCCCTTACGACCTCCTTCACTATCACCAAGAATTTCACGGGCTGCTTTCTCAAGGAACTCATTGGCAGCAGATTGAACTGATTGTTTATTAGGGGATTGATATTTCCTCTTCTTTTGAACCTTCCTTTCTAGATACTTAATGTTTGACCCCTCTCCTCTACTAATGTCTCTCATACTTCGCTTCTGATCTGAACCAAATAAGCAATCCTTGAGTGGAATAAAATCAAGGTGTTGAAAAAGTCACAATCCTGACATAAAGGGTAAATGAACACCTTACCAGGTGTAAGGTCTGGCAAAGAATGCTGGATGAAACGGGTAGCTGCCTGATAATTTAAAGTAGTAGATGGTCGCAATGGTGCTTCAACAAAATCAAATTGTCAACTGTAAGAATATAAAACCCCAGGAATCAAAGAATCATGGTAAATACAAAATGGAAAGTTTCAAACAATTTGATATCTAAAGCACATAACATCATAGCATGCTCTCCATCATATATGTAATGCGAAGCAACAATGTGTTGTGTCCTTGGTTGCAGCATTGTTTGAGAAAACAAGGGGAATGCTCAGCACATCACCCACACATGACCCGTGCGCGAATGGCAGAACCTCCATCAAATGCTCAGTCACCCACAGACAACAAGGAGATGCAAAGCACAGTCGCCCACACGACTTGTGCACAAAAGGCAGCACCTCAATCAATTGCTCGCAGTCACCCGCAGGCAACAAGGAGAATGCTAAGCACAGTCATCCACACGACACGTGTGAATGGCAGCACCCCAACCAATTGCTCACAGTCGCCCACGGCACGTGGTTGACTGTGCCTAGCATAACTTGTTTAGAAGTCGGTCCATCAATAATTGCACTTCCAAATAAGAGTGTGTACCTTTACTCAAATCCACAAACCGCTGTAGCTTCTCCTGATACAATCTTAATCTCTCCTACATAAATGGAGACAATAAAATAAAACGGAAAAAAAGTATTCAGCTTTTTATGATAGAAACAGTTAAGCAAATCATGTGATCTCAAAATTATGAGCTCATACACCCTAACATGCATTAACCCATAAACAATCTCCAAAATGACAAGCAGTAAGCACGTAAAACAGAGCTACAATTGCACCCAACAAAAAAAGTGATCAACTTCAAGATTTAGATTAAAAATTCAAAATATAAGCAAACCTACAAGCTCGGATTTGACGGGATGGTCATCCGGGTCTACTCCACTACACCTCAACTTCACTGGAAAACAAAAAAATAACAAAAGAATTTCAACTAAAATCAAATTGGCTAACAAAGAACGACATGAAAATTAACAATTAAATCGGAACTAAAATAAAATTGGGCAAATGAAACCAAAGACATACCGGTGAACAGGGTGGTAGTGGCCCTGGCGAGCAAGAGCAGGGACTGAGCTCGCTCGAGAGGCGGCGTTTCGGCGAGGACGTCAGGGTCGGAGAGAGACAAGAATTGGTGGAAGTGAAGTCCAACTTCTTCTACATGGCTCAAGGTTCTCTTCACTGATTCCATCACTGAATCTGGAACTATCGAGCCTCCTTCCATGGTTCTCTGGCTCTCTCTCTCTCTTCTCTCTCCGTTGTGAGACTGTGGCAGAGAACTGGAGAAAATCTCAAGGGTGTGACACTGACAAATTAGACAGCGAATATTCTGAGTCAGGAGGAGAAAGAGGCAGTAAAAGTCTCTCTCTTGTTTTCAGGGGGCTAGGGCTTGGATTTGGAATCAGGCTTATTATGGCGGCAGTTTAGGAAATAATGCGATTTTCGAGCCACAAGATGGAGAGTTTTTAATTTTTAACTTTTTCCCTTCATTTTTTAATTTTTTTTGGGCGTTTGATACATCATTAACACAAAATGAGGAAATCTTTTTTCGGTGCTAAGGATAAAAAAAAAATCAGAAGTGAGAAATTTGAAAATAAAAAGTTATCAGGGTGAAAAATGATTAAGAACATTTACTTATTAATATAAAATTCTATTTTGAGAATATAAGGTGATTTCGAATATTTATGAGTGAATATAAAATTTAATTATGAAAATAATTAATAATGTTTACTCGTAAATATAAGGTTTTGTGTTTGAATTCCACACCCTAATATTGCTTCTATTTGACCAGTTAGAAAAAAAAAAATCATAAATGGACAAGAACCAATTACATAATATCCATCTAATTTCAAAAATTCGATATTGAGTTTTTTTTTTTTTTTCATTTTGTTTCCTCTTTCTTCACAATTCTTTATTGAGAGAAGAAAGGAAAAAAAGGATTTGGAGCCAAACAAAACAACAAAATATCCAAACCACCCATCGACCACACCCCCACATACATGATTACACTACAGCTTACATCAATGGAGTACCAAATTGACCAACATCAATGAAACCATAGTCGATTCCATCTTCTACCATAGCAGCAAGCCTTCTGCTCTCTCTCTCTCTCTCTCTCTCTCTCTCTCTCTCTCTCAGCGGAAAGCACATACATGCCCATTTTCAAGCCTTCCCATTTATTTTGCTTTGTCAGAAGAAATTCAACGAACAAAATGCACGTGCCGTCTTTGATTTCTGTGAGTTACTCATTTATGCTCATTCTTTAGCTCATAAAGTATTCTGTATGGCATTGTTGATAGTATGCTCTGCAAGCATGTGCTGTAGTAGTATCAATTACAGTCTTGCTTTTACTGACAATAGGATATTTGCAATAAGCCATACTAGTTCGTTAAAAGAAAGAAACTGTGGAAAGTTAAAGGCTTGGCCATGTGGGTCTTTGGTGAACTTGACAAAAAAGAGGAAAAAACGGATGGGTTTTTGTGGGCTTGTGATAAAGAGGTCACAGGAGGTAGTGGTGGCGAAGAAAAGGCCAAAAATTTCAGTGTCTTCTGAGGAAGTTGTGAGGGTTCTGAAGTCGATTGCAGACCCAAAATCTGCTTTTTCATTCTTTAAGTCCTTTGCTGAGTTGCCTAGTGTTGTTCACACCACTGAAACTTGCAATTACATGCTTGAAATCTTGAGGGTTCATAGGAGGGTGGAGGATATGGCTTATGTGTTTGATGTAATGCAAAAACAGATCATAAAGAGGAATTTGGACACTTACCTTACTATCTTTAAGGGTCTTGATATAAGAGGTGGAATTCGACAAGCGCCATCTGCTCTTGAAGAGATGCGAAAATCTGGGTTTATCTTGAATGCATATTCATACAATGGGTTGATCTATAATCTTATTCAGTCTGGCTATTGTAGGGAGGCTTTGGAGGTGTATGAAAGAGTGGTGTCAGAAGGGATTAAACCTAGCCTGAAGACTTACTCAGCACTTATGGTGTCATTGGGAAAGAGAAGGGATGTTAAAACTGTTATGGGCTTGCTGAAGGAGATGGAAAGTTTAGGACTGAGACCTAATGTTTATACTTTTACTATATGCATTAGAGCACTTGGGAGGGCTGGGAAAATTGATGAGGCGTATGAAATTTTCAAGAGAATGGATGAAGAGGGATGTGGCCCCGATGTTATCACTTATACCGTTCTCATTGATGCTCTTTGTACTGCAGGTAAACTTGATAATGCCAAGGAATTGTTTGCAAAAATGAAATCCAGTGGTCATAAACCTGACCAAGTAACCTACATTACTTTGCTGGACAAGTTTAGTGATGGGAAAGACTTGGACACAGTGAAAGAGTTTTGGCGTGAAATGGAAGCTGATGGTTATGCTCCTGAGGTGGTTACTTTCACCATACTTGTCAATGCTTTATGCAAAGCTGGAAATGTTGATGAAGCATTTAGTATGTTGGATATCATGAGGAAACAAGGGGTCTCGCCAAATCTTCATACTTACAACACATTACTTTGTGGACTTCTGCGGTTATGCAGGTTGGATGAGGCATTGAATCTTTTCAACAGTATGGAATGTCTGGGTGTTCCACCTACTGCTTACACATACATCCTTTTCATTGACTACTATGGAAAGTGTGGCAAATCTGGCAAAGCTATTGAGGCCTTTGAGAAGATGAAAGCTAGAGGCATTGTTCCTAATATTATTGCTTGTAATGCATCTTTGTACAGTCTTGCTGAAGAGGGTAGACTTCAAGAAGCACAACATGTTTATAATGAGCTAAAATATAGTGGGCTTTCTCCAGATTCAGTAACTTACAACATGATGATGAAGTGCTATAGTAAGGTGGGGCAAATAGATGAAGCCATCAAGTTACTTTCAGAGATGGAAAGAAATGGGTGCGAAGCAGACGTAATTATTGTTAACTCTTTGATTGACATTCTTTACAAGGCTGACCGAGTAGATGAAGCATGGCAAATGTTTTACAGAATGAAGGAAATGAAGCTCACTCCAACAGTTGTGACCTACAACACATTACTTGCTGCACTAGGGAAAGAGGGCCAAGTCCAAAAAGCCATTGAAATGTTTGAGAATATGACCGAACAAGGGTGTCCTCCAAACACAATAACTTTCAACACACTCCTGAACTGCCTATGCAAGAACGATGAGGTTACTTTGGCATTGAAAATGCTTTGCAAAATGACCACAATGAATTGCAGACCTGACGTTTTGACCTATAATACTGTAATTTATGGCCTAATCAGAGAAAGCAGAATTGATTATGCATTCTTGTTCTTCCATCAGATGAAGAAATCACTATTTCCTGATCATATAACACTGTGCACTCTCCTGCCTGGTGTAGTAAAGGACGGGCGCGTTGAGGATGCTTTAAAAATTGCTGAGGACTTCATGTATCAGGTTGGGGTTAAAGCAGACAGGCCTTTTTGGGAAGATTTAATGAGAGGGATTTTGATTGAAGCTGAAATAGACATAGTCGTTTTATTTGCTGAAAGGTTGATCTCTGATAGGATTTGCCGGGATGACTCTGTACTGATACCTCTACTTAGGTTTTTGTGTATGCGTAGGCAAGCTTTTGATGCTCACCATATATTTGAGAAATTTACTAAATCTCTTGGAATTAAGCCAACACTGGAAGCATATAACTGTTTGATTGAATGGCTTCTGAAAGACCATGTCACTGAAAGAGCCTGGGATCTATTTATGGAGATGAAAAATTCTGGTTGTGCCCCTGATGTATTCACCTACAACTTGTTACTTGATGCTCATGGGAAGTCTGGGAACATCACTGAACTCTTTGAATTGTACGAGGAGATGAATTGTAGGGGATGCAAACCTAACACCATAACCCACAATATAGTCATCTCTAGTCTTGTGAAATCTGACAGTATTGAGAGGGCTATAGATTTATATTATGATCTTGTAAGTGGTGATTTCTCTCCTTCTCCTTGTACATATGGCCCTCTCATAGATGGACTTTTCAAGTCGGGAAGACTAGAGGAAGCAATGCATTTCTTTGAGGAGATGGCAGACTATGGATGCAAGCCTAACTCTGCTATTTTTAATATTCTCATAAATGGTTTTGCAAAAACAGGTGATGTGGAAGCTGCTTGCGAGTTATTTAAAAGGATGACTAGAGAAGGAATAAGACCAGACCTGAAGTCTTACACCATTCTTGTGGATTGCCTGTGCCAGGCAGGGAGAGTGGATGATGCTCTGCAATATTTTGAGGAGATAAAACAAAGTGGCCTTGATCCTGACTCAGTTTCTTACAACCTTATGATAAATGGACTTGGAAGATCGCGGAGGGTAGAGGAAGCTCTCACTGTTTATGATGAAATGCGGACTAGAGGAATTGCTCCTGATCTTTTCACGTACAATTCATTAATACTCAATCTTGGACTTGTTGGAATGGTGGAGCAAGCAGGGAGGATTTATGAAGAACTACAGCTTGTAGGTCTTGAACCTGATGTGTTTACCTACAATGCTCTCATTCGACTGTATAGCACATCTGGAAATCCAGATCATGCTTATGCAGTTTACAAGAACATGATGGTCGGGGGCTGCAGCCCCAATGTAGGAACATTTGCACAGCTTCCCAATCAAACTTGACTTACAAGATATACACAAATCTTGATATCTGAGGTATGTGGGGTAATACTTCTTTTTCAGCCCTTGTATAACCACAACTGAGAATTTTCTTCCGAAGACGTTTTTACAGAAATAACATAATTTTGATACAAATTCTGGCGTTTTGGGGTTTTTCTGCCAACGTTTGTCTGAACTCAACTTTTTTCCAGGATAACTGAGTGCATACAAATCCAATTTTGTGGCGTTGATGTTGCTCATCTGAGCCTAGATGTGTATCTACAAGGAAGTAACATGCATGGGATATTATCTTACCCCTGTATACTCTGTAAGGTCTCAGTTGTTACATATATAGTGTAAATGATGTATCTATATTTTACTTCCTCCTTCCCCGCCTGCTATGTCAAATAGAGTTCATTCATCATCCTGTACTGACCTTAGCAGATTATTATACAGAGCTAATGCATACATGACCTGTCGAATATTGAGTATATTTGTGTCTTTCTGAGATTGTTTTGTGAAGATTAATTGGAAGGGTTTTGCTTGTGCTGCCCCTAAAGACAGGGTTTCTTATCTTTGCACATTCCCATTCAACAATGTGCACATCTCAATATTGATTGAGATCTTATCACATAATATTACATCAAGAACACAGCATAATAAAACTTGGACAGACATACAAACATTTTTTAAATTTTTCTTTGAAAAGGAAAGTATGAAGAACACACCAAGTAAAAAAAGACGAATTATATTTATCTTTATCAATGACAATTAGGCTCCCACTAAAACAGAGCATTTCCTCCATGGCCTGGAATTTAAACATTCAAAGCAACCTGATCTTGCAAAGCAATTTTTTTCTTTCCAACTTTTTTGTCATCGACTAGGCAATTTTTAGGCTTCTTCTCTACTCTTATGGGCTCTGAAACAATTTGTTCTCCTCCTCCTTCCGGCAAGACCTGGGATGGTTTATTTAGAACAGCTTCATTGGCATCACTTTTCCTTTTCCTTGAAAACTTCTTAGGTTGTATGTCAGCCTTCTGATGTTGGACTTCAGGTTCAGTCTCTGCTGGTTTTATCTTCAGCAGATGCCTATGCCTTCGTCTCAAAAATCTGAAGGCCAGAAGTGATGAGCAAATTAGGTTACAAGCTTCTCTTACTTTCCTACTCTCTGACAGAAAATAATGTAATACACAAAAACCAAAAACAAAAAAAACAAAAGGCAAAGATCATACCGAATTTCAGCTAAAAGGATGTCTCTTTTCTGCTTTGCTGCTTGCCATTTCTTCTTCTTTGATACAAATTCCTATTTTAAAAACACAAAACAAAAGAAACCGTTATCATACTTATTCATATAATCAAAACCCAATAAAGTTGGTTTCTTCCAAGTTCCACCTAATGTTCAACGGACTGCTGCCAAAACTGTAACAAAGAAGAAGTCTATGTTTTTCCTTTTTGTCCCAACTCCTAAATCATGTTTGTATGTTAAAAAAAAGTAGTGATAATAATAAATAAGTATTTGACTTTGATTCACGATTGGGGATTTCAGATAACAAGTTTATGTCGATTCAGAATCATTCTCAATGACAAACTAGTCAAACTACCATTAGAATCAGAGAAAGCTAAACTAGAATCAAAACTAAACATCATAACAGGATTTCGATAAGACTTATAAAAACATGATTAGAGCAGAGAAATCCACACCTAGATATCAAAATCAGTAAGAGAAAACAAACCCAATACAAAAGTCAAACAAAAACTAACCTTTTGTCGTTCAAGGTAATCTTGCAGAAGACTTTCATGTCTAAAATTAAGCCTAGCTTCCTCATCAACAGGCTGAGATTTATGAGAATTAACAGCAACCCTTTTCATCTCTCTCTTCAGAATTGCATCCCAGCATCAAAATTGCAAATTAAGCACCATACCCAACAAGACTCCAGAGAGAAAGGTGATCAAAATCCAGTGAACCCCTTTTCATCTCCTTCTCAAATGTGGAATCTTTGACCATTAAACTCTGCTATATAGCAAAGAAAATAGAAATCCGCATCCAATTAGGAAATAAAATTCGGATATTTTAAGGACCCAAAAATTACCCTCTCACAATCTTGTCAAATATCAAACTCCATTGGGGAAAAATAAAGGTAAAAACCTTGGAGATTAAGCAAAGGAAACGCAAACCCAACTCAAAAAAGGAGATAAGGTTTGCGATTCTAGAGAGACAAGGAGAGGGAGAGGGAGAGGGAGAGGGAACGGAATATAATAATTAATAATAATAAAAAGCAATTATGGAGAGAGATGGTTTTGTGTATCCAGTTGGATCATATATGTTTGGGTCTGAAACTCTGGGATTTGTGAGAACCCGAAAAGGCCCATGAAGGTCGGAGATAAGAATACAAAGTAATGAGTGATGAAGATGGAATGTACAGAAGGGCAATTGTGGGAAGTAAAAATATGGTCTTTGAGAAAGAGAGGTGTGGTTGGAGTTGGAGGACATTTGAAGACATATCTATCCTTGCCATCTTTCTCTTTTGTTTTTCTCCTCCTCTCCATAAGTTTTGGCCCAGCTGGGCCATTTTAGATAGAGAAAGTGACTTATTTTTCCATGTAGTGGAATTTGGAGGGCTTTGGCTTTTTGGGGGGGAGAGAGAGAGAAGACAGAAAGACAGAGGATGCTGCAGAAAAAGGCAAGTTCGATAAAATGGCTGCTGTTTACTCATGGGTTGCAGTTTGTAGGCTTCTAGCTAAGAAGGCCTTGAGACGGTGGTGTTTGATAACCAACACAAGTAATAAAAGTACCAAAATACCCTAACTGAAATTTCAGACAGACAAGGTTTTTATTTTATTTTTAATCTTCTTTCTCCTCCTACGAACCTTATGTTGAATTGCCAATTTTTCAGACTTTCTTTTATTGGAAATAATTATGTAATTACCCATCTTGAGTCACCGAGTCACTGATACGACAGAGAGAGACTGAGATCCAGTAAAGGTAACCTTTATACTTTGTCCAGCGATTTTTTTTTATTTTTTTATTTTTAATAGAACATTTCCTATTGAGAGAGCCGATAATATACAAAAGCAGGACTTGTCCAGCGGTTTTAACTTGCCCCAAAAACACTATTTTTTTGCCTTTTTCATTTTACTTTCTGGCCACTAAATACAAATTACAAGGCCATTTTGATGACCAAAAAGTTAAAAAGGCTGATTATAGAACTTGTAAATAGCTCAAAATATTTATATAGCATATGCTGCTGTTGTTCAAACAGTTGGGTTGTACTTTGTTATAATCTGTACATACTATTCAAGTTTTGCGTTTCCAAACGTTAAAAAACACATTCAAGAGCACAAAAAACGAGTTTTTAACTAATTGTTAATCCATTCATTTTTCCTGCTAAACCATATCCATCTACAATTACAAATCTGAGAACCCATTCTCTCCTGAAAGAGTAAAACGTGATGCAATCCCTTCTAGTTTCATGGCACACAGCTGCCACTACTTCGGTTCACTTTCACCTGCCTTTGAATCACTTCCAGTTCCAGCTTCCTCGGTTGGTGAGGGTCTCTCATCTGCAGATCCAGCCGACTGCAGGGGTTTCTTTAACTGCACGAACTGCACTATGATCATGGTCATGTTATCGCACCCCTCACCACCGGCAGTCGTTGGCGCCAAACACCTATCAAGGACTCTCTCGCACACCACAGACAACTTGCTTTCCTGCATGATTTACAATGATGAATGTCAAAGAGACGCAACACTGGACTGCTGTGCTTGCTTTCAAACCATAAGAACAAAAGAAAAGGGAGAGAAATATGCACTCACCGAGACCAGTTGTTCGTGTACATAATCAACCACTTGCTGGCTAGACATGCAATCCCTGTAAGAAATTAACAAAAACATTAACTTAGATTTCCAATAAGCATCCATAACATAAATATATTACAAGACTTATCAAAAACAGAATCATATCAGCATAAATTATTTGTCATCAACCATTACTTTTTAATTCTGGATGTGGGTATGATATAGTGGGTAAAGTCCATCAATAAGGCTGACAGAGAGACTCCAAAACGAAAATGAGGTGTAAAGCTTAAGACACATACCAGATGCCATCACATGCTAGCACGATAAACTCGTCATCATCACAAAGCTCAACCTAATTACAAACAAATAAAAAATTAAAATGGAAGATAAAATTAACAGCTAATAATTGTTTGTCGATTTTTTTTATTTGACAAAAAATAGGTACCAAAACAATTTTGTGAAACTAGAAAATGTAGATAGCCCCAAAACAACCATTTTATCCACCCATGAAGTATATATATACATACAGTGTTTATATCTGGACTGGCAGTTACAATTTGCTTTTCAGCTGGCAAAAATTTGTTCTGCTTGAATTCCATGTCACCTGCAGTACATGCAAAACTAATATGAGTATGGGAACTACAAAATATTCTCCCTTTAGCTCCCCTCCACAAACATGCATGCACATAATGTAGCAGACCAACGCCAATAGGTTTGTGTGTGTGTGTGTGTGTGTGCAAGCATGTTCGTATCTTTTTCAAGATTCAAGCTAAAATATATCTATAATTCTCATGCAGTGAAATTACCTATAGCTCTTGCAAGATTCAAGCTGCCATTGACTCGTCCTGCATGGATAAAACCACCGGCTTTCAAAATCCTCTCCTTCTCAAGCTCAAGATCAGGTTTGTGATCTCTTGACAGATTATATGCCTGAAAAAGAGAAGTGAAATCAGAGCAATGATCAATGAGAATAAAAAATGTACAAATATTCTCGATTAACATGTTTAAATACCCTTGGAATTTAAGTCAAATGCTCATCACTTTGAACCATTTAATATTGAAAAGGCAGCATATTCTTCTTCGATATTTAATCAGCTAACAAGCATGCAAAAGATTGGAAAACAATAAATTACCTGACCCTTCCGAGATATTACACAACGAGAATCACCAGCATTTGCAACAAAAAGTTGGTTGTTTCTAAGAATTGCAACACAGGCTGTGCTCCCAGAAGTTGGGCCAGTAAAATCAGAGTGAGGCCCCTGAAAACATATTTGAGTTTAAATTATGGAATGCATAGACATTATGAAACCAATGAAACAAATTGCTTATAGCTTCCAAATCAACACTGTTAAAGAAAGTTGTGTTGGTATTAGCAGAGGGAAAGTACTCCTACCAGCATACAAATTGCATTTACAGAATGATTAAGTTCTGAATTACCCGAAGAATCCTAGTACTCAAATTAATATACAATAAAGAGAAATCAAGCAGATCAGTATCTGCTCCAGATAAAGATAAATAACTCGAATCAACTTTATGATTCCAGCACCTACCTCCTCAAAAGCCCAATCATCAGCTTGATCATTACCCTCACTGCTCCTTGGGGACCAAATTAATCCTTCTATCATGCCAGTAAACTTGTTTATCTTATCTCCCAAAACAGCTAACTCTCTCCAGCCCCTTTGTCCACGCATCATTTCATCCATTCTGCATAAATCAATTAACAACATCTTCAATCTCAATGAAGGATAATAAGACCACAAGTATAAATGTGCGCAATAGAAGTCTATTTTCGCACACTTGAACAAGTATTACCATGTCAAGTATCTGTGATCTCATAAGGATCCAGGACAAAATAGGCATAATAAACCATCTTAAATCGCCCAATATTAAAGCAACACAATGTGGTAAGATCTTTCTTCAGCAGTCTCAACACATATTGAGACTAGTTTAAAAATTAAATAAGTCACCACTTAAAATCGTTAACATTCTCATTATTATATCAAAACTTGGGATACCAGTCAAAAAAATTAAAACACTCTTTTTGCACACTTACCATGAAAATATGTGGACAATAAAATAGTACAACATACTAAAATACAAGGATTATCAATCAGAATTGTTATGGGTATGATTCATGAATCAAATACACAAGGTTATTGATACATCCCTTACAATATAGCTTGAATAAATGCATTTGTATTCATCCCCTCCACTAAGAAAGCGGTAGAAGGAAACTGAATTTAAGTACATTAAAGGTGTAACCTGAAAAAAGCTTTTTGAACAGAAGTTCCTATATCTCCAGCCGCATATGCTTCATTCTTGAGCACTTGACGGTGAAGATACTTCGCACAGAATTTAGCAACTACCTTACCTACAGAATTATTGAACATAGGTAAGTAATAATACAAAAAATATAAATTATTGCTAATATACTTCACAAACTGCACATGTAGGTCTGATTACAAGAAGGCGGCATTCATTCTTGTACTAAAAAGGATTACATGTTATCGGTTACCCATCCTCATCAATGACATAAGTATATGCTTACAAATAAGAGTATAATCATTGACTCTTTTGGGTAGACAGAGATAGAGGTCAACTGAACGATGGTACAGTAACAAAAATTATCAATACTACATTCATAGAAATTGATCCTCTAGTACAATTTACAAATGCAGATACTTGAAATTGCCCATTATTACCTCCATGGCCATCATAAACACCAAAGAATGAGGTGGATGCATCGAGATCGGGATATGCTGCATGCTAACAAAACACATCAACAAAGTAACAAACAGCACATTAATGATGTCACAAAATTTTCTGAAAAACAACATAAATAATCATAGCAGCTTCTCTCTGCTAGACTACAAAGTGTACAACATTTTGAACTGTACTACTTCCCATAGTCCTGATTGTTTCTCTACTGAAACAACCCGAGACCACCAATAGGACTAGCCCAATAAACAGACCCGGGGAGACCCCTAGGCTACTAGCAAGGAGTAGCACCCAAGACTAAAGTTGCACCAACACATGCCAAAAGACAATCGACTTCTGTCCTAATTAAAAGAATAAATAAGAATAACCCAAGTGGAATTAAGATTACGCAGTCAATTTGAACATGTCAGGTAATATCATATTCAGTTCAATTCTAACGATAGCATGCTAAACAAAAATGGAAAACATTAAAGAGTAAAGTTCTAAAAATGTACACAGAGGTACTTATTTTCTCAAAATAACTTCTAATAGGAAGAGCAAGGTTTTATTTACTCACGGCATCCTCCATGGTGGCACGCCACCCTTGCATTGATGACAAACCATATCTGACCCGGCCATTCTCACCATCTTCAGAGAACTTTTCAGTTTTGGGAGTGCTGAGATATATACCCATTCCAATCTGAAATTAAATAAAAGTTCAATCAGAAACATTGATCCCACAATTCCACACTGAAAAACTAATGTATCCAACAACCAACAGAGTT
Organism: Prunus fruticosa; assembly: GCA_018703695.1. NCBI lineage: Eukaryota > Viridiplantae > Streptophyta > Magnoliopsida > Rosales > Rosaceae > Prunus > Prunus fruticosa. Next base: position 50,190,068 of record CM031917.1, read on the forward strand.
TTGATGATAACTTGTATGAAAGTTAAGAAAATGCAGGTAAGAAAACGCATTGGGACTTCTAGAAACTCAAAGTTTTTACTGTTTGGTTATGAAAATAGATAGAAATCACCAGTCAAACAAAGATAAGACTATTTGTCAGTTTCTGTAAATCACACACACAAGTCTCAACTCCTTCACCTCTGCTATCATCTCATATTCCACAGTATACAAGATTGGATCGATTTGATCACACTCATGCCGACTGTATTACACTTCACTCAGGAACGATTTAAGAGGGCTTTCTCCAAGTGAAAAAGGAAATATAAAAAATAAAGTCAGATTAGGGTACTAAAATCACACAAATTAAGCAAGAGTTAGACTTGAAAGAAAGGATTAATACATAATATAGTACTAACAATCATCAAGATCAACTCGGTATTTATGAAAACATCAAGATCATCCTAGAGAAGAAGAGAAATCCAAATTTATATGAAAGACCCATATTTGAACAAAACCAAATTTACATTCAAAAGGGAATGAATCATCAAGAATTCAATATTAACCAAAAGCAAGAGAGACCCAGATGCTAAGTTGCAAGAGTGAATAAAATGAACCAAGAAAGAACTTATACATAAAGAAAGAAAATCACTTGAGAGACTTGAGGCTCCTTCACATGCCCAGTTGGGAAGCCCGTACAGAAATGAAGATCAGAATCGGAAACAGCAGAAAGAATGAATATTGGGGTTTGGGAAGTGGGTCTTTTAGAGGTTTCACAAAAGAACCAGGCAAACAGAGTTTTCACGGAATCTGAGAGAAAAACAAAGGGGCAATATGTGGAGGAGAGCAGAGTATCAATAATTCCAAGACGAATGACAGAGCAAGAAGAGAGAAAGAGAGAGAGTCAAAGAGCAAATCATCGGGGGGAGAGAGAAAAAGATGACTTTTGGAAGACCGAATGATCATTTGAAATTTGGGTAATTTCTCTGGTCTCACTGTTAATGGTCTTTTTCACGGTATTTTCAAGCCCCTTTCTCTCTCTCTCTCTCGGACACGCCTTTCCTTTTTCTTTTTTAACATTTTTTTTCTTCTGTACATTCTAATTTTCTCATGAATTATGCTAGGCTGGATTGCTCACACGAGTTGATACATTGCAAAACTCACATGTATATGAGTTGAAAATTCGCAATTACTCGATCATTCAAACGAGTTGATATATGATAAAATTCGCATATATATGAATTGAAAATTCTTAATTATTTTAGGACGCGTGTATGACTAAACTTAGCATTTTTTCTTTTTCTTTTAAGTTCAATTAATAACTGCAAGCAAAAACAAAAGGAGAAAAAATCCACTTCCTATTTCCCAATCTGGAAGTGGGCGCTGGAGTTTTCAATGTGTTTCAAAATTGTCTTTTTACCCATGTCGGCACGGAAGACAATACTTGTACACTCGTTAGATTCCCTAACTATCAACCACCCACGATAGGAAACAAAGATGAAAAAAAAACTTGAAAGACTCTTGCTTGCTCCGTTTGTAGCTATTTCTAAGTCAGGTGGCAGCAGAAAGATTCACCAAACTTATGAATAATTTCGTTATCTGCCAATCACCCACTTTATGCTCCATTTTTAGGCATTTTCTGAGCCAGGTGGAGCTGATAGCTTCATCCCTAAATAATGAAACGACTTCCTTTCCCTTATTTTAATGTTGCCAAAGTAAGAAAAACGTTGGGAAACAAGAACATCTCCCTCTGCAATTTGCATGGCCCTTGTTAACAGATGATGTACGAACCTTCAAAATTTGGGAGGCAGATAAAATTCCAAGTCATAGGTAGAGTTTTGGTATCATATCAACGTCAGTGTGTCACTTAAATATGCACATAACATTTCTTTCAGCGACGGGCAGTTGTGGATGTTGACTAACTTCAAAGTGAAGTAGACAAGAAGAAGAACTCAAACCAGCAAAGTCACAAACTTTCCTAGAGCCCCATCCCCACCAACCTAAGTTTGATGACAGTTGGCAATCAAACCATCTTTCTACCATTTATAAATCTTCTTCCTGTTATCATAGTTTACATCACAACTTCTTTCTAACATATCACGTCTAATGTGTTGTCAAATTGTGACATTTAGATATGATTTAACCTAATTAATATTATCTTAATTTATAAACTGACAATAAATAAAAACAGACCGTGAAGAGTCCAAATAAGTGAAAAATTAAATAAATAAACCCAAAAAAGAAGAGAGAAAGTGGGAACATAATTAGCCAGCAGCTACAGCCTACATGCCACCACAAAGTGAGTTTTTATTATATTTTTTTGGCTAGCATCTAAACAAAAAACAATTGTCCGTTCTCATGCTCAAAACATGAATGCGTACGTATCCTAACAGATTTTGTATTTTGTATTTTTCAAAGTTCAATCAAAATGTAGTTTCCCAAAAAAAAAAAATGCAGAGAAACTTGTTTGAAACTTAGCTTGTTTACACCATAATCAACCAAGCATGTCCAGCCTCAAAACAACTAGCACCAAGGGAGACACGCCTTCTCCCCTGCCGAAGGAAGACATTCTTCCAAGGTGCCAGAACACCTGCCGAAGCTCCGAACTCGAAGCTCCCAATTGCCAAACCTAATCTTCATGACACGTGTCACCACCAGGCTGACTGGCACAAAGTCCCACATCGGAAATCTACACAAACCTCCCACTTTCACTTCCCTATAAATAGGGAACAGGACCCTAGTAAAAAGGGTAACTAATTTCTTACCTTTACTGTTACTACTGCTAAAATTACTACTTATAGCCTGACTTAAACATCGGAGAGCCTTCGGCCGGCACCACACGGTGTCCGAAGCTTAACGACTGCTTCTCCTACTTTGTCTTTTGCAGGGTATCCGGCTCCAGAAGGTCCTAGCCACTTTCCCTCCTGAAGACAACCCATTTTTCTCTAAGTTTTGATCCTCTACCATTTTGAGCTTCAACATAGCTAAAAGAAAAAAAGGAAACAAAATCACAGCGGCCCCAAACAAGGCAATGATTAGGGATTTGGGAAATCTAAATTCCAAAAGAACACGAAAATTCCATGTTTGGGATTGAAAAGAGCTCTATATAAGAGCAACCAAAAAAACTTATTTCATTACCAAAAAAAAAATAGAGAGAAAGAAATAAGGTTCTAGAGATAATCGTGTCGCCGATCCAGAGTCTCCGTAACGTCAATTACATCAAAAATTGTTCAAATTTCAAATTTCACAGTTGTTAATTAGCGTTTAAGACAAATTAAACGGTAAAAATTTAATTCCAAACACTTTTTTTTTTCTCTTTCTCAAATTTTCGGCTATGGAGGCGTCAGCGGCCAGGGAGTCCAAGCGCAGCTCAATGAGTGGTGGAAGAGGAGTTGGTGAAGTGCTACTCCTCCGAGTTGACGGAGGAATGCACGCGGAGTACATAGCTATGGTGAAGGAGCGGCATCAGGGCCATTGGATTTGTGGACTTTGTGAGGAGGCGATCAAGGATGAGAACTCAAGGTCACATAAGGGCCTTAGCGACGAGGAGGCGATGAAACGGCACGCCAATTTTCGTGAGGAGTTTCGATTGTCGAGCCCTTCAGCGAAGTCTCCTGAGGAATTGATATCAGCGATGAAGCAGCTTTTACGACGAACTTTGAACTCGTCGAAAAAAGAGGGGTTGGGTTGGCCACCCTCTCTTTCGAGGTCTAAAAGCTGCTTTGCGCCGATGGCGAAAGCGCAGGCAAATTGATTGAGGGAAGTAGTTGATTCATAAAAATTAATAATGACCGGTAGTAGTAGCTAGAAGATAGTGGTGGTAAGTTTAGTGGAATTGGGTTTAACTAATTCAATTAGGTTTTTTTTTAAAAAAACTTTTTTAATTAGTTTTGATTAACTAATTTTTTATCAATGCAGTGGGGGTTGATTCTCTTATTTGACACTGTGATTGTGATTGAGGGGATGGTTAGTTGAAGATCACTTTTTGTTCATTGACATCAATCTAAATGTACAAGTTCTATCTTCTTATAATAGTTATGTTGATTTGATGTTTTGTTTATAATACATGCTTGTGTTGTGTTTCTTGGCATATTTTTCTTAGACGTGATTTAACCTAATTGATGATCTTAATTTATAAATTGACAATAAATAAAAACATAATGTGAAGAGTCCAAATTCAAGATTTATTTTTTATTTTTTAGAGGCAAAGGAACTTTATCAAAGTGTAATTTAAACGTAAATTAACATTCCCTTCTATAATGGGTAAGTTGGGCTCTTAAAGTGGAATTAAAGTTTCTTACTTTTTAAAAATATTTCGTTAAAGTTGGTTTATAGACGATAAGATCTACTTTTGAATGTGCATCACAAACAATATTAGAGAAGATATGATTTGGTACCAAATTCCCTGGCAAGCCAGTGGGCACCGCAACATGCCCCTTCATTTTCATGTGCTAAAATTTATAGGTCAAAGGGAAAAAAAAAATACCAAAAAAAGAAAAGAAAGACAAACCCCCCGAAATACATTGAACCCCAATCTGATTAAACAATTGTTGAAAGGGATATGGTGTATAGAATAAGGGTTGATAATCAAATCCTCAAAGTTCTGTGCACAAGTAATTGAAAAATATGGTGTATTGCTACCAAAAAAAAAAAATGGTGTATCTTTCCGTTGATTGGGAAAGCAAAATTGACTTGTCTCCTAACAAAATGATGGCCACCACCAAGGCATCAACCATGTGATTAGATATGGGTATATCAATCACCTACTATTGGTATGAGTGCAACCCCACTATGAGGCAGATTGTACATGATCTCTCTCTCTCTCTCTCTCTCTCTCTCTCTCTCTCTCTTCACCTGGTGTGATGGGTACAGATACATTCCAGGTTGTTGCTTGCGGCAGGCACAAAATTGGATCTTGTGGTCCTGAAATACTTGGGTTGAATTCATTGCTAGTAGTTTTTGAGTAAACTTGAATTCACCTATAAAAACTAAAATATTAATGGGCTAAAAGGGTCATCAGTGGCACCTAAGTTACTCAAAATAGTCCCTCATGGGTCAAAGTTATTTGGTGTGGCCCTAGGATAGATCATGTATTGCATTCATCTGAGTCAATGCCCAAGTCAAGACATAGAATTATTCTAGAATATATTGGATTTCTTAGATCAGTTTTAATTACAAAACGCCAAGGGCATGTAGCTCAAGTGGTTAAAAGCATGCATTTGAATCCCTCCTCTCTCAATATTGCTTGTATATCAAAACTTTATGCTTAATTTGGTAGATAAAAAGCGTCACTTGGGCAAACTTAATCTTTGCCAATCTCTCCAGCCAAAAACTTGTGAATTCTTCCATTGATCTGAATTTCACTGCAGCCAGCAGTCTTAACAATGCCTGAATCATTCATCATATTTCTCCATCTTTGTGCTTCCTCCCATTGACCGCAGGATGCATACAAGTTAGCAAACATCATATATTCACCATCGCTCAAGGAACAAGCCCTGTCCATAATTAGCTTTATAGCTTTCTCCCCATTTTCAAGGTCCTGATGAATGACACAAGCACCAAGCAAGGCACCCAAGACCGACTCGCCCGGTTCAAACGTCATCGTCTCAATGAGTTGCAGCGCAGAGTCAAAAAGCCTGGCTTTGCTTAAAAGATCAACCATGCACCCATAATGCTCTGCCTTTGGAGTGATCCCAAATTGGTTTCCCATGCAAGCAAACAACTGGCATCCTTCTTCCACCAGCCCTGTATGACTGCATGCACTTAGCAAAGCAATGAAGGTGATATCATCTGGTTTTATACGATTCTCTCTCATTTGGCCGAAGAGTTTCAGAGCAGCCGAGCCGGAACCATGAAGAGCAAGACCCGAAAGTATAGCATTCCAACAGTATATATCCTTATCTTTGGACTTATAAAAGACCACTAAAGAGCTCCCTATGCTTCCACACTTAGCATACATATCTATCAGTGCTGTTACTACATGGGGACTTGAGGCCTGCCCAAGCATTTTGGCATATGTGTGTATCTCTATGCCTGTTTCAAGTGAACCCAAGTGAGCACAGGCAGATAAAGCACCAGTCACAGTCAGAAAATCAGGTTTGGTGTTTCCAGCCTTCATTTTGTAGAAGAGATCGATAGCTTTGGTGGGAAGTTGATTGTTCAAATTACCCATTATCATTGTGTTCCAAGTTATGACATTTCTTTCTGGCATTGCCTCAAACAATGTATGTGCTTCAGCCACATCTCCAGCGTTCATGCATGCCAGTATCATCGAGTTCCATGAGACAATGTCTTTCTCAGGAATTCCATCAAACACACTTCTGGCAGATGTTACGCTACCCGTGCCTGCAAACCCAGAGATCATAATATTGAAGGATGAGAGGTCCTGCAATGGCATTGTATGGAAAATTTCGACTGCATTATCCATCTGGCCACCAGAAGCATACACATCTAACATGGAGTTCCATGCTACCACATCTCTCACAGGCATTTTATCAAACGCTTTACGAGCATTAACGAGGAGCCCGAGAGACGAATACATTTTCAGCAGAGCAGTTTGGACGAAAAGATGGTCGCAGAAACCAGTTCTAACAGTCTGGCCGTGGAGGGTTAACCCAATACGCAAATAAGAAGCATTGCCTGCTGCTTTGAGCAAAATGGGAAATGTGTAGTTATCAGGACAGAAACCAAGTCTTTGCATGTCTATGTATGATTGAATTGCATGCTCTGCATTTCCCTTAAGCACTTGAGCCTTTATAATTTTATTCCATCTTCGCAGATCATGCGAAGGTGAGAGACTAGTGGAGTTGCAGGTCACAAGAGCCATCTCAATTGAGAGAAACTAGAAACTCCATTAAAAAGACGGACTTTACAAAGTACAATGTCAAAAACTCACCAAGGGTTTACGAGCCAAAGCGGAGGAAGAAGATGAAAGCAAAACATAAGGTGAAGATTTATTGAAGCTACAAAGTGATAAACAATATCCATAGAGAAAATTTAAGACCACATACCGGCCAAGTACAAATTCCAGATTAATAGTACACAGATTGCAAAACTAATGTAACAAAAGGATCATGCAAGATCCTGTTCAACTCGATTGTTCCTGGGAAGAATTTAACCCGGGCTCGAGAGAAATACAAGACATCATGTTTCTCAGCTTCATCAAAACTAAACTAAAATCCCCAAAAAGAAAATATACAACTGAATAAAATTATCCTCCGTTAAATAACTTTCAAAAATATGGGGGAAAATATAAGGCCTACTGCTCTTTCCCCCTGCGGCCAAAAGCCGGATAGCTTTCCTCTGATAACTAAAACTAGCATGAATCAGGAAAGCAAAGTCTCACAAGCATGGACCTCAGTTTCTTGGTTTGCCAAAAATTCTTGCCCAGAAGGGCTGGACGTAATGCTCTTCTTAGCAGCACCATAGATGGCTGTCCGGAACATGTCATCTTCCACCTTCTTCAGGATTTGTGTCACAACCTTGAAGTCCAACACCCCTGCCAGAGCCAACTTCCCAATAACATCACCAAAATTAGTTGGTGCCTTTGGCAAATCAATGCCGATATCATCCAACATTGACCCATAAAGAAGGCACCCAGTTCCTATATCAACAGATGTCACAACTTTTTTATTGAACAAGAACTCAAGAAGCTTTATAACGGGTTCCACACACGGTGGGATCTTTTCCAGAGCAACGGCAACAGCTTCCTTAACAACCTCTGGATGGTAAGCTGGGGCTTTCAGCTCCTCCACACATTGAAGTGCTTCATCGAGAATCCGAACACTGAAATATTCCTCCAGCAGAGATACAGTTTTCCTATGAAGAACAGCAGAATTTGACACCGTTGCAGGAGCCAGAGGCTTAGCAGAATCTGATACAGTTGCAGGAGCCAGAGGCTTCTCCAAAGGAATTGCAGATGCAGCCGGAACTATAGGTTTGGGGTTTTGAGTAAGAGGTTCAACTCCTGCAATCAAATTAGTTTTGGTAGGAGGACCACCAGCTCCCTGCAACAAGGCACTTGTTTTCCCAGCTATTATGCCACCACTTCCTCGAGGTAAAAATTTTGAATTAAGAGAAGGTGTTTTGCTGATCAAAGGTGGCTGGACACGGCTGGCAGACTGGGAAGGCCCCAAACCATCACGCTTGGTCATTGAACGGGATCGATAAACCTCCCAATTGTCAGTATCAAGACCAGGCATTCCTGGCATTTTCCTGGTCCCTGGCATTATAGGCATGGGCCTGGTAACAGGAAAACCTCCGGGGCTCAAATCCCCATGGGAACCAGCATTGCGAGCATTTCTCATCATTGCTGTTGCACCTGAACGCAACCCTAGATTCTTTTCTGCTTCTGAATGGATTTCACTGATAGTCTTTGCTTTCACCTATCAGAACAGAGAATTTAAAAGAAAAAAACACAAGTCAGAAACACAAGTTCCTACTATAATGTACCTCAATGCATTTTATGGTTACACCCCCTTAAAACAGAAAGGAGAAATGACATGATATGTAGAATCACCTCTTCACGCCTGGGGACCCAGTTGTTAGACCGCAAATCAAGAACATCACGGACCATGAACCTCAGCCGTGGTGCAAGTTCAGTGTTTGTAGTCAGCTCCTTCAACCTACTAAAATAGCTATCATTGATTCTCCGAGATTTTTGGCTTTCATCCAGCTGCTTACCTATGGTGTTGAAAAATTGGCATATTGCTTCCACATTCTCCTCAGCAGGGCATGCTTTGCCATCATGTCCCAGAAGCTCCTGTGTTACACAAGAGTGCAAAGTTAGTCCAGCAGTCAAACTCCCGTATAAAAAGACAACCCAGAAAAAGTGAATTTAACACTAGCAAGGACCTGAACAATATGGTGGACAATCTTTTCAGGCACCATCTTTTGCTTTAAAAGTTCTCCGATAAGGCGTATGTTTCCTAGAGTTCGCAACTTAAGCATTCGTTCTTTATCTCTGCATTCCATTTCTTGCTCAGGAGCGGTCATCTGCCTAATTTCTGCCCTCAGGTTGTCAGCACCTTCAAAAGCCTCTTGACAATTATTCAAAAGGACTCGTTTAAAAGTGATTTCTTTCCCACCAGGCTCCTCAGATGGGAAAGGAGGAAGCTTTGCATTAAGATCTGAGCATAAGAGGGCATACATAGGACAAAATGTTGGCTCCAGCACAGCCTTATCAAATATCAGAAAGATAACATCCTGCCATTCAAATTGAACCCTAAAGCTCTTTAGCCAGAAAGCAATAGATCAGTATGGACTTCAAAGTATTCAAGATATTTAGTGAATACAAACCTTTAAAATATCTGGAGTCGTGATTCCAGAATCAATAAGTTGACCCTTGAGAACATCAAACTTCTCTGGGGTCAATTTGTTCAGTATACTGCACAGAAATTAGAACACTTTTTGTAAGATACTCAGATAGAACAAGCAGATGCACAAAAGAAAAAGTCGTGAAAGCATCTTTTAAAAATGTAATACAAATCATGAAGGCATATCTTTCAGCACATAGGTAGAAGAGAACGAATTACCCTTTCACTGTCTTCAACACACGTTCCTTGTCAGACAAAGTTCCTCTTCGAACTGACCATGGAACTTCTGCCTTAATGAGGGCAGGAGCAGGCCCTACCTGGTTTTGTGCAAAAGGTTAGGATAAGAAAAAAGAACTATTGGAACAAACAAAATCTTCCAATATACATTGGTGCCGTTTGAACCCCATCAAACAACCATATGCATCCTAAACTGACTTTTGATAGATAATTAAACATACCAGCCAATGATTCCTTATTGAGTATGCATATAAATCAAGAACCAATGATCAAACAATTAGAAACACAATGTACTCGATATCCAATAATTAGAATTACAAATAATGTCTTAAGTAGAACTTCTTTGGTGGTATTTACTGCATAGGTCAAGGAATCAGGAAGAATAAACAAATTTCATCTGTAGTATAGCATGCAAAAACATAGAATCGTAAGAGACAAGAGACCATGTATATCCTTTACACAATCTGATAATAACTTATTACCACTTGGTTACCAGAAATTTGCGCCCTTCCAAACTGGGAATTTTGCTGGTTATTCAATTCCTTTTTATCCTCTTCAGAAGCAGGCAACTGTGCAGATCGACCACGCCAATCGCGATTATCTGGCTCAGAATAACGAGCTTGGGGTTGAGGTTGCAGCTAAAGAAAATTGAAGTCAATGTTAGAAGTCCTAAAACATATAAAGAAAGGAAAATTATATACGACCGATAGAATCATAGGATGAAAGAATAATTTGAAAAAATCCAATCACATGGATTCAACAGTTGTAAATGTGAAAGTTGATATTCACGAGTTTACTGTCCAGATAAATAAAACATTTACTTCTTTTTTTTTGGACAAAAAATAAAACATTTACATGGTAGAAGAGAATAGTAATTAAACTCACATTGGCATCTGCACGACCCCAAGTAGGATCCTCTATAACAAACTCAGTATCTATTTCTTGTTTAATCTTCAAAATTTCCTCAGGGATAGTAGTAGCCTATACAAGAAGTAAGATCATCATATAAAGCTATCAGCCACACTTTCCAGGAAAGATACATACTAAGAAATATTCTACTTCTCTTGCTAGTGCTTCATAACCATAGCAAAGAACAACAGAAGCTATTAAGAAAAGTGATCATGATAAGTACCTCCCTGAGCTGCAAAAGTTGATCTCTAGTATATCGAACACGCTCACGACCTTCAAACCGCAAGTCACCAGTCTATTACAAGAAAGAGTAAAAACATATAAGTTGTAATCATCAGTAAATTAACTATATACCTCAAAACATAAATAAGCAAGCCCACACAAAAAAGGAGATGTGTTATTAACGAAGAGTGAGGATGGCATGCATGACCGACCATACCCCAATTAGAGCTTGAACCTAGAAAGCTAAGACACAAATACAACCATAATAGATCATATGTGTTGAAAAGTGAAGACGTATCAAATTAGAACACATGTATCAATTAGAAAATCACAATCAACAGACAGAAGCCAAAATTATATTTAAGAAGCTTAACATGTAATGTCGGTTCTTTATGGGCATTGCTGACTCATTGCATGCCCACCTAAATCCAACATATAACTCTTCGTCCATATTTACAGCTGGTACACATTCTTCAGAGCCCTGCCAAGAATTAGGACGTTTAAATCTACCAATATCAAATTCACCATATTTGGACGATCAAATCTTTTTCTAGGAATCTCAAAGTTTTGGTTTTTGAGGATTTCAAGGAAGAATGTGAATGAAGATCCAACTTGTACAATGATAACGTTCATTTATCAGAAAAAGTAAAACTCTTTAGCAATTACGCTCAATATATCCAGGCAACAACCTTATAATACAACACCGAAGCCATTCCAAACAAAAATATATATAATACAAAACTCGATATCCACTTAAGGAAGAAAAAAAATGAGAAAAATATTGTTTTGAACTAACTAAACCTCCAGAGAACCAGATCTGTAGAACAAGCAAATACATTCATTAAAAAGCTTATGCAATCATACATACATACATACAAATATACATATCTGTATATGTTTGGAGCTAGGGTTAGGAGGGACCTTGAAGGCTGGAGCGAGGCCGGCATGGGACTGGAGAGCCTGAGCCTCTGAAGAAGAAGAATCAAAGCGAGGTGCGAGGAATCTGGGGGCACGGAGGCCACCGGCGCCTCCAGGTCTCAAGCTTATCACCGTCGGATCCGCCATCATAACTTGGCGCCGTTGATTTTTTTCCGAATAGATAAGGGGAAGAGATTGCAGCCGTCCGATGGGGTAAAGAGAGAAAGGGGCGTTTGGTATCGTGGATAGGGTTAGGTTGTGTTTGCAGATAGAGACAGAGGCTCTCTCTCTCTCTCTCTCTCTCTCTCTCTCTCTCTTTTTCTCTATATGTGTAGGCGTGCAATCTCCTCGCAGCAGCTGCAAAGAGAAGAGACGATAGAAACGCAAGCCCTATTTAAATTAAAATTGAGAGAAACCTTCCCGTTGTCGTTTTAACTCTTACATTTCCTGAAACGCTTAGAAACCGAGGTAATATAATTTCTGACTGAAAAAGTAAAATATAATTCAGAACCTACATTTGTTTAAATTTGTTAAAAAAAATTAAAATTAAAATTTATTTACAAAATAATCAAAAGGAAATATAAAATCTACTCCTATTTTGTTAAGCATATCTTTCTTTCTTTGGTTAAAAAACTTTTAAAATTTAAAAAAGGGAGATTCACTATTATACCCAAATATAGGAGCCCAAATTATAAAAAAACATATATGAAATGGACTTTAAAAACACACTCAAAGCCCATTATAACATAACAAAAAGGCTTTTAACTTCTTTTAAATTACAAAACTGCCATTGATTTCTTAAAACAAAACCAACCCCAAAACCTCATAAAAAAAACCCAAAACACTTAATAAGGCATCAAAGTAGTTTAATAATCAAAATTAAGTTCAATAGGGCCAGCTATCATTTTTTGTATTTTTTTTTGGTTTGTTTATAGAAGTAAAATGGTGTAAAGTTTATTTATAGTTTTAGTGCTAAGAATAGGTATATGACTAAATATCTCTTAAAAAAATTCGAAAATAACTTTCTTTCTTTATTTTGTATTTTTTTTCTTTCATATTTTGGTGAGATGTGTTTACCTAATTGAGTCATTGCAATTACTTTCCAACTTTTCCTTTCCCTTTATAGAAAGAAAATTACATCCATTTTCATTATCTCTATATATATATATATAAAGCAAAAGACAGAGAATTGTGAAACATTTAAAATACTAGAAAATGCCCTTGGTTAATGCAAACATTAAGAATTGAAATTATTAATTAAAAGAGGATAATATGGTAAATTCACACTTTTTCATATTAAAAAAAATTAAAATTAAAAGAAAAATCATATAATTGATCCTATTTTTATGAAACACAACTACCTATTATTATTTTTAATTCTTAAATTTTTTTTTTAAAAAGTCTCCAGGCCCTGAAGCGCATGCGAAGAGGCTAGTATATATAGTATTAATACAATTAATATTTAAACATTTAAATAATATTTTAGCCTTATTTAATTACTTTAATTAATAATTATGTTTTTTATTTTTAGTGAATAATTAGTATTTAAATATTTTAATTAATTTTATAAATTACTTAATAATTAATAATTTTAAATTGTTTGTGGAATTTATTTTTCTTCGGGACAATATAGATAATTACTTAATATTTTTAAGTAAGTAATATCTTAGTCTTATTTAATTAATATAATTAATAATTAGTTTTTAGTTATTATTTCTTGAGTGAATAATTTAATTGGTTTCATAAATTACTTAATAAATAGCAATGAATTATTTTGCGGACTTAATTTTTTTTAAATTTCCAAAATTATTTTTAAAACTGTTTCAATTATTTAAAAATCCAAAAAAATTAATTTAAATACTCCAAAAAAAAAAATTAGTATTCCAATAATGGATTTTGCCCTCCAAACCATAAATTCAAGTGTCGAACCAAAAACCTTACCTTCCGAACTTGTTTCAAATCCATTTTCAAGCCTCAAACCCTGACCATAAGCCTATTCTAGGACACATATGACTTGATTAGGCTTGGATACTCACGTAACTCGATCTAGAATTTTACTAGAGGCAGTTCTTGGGGTGTGCAAGGTGAGCACAAGCACAGGGCCCCACTTTCAAGAGGGCCCCACAAATATTATATTGTTTTATTAAATGTTATTCTATTGAGGCTAAAGTTTTTAAAAAAATTTATAATAATCAGATTGAGGTTAGTTTAATATACTAATATAACATATACTACATAAAATTTGCCATTAACTTTGCAGACCAAAAAAAAATTCCATACTAGACACATTAAAAAAAAAACAAAAACAAAAAATTTGCATACATAATATATTAATGTAATATATAACATAGCCAAACCCTTATATAGCATACAAGTTTATTTTTCTTTTCCCCCAACTGTCATAAGCCATGTAGTTAGGGGCAGAGCCACTAAGGGACCAGTGTGGTCTCAGCCCCCCTTCATTTTTATATAAAAAATATTGTATATTAATATCGTTTATGATACTTCAAATATTTTTAGGGTTTTCTCTACAAGTTTACATATTTTTTAATGTTTTAGATCAATTTTCTAAAAATTTAGTGTACATATTATTATTTTTTACACAAGTCCTTCAAATCTAAGAGTCATTTTCACCCATTTCTCTAGATTTGTGACTATTTATTCTCTTATTCTCCATATAATATATTATCAAGTTTCAATTTTTATTTTTATTTTGTTGCCAAATTATCAAGTTTCAATTGGGTTGACTCACTTAATTAAGATTGTTAATCTTTCTCTTGTTTTTTTTTTTATTGTTTTCTCTTTGCCTATGGTTTGTTAAGGTTTGGGAAAATTTGAATTATTCTCTATTGAGTTTAATGGATCTTTCAACTAATTTGTAGATTACCAAAAGAAAAAAAGTGTAAAGATTTCATCACATATGTATTGTGTATGATGTTTTGGCCTTTTCGGTTACTTTGGAATATATTGTGAGTTTGAATTTTTTATTATAAATATTTTGTAAGAGGCCTCCTCACACATGAAATCTTCGCTCCGCCACTGCATGTAGCCTTCTTTTGCAAGTTTCACGAATCAAGCTCAATTCTCTCTCTCAAATTCTTAGAGTTTTCACTCCCTTTTTCTAAATGATAATCGAAAAAAATTCCCAAATCAATAAGTCCATCCTCATATGACCAAGACTAGAGATAATTAAGGATGTAATATTATAGTTTAAATTTTGATAGTATAGTTATTGATCCAAGAAAATTCATTAAGTAATTATTGGAGGATTTTTATTTAATGTGATTGGCTTTTGGTGAGTTTTAGTCGTAAATTTGCTATTAATGATTCAATATATATGGTCCCAATTCTAATTATTTTGTTAAAGATTTTGTTTTAAGAGGTTTCATAACTCATTTTGCGCAGTGTCTCTAAAATTTCAGAGCCGCCCCTAGGTTTTGCAATTAGGGTTTTGATCTTAGGGGTTAGTACGATGTAATCGGACCTAACCCTAGTTAGTTGAGTACGTCTTGTGGTAGATTTTAACAAGTGGTTTGTTGTTGTAATTCCGACAAAATTTCGTTCAAAAAACACTAAACTACTGGCTCTTTTGCCATAACCGTGATCTTTAAACAAAAAAACAAAAAAACGCAAACACCATGTGGAGTTTTTATCAAAAATAGCCAAAATTTACCCCATACTTTCAAAAATGTCAGTTTTTATAAAATCTTTCAAATATAGCCAAAAACTCACCTAAATAGACATAAATGCCCTTAACAATTAAAACCCACATAAATCTAAAAAGCAAAACCCTACTACACAAATTTTGGATTCACACGCACGTCTGTATCCTTTGGTCAAACTACTGGTCAAACTAATGCTGAGCACACACGTCTGTAGCCTTGGTCTGAAGCAATTCCAACACTCCCTAATTCAACTTACTGATCTGTAATCCCTGTAATCCCAGGTTTGTTTTTTTTTTCTCTCTCTCTACTTCCATCTTTGTTTTAATTCCATGGTTTTTTGTTGGCCACTTGAAATAGTTTATTCAACTTATTAATTTTGTTTGTTGGATTGGATTTGAAGATAAATAACTTATTAATTGTATTTCTTTTTTGATTTGGATGAATAAAATATTTTCAATTTGGGTTTGCTTGGATCATTGTAAGTTGAATTAGGGAGTGTTGAGGCTATACAGACGTGTTGCCCATTGGGATTGGCCAGAGAGTATAAAGTACTTTACAATGATCTAGGCAACTCCATCCCCTAGCAAAAATAATTGGAAATTTCCTCTTTGTAAATATGTTTCTTGTGTTTCGTGGGTATTGTGAGTGTTTCTCCTGTGGTGGACCCAAATTGCACATAATTACTGATTTGCTATTCTGATAGCAAAATATACAAATCATATATATTTGTTATTCTGACAAAAATATATATATGGTTTGAACATTGTTTTCTCAATGTGTATTGTATTATTTATTATGTTGGTTTACCTTTCAGGATAATGTCTAGTTTGTAATTATAATTTAATTTTCCATATTTTAAATCATAAAATAAAATAATAGAAATAGATTTTTGTTCTTCACTAGCTTTCTAACACATAGAGTTTATTTTTTCTAATTAAATTGGTAATTATAGTACAAATCTACCCATGGCTCGACCTCTATATGTGGCATATCCTCAAATTGCATGTTCTCACAAAGCAACTAATCTAGCTGTGTTGTATTGTTTTCCTCTTCATATTCTGATTCCTTAATTTCTGCATTTTCCCAAGTCATTTTTTGAATCATGATATTGATCATTATCTTCTAAATTAGTTTTTTTTTTTTGGGTCATATCTTCTAAATTAGCTTGAGTACCCAAGTTGAGGTCCGTTGGCATTGGTTGATTGCTTTCACTTCCATAAGAAAATATTTTACGCTTCAATGTAATGCACAATGAAATCTTGTAAGTCAAGACTTTCAAAAATAAAAGCTCTCATATCATCATCATCAACTATTTATGCGGGCCATGCACTTTTCACTGCATCGTATATGACTTTCATAGTTATCTCATACTCATTTCGGCCCACATTTACAATGTCATATACCTTATTCCGAAGCTCCTCTATCGTAATTTTACCTGAAACAAGCAATCCTTTAGTTTTGCAATTTTTGTATGTTGAGTTAACCCACTTTCCATCGTAGTTAATCAAAATTGTCAAATTAGACATTATCCTGAAAGGTAAACCAACATAATAAATAATACAATACACAT
The DNA here is from genome assembly GCA_018703695.1 of Prunus fruticosa. Lineage (NCBI taxonomy): Eukaryota > Viridiplantae > Streptophyta > Magnoliopsida > Rosales > Rosaceae > Prunus > Prunus fruticosa. The sequence continues at coordinate 50,206,879 of CM031917.1, forward strand.
TGAGAAAACAATGTTCAAACCATATATATATATTTTTGTCAAAATAACAAATACATATGATTTGTATATTTTGTTGTCAGAATAGCAAATCAGTAATCATGTGCAATTTGGGTCCACCACATGCGAAACACTCACAACACCCACGAAACACAAAAAACAGATTTACAGAGAGGAAATTTCCAATTATTTTTGCTAGGGGATGGATTTGCCTAGATCATTGTAAAGTACTTTCTACTCTGGCCAATCCTAATGGGCAACACGTCTGTATAGCCTCAACACTCCCTAATTCAACTTACAATGATCCAAGCAGACCCAAATTGAAAATATTTTATTCATCCAAATCGAAAAAGAAATACAATTAATAAGTTCTTTATCTTCAAATCCAATCCAACAAACAAAATTAATAAGTTGAATAAACTATTTCAAGTGGCGAACAAAAAATAATGGAATTAAAACAAAGATGGAAGGAGAGAGAGAAAAAAAAACCTGGGATTACATGGATTACAGATTAGTAAGTTGAATTAGGGAGTGTTGGAATTGCTTCAGACCAAGGCTATAGAAGCGCGTGCTCAGCAGTAGTTCAACCAAAGGATACAAATGCGTGTGTGAATCCAAAATTTGTGTAGTAGGGTTTTGCATTTTAGGTTTATGTGGGTTTTAATTTTTAAGGGCATTTGTGTCTATTTATGTGAGTTTTTGGCTATATTTGAAAGATTTTATAAAAATTGACATTTTTGAAAGTGCAGGGGAAATTTTGGCTATTTTTTTATAAAAACTCCACCACGTGTGAGCACACCTTCCACAAGAGAGCTTCTCTGTACACGGAGTCCAGAGATTTCAACATAATCAACATTCAGCCCAAACCAGCTATTTATTTGAAAGAGCTCTTCAACTCCCAATTCCAAATTTCCAACCGAGCTCCAAGCCCCCAGCCAGACAAATATGGCTTCCATGCCTTTCTCTGCAACTTTTTCAACCCCTCTACACAGTTATTCTCAGACAAAAACAACAAGAAGCTCAAATTCTTCAGCTTCATGCCCTTCCATGGCTTTCTGGACCCCCTCCGTCAAATCTTCACTTGGGTCATCTAAATCAGCAATTTTCCAGAACGGGTTCTCTTTGCAATCACCGAGTTTTAATGGGGTTTTCTTCAAAGCTCGGTCTTTGGGTGTTTATGCAAGAGCAGCTACAGAGAAAACTCTTTATGATTTCAGTGTCAAGGTATATCGTATATGTTCCTGAAAGAATTTACTTTTTTCTCCTTTTCCTTAATAGGCAGAATACCATTTGGATGTGACTGGGAAAAGAACCAAACTTGTAGCTAAATTTTTTCTGTGGATGACAAAAATTGGTATCAATTTGATATTTATGAAGTCAATAAGTTTTTTTTTTTATGTAGGATATTGACGGAAAGGATGTTCCTCTTAGCAAATTCAAGGGGAAGGTTCTTCTGATTGTGAACGTGGCTTCAAAATGGTATTGAGAAGTCCTTTGGATATTTGTCTCTGAGCTGAACTTTTGTAATTGTTATGACAAATTGAATTTTACGACAGGCCTCTGTGGAAGTTTGAGATGCTTGTGAATTAATAAAAATATTTGTTTGTATATCAGTGGATTGACTTCTTCAAATTACTCAGAACTGTCACACGTGTATGAAAAGTACAAAACTCAAGGTATGTTCCATCTCGGGAAATTCCTATTGATTATTTTCAATAATAGTTTTTTCTCCACAAAAATGTGCATTAGATTGAATTTATACATTTCTGAAATCCTTTGGATAGTCCTGCCAATTACATCCGTAAAGACAGTGCTTTTTTCTTGTTACACAAGTCACCTTTTTTTTGGTTGGTCAGGGTGAACATTAGAGTCAGGTGGTAATAGTTGCTGTGTATGTAGGATTTGAGATTCTAGCTTTCCCTTGCAATCAGTTTGGGGGCCAAGAGCCTGGATCAAACCCGGAAATCAAGCAGTTTGCTTGTACAAGGTTTAAAGCTGAATTCCCCATTTTTGACAAGGTGCGAGGTTCAGCTGCATGTCTTCCATCCATTACTTTATTTTTTCTTTTCATATATTTTTTTACGGAGATGGTTGTTTCAAGTACTAAAAGTGCATAACAGGTTGATGTCAACGGTCCCAGCACAGCTCCGGTTTACCAGTTTCTGAAATCAAGTGCAGGAGGTTTTCTAGGTGACCTTGTCAAGTGGAATTTTGAGAAGTTTTTGGTGGACAAAAATGGTAAAGTTGTTGAGAGATACCCACCAACAACATCACCTTTTCAAATTGAGGTATGCTTTTCCTTGTTTCATTCGGTTTTATAATTTGTAAATTCAATGATACCCTGGGTATTGATTGGACCATCTATAAGTTAGTAAGGTGTGTGACAAGCCATCATAAAAGGAGAACCTTAGGGCCTGTTTGATAACCATTTCAATTTTAGTTTTTAGTTTTCATTTTTTGTGCTAGAGTATAGAGGAAAATAAGAGTGAGAATGGGAGCGAGGATGAGATTGAGAGAAAGGATGAGAGGTAGGAGTAACAAAAATGAAAACAAAATCTTGAAAGTGAAAACAATTTGAAATGGATTTCAGTTTTTAGTTTTTGTTTTCACTTTTGTTACTCCTCCCTCTCATCCTCTCCTCTAAGCTTCCCTCCCAATCTCATCTCCACTCTCATTCTCACTTCCATTCTCCCTCTTTTTGCTCTATACTCTAGCACAAAAAATGAAAAATGAAAACTGAAAACTAAAATTGAAATGGTTATCAAACGGGCCCTAAGGTTTCTAGAATCATGTTTGTAGATTTTGACAGCATATTTGAACCACACATATTTTTTATAAAGTTAGGGAACTTGATGATTTGGTGGTCAAGTTAGACTAAAGTTAATGCTCTTATCTTTATGAAGTGAAATAGTTTTAAAGTCCCCTTTCCCAATAACTGCTCCATTTTTGTTTTGATAAAATATGAAGCCTATTCGAAGTTAAAGGCTAATAGTTTTGTTTAACCACTGATGCTAATTGGAATGTTCCTATAAATCTCCTGAGATACTCTCTTGTAGTTGTTTCTTTGAGCCTGTTTGCAGAGTTTGCATCCTGTAACTTTTTAGTTTGCAGTCTGTGCTGCTGGATTGAAAAAAAAATTCATTCATACCAAAACAAAGAGGTTAGTTTAGTAACATAGCTATAAAAGATTGAATCAGCTCTGAAACTTAATATTAGCTATCGAAATGACGTGTGCATTTTCTGGTTTATGTGTCTCTGAGTTAAAATAGCATGGCAACTTGAGCATCGTAATCTGAACTGAAAATATAAGAGTATTTCCTCTTTACCAGCTCCATCCTGTCATGTGAGTAACTGTCGAAGTAACTGTTCTCAGTCTCTCTGTTTTGCTGGTCTGATTCTTTGTCTATACAATTTTTTTCAGAAGGATATCCAGAAACTGGTGGCAGCTTGAGGAGAAGAGCTGCACAACATGCACGGCGGCACCCAGTAAAGGGAGGATGGAGGAGCAAGAGCATACATGGAAATCCCTGTATATGGCGTTTAGTTAATAGCTTTTACACATCTGTCTTATCAGTACAGTTTTATTTTCTTTTTTCGGGGGGTAACGGACGCACTCCTTGTTGGTTTCAGTTGTTCTTTTTCATATATATATTTTTCATAATTTGCAATGATACAAATCTAGTCATGTCTAGCAGCCATATTTTGTCAATTTGTCTCACCATTCAATTTCAGCCTATATTCTAATTGTCTAAAATGGTTTGAAATGCGATAAAATTCTAATTTTTAATCCGTCAACCTATTCTCTCACACCAAATTTATAGCCCAAGTTTTTTGGTACAAGTTAAAACGATCCTTGCTTATGGTGCATTTGTTGCAAAATGTTCATTGATAGATGAACATATTGGCTTCTGTCTTGATACTAAGTTTGAAGTACTTAGCAGATGCTGTTGTCTTTGAGCTCTCTGTTTATTCATATAATATTGCCTCTGAAGGTTTTAGCATTAAGTTGCATTTACTAACAAAGTCCGACTTGTATTCTTAAGACATATTATATTGAATTGATCCTTCCAAGTTCCAACCCTGCGTTTTCTTTAATACTTCATGAACTGTCATCAATTACCAAACCATTAAAAATACACAACAGATGGAACTGAGCTGACCCTCCTAGACTTTTTCTTCTTTGAGCCTCCAAATCTTTTACCTCTACTTCCCCAGATCCATGCTCGCCATGGATCCCTCCCAAGAAAACCATATCATTGATCAAGCTACTTCAGACCAAAAAGATGATGATGATCATCATCACCATTCAAACTCCACGAACCCATTTGCTCAAATGATCCAGCAACCCTTCCAATGGCTCCAAATGCTCTCTTCAGAACTCAACCCGACTTTTGTCTTGGGTGTGGTCATCGTCTATGGCCTCAGCCAAGGATTTTCAGGCTCCTATTTCAGAGTGGTCACAGACTTCTACTGGAAAGATGTCCAGAAAGTCCAACCCTCAGTTGTGCAGCTCTACATAGGCTTGTACTACATCCCATGGGTCATGAAGCCCATTTGGGGCTTATTGACTGACGTTTTTCCAGTTCAAGGCTATAGAAGACGACCCTATTTTGTGCTAGCAGGACTTACAGGGATCATTTCAGCTCTCATGGTTGCACTAAGTGACAGCTTGGCTGCTGCTGTGGCCTTGACTTGTTTGATTGGTGTCATGGCAAGTGTGGCGATCGCGGACGTGATCATTGATGCTTGTATTGCAAGGAATAGCATTGAGATCAGATCGTTGGCCTCGGATATGCAGAGCCTTTGTGGGTTCTGCTCCTCTGCCGGAGCTTTGGTTGGGTACTCTACAAGTGGGTTTTTTGTTCACCATCTTGGTGCTCAGGTACCCTTTTTTTTTTTTTTTTCCCAAACTGATATGGATTATAGTATTTATTTAGTGTTACAGATATATGTGCAGTATAGTTTTATTATGCAAATTGACTGTATATCTTATATGGGTTCGTGCATATGGTCGGCATATTCTTATGTTATATTTATCTGGAACTTCCCAATAAAGATTCGTGCAATATTTTCCCCAGAAATTCTGGACTGATCTATGACATATAAACTAATTAAAAGGAACAAAATTGTGCTGTCTTATCTTCTCATGACCCCATTTGTTCAGTATTTTTATATCTTGGGTTTTAATTTATTTTGGATTAAGGATTCTAAGAATTGAAAGCTGCACATTGTTGTTGTAGGGTGCATTGGGTCTTTTGGCAATCCCACCAGTCTTTCTGACTGTACTGGGCTTTGTTATATATGAAGAAGGATCAACCAGCCTTCGTTCTGAGAAAAAGAAGGTTAGAAAATTTACACATTTTTCTGTTACCATAAATTTTCCACATTTCTCTTTTATGCTTTATTTTATTATCTCTTTCAGCAAAACCAGTGGTCCTGGGATAAAACAAAACAAAATAAAAACTCATCCTGTCATTATCTATCTTTTTCTGTGACAAACTCCGCTAAGTTCTCACCCGATGGTTCATATATATATATATAGTCACCATTAAATTAAGGTGACCTGTTCTTCTCATGCGTTTAATAAAATATCATCTTTTCTATAATAAAAAATAAGTAACCTGGCTCTTTCCTTTTGGTTTTCAAAATACAGTGGCGTGAGTTTAGCCCCTGTAGGACCCCTTTGATTCTCACCAACCAACCAGAGTTGGGTCAATTTATTTTAAGGGAAATATTTATCTGTATATATATGAAAACTCCCCAGTAATATTTCCACATACAATATCTATATTTGTTTAAATACAAATGTGTGCATGTCCAGGTAGTAGAGGAAGCAGGAGTGGCAATAAGGGGCATGTACAGAACAATCAAATGTCCTCAGGTGTGGAAGCCTCCCCTTTACATGTACCTATCTTTGACTCTCAGCATTAGCACTCATGAAGGCCAGTTTTATTGGTACACCGACCCTACAGCTGGTCCTGCTTTCTCTCAGGTCCCTCTCTAGCTTTCCCACTCTTTACATATTATTTGTTAAAGAACATGACACGTCAATAACAAAACGTATCAAAATGTTATTGATACAAGGACAATATATTTTTCACATAGACTAATTGGCTTTATCCATGGGCAGGAGTTTGTTGGGATGATATATGCAGTTGGTGCAATGGCTTCAATAGTAGGGGTTCTGATCTACCACAAGACTCTAAAAGACTACCCCTTTAGAAACCTACTCTTCTTTGCTCAACTTCTCTACGCCATATCAGGCATGCTCGATCTCACATTCATCCTAAGGTGGAACTTAATTCTGGGCATTCCTGACTACTTCTTCGTCATCATGGAAGAATGCGTTTCTCGAATTGTTAGCAGAATTCGATGGATGCCCATGATCGTATTGAGCACAAGGCTTTGCCCTCTAGGCATTGAAGGCACATTTTTTGCGCTGTTGATGTGCATTGACAGCCTTGGCTCACTGTCCTCTAAATGGGGTGGAGGGGTGGTTCTTCATGCCTTGAATGTCACAAGGACAGATTTTACAAACTTATGGCTGGTCATTCTCATTAGGAATGTGTTGAGGTTTTCAACACTTGCTTTGATATTTTTGGTTCCCAAGGCTGATCAATTTGATGTGTTGATTCCTTCTGATCTTTTGACCAAAAACTCTGCTGTTAGTGCTGTAGATGATGAGAGCTTGGAACTGGTTCCAATGAAGGAGAAAATTGAAGTTTAGGTGCTCATTTTTTTATAGGTTCAGATGTAAAGAATTATCCTCATACATTGTATTGTACAAAATCTTAAAAGATATTTACACAATAAAATTCCTTTAGGGAGAGGAAGATATATCCACCAATTAACTCTTGATTTAGTGATATTTAAAAGAGGCGAACAGTTCGAATTCTCCCTCCTCTATAACAAAAATAAAACGGTCCTTTGCTTGCCACCAGGGCTGTGGGGAAAGAATTGGACCAACCAATCCACAATCCCATTTCTCTAATTCGTTAGCCGTTGGATCAAACCGATCCAACAATTAAGAAAGATAAGATCCAACAATTAAGAAAGATAAGGCATCACCCAAGGACCGTGTGTAAGCCCCTCACTAAAGAATTTCGCCACTATAGAATTCTTGTTTTTTGATTGACTTGCGTTTTTCGAACGAAAAAAAAAATTGACTTGCGTTTACCTGTCCAGCCCAAAGTCTTTCTTCGTTTCATTTTTAGTTGTTTGTGGTCGGCAAGCCCAAAGAAAGTGTTTCGCTTTTTCCTTCTTTTCCCCATTTTTCAGTTTCTACTGTAATGCGAGAGAAAGTATACAAATCTAACGGTCAATTCTCCATCTAAAGACTACAGAAACCAGATCTCAATTGTCTATTATGCCCTCAATTCTGACGAGGCTCTAACCTAGTGGGCCACAGTGGCCCTGCTCAAGTCGTCTTCAACTCTCTTTCTCTCTCTTCTTCCCTCCCTCCGGTGGTCGCGTCGTTCCTACGAAGCCATAACATTATTGCGAGCTTCTGGTTCATCACTGTCAGCTCTCACATGGTAATCTAGTTTCTTTTCCTTTCTTTGATTTATTTTATATATGTAAAGATACGAATCTCACTTTTCTCTTTGTAATTCCTACTATTCTTTGCAAGCATGTAGTTTCGTTCCTAAATCAAAGCCTTCCTTTTTGCCAAATTAGGGTTTTTGTTCTTTGTCATATTCTATGTCTCTTGTCTTTCAGTTTCTCCCTAAACCACCAATATAATGCTCTCTCGTCTTCCTTTTAAATTGTGGGCTAAAATTATATAAATTAGACTTTTCAGCCTGAACCAGAGAATCTAGAAGTCTCTGGATAATCTTAATTGAGGTTATCTTTCTACTGTGTTTGAGAATTTTGAAGTACCAGAGCCCGTTAGGTTTAAAAGTTTGTTTTTTTCTTCTTCTTCTCTATTTCGATTTTTTACTTCGTTTACTAGGGAACCAAACAGACAGCTAGGGTTCTAATTTGTGGTTTTTTCAAAGGTATATTTTAGAATATGAATGTTGGAGACCATGAGAAGTAAATATGAATTTTGCTTTTGAATTTTATTGTCAAGCTTTACAATATAATAACTATATATATAATGCTTCGCTTGATTTTGATTTGATATTATTGGTGTGAACAGTTCATTTCGTGTTTCATTGTAAGTTACTCTCACGAGAAACATGCCCGGCTTGTTGGAATGTTGACTACATTGTAATTTTATCATCATGTGTAGGCTAACAAGCACACGATCATTCTAATGCAAACTTCTCAGAACAAAGCAACTAGAACCTTTATGGACTATGATTCAATAAGTCAAGCAATGGATGGTATGTTTTATTTATGATGTTTGTCGTGGTTACAGTCTTTTTTTGGATAAGTAATCATTCAAATCTTTTGGCTTTAGAGTGTATTTACCTAAAGGGAATATGAACGCTTCATCGTGCTATAAAATGAATTCTTACATAATAAAAAATTGCTTGTGAGCTGCTAATTTCTCAAAATAAACTGAAGAAAGGGCATAGGTGATTTTATCTAGTAACAGAAAATGATACATTTACTTTCACCTCATAGGTTGAATAACTAAATTTTTTCCTGAAAACTGAAAGATTTGATAATTAATCGGTAGGGAGTATTTGGGGTAATTGCTTGGCCATGTGAGAAATGTAGACCTGTACGGTGTAAAGAAATGAAAGATTAGGATGTCACTAGAGATATGAATGTCAACTTTTTCCCGACTCTCTATGGAAGATCCAGTGATTTGGAATAGAACTCACATAGGGGCACCTGAATAAATTTCCCTTCAGTGGTGTCTCTCCAGTTTGGTTGAGTGCTTTTGATCATGATTGATTGTGCAGCTGTCTACGATAATTATTTTATTTAGTATTGGGATTTATAAGTTGCGAGAACATCACTATATTACATGTTTTATGATTAGTGTATTCGTGCTCAATGAAACATGATAACTTGTGTGACAAATAAAATTTCCACTTCATATGAGAGAGAAAACAGGTTTCTTCCCTATGTGTCTCTCCCCCCCCCCCCCTTTTTTTTTTTTTTTTTTTTTCTGTAAACATATGTTTATCTATATGTTTCTTGTGAGTTTTTTAAGCCTTCCTGGTTCACAGTTGGATACTTGTCATCTGTTTTGGGTGAAAAGGCGTTGGAGGGCTCCCAAGACATAATGTCGTTATAACCATCATCTTTTTGTTTGCATTGACTAGAGGTTATGCTGTTGTGCATGTATAGGTATATGTGGACTGTATGAGAGGAAGCTGAGGGAGTTAAATCCAGCAATTAGAAATATCTCATACGATATTGGAGATCTCTACAACTTTATTGATGGCCTTGCTGACATGAGTGCTTTAGTGTATGCCTCTCTCTCTCTCTCTCTCTCTCTCTCCACACACACACACACACACACACACACAATGTATGCACCAAAATATGTATAGCCTTCTCACTGAACAATTTTTGTAGATTTATGTCAATGATCTTTGAATTTGGAGTTAGAAATACCTACAGAAAAAAGGTGTAATACGTACCTAAAAGTTAAATGATTACAGAGTATGTGTATATTTGGCTATGTTGTCGAATTGGATTTTATTGATGGGTCTTTCGAAGAATTGGATCGTCTACCACGACATATGATGGTTTAAATAATTTGAACTTTTTGTATCAAACAAATGAGGTTCACAGATGACTATCTGTTGAATGTGAATGTTGATCACATATGATTATTTCCTGGATAGTACAGATTTATTTATTTATATTGTGAGTGCCTCACCTTATTATGTATAGATATATATATATAGTTGCATCAGGAAAGCACCTTTCCAGTTGAAAAGTTTAAAGTGCGGACTTTTTTTTCCGGTCACCAGGCTACATAGCCGTACAGGAGTTACCATAGGCCAGCCGTTATACTTTACTTTATCCGTCCATCAAAGTCCCACCAGTTGGACAGCCTGTTTAATTTGAGATGGGAAAGTGATAAGAACTGAACATGATCCATTCTGAAATTGAGATTAATAAAATCTGGGTCCATCAAGTTTTGTTTGTGGTGGCTGTTGCCTTGGGAGGACACTAACACTTCTCTTTCTGGTTTTGGTTTGCAGTTATGATCACTCAATTCAAGCTTATCTGCCGTATGACCGACAATGGATTAAACAACGGACACTTCGACATCTGCAGAAACTGGCACATTGACTAAAATGATGCTGCAGATTAGTTCTGTAGCAATCCGCAAAAAAGAGAGGATTTGTAGACTTGAATCCAGTATAAAGGGAATAGCAAATGGAGTGTATAATTTGTGACTATTTGGGCTTTGCTTCTGGTCTGTGTTTAGCATGGTGTTGTAACTTTTCTATTTGTGCGCATATCTTCAAAAGCAACTTTTGTTTCATAAGCTTGACGGTGGTGATATTAGGCTCTTGTACTATTTAAAGAGGATATTTCTGAAATTAGGTTAAGGAAAAAAAAAAGTCTTTTTATCACAAAACGTTCCTTAGGTTTGTGAAACTATCAGATTTCGTCTTTTTTGTTTTTTGTTTTTTGGTCATTTGTGGTCCTTAAGATTAATAAGTGTGCTCATAAATAGTCTTTTGCCATTAGGTTCTGTTCAAAAATCTGTTAAATTGATGATGTGCCACACACGTGGGTCTCACGTACGTATCCAAATGATATGACGCCACGTGTATTAAATAAAAAAACTTTTGAAACTTACAAAAAAAAATTAAAAAACTTGAAAGAAAAGAAAACATATTAAAAACAAAAAAAACAAAATCAACATCATCTCCTCCATCGCAATAAACCCCAACCCCCACCAGTCTCCCTTCACCCTTTTTCTCCTCGCTCCCAACAACATCTCCTCTCTCTCCCTCTCAGACCTCCAACAGCAACACCCTATCCTCACCCACCCTCCGCACCACTGCTCCGCCCTCCTCCTTTTCTCTCCCTCTATCTCTCTTCCCTGCTCTCTTTATTTGACATCAACCAACCTAAACTCCAACCCCCCCCCCCCCCCAACAAACCTAGGAAACCACTAAGCCCACCCAACCCAACCCACTCCGGATTTGGCCTTTACTAACCACCATCTCCTCCGGTGAAGGCCACGACTCTACCGACGACTCTGAAGAAGGTAGTAGCAAAATAGAATCGAGTACCAAAATTTTATCCCCAAAAATTCAAAAACAAGCATGAATTCATGTAATTTCACCCCATTTTTGTATTATATAAATAATTACAATGTCCAATTTTGGTCTTTGGTGGTGGAGATTAGATGTGCAATGGGTGAGGGGGAGTTCATGGCATATCAAGATTTGGGTTGGCTGTTGTGGGTGTTGATTTGGGATAGCAGGTTGGGATATGGAGGAGGCTGGATGTGGGGGTTTGGTGCAACGGAGGAGGTGGTGATTGTTTTTTTTTTGGTTTATAATTTTTTAAAGTTTTGTTTTAATGGTTTATAATTTGAAATTATTATTTTTAAATATATATTTTTATTTATTCCATATGGCATCATATCATTAGATATGTGTGACCCACATATGTGCCACATCATCAATTTAACAGATTTTTGGATGGAATTTGACGGAGTTAACTATTTTGAGCACACTTATTAACCTTAAGGACCACAAATGACACAAAAAAATCATAAAGGATGCAATCTAAGGGCCTGTTCGGTGGTGTTTTTAGAGCTCCATTTTCATTTTCTGAGTGCAAAAACGGGTGGAATATGCGTTCGTTGGGAAAGTCTAAAAACACAGGAAACAACTTCATAAAACGAATTCCAACTTTACGTTATAAAGCTGAAAACAACAATTTGACGTTTCAGCGTTTTCAAGAATGCAGATTCAACATTTCCAAAAGCAAAATAGAAACGAAAATAATTGTCACCGACTCACCGCCATAATCAAACCCCAACCACCGATGTCCAACCCGCCACAACGTCCACCTTCAAACCCACCACCGCCATGGCTGCCAGACCATCGCCACTGCCACCAAACCTCACAGATCCAGTCCCCACATCACCACCACCATCCCAATTGAATCACCACCAAACACCCAACCCAACCCAATACACATCATCGCCACTTAGTAAAAGCAATCGGCACCAGCACCTCCACCACCCATACCCAATAGAAGCACCATCACCACCCAATCGAACCAGCACTATCAAGCCAATTGAACAACCACAAAACCCATCTACCTAATTTTGTTGCTAGGAGAATATGACCTTGAAACTTTGAAAATGAGGGACAATAAGAACAAGAGGTTATTTATAGAGATCTCAAAGACTCAGAGGTGTTTTAGTTAACAAAAATGGAGGGGGGGGGGGGGAGAGAGAGAGAGAGAGAGAGAGGGAGGAAGGGAGGTATGTTTATATCGTGAAAATGAGGTGGAGGTGTTCTGACCGCCAAAAAAAGAAGAGATGGTGTGTTTGTTTTTTTTTTCTTTTCTTTAGCTTTTTTATTTTTTATTTTATTGTTTATCAACCTTTCCTTTGTTTAAAAGAGTGGGTTGAAGCTATTTCTTATTATTTTTTTTAAAAAGATAATTCTTTCTTTTTTTATATACATAAAATTGTGTTATAGTTTTTTTTATTAGACATTAACAAAAATACCTTTGAAATATAGCTCACATATTATTATTCTCAAATTGTACTACCAGACACATTTTCACTGTTTTTATTTTCTAAATATGTTTTCCAATTAATCTACCAGACGCATTTTCAAATCCTGAAAATTCAAATTCGTTTTCTCGTTTTCATTCTCTGAAAATATTCTCAGAAAACATTCTCCAAAAACGTTACCAGACGGACCCTAATAGTTTTCGCAAACCTTAAGGATGTTTTGTGATAAAAAACCTAAAAGAAAAAACAATGGTTCATGCTGCATTTGCAACAAATTTCCACTTTTAGCAAAGGCTTTCACAGACCGATGCCAAAGCTGACCATAAGGCCAACGACTAGCGACGGAAAAAAGCGCTGTGAAATATGAGTTACATGGACCTAAATTTTGTCACTAAAAGTCGAATAACCGTCTCGGACCGCAGCAAAAGGTGCAAAACCATCATTTAAAACAGCATTGGCTACTTTTCTGCTGATTGAAGTGTTTCTCATTCAGTTTTACAAGATTTCCCCGGCAGTTTAGTATACCCTGAGAGAAGAATTTGCTTACCATTTGTCCAATTTACTTTCCACCATGAAAATGGAGGAGCACTTTTCCATTTCATGAAATAACTTGTAAATCTAAATATATTCTACAATAAACTCGACTGTTCAAACAAACTAGTGTTCTTAGAGGTTTAATCAAAACCAGTGGTCTTAGAGGTCTAATCAACACTAGTAATAATTTACGTTGTGTTTTGTAGAACAACAATGTTTTATTAATTTTCGTTGTATGAATGGTAAAACCGGTGTGGTTGGACCTGTGAATAGATTCATAAATTTAGTACTTAGTTCTCATTTTCATTTATTTATAATTCTTTGTCTTAATATATTATTGGTACCTAGCAAATTAGTTGCCTTTAGAGCAACTCCAATAGGAGGGGCTAGCTAGAACAAGAGGCCCCCCAGCCCTTAATTCCGTTTTCAGTGGCCAAGGCTTGCGAGGGCAAGTGCTGGGCTCCACCAGCCTGGGCAAGGTCCAAGGCAAGACTTGCTTGGGCTGCTGCCTGGGCAAGATAACTTAATGCTGACGTCATTAACCAATTTAAATAACAAAAAATTAAATAAAAGAGGAAAAAAAAACCAAAAAAATTCATATTTTTTATTATTATAAATACTGAGCCATATTCTTCATTTCCCATACCAAAAGTTTATACAAATTCCTCTTCTCATATCTCATGTGAATAGTGGTTGCCCTTGAGTTGCCATGATAATGGGTGGAAAACTAATAAAAAATTACTAGGACAAACACTATTTATGTGAATAGTAATAGCCCTTGCATACCCCTACCTTTTTGCCATAACAAATGGATGGAAATACTTACAAGGTAAAACCAAATAACTTATTAACACTTGATAAAATAAAAACACCAATTAATTATTGTTCTAGCATTATTATTTTTACTTAGAAAATGGTTAAATTAATATATATTTTTGGGCTCGGCCCAACTTTCTAGTATTTGTTGATATTCTAAGTTAACCTAATATACGAAGAGGGGTTCGAATTCGAGTGACGCACACGCTCTGACCAACTTGCCTAATTATCATTTGCTATAAGCATCCATCCATGTCAAACTCTCAAAATTTTTAGCGATTTTATAATAAAACTTTACCTCAAAAAATAATTACTATTTTCTATCCCTTTTCACATTAAAGATTTAATTAACATCTTTTTGTATTCAATAAAAACTTGTATGTCTAAATTCTAATGACAAAATAATATGTATAAGGATATATCGTACACCCGAATTTTATATATCTCCATAGGCAAATAGAGTTGGTTTTACAGTAAGTCGGTACTCAGAAATCGATATAGCTGTCGAACCCCAAGTTTACGACTAGGGCTGGCGGAGCCTCTTCTGAATTTCTGATCGTACACGACCTGCGTTTCATAGTCGTCGTCCTCCACGGTTTTGGTCTTTGCAGAAGAGAGAGGCGGAATCGGAATCGGACTGGTAGGGTTAGGGCTTTGCAGGGTTAAAGGCTTTTCAACCCTGCCCGACTATCGGTAAGCTGATTTGATTCCGACGATTGAGCTAAAGAAATTTGGAATTTTGAAAGTCCTAGGCTTTACATAGTATGGATTTTTATTTCGGATGCAAATTTGGGTTTAAATAAATTATGAATTGGCGTTAAAGTTTTGAATCTTGATGAATATTCTTTGTGCATTAAGCAAAGGTTATAATTTTGAGGCATTTTGTCGAACTGATTTTCAGAAGCTGATGCAATATGAGTTCTTTCTCCATCACGAGGAAGAAGACTCCCTTCCAAAAGCACAGAGAGGAGGAAGAGGCAAAGAAAAAGGTACCGCCATTGTTTAACCTTGTTCAGCTGGTTGGATTCTGCAAAAGAGAGATTTTTACTGACAAATTAGTGTTTTATTCTTTTATCTTTTCCCTTTTAGAGAGCGGAGGAGGAAACAGCTCGCTTATATAAGGAGTTTGTGGATTCATTTCAAGGGGATAACGCACCTGGGTCGAAGGCTTTTGTGCGAGGAGGAACAATCAATCCCAATGAGAAGGTGAAGGCGGATACTGAAGGTTAGTATAACTGAAGATCTCTGTACTGCTTTTTTGTTCAAGTTCTGGTAGTTTCAGTCTTAGTGCTTTGTTTTCCTATTATGTCATTTCACCCTATGGATAAGTAAAATAGCTTTCTATTATTATCGGGACACTTTAATAAAAACATGGACCTTTTTATTCATTCGCGGATGGCAGGTGAAAAGTCCAAAGATGGGGTATCTGTTCCAAAGAAGGGGAGTAGGTAAAGAAATGCTTTTGATTAACCATGTTGCAATACTCTTGACAAGGCATCATAACTAGGAGAGTTTTTATGGTGATGATTTGATATCGTCAGATGGATTTTGTATTTTGAGGCTTGTAATTGTGTAAACTAGAAAAATGGAAAATGAAGTGGGTTCTGATTTTATTCTTGTACTTAATGGCATCAAAATAGTCAAGTTTTGTCTTGAACAAACGATGATGCTATTCTGTTTCCAATCTTGAGAAGAAATGATAATCAAGTATTCAACTATAGATTTCAGATGAAACAAGCTTACTGTTCACTTATTTTTTCTTTTAACTCCTTTTCTATTGGTAAAGATGTATTATGAGCTTGCTGTTATTCATTCATAGTTTATTGAATGTGATGACAATCTCTAGGTTTCTTGAATATCTTAAGTAAGCATATACTTCTAGTTTGTATATATCTACTTTGCATTTTTGTACGCATAATATAATAAAATATGGGTGACACGGGCTTATTGTCATATTTAGGCATTTTTTGAGTTGCTTCAATGTGTGCTTGAGACATATGAAGCCAATGATTATCTGCATTGGGTGAAACATATCTTAATGCATGGAGTGTAGAGCACAATAATCAGTAATTGAAGTTCGGCCACTGGCCTGGGCCTTGAGTGTGACTGGCCTTGATAAACTAGATGGTACTGTCATGAAGTGGTAGTTCTGAAGCTGGAATGGAACTCACACAAATGCTTGATATGAAACGTTGTCAGTTATGTTACCCTGTATTGGTGTCAAAGAGTACTGTTCCGTCCAGTGGAAACTTTTTCTGTTTAAGTCTACATTGTCTGTATTCTCAATGTTGTATAAACCCATTCAGTGGCCTAGTCTGTAGTCACATAGCTGCTTGCGATTCATGAGTCGCAAGTTTAATGTGTCTGGATTAATAGCAATACCAAATATTAGGCTTCAAAGCAGTTTATACTTCATTTGAAGTGAGAAAATCTAGTATTCACCTGGAGTTACTACATTATGTTGTGGAAACAATGGAAATCTTGTGCCTGTTTGGATGAGATTTTAAATAATTTTCTATAGAAGTAGTGGAAAGCAGTAGCTTTTTGATGTTTTATATAGTTTAGTTTTATAATTTCTGAACTAAGCTGACGCTTCCTAAAAATTGTTCTGAAAGTCACTTGGCTACATGTTTTCATTTTATTTTGCCTTTCGTGATTTTAACCCAAAAGTATTTTCAAATGAAGGAACCAAACAGGCCCTACAAGGTAGCGGTTTGTAAGGGCTTAGGCAGAAATAAGCTATAGTCGAATAGTTGACATAACATTAATGTGTCTATATCTCCCCCCCTCCTCTCTTTTCCTATTTTATTTAATCATTTTCCAGGTAAAGAGCTTCGGTAACAAGCAAGTTTGTCATTAAATTATCTTCTGCAGGTATGTTCCATACTTACCAACACCTATGGCATCCAAAGGGAAAGAATCTGAGAAGAAGGTCAGTATCCTGATGGTAGTAATGGCTTTCATTTGTAGTTTTTCAATATTGATTCCTGACATTGTCTATTAGCCATTCCAGAGGGAGGAGGAGAAGCCGAGGGAGAAAGAAAAATTGAAACCTCGAGAAATAGATAAATATATGGAGGAGAGGAAGCAGGATTACGAGATGAGGGATAAGCGAAATCAAGAACGCGAACATTGGCGTGATGGGCGACCAATTGAGAATTCTGCAGTATGTGTTTCCCCTAATGAATCTGGTTTTCAATTTTCTACAAAAGATGATTTGGATGATATCTTTTCGTTTTAGTATAGGTTGTTATGAGTAACTGAGTTGCTTAAATGAGCAGGTCTGAATGTGTGGGTGTTTTTTTTTTTGGGTGTAGCTTTTGAGCAAGGTCGTACAAAAAGGTTTTAGGTTTAATGAATACATGCAAATACACTTTGGTATTGCGGATGCACATTTCATTTGTGTTTAGTGTTCTTATTATTTAGCTGTCGCCTAGAAGAATTTCCGATTTCTGTTATATATTATCTTTATTGTTTCTATATTTCATGTAGATGTTTTATTTTGCAGTGTTTTCTAGTTTTTTTAAAATATATTTTTAATATTATAAAATATACTCACTATGCCATTCTTTTTCAGCCATCCAGTCGCTTTGATGAACTCCCTGATGAATTTGATCCAAGTGGAAAGCTTCTTGGATCATTTGATGACGGTGATCCACAAACTACTAATCTTTATGTTGGAAATCTTTCACCAAAGGTTTGGTCTTTTTTTTTGGGTTTTGGGTTTTTTGACTTGGTGTTCTCTTGTGTATGATCCAAAGAACTTGCCAATCTAAGTTATTATGTTCTTAATATCTCTAGGTTGACGAAAATTTTCTTTTGCGAACTTTTGGGAGATTTGGGCCAATTGCCAGTGTGAAAATAATGTGGCCTAGGACAGAAGAGGAGCGAAGGCGTCAAAGAAATTGTGGCTTTGTAGCTTTCATGAATAGAGCTGATGGACAGGCCGCGAAGGATGAAATGCAAGGTTTGGTTATTTCCAGTTACCGTAGAATTGATGGATTTCTCTTGGCAGATGTTTGCAATGTGCATGAATTGTTTTCTATATGCAGATAGAGTTATCTCCCAAATTTGAAATCATGTTGCTCAGTAGTAATGCCACCTACTAATTTGCATAAAATTAACGTTGTATGCCGATGTTGTGCCTTGCCTTGTTAACTTTTATGTACTGGGGAATGCGTGGATAGGAAATGAATGAACAGGAAAGTTTTGTGTGCAGGAGTGGTGGTTTATGAATATGAGTTGAAGATTGGGTGGGGCAAGTCTGTCGCTCTACCATCTCAAGCACTACCTGCTCCCCCTCCAGGACATATGGCCATCAGGAGTAAGGAGGTTTGTTTCATTTTCACCATAAATTCTTTGGAATTAATTTGTAGTTGTAGATTGTTTGCATGTTGAAGTTCACTTTTCGTGAATTTGATGCTTTCTAGCTAATTATTTGCGCCGTAAGCATTTGACATTCTGAGCATCACTTAAAGAGTTCACATTGGATTGTTGAAACTAACAACATTTTCTTTTGTTGACAGGGAGCAACTGTAATCTTGTCTGGTCCATCAGGCCCGCCTGTCACTTCTGTTCCCAGTCAGAATTCTGAACTGGTAATCTATCTAGTTCTTTTATAGTCTCTAGTTTTTTTTCCCCCAATAGTGCAATCTTACCAATCTTTGTACGTGTTTATGGTGAATAGGTTCTTACTCCAAATGTTCCTGATATAACCGTTGTTCCACCAGAGGATGATCACCTCCGCCATGTGGTTGATACAATGGCTTTGTATGTTCTGGATGGTGGATGTGCCTTTGAACAAGCTATTATGGAGAGAGGCAGAGGGAATCCTCTTTTCACTTTCTTGTTTGAGCTTGGCTCGAAAAGAGCACACTTACTATGTTTGGAGGCTCTATTCATTTGCTCAGGTAAACCCTTTGTTATGTGTGTGCACATGCATAATTTTCTTAGGCTATTGTGTAAATAATTCCTTTTTCTTGGTAAAAGGACATGATTTTTGTTCTGAAGTTTGTGTATCATTGGTTGTTGAGTGACCTTAATTATTACTTTTTAAAGTTTCCTAGTATTAAAAATATATATGACATAAATGCAGGGTGATACTCTACAAAGGTGGCGAACAGAACCTTTTATTATGATTACTGGTAGTGGAAGGTAAAGCAACCTACCTTTTCTCTTTCTATGACATTTATTGTGAAATCTTGATAGGTTTGAGTAGTGAGATGGTGCCTTGGACCATAATACTGATCCGACGATATTTTATTTTATTTCCAGATGGATTCCACCACCTCTTCCGACGGTAAAGAGCCCAGAACATGGGAAAGAGGCTGGTACCACATATGCTGCAGGAAGAAGCAGGGTAATTTTCACACGCACAAGCAGGATGAATTTAATTCCTATATTTTCTCATGGTGTAACTTTCTTTTCATTAATATTGTAGCGTGTAGAGCCAGAACGAACACTTACAGATTCGCAGAGGGATGAGTTTGAGGATATGTTACGTGCATTAACGTTAGAGAGGAGTCAGATAAAGGATGCTATGGGGTTTGCATTGGACAATGCTGATGCAGCTGGGGAGGTAAATGCGGATAATAGTCACTTATCAGTTTGTTATTCAACGTTACAGATATAAGCAGATATCTATTAATCAGTGGAGAGTATCAATAGAAAAGAAAAGGAAGATAGAAAGACTAGTTCTGTGTGTACAATATTTCTCAGTCTGTTTTCTGTTGCAGATAGTTGAAGTTCTTACAGAATCTTTAACTCTCAAGGAGACCCCGATCCCAACCAAAGTAGCAAGGCTCATGCTTGTCTCTGATGTGCTTCACAATAGCAGTGCTCCAGTAAAGAATGCATCTGCGTATCGCACCAGATTTGAAGCAACATTACCAGACATAATGGAGAGCTTTAATGATTTGTATCGTAGTATAACAGGAAGGATCACCGCTGAGGCCCTTAAGGTAAGATGTACATGGCAATTTCATCCTGCTGTAGTTACAGACAATCATAAATTTTTCTTTCTCTGACGCTAATTAATCTTTACTTGAAATTCTGCAGGAAAGAGTTCTTAAAGTATTGCAAGTATGGTCAGACTGGTTTCTTTTTTCAGACGCTTATGTGAATGGATTACGGGCTACTTTTCTTCGGTCTGGTAACTCTGGTGTGGTCCCTTTTCACTCCATATGTGGTGATGCACCTGAAATAGACAAGAAGACCACCTCCGAAGATACAAGTGATGCTTGTAAAACTAATCAAGATGCTGCTTTGGCAATGGGCAAAGGAGCAGCTATGAGGGAGTTATTAAGTCTTCCCCTAGCTGAGTTGGAAAGACGCTGCAGACATAATGGATTATCTCTTGTTGGTGGTCGAGAAACTATGGTTGCACGATTGCTTAGTCTGGAAGAGGCAGAAAAACAAAGGGGTTATGAACTAGATGATGACTTGAAATATGCACAGAGCCATTCAAGTTCAGCTAGATATTCAAGTAGCCGCAGAGAAATGAATATTGAACCAGACTCCGTGGGAATATCTGCTCAAGGGAAAGGGTCCCTACCCTTGGCCCAAACCCTTCCAATTCCGCAGCCTGAACTAAAAGCTTTAACAAAGAAAGAAAAGAGTGATCCTGTTCTACCAGCCTCTAAATGGGCGCGAGAGGATGATGATAGTGATGATGAACAAAAGCGTAGTGCCAGGGGTCTCGGGTTAAGCTACTCATCTTCTGGAAGTGAAAATGCTGGTGATGGTCCCAGTAAGGCTGATGAGATGGAGGTTGCAACTGATGCAAGCATTCCAGCACAACCTGACAGTGGAATAAGTGAGGAGCAGAGGTTGTATCTTAATTCTACATTGACATTTCGTCTAGTTTCATTTGTTAGGAAAAGCTGCTTTTAGGACCTTGTGAAATTGTGCTTATGTTTTGCTTGACTGTGTTACTGTAGGCAAAAGTTGAGACGTTTGGAAGTTGCTTTGATAGAATATCGTGAATCTCTCGAGGAGCGGGGAATAAAAAATCCTGAAGAAATTGAGAGGAAGGTTGCAATCCATCGGAAACGGCTTGAATCAGAGTATGGATTATCAGATTCCAGCGAAGATGCTTGTGGGAGTAGTAAGTGTTCATCTTAAGAATACAGAATATTATGTGTGAGGAATCATGTGATATCTGTTTACTTTTATGTTTCTTGTTCACTCTTGGTTTATCGGGTTATATCTTGCTGAGGTTCCCCCGTCTCCTTTAGTTAATATACACACCTTTACTTGTGGTTCAGACTGTTTCAGGTGTTAACAAAAGTATTAGTAATAAGCTTATAGTGATTTTTCGTGGCCTCTCTCTCTCTCTCTCTCTCTCTCTCTCTCTCTCTATATATATATATATATATATATATATATATTCTATTTCTTTTTCTGAAAAAAGACAAAAGTAGCTACTATGTTCTGCATATGAAGACTGATAAATGGAAGATTTTTGTAATTTATGAAATGAAATCAGTAACTGATAGACCTGTTTAATACAACATTAATCAAGTTTATCCTCACCCAACAACATTAGTCTAGGGACAACATTCTGTTGAGGTTGCGGTATTTGTCAGAAGTACTTGTTTTGTTTTTATTTATTTATTTATTAATCTTATAATCCTTGATGTGTGTCTTATTATTTGCCCCCTTTGGATTCTTCAGAGAGAACATCTTCGGAGAGGAAGGACAGACGGGATGATGATACCCGTGCTACTTCAAGAAAGCGGCACCGCAGTGGAAGCCAAAGTGATAGTCCGCTACAGAGATCGTCAAACAGAGATCGGGAGAGGGAACATGATTTGGACAGGGACCGGGAAAGACAGCGCGGTAGCGACAGAGATAGAGCCCATGATTTTGAAGGTGATAGGGTTCGGGACCGTGAGAAGAGTGGAAGTAGAGAGGGGGATGACCATGAGAGAGATAGAGGCAGAGAAAGAGACAGGGATAGGAGGAGACGAATGAAGTGAATCTATCCTCTAGTCGACTTCCTTGGAAAAAAGTTGGGAATCTAGTGGGTAATTTTCCAAAATTGAACCTCTTGGGTTGTTCAGAATTGAGGTGGGCGTTTTTAGATGAAGTTGATGTCCAGGCCAAGATGGAGTTAAGCTGGAGTCTGCTTTGGAAGAAGAAAGAAGAATTCTATGGTTACTTTGTGAAAAAGCGTTCCATCGTTTCTAGTATTATTGACATCCTGTAAGAGGAAATCTTGTTCTTGGTAACCAATATTTGTTTGGCAATTACCATATAATCACTTTAAGGTATCATATATCTCAGTTGTGTTGCGATGACCAAGGAGGGTAGGTATTTCTTTGCTTTTCTAATGCCACATTTTGGTACTGGTTTTGTAATCCACCAGGGGATGAGAAATGAAGCCATCAGAATCTTCCCTATGTTTTTCGAAGTTCATTTCTCACCTGATCTTCTGTATGCGTTTGGCAATTACATGTACTTTGTATTTGATGGGACGCAGCGACTTTTTTGATTCAAGTGTACAAGCAAAATCTCATATTTATTCTATTTACTAGGCTCGGTTACGGTTTCTTCTGCTACTCTATTTGAGTCTCGCTTCTACCATTGTGATGCCTCGCATTGCGCCTGAGTTTTACTGCATAGGCTTTCTATTTTAATAGAATGAACAGAGGAACAAATTGCTGGCATGCTTGCTCAAGGGTTTGAAAGACAAGAAATTTAGTCATTTTACATTGCAAAAGACTAGAACCCTACTTGTATATAATCCCTCTCTTTACATTGCGGAAGACTCAAAATCCACTCAAGGGAGGGGACCAAAATGTATAAAAGAAGAAAAGAAGAAAAGACGAAAGGAAGAAAAGAAGAAAAAAGGAAAAAAGAAAAAGAAAAAAAAAGGGACCTAACCAAAATGTGAGACACTGTCACTGAAACCATAACGGCTACTTTTGCGGCCGGAGCTTCCTTAATAACCACTTCCTGCGCAGTGCCGCATCCAAGGCCAAGAATGTCTTCGCCTTTCTCTCATCTTCTAATAGGTCGCAAGCATCCAACATAAGCTCATCATCCATATCTGGTATAGCTTGAAGTGCATCGATTGCACTTTCTATTGATTTGTAGTTACCGTCCTCTTTATTATTTGCCAGTTTTGTAACCAGACCTGCCATCTCTGCAAGAGCCTTTTGCATATCCTTGCCTGTTTTCTGTGCTTTTGTAGAACGTCCCGAGTTCGATGGCATCACAGTTGGCCGCTTTCTCTGTTGATCAGACATTTCAATGTCCTCAGCTAAAAATTGCAGATCTCCGGATGCTCTATCCATCTCTATTTCAAAGGCGATGAGGCCAGCTTCCATTCCCACACCCTGACCACTGAATTTTCCATCTAATTCCGTATTTATAAAAATCTTGCTCAAATCACTATAGCTACCTAAAAATGCATTTCTGTATTGGATAGCATCTGGGTGTTCCTGCAAACAGATCTTACATAAAAAACTGGAAACTACGGGATAAACAAGTTTTTGAGATATGAACAACCAGAACGCACCTTGATGTAGGCTTCCCAAATGTCATTGTCAGCGGTTATCATTTGTTGACTTTCATCCCACATAAATCCACTGTGATTGAGAAGAATGCTGATGTAGTCATGCTGTTTCACCAAGCATAAATATCGATCTTCTAAGACATATTTATCACATTGAAGTCCAAATTTCATATTAAATGATTCAAGCATGTGAGCCCATGCTTGCTCATTGAATGTGTGATCTATCTTATTTCCTTGATGTAGCTGATCCAACATAAGATCAATAAAATAACGGTCCATTGCTGGTGTCCAATCCATCCTCAAAGGAACAACCCCAGTGCGAGACTGGTCATTTTTCTCCTCACCTACAAATGTTATTTTATTAAAAAAAAAACATTGAGGATACAAAACATCAAGTCTAACACTAAGCAATAAGTACACTTCTATACATGGCATTCAAGTCATTTTAAGAGCACACGAGACAAAAGCTACCCTGGCACTGCATTTCGTACGACGACCTAATATCTACTTTAGACCCATAAAGGGCATTAAACATTTCATCCATATAATTATGAAAGAAACAATTACAAATAAGTGTAAACAGGTGTAGCATCAAATCTATCCTATACTTCTCTATTGGTGGTACATGCAAAGCAATTCATGTTCAACAAATGAATGAAACTTTATTTGTTTTATGAATTTGGAACGTACATTACTGTAAAATCAGACTAATATGAGAAGGTAACAAAAGCATACCAGTCATTAAAAATGGTAGTTCACCGCAAGGATCTGAATTGCATGCCAAACGACTGTATCTTCCATCGGAATTTTCTTCTCCAAAGATAACACACAATTTGTTGTAGCCTGGCACAGTTTTAACTCTATATTGTCGAGCATCAGGATGGTTCTGCATGCATTATATGTCAGTATAAGGGAAGCTAATAAAATTTTGAGTTAATCAAGGAGAAGTTTACCTTCACATAACCATCCCAAACATTATCTTCAGCTGCTATCATTTCTCGTGATTCATCCCACAAAAACCCGCCGTGTTCAAGAAGATTCTTGATGTCATTGTACTGTCTTCGCAAATGTTTGTACCGGTTCTTCAGAACATCTTTGTCATGGTGAGATCTGAATCGAGCATTGAAAGATGTAACCATGTCAATCCACGCCCGAGTAATGAATGTTTGCCCTAGTTTATTGCCTCTATGCACCTGGTCTAGTAACAAATGAATGAGATAACGGTCCATTGGTGGTGTCCAATATGTCCTTGTACGATCACTGACAGTTGGGGTCTGGCCCCCCTTTCCTTCCCCTACAGAATTAAATATCAAGTTAGAGTAACCCCTTCACTCTTGAGAAGATTTAAGTACCACAAAGAAAAAAAAAGAAAAAAGAAAAAGAAGTAGAGACATTTAATGTGAAAAAATAGTACGACTCTTCTAGTCTATAACTGGGTAATTCTCATTTATCATTAAAATAAGCTACAGAGAATGAAACAAAGAAGAAACTTTTCATGATTGATAAACACTAAAACTCCTCTTTATTGGTGACAAGGAAACTGAAAGACCAGCAACTTTCAGAAGTCATTGGGTAACATATTTATTTATAAAGAAATGAACAACAGTATGTGGTTCCCATTTCTCTTTCCAGGGATTTGTACATCTCTATGAATATTGTGCAAGCAATTATAACTCACCAACTTTGACTTTTGATATGTCATCAACGTCTTTCTGTGGATGCAAATGATTGTCGATGCCAAGATCAAGTTCACTTCCAAATATTAGGAACATGTCATAGTAGTTTGGCAAGGTTTTTGTTCTATATGTCCGTGCGTGAGGGTGTGCCTGTACTAGTAATCCTATAGTAATCAGTTATTGGAAGGAAAAGTAACGGAGAAAAGGAAAAAATTACCAAAAATAAGTGAATGAAAGATGAAACGTTCATGACAATGTACCTTTGTATAAGCATCCCAAACATCATCATCAGCTACAATCATATTCCGCTTTTCATCCCAGGAAAAATCATTTTTTCTTAGTAAAGTTGCTGCATCACTATAGTATTTCAACAATTTCTTGTATCGATGTCTTAAAACCCGTTTGCCATGTTGAGGTCCAAATTCTTCATTAAATTTAGCAAGCATATCTGTCCAGGCTTTTTTGTTGAATGTATTATCAGTCTTATTGCCCCTTCCTACTTGGTCCAGCATAAGGTCGACAAAATATTGATCCATGGCTGGTGACCAATCTGTCCTTGGACGCTCACTACTTGAAGGAGCCAGGGTGCCCATTCCATCACCTACATATTGAGAAAGGTTTAACTTGTCATCTCATACCAATGAATATGATTTAATTACGTACTAATATAAGTAATTTTAGAAAGTCAACCATCATTGATGACAAAATTCAGATTATCAAGGCCATTGATTCTCGTTGTGCTCATTTTATGACTAACAGTAAGCAGATCACCTATTTATCACAATTTTGAAGATTGTACCATAACTTCCTCTCAAAACACAAAAGAATGAGTTATGTATGCTTCCTGATCAGCTCATCAAGCATGAGAACATTGCACTAGCAAACACCAACCTTCCAACACTAGTCTCTAAAGTTGAACTATTGATCATTATTCAGTCCAACAACAAAGCAAACCTTAGTCTTATGTTTATGACAAGGAAAGGATACAAACCCATGGCTACTCCTTGAACTTCATCATCAAAGTCTAAGTCATGGCTTGATCGACTGTATCTTCCATCAGCAGTTGTATACCCATAAATGAGGCACAAATCACTAAAATTCAAGACTGCTTTAGTTTTGTACGGTCGTGCATCCGGGTGAACCTACATGCACTTGATGTCATTTCACAGTTATGGAATAAATTGTTTTACAAACAACGAACGGGTACGGAAGCATTGCACCTTGATGTAAGCATCCCATATGTAATCATCAGCTACCACCATTTGACAAGCTTCATCCCAAGAAAACCCACTCTGGCCAAGAATATTCTTCACATCATTGAATTGCTTCCACAAACTTGTATACCGGCTTTTCAAAACATCTTTATCATAATGAGATTCAAATTTTCCATTGAACATAGTGAGCATGTCTGTCCAGGCCTGCTTGTTGAAAGTATGGCCACTCCTAGTTCCTCTATGCATTTGCTCCAACATAAGATCAATAAAGTAGCGTTCCATGGCTGGTGTCCAATATGTCCTCGAACGATCATTGGTTGCAGCGGTTTGGCAACCCATTTCTTTCTCCTCTAATGAACAGAAACTCTGAGAAGAGTTTAATCAGTTTTCTTATAACAAAATTCAGTGCAACTTCAACCAGCAATGCTTACACTTACTTAGTATGAGAACCTCATACAACATGAACAATAACAAGCGATTAAAAATGTGATCAAAATTAAGCTAATATCTGCAACCCAATTGGCAAATTCATTACACCCACGAAGAAAACATGAGCAAAACTTGAAAGTTGAATTCTTTAGCTTTGCAACCTTGAAAACTTAAAATTTTCTTCCACATTTTGAAATCAATGCAGCACAGTACTTAAGCATAAATTCCCAAAATTTGTATTGCAATGGGAATTATTCTCTGACAATGTCCATGATTCCGAGAACCCAGAGGAGAAAACAGTATGCGATATATAGAAGATTCATATTCAAAGGTTTGACCAGATGGTGAAAAAGTTTGGTGCTTTTACCTGTTTGTAGTTTGTACTGAGAGAGACTTGATTTCCAAGGTTTTAGTTGGCGCCAAGGAGAATCTGTGATTGCCAAAGAGTTAACCCTAACCCGGAATAAGAGCAAAGCTTCCGAGGTGTTTGGTCACGGAGGCAAAAACCCTTTTCTTTTTGTCCTATATTTGTTTTGTTGTGTAGTGAGCATCCATTTCATGACCCTAGGGCTGCATGCATCTTGAGTGGGTCAAGTTGGAGTGTCATGCTAAGCCCAAAAATAGGGTTTGCTCAGTAGGCAGTCCATACCCTACAATCTCAATAAGCCCACAGTCCACTAAAAGCCTACAAACATATAATCCAATTGTCCATATATATCAAGTTGGAGGATGACGAAATTGAGAAACACTTGCATTGCATATGTCGGGATGTTACTGTGGCAGTATACAATGGAGGTAAGACTCGTCGCTTGTATGTGTATGTGCTCTGTTGAAGAAGCTTGTACTCGAAAGTCACTCGTCTTCAACGGAGGTAAGGCTCGTCGCCTGTATGTGTATGTCTGTGGGACATAACACTCGAAAAATACTCTGTTGAAAAAGCTTGTACTCGAAAGTGACTTGTCTTCAACGGAGGTATGCAGTATCATGTATTTCAAATTTTTCACATAAAAGTACATTATTGGCTTGTGATACCGCTACGGTGGTATACCTTTGCATGAACATTATTCCCCTAGCCTCTTCGATAGATATTTGAGAGTGCAGCCAGTGCGACCTTGTCAAAGCCGTTCATCCTGCCAATACAAAAGCCATTAAATCCTTGGGACGGCTAACTTTTTTGATGTATGCCATTGGTTCCTTTTGCCTCAGTAGTACTATTGTGCATGTCGTTTTGATGCAAATTGCAATTAAGACAAAAAACAGACTCTGTCTCAACTCAATTAGTCCTTTACCGCTTACATATATTTCTCAACCCAATGAAGACTTTCTCTGATTCTTTGCATTGCAGATTTTCATGCACATCTCTGAACAAAGCAACCATGTTTCTTATAAGCTGCAGCCAGGTAACCCTTTGTAATTACTACATGAATAATAATTGCTACATCTGTCTCTTCATTTTCATCAATTTTCTGCCTGTCTTTGCTCATCAAACCAATGTCATACCTCCCCTTTCGTTCACCATACCTCAGTTCAGCCCTGATACAGAGAACATACTCTATGAAGGTGATGCCACGCCTTCCTTGGGCAGGGTAGAACTCAATACAGTCTCCCAATTGTTCCGCGTAGGGCGGTGTTCCTATTCGCAACCTTTGCACCTATGGGACTCTGCTACCGGTTCACTAGCAGATTTCACAACCCATTTCACTTTCATGGTTGACACTCATAACAATAGCAAATTCAGTGATGGGTTTGCCTTTTTCCTTGCTCCTGTTGGCTATCCAATTCCACCTAACTCTGCTGGTGGTAATCTAGGATTGTTCAACAGCAGCACTAATTTTGCAGTGTCCAAAAACCAAATTGTAGCAGTTGAGTTTGATTCCTACACAAATATTGAGTAGGATCCAAATGGACCTCATGTTGGGATCAATGTAAACAAAATCTCCTCAATTGTTAACACCAGTTGGGTTTTTAGCAGCAACAGAAAGAAGGTGGCTAATGCATGGATAACTTATAATGCTACCACAAACAACCTCAGTGTGTTTTGGACATACCAGGAAAACCCAAATCCTGCTTTTATTGACAGTCCTTTTTCGCTTTCTCACCTTGTTGACTTAAGAGAGGTTCTCCCCGAATGGGTTACTATTGGTTTTTCAGCTGCTACTGGAACAGCCCGAGCAGCATGTTATAAATTCTTGGGAATTCAAAGCACATTTGGATTCTGGTGAGATACGAAACAAACAAAAGGATACGAAAATGAAGAAGAAATATTTGATAGGAGGAATTGCTGCTTTTACTTTGTTAATTTTGATGCTTGGTGTGGCCTTCTGTAGGTTGGTTGTAAAGAAGCGAACAGTCAGGATTGGTGGACATGAAAATTACTCCAAGGATGTGACCTCCATAAATAAGGATCTTGAGAGACGAGCATTCCCTAAACGATTTTCTTATAAGGAATTAGTTGCAGCCACCAATGGCTTTGCAAACACTGGAAGGCTAGGCCAAGGAGGGTCAGGACATGTTTATAAAGGAATCTTACAGGATCTAGGCTGTGCAATTGCTGTGAAGAAAATATTTGCAAAATCTGATTACTATGAGAAAATCTTCATCAATGAAGTCAAAATTATAAGCCGCTTAATACATAGAAACCTGGTGCAATTTATTGGATGGTGTCATGAGGAAGGCGAATGCTTACTTGTTTATGCATACATGCCTAACAGCAGCCTCGACACACATCTATTCGGATGTAAAACAAGCCTGCAATGGTAGTTCAGGTATAAGATAGCTTTAGGCTTGGCCTCTGCCCTACATTATCTACATGAAGATGCAGAGCAATGTGTTCTTCATAGGGATATCAAATCAGCTAACATATTGTTGGACGAAGACTTCAGCACTAAGCTCGGTGATTTTGGGATTGCAAAGCTTGTTGATCCATGGTCCAGGACTCAAACAATAGGGGCGGTAGGGACTTTTGGATACATAGCCCCAGAATATGCAAATGGAGGAAGGGCCAGTAAAGAATGTGACATGTTTAGTTTTGGAGTTGTGGCCTTGGAAATTGCTTGTGGAAGGACTTACCAGGATGGAGAATTTCACGTGCCGCTTGTCAGTTGGGTTTGGCAACTGTACCTTGCAGGAAATCTTCTCTATGCAGCTGATGAGAGATTGGATAAGATTTTTGATAAAAATGAAATGGAATGCTTGTTAATGGTGGGATTATGGTGCACTCATCCCAACAGCAAGGGAAGGCCAAGAGCTAGAAAAGTCATGAAGGTTCTTCAGCTTGAAGCACCATTGCCGGAACTTCCACATGACATGCATGAACTTGAGCATCATCTGTCTCATCATGATCTCATATGATTATAGTACAACCACAAATAGTTTCTTTTTTCTTCTTCTTTGGACTATGATTGTGTCATGATTTTGAATTCATGAAGTCTTATCTTTGGATTTGGGTGCTAGTGTTTCTGTGACTTTGTTCGACATGCTTTTTCATGTATATGTGGCTATTTCATTTGTTAATGAACTAGCATACTGCATCATCAGCTATTGATGTAGAGAACAGAACTTCATTGAACCTCGAACCTAATTAAGCAACTTAATCAGGCTTGTTATTATTCCAAGTATGTTTATGAAATCTAAAATGATCAAGATGTGAATGGTTTCTTCTTGGGCTATCAAATGTTCTCTGCTTCTCGAGTTTCAGTCTCCTCTTTTGAATTCTAGATTTCAGTGTTACTTTAGTTAGTAATTAGACAATACACACTGGATTATTTAAATTAAGGGCACTTCAACAGAACAAGTGACAATATTTTAATGATTCATTATTATCAT
The DNA here is from genome assembly GCA_018703695.1 of Prunus fruticosa. Taxonomy (NCBI): domain Eukaryota; kingdom Viridiplantae; phylum Streptophyta; class Magnoliopsida; order Rosales; family Rosaceae; genus Prunus; species Prunus fruticosa. The sequence goes on from CM031917.1 coordinate 50,237,518, forward strand.
AATCTTCCATATTTAGAAGCCAAGAAAGACTCCGCAGGAGTATAGCCGGGATTTTTTTTTATAAAAAGAGTCTAGCCGCGCGGCTTTACTGGGGTCTTTTTTTTAATAATATATATTTTTTATAAATAGTATAGCCGAGCGGTTATACTCTTTTAAATATAATATACCTAAAGCGGATAGCCGCGCGGCTATACTATGGTTTTTTAATTATAAAAAATAGTACTGTTTTTGACACGTGGACAACGACTGCTGGGCGGGCTCCTTTTTATTTTGAAAAAACAAGCGTATAGCCGCTAGGCTATACTAGGGATTTAAAAGAAAGATTATAGCCGCTCGGCTTTACTGGGGTTTTTTATAAATATATTTTTAATTTCTTATAAATAGCATAGCTGAGCGGCTATACTCTTTACATAGATACTGTGATCTATTTTTATAATTGTTTTCCCTAGATTTTTGTTTATCGATAAGAGTAGTTTAGAGCAATAACCATTACTATTAGGCCAATACCCGAGTCTCTATTGTCCCCTTTTGACTTTTGACTTTTCCAGAGTTTTTACCTGTATAAAGAATTTAGCATTTTCACGTTTAATACTCATTTTATACACGTATGTATGTATTTTTCATATTTAATACACTTGTTTTTTACAAAATTTTCAATAATACACACAAAATTCTTTCTAATATTTTCTTTTATATGTCCTTCAATTGGTTTATTCAACTCAAGAGTTGACTCCTTGCCCTCCGCCTGGTGCTTAATCCTCTGTTTTGTGGTTTTTTCGTTTGTTTAGTTCTTTTGATGTTTTTAGTTCTTTGGTTTGGTGTGTTTGTCCTGTTTGTTTGGTTGGGTTTGGCTCCCCTTTGGGCCTTTGCCATTTGGCTTTTATGATATCTTTGTTGACCAAAAAAAAAAAAAAAAAAAAAACTCAAGAGTTGACAATTTGACAAATGAACCTGTGAAGTCATGACTTGACAATGTCGAAGGTTCCAATCTTAAATTTTAAAGTACCATCAATTGTCGTATTGCATCAAATCCTTCCTTGTCTATCTGTAAAGAGTATGAAAAAAGAAACAATCAAGAAACAGTCAAGAAGGACTTCGGAGACTGCAATTGAATTGAGAAAAAAGAAATTGCGTATGAAATACGCCCAAAGACTCCCATGCCCTTCAAAACAACCGTTGTTTTTCCAACTGATTTCATCTTGCAGCGTGTCGAGAATATCTAACATGGACCATTCTTGATTTTTATATATAAAAAAAAAACATGGACCATTTTAATTTCTTTGGGCTTTTGTTTTGAATGTCAAAGTCTCTTTAAAACATGGCAATCGTTGGTCTTCATTACACTCTTCATAATTCCGACTTCTTCATTGTAGTTGCCACGTACATTTCTATTATTCGTTGCATTGCAGATTTTCACATTCTTGTTGGTTGCATTGCGATGTCTTTAAGCAGGCTATCAACTTTCCGTCTTCAATCCTTGAAAAACTGCTCTATTGTTCTCTTCATGTTCTTCAATTTTTTCCAACCCTCTGTTCATCCACTTTCCTTCAGCATCAAACGCTTTGGTCTAGATGCAAACAACGTACTTTATGAAGGTGATGCCGCGCCTTCTCCATACGGAGTGATTGAACTCGGCACGATCACAGGCGCAGCTATGTTCCACACTAGCCGTGCTACATATGCGGAACCTTTGCACTTATGGGACTCTGCTAAACTAGCAGACTTCACTACTAATTTCTCTTTCGTTATCGACACTTATAATAAGACCGTGTTTGCTGATGGACTTGTCTTTTTCATTGCCCCTGTTCACTATCCCATTCCACCAAACTCTGCTGGTGCTTATCTAGGATTATTAAACAGCACCACTCGTTTTGAAGCATTACAAAACCAAATTGTAATGGTTGAGTTTGACACTTTCTCAAACGAATGGGATCCACTCGGGCCACACGTTGGGATCAATATCAATACTATCTCCTCAGTTGTTCATGCCAGATGGGATGCTCGCGGCAACAGTGGGAAGATGGCTCACGTACGGATAACTTACAGTGCTACCACCAAGAACCTCACTGTGGTTTGGACATACGAGAAAAATACTAATGTGGCCATCTCTTCGCTTTCTTACCGTATTGACCTGAGAAAGGTTCTCCCGGAGTGGGTTACAATTGGATTTTCAACTGCCAATGGCTTTTCCGGAGAGCGGAATGCTATATATACATGGGATTTCAGCTCAAACTCAGATGAGATGCTAAAATATAGAGAATATTGAGAGAAGTGAGTGGAAAGTGTAGAGAGAATGAGAGTTGTAGAATATTTTCTGATTTTCACTTATGCTTTCATTACTTACAATCAACACATATATATACAAATTCCTAAGACATTAGTCAAGCCCCCCAAGTTAGGCAACCAACCTAGTTAGGCAACCAAACTAATTAGGCAACCAAACTAGTTAGGCAACCAACCTAGTCAAGCCCCCCAAGTTAGGCAACCAACCTAGTCAAGCCCCCCAAATATTGTAGGTGCCAAACATTAATTGACTACATAATTAACACATTAATTGACTACATAATTAACACATTAATTGACTACATAATTAACACTCCCCCTCAAGTTGGTGCATAGATATCACCAATGCCCAACTTGCCAAGAGAGTTGTGGAAAGCTATAACAAGAGACTTCCTTCATTAATATGTCTGCATCGAGCTTCTTCTTAATAAAATGTCGATCCACTTCAACATGCCCCCTCACGTGGGACCACTACATGGTGGGCCACACGTGGAGCAAAGGCTACATCGAAGTTAATCATTTCGGTTTGTCGGTGGCAACACCAAATCCAAGTGCAGCCGGTTAATCATTTCGGTATGTCGGTGGCAACACCAAATCCAAGTGCAGCCGGTTGGTCGGTAGATCACATAAACCATGCGAACAAAGTAAAGGCAAAGCAAAGAACACAGAAACCCTGTGAACACGGTAAGAACACAGAAACCCTGTGAACACGGCAAAGGTAAAGTAAAGGACACAGAAACCCTGTGAACACGGCAAAGATAAGGTAAAAGACACAGAAACCCTGTGAACACGGCAAAGACACAGAAACCCTGAACACGGCAAAGGTAAGGTAAAGTACACAGAAACCCTGTGAACACGGCAAGGACACAGAAACCCTGTGAACACGGCCAGGACACAACCAAACCCTAAAATAGGGAAAGGCACGTCAAGGTAAAACCAAACCCTAAAAAGAAAGGGTAAGGCAAGGTAAGGCAAATAAAGGCCAAGCAAAGGCAAGGTGGCACGACAAAGGCAAGGGCAACCAAACCCTAAATAATAGGATAAGGCAAGGTCAAGCAAAGGCAAGGTCAACGGGCATGACCACATCGGAAACACACCGGTAAAGGTAAGAACACGGTAGAAGCAACAACAACACTGTCCTCAACAAGAGACAACAACACTAACAGAGCAAGAGCAACACTGGTACCAGCAATAGCAGGTATAAGCCACTGGCACAGGCAAGACAAGGCAGGGCAGACAACTTGTGGAGGAGCAACAGGAGAGGCAACTTCTCTTCACTCCCCATCTCCCCCTGAAGAGAAGGGGTCGATGGAGCCATATGATCAGTGGCACTGGCACCAAGTGAGAGAAATCTAAGACACTGGCACCAGCAAGAGCAATATAGTAGGCAGCAACAACAATACTAGCAGCATCACAAATACTTCCATTATTGCAGACACAACTTCTCTTCACTCCTCCTCTCCCCCTGAAGAGAAGGGGTTGTCAAAACCATAAAAGCAGTGGCACTTGAGAAACAGAAGCTGACTAAAGCTCAGATGTAGAAGAATCAGTCATGGCAGATAAGTAACAGAATTGCAGCGGAATAGATGAGCAGCAGTGTCACTCCCCCTCAAATCCGACGACGTATGAGAGTCAAGATTTGGAGAAAGCAACACCGGTAATGACAATAAAGTTGCAGTACCCAAATAAAGTTGCATCTATCTCTCCCTCAAATCTAACACTGGTAGAAGGTCGAGATTTGGAAGAAGAGAAAATGAAATAATAGTAAAGAGACTCAAACATGGCAGTCTCGTGGTAGAAACAAATGCAAGGAAAGGTGGAATGGAGATGGGCATCCGACAACAGAGTGGCTGTGCAAAGGGAACAACGGCAGTAGTGTAGCTCGGCATGGCAGAGACAAGGCCGAGTAGGAAAAGGCTCAGCGAGCGGTGACGAGGCTCGCGGAGGAAAGGAAATGGCTCGGTGAGCGATGACGAGGCTCACGGAGGAAAGAGATCATGGTGATCAAGGAACGTACTGCCCATAGGAAACAAATTAGGCCATCGTGGCCAAGGGACTTATTGCCCATACAGATAAAAGAGAGGAAATTTAATAGAAACAAGAGAATTTACAACAACATGTAAAAATGCCAACGACTCTCAATTTGATAGAGGATCTTAAGGATTAGCCATTAGGCTCTGATACCATGCTAAAACATAGAGAATATTGAGAGAAGTGAGTGGAAAGTGTAGAGAGAATGAGAGTTGTAGAATATTTTCTGATTTTCACTTATGCTTTCATTACTTACAATCAACACATATATATACAAATTCCTAAGACATTAGTCAAGCCCCCCAAGTTAGGCAACCAACCTAGTTAGGCAACCAAACTAATTAGGCAACCAAACTAGTTAGGCAACCAACCTAGTCAAGCCCCCCAAGTTAGGCAACCAACCTAGTTAGGCAACCAACCTAGTCAAGCCCCCCAAATATTGTAGGTGCCAAACATTAATTGACTACATAATTAACACATTAATTGACTACATAATTAACACATTAATTGACTACATAATTAACAATAAGTACCAAAAAGAAGGAGAGGAGGCTATTCTTGATTGGGGCCGTTGCAGTTTCTGTCTTCATTTTGATTGTTGGTGTAGCCATATGCTGGTTGGTGGTAAAGAAGCGGATAAACAGGATTGATGGACATGGAAAATACTCCAATTCAGCAGCCTCCACAGATCTTGAGAGGCAAGCCTTGCCAAGACGATTTGCTTACAAAGAATTAGTTGCAGCCACTAATGGCTTCGCAAACGACAGAAGGCTAGGCCAAGGAGGGTCAGGACAAGTTTATAAAGGAATCATACAAGATCTAGGCTGCATAGTTGCTGTGAAGAGAATCTTCCCAGAATCTGAGCACTATGAGAGCGTCTTCATCAACGAAGTGAAAATAATAAGCCGCTTAATACACAGGAACCTTGTGCAATTCATTGGATGGTGTCATGAGCAAGGCGAGTGCTTACTTGTTTATGCATACATGCCTAACAGCAGCCTTGACACGCATCTCTTCGGCTCTAGAACAACCTTGCAATGGGATTTCAGGTACAAGATAGCTTTAGACTTGGCCACAGCCCTTCATTACCTACATGAAGATGCAGAGCAGTGCGTCCTTCATAGGGATATCAAATCAGCTAATATACTGTTGGACAACGATTTCAAGACTAAGCTTGGTGATTTTGGGATTGCCAAGCTCGTGGATCCGCGGTTCAGGACTCAGTCAACAGGAGTGGTAGGGACTTTTGGTTACATAGCTCCGGAATATGCAAATGGAGGGAGGGCTAGTAAAGAGTCAGACATGTATAGTTTTGGAGTTGTGGCCTTGGAACTTGCATGTGGAAGGAGGACTTATCCGGATGAAGAATATCACGTACCGCTTTTTCGGTGGGTTTGGCAGCTGTACCTTGCCGGAAATCTGCTCTCTGCAGCTGATGAGAGATTGGATATGAATTATGTTCCAAACGAAATGGAATGCTTGTTACTTGTGGGATTATGGTGTACTCGTCCCAACAAGAAGGAAAGACCAAAAGCAGGGCAAGTGATGAAGGTTCTTCAGCTTGAAGCACCTTTGCCTGAACTTCCACATGACATGCATGATTATCCACAGCCTCAACCTCAACCTCAACAACAAACTGGTTCCTCTCAGCTATCATTAACTTCTAGCTTCGAAACGGTGGGTCGTTAAACTAGTACAACAACAGCCACCAAACAACTTCAAGGGCAAATAGATGAAGTTAAATTTAGAGATATTCATGTCAGTGTTAATTCTTCTTATTAAGTGGGTTGGGAGGAGCGTTTATTTGAATGTAACTATGTTTGTGCCAAATGACATGCATGATACAAAGATACATGGTGAACAGCTTGTTTTAGATCCAACCTTTTTCCGGCGTCAACTTTTGGTGAGCAACTTTGACTTGGTCTTGTTCAAATGTTAATGAAATCTTTAATGATTTTGGTGATAATGATATGGTTTGCTACAAATTTAAAATCATTGTTTTCTTTCATAGAATCGAAAAGAAAACAAATAGTTATTTAAAATGAATAAAAGTCATTGTAGAAATTTGGTAGGGTTTTGAACATTGAACAGAAAGTTCCTTTATTCAAAATTGGTCATACTATGAATTAAGTTACTTAAAACAAAAATTAATCAATAAATAAAAGAATGTTAAGAGGATGATGTGAAACAGAGAGGAATGAAGGCATACCTTAAATCCTTGGTCGTCCCATTTGGGAATACTTTTTTTGGCCAAAAATATGCTTTACTTTAAAGTTAAGCAATTTGCGGTGTTCAGTAAAAATCAAATATCCAAATTATTTTAAAAGCAATGACCTCTTGACAACATCTTTTAAAAACAACCTCTGAGTCGCTTTTCAAGCAGAAAATTGACTTTAATAAAATTTCCCATTTCCCATAATACCATCATTAATTTTTAAAAATGACATCATTTGGTCTCACCGAGAAAACCTCAAGAAAGAAATCTGTTAATGTGAGGTTTTTCATTGATTGAGTGAGTTGGTGGACTGAACAAGACAATTGAAATTTATGTGGTCTAATTGAGTTCAGACCCTTAGGCATTGCTAACAAAAGCCCACAACTTTCACAATTTCTACAAATTTTTCTGCTAAATTTCTCAAAGGAATTATTGCCATTAATATTTTCAGTTTCAGACAAAAAAAAAAAAAAAAAGAAAATCTTTCTTCTTGAAATTAGCTTAAGTGATTTGCATTTGGAAAATTGAACTGATCAGAGTTTCTTATTTAATTCGCTTGGCAGGTTAATAATTGCAGGTTAATAATCTTAGTAGGAACATGCTTCATTAATCTCTAAGGTAAATCTTGTTTTTTATATTGTAATTTAATGAAATGATATTGAATTTGAAAATCAAGATATGCCTGCGAATGGTGGGATTATGGTGCACTCTCCCCAACAGCAAGGAAAGGCCAAAAGCAGGACAAGTGATGAAAGTTCTCCAGTTTGAAGCTTCATTGCCTCCACTTCCACATGAGATGCCTGCATATCCACAAGGTGATTCAGTATCTCAACTATCCATAACCTCAAGCTTCAAGACTACAAGAAAAAAGGTCAGTAGTGACCAATTTCCTTGTGACCAATTTCCTTGTGACCAAATGAATACCGGTCACGAATATAGTAAATTTAATAACTAATAATACTATACGGTCACTAAAATGATTGGCATCTAATTTTTAATTTTTAATGACTAAATTTTCTGACCAGTATTTAAATTAGTCACTGAAAACAACTTTAAGTTATTAGTGACGAACACATATGCCGAGGTAGCCTTCCTTCTTTTATTTGATACATCAGTGACGTCCCCTTTTTTAAACTTGAATTTTTTATTTTTTATTCAAAATACGGAGGGTACTGCAAATAATAAAAAAAAAAAAAAAAGACGGAGCGAGACCAGCGCGAGATGAGACCAGAGCGAGCTAGGTTTTCGTTTGTTACTCGGGCAGAGCTTGATTTTAGGTTCAATTTTGATTTCTCTTTCAATTTCGATTTTGGTGTTCGATTAGTTTTACCGCATGAAAAAGATTGTTACTTTGGGGTTCAGATTTGTTGTATTCTCTTATTGTTTTGCCTTTTTTTTTTTTAATGATTTGTATTAGAATCTGATTTTGATTTCATGTTTAAACACGTCTTTTCTGAAATTGAGCAACGGAGCAATGATTTAGGGTTTCAAAAACAGAGATATGGAAAATTGGGGAAAATCGGAGAGTAAAAGAGCGGCTCTTAGTTAATTCTTGTTACTTATCCAATTCAAACTTTTAATGACTTTTATAGAGTTTAAAAGTCTGGAGGTATTCAATTTAGACTTTTAAAGAGTATATAAAAGTCTAGTGGTATTCAATTGTGACTTTTAAAAAGTATTTAAAAGTTTGGTTGTATCCAGTTATGACTTTTAAAGAGTATTTAAAAGTTTGGTGGTATCCAAAAAGTTAATGACTTTTAAAAGGCTTATTAAATGAATGACTTTTCCATACTTTTAAGACTAATTGTTAAGAGCAAAAGTCTTGCCAATTTACTGCTGACTTTTATCAACTCTATGAAAGTATTTAAGAATTTGTCAACTCTATGAAAGTCACTCACTTAAAAAAAGTCTTTATAAGTATGAATTGGATACACCCCCCCTTTATCTGTAGTAGAAGTGTTGTTGGATTGTAGATTTTTACATTGAATTTAAGCGAAATTGTTTACTGGACATTTGGATTCAGATTTGCATAAAAATTGGAGGAAACTGGCCTGGTGTTCATGACATGCGGGATTTTGCATATGCTTGTCATTGGTATATGTGATATCAATTTGGTTTTACTTTTTATCATATCTACTATTTCCATCGATTGTTTCTTATGATATTAAAGTTGCTTATGCTTCTTTTAATTTACTTTGAGAGGGATGAATGGTATTGCTCCTAATTAGAAAAACTACTGCTTTATTGGCATGTTGTATACTTGCTTTCCATATGCTCCTTCTCCTGTCTTCTTGAATTTTTTCGGGGAGTTGATTACTTAGCAGACAAATTATTAGTGTGGCCTGGCATCATAACAACCATCATCAAGTTACTTAAATTCTGATAATTTAAATGAAGGTGTTGTACCGGTTTTTCAATTATCAATTTATTAGTTGGAATCTGATTCTTGGGGTTCATGTTGGAATCTGATTATTAGTTGGAATCTGTTTCATGTTGTACAGGGTTTGGGCAAAATTTGATTGGAGTCTTACAGAAAAGAGCAAGCTTGATGCTCATCAACCAGAGCTTTTCATAGGAATGTCCTTGACAAGGTAAAAGGGACACTCTGCATGTTTAACAGTGTTCTTATCAATATGACCAAAGCGAGTATGTACATTCTTAGTTTTGAGGCATGCATTTGCAGAAAGTTACATGCAACTGATGTTGTCAGTGGTTTTCTAATTTATGATGTTATTGCATTATTTTATGGAATATTTTTTTTTGATTAGGTTTTAGGTCAATGTAAATGGCATGCGTCACTTGACTCTGATTTTGTTTATGGGGAGTGTATTTTGCACAATCTTAATCTATTTGTAAGAAATTGGAAGATGTATATTCATCAATGAAGAGGAACTCCAAAGACATGTTCTGATCTGATTATTTTTTGTTGGATGCCTTTTTTCTTCAATTGGATCAATCAATGCACAATGTTCTGATTGTTTTGTGGTGAATGCCCTTTTTCTTTTTTTCTAATCCTAAGGTGCATGATTCACATATTTAGCTGCAGGTTCAGTAGTTGCAGGTAAGAGATCATCAGAATTTGAGTTTGAAGAGTCTGATCCAGAGGTAAAGACACTCTTTCCTTTTATAGAAATTCTTGAAAAAATTTCTCATGTTTATTGAAAACTCAATAATATATGCTGACTTTGTACATTGCTGTTTAGTGGTAACAATATTGGTTTCTCTACTCATGGCCTGACTAAACTTAAAATCTTGTCTTATGTTCATTTTAAGCAGTGATGAGTATTAATTTAAAGGATCTACCAGTGGAGAACACTTAAAGGATCGGGATACTACTCAGACAAATTTGACTCTTCTTGCTAGTTTTGCTCGGCAGGGAAGAAGGTTTCTTAACCTTCCACTCTCTGAGCCTGAAATTCATGAAGAGGTATGAATCTCTTTGGTTTGTTTCATTATTTCACATTTCACTATTTTGGTTTGATCTGCGTCAAGATCTTGATACCTTCTATTCTATAGTATCTATCCTGACATTTTGCCACAGTTTTTTAAGGGCCTCAATATCACAACAGGGCATAAAAAATTCTTCACAACAAGCATTTCAAACATATTATGGTGCAGCAGCAGAACTACTTCAATCCGAGCATCCTGTAAGAGTTATGTGGCCTAGCTTAAGATAGTTTTACTTTTCTATCTTTCTTTCTGGGTCTAGAGGGTTGGATGTTGATTTTGCACCTTATACGTATGCTTTATCTATGTTGGACAGAGCTTCTAATTTATTTTCTTGCTAATGATATCTGTTTCTTTATTTCAATAGTGGAATACTGGTTTTGATTGTAATTAATGCATTTTCGTGATACTTTTAGTCACTTTGCAAAATGGAGCATGAATATGCCAAATTCCTTAATGCTAAAAGAGAGCTCAGTGATGAAAATGTCTCTTCATATGAGAAACAACGGAAATCTTATGAACAATTGAACTGCAATGTCTCATTGTAAGTTGCTTTACATTTTTTCTGCCATTTATTTTCATTTTTTAATTCATGACTTGGTGGTGCAGGTCAGATGGATCACATAGTTTGGTAAACAGTTGGTAAAAGAGTTGAAGGTACAACCAGATGGATAATATGCTTCTTGTTGAAGGTTCCACCAGAAGAGCAGAAGCTCGCAGTCAGTCAACTGTGGTGAATCATATTTTTATGTTTTTGGATCAATTGACATAGCTAGGTTGGGTTGTAGAGTCATCTAGGTTTGTTTTTGAGAGAGATGTATGTCTAGACTTGGATTTGAATTTGTTCAAACTTGGATAGCTTGTGAATTTGGTGGAAGAATGTTGATATTTTTTAAATGCAATGAATTATTTTATACTATTTTTTATTATCAAAATTGTTTCCACAGCACTATGTATGAAATAGAATTAGATGTTATTTCATATATTGTTACACAACAAAGAACAGGGAAAATAAACCAATTAGTTACGAATTTTTCAAATACATTAGTGACCAACTAAGTAGGTCAGTAATTTAGTCACGTGACCCACTTTTAGTTACCAAAATACGTGTTTTAGTGACCATTGTAGGCCCTTTCGTGATCAAAGTTGCAGTCACTAATAGCTTTTTTGTTAGTGATCAAACAGAGGAAATCACTAATTCTTTGGGTTGTAGTGACCAATTCTTATAGTTGGTTACTGAATAGAATTTGTGACGAGCTTCTAGTGACCACCCAGTGACCACCAATATTTGGACACTAGTTGTATTCAATAACCAAAATTGATATTTTTTGTGACCAATTTGCTGGCAAAAAATAAACGTTTTTCTTGTAGTGGTTGTGGGTCGTTAAAGCAGAGTGAGTTACAACCACCAAAGAGACATGCTTGTACAATTTCAACCTTAGAGTTTGACATCAGTCATTGTAATTTCTTTTACATGTATTTATGATATTGTGACTTTTTCAGTCACAATAATAAAACTATGAATTATTTATTGTACAATGCACATTGTTTTCACAAGGTTGGGTATACACATGGTTTGTGAAAAAACCCTATGGACCCAATTATTTTTAATTACAAGTTTTCTTTTGATTTAGGGTTAAATTTTATTTTTAATCTGTAAAGAATTTGTGAGGGCAAAACTCAAATCAGACTAATAATGAGTTATCAAATTGTGTCAGCATGTGGGGTCAACGCTTTCAGCTAAGCGTATTCTTCTGATATGCATATATTAGTTTAAACACACTTAATCCTTGAATTTCGCCATCATGAGTATTTCTAAAATGCATCTATTAGTTTCTTCAACTCAAGAGTTGGCCAATGAATCTGTGAAGTCATATGACTTGACAATTTCAAAGGTTTCCAATCTTAATTTTTAAGGTATTGTCAATTCATATTGCATCAAATCCTTCCTTGTCTGTCTGATCTGTGTATTTCTTAGAGCAACCATTTCAAAGTCTTCGGTTTAATTTACTCTTAGAAGTCATATGTCTGTTTTGATATATTTTTCAGGACAGAGACATAATTTTTTGATCTTATTCCACTCTTCACCTAGCATCCTTTATTGCCTTAGTTTCTTTTTGTTCTATATATGCATTGCAGATTCTTTCATCCCAATCACCACACGAAAATCCTCATATATACTGCTCGCAATGTCTCTATGCAGGCTGGCAAATTGTTGTGTTACTCTCTTCATTTTCATCAATCTTTTCCTTCCCTTTGCCGTTCATCCCCTTTCCTTCCATCTACGTCAATCCAACTTTATTAGTACAAACAACATAACCTATGAAGGTGCTGCCAAGATTTCTTCAACCGGAGTGATTGAACTCAACACAATCAGTGAACATTTTCAAGTTGGCAGAGCTACGTATGCTGAGGCTTTGCACTTATGGGACTCTAGTAAGGGGTCTCTGGCAGACTTCACCACCAACTTTACTTTCATTGTCGACACTCTTAATAGTAGTACCAATCTTGGTGATGGATTTGCATTTTTTCTTGCTCCTGTTCATTTTCCAATCCCACCTAATTCAGCCGGTGCTCATCTTGGATTGTTCAACAGCACCACTCGCTTTGCAGCCTCCCAAAATCAAATTGTTCTGGTTGAGTTTGACACCAGGTCAGATTCCTGGGTGGATCCACCAGGGCTACACGTTGGGATCAACAACAACACCCTCTCCTCTGTTGTTCATACCAGTTGGGATCCTATCGGCAACAGTGGGAAGCCGGCTCATGCTCGGATAGCTTACAATGCTACCACCAAGAACCTCAGTGTGTTTTGGACATATGAAGAAAACCCTGATAATACTAATCTCAGCAATTCTTCACTTTATTACCTTACTGACTTAAGAAAGGTTCTTCCCGAGTTGGTTACAATTGGATTTTCAGCTTCTACTGGATTTGGCCTCCAGCGCCATGCCATAACTTCATGGGAGTTCAGTTCAAATCGGGATTCAAATGAGATCACAGGTAGCAGAAATAAGGAAACAAAAAAGAACAAGACATTTTTGATTGCAGCGGTTGCAGTTTCTGGTTTCATTTTGATACTTTGTGTGGCCATATATTCTTGGTTGGTGGTAAAGAAGCGTAGTGATGGGCATGGAAATTACTCCAGTGATGTTGCCAGCTCTACAATTAATACAGATCTTGAGATACTAGCCCTGCCAAGGAGATTTTCTTACAATGAATTAGTTGCAGCCACCAATGGCTTTGCTAAAGATAGAAGGCTAGGCCATGGAGGTTCAGGACAAGTTTATAAAGGAATTATACAAGATCTAGGCTGCACAGTTGCCGTTAAGAGAATCGTTGCAGAATCTGAGCACTATGAGAAAATCTTCATCAATGAAGTCAAAATAATAAGCCGCTTGATACACAGGAACCTGGTGCAATTCATTGGATGGTGTCATGAGCAAGGCGAATGCTTACTTGTTTATGCATACATGCCTAACAGCAGCCTTGACACACATCTATTTGGCCCTAGAACAACCTTGCAATGGGATTTCAGGTACAAGATAGCTTTAGATTTGGTTTCAGCCCTTCATTACCTACACGAAGATGCAGAGCAGTGTGTCCTTCATAGGGATATCAAATCAGCTAATATACTGTTGGACAACGATTTCAAGACTAAGCTTGGTGATTTTGGGATTGCTAAGCTCGTAGATCCGCGGTTCAGGACTCAGACAACAGGAGTGGTAGGAACTTTTGGTTACATGGCACCGGAATATGTAAATAGAGGGAGGGCTAGTAAAGAGTCAGACATGTATAGTTTTGGAGTTGTGGCCTTGGAACTTGCATGTGGAAGGAGGACTTATCAGGATGAAGAATATCACGTGCCACTTTTCAGGTGGGTTTGGGAGTTGTACCTTGCCGGAAATCTGCTCTCTGCAGCTGATGAGAGATTGGATATGAATTATGTTCCAAACGAAATGGAATGCTTGTTAATTGTGGGATTGTGGTGTACTCATCCCAACAACAAGAAAAGACCAAAAGCAGGGCAGGTGATGAGGGTTCTTCAGCTTGAAGCACCGTTGCCTGAACTACCACAAGACATGCATGATTACACTCTGCCTCAACCTCAAAGACAAGCTGATTCCTCTCAGCTACCATTACTTCTAGCTTCGAAACTGCGGGTGGTTAATGTAGTACAGCAACAGCCACCAAACACTTTCAAGGGCAAATAGATGAAGTTGATCTTCATTTCAGTGTTGATTCTTCTTATTAGGGGTAACTTTGATTGAAATGTAAATATGTGTGTGCTTAAGGGTGTTATCTGGATTTGATGGACATCAATTTAATTCCACTTGTAACATTTTTCTTTACTTAAATTTTGTGTATCTTTCTTAACTGATTGCTTGACCTGCCAAATGATATGCATGATCATTACATTCCCCATGCTACCCCGACCGACAAAAACTGATTAGTTCAAACAATTTGTGATTAGTTCCAACGTTTTCCGGTATCAATCTTACTACTAAGCAACTTAGGCTTGGCCTTGTTCAAATGTTTATGAAATCTTTAATGGTTTTGTTGGTGGCCTATCTACATCAACTCTGTTTTCTAGGGAGACCAATTCAAGGTTCTCATAAGTAATGACAATGAGTAAGTTGACCTTTCATAGGATATTTGCTCAAGTGAATTGCATTTGGAAAATTGAAATGATCAAGTTCTTATTTAATTCACTTTACAGTATAATAATCTAGTAGGAAGATGCTTGGCTAATCTCAAAGGTAAATCTTATTTTTGATATAGTAATTTAATGAAATGAAGTTGAATTTGAAAATCAAGATGTGCTCAAATTTGTTTGTATATTCTACTTCTATTACTGAAAATTCTTCAAACGTGTAGTTGAGTAGGTGTTTGATTACCCAGAATGAAATAAACAAAAACACGGGGGCTGTATGGACAATTGCCTTTATGGAAATTAGTGACCTTATTTTCGTCACATTTGTTAGCGACGCATAAAACCGTCGCGAATGCCTATTTTATTTTTGTTACTAAAGGACTAAAACTGTCAACAATCGCTGGGAAAGATATGAAGCCGTCATTTAAAATAAGACTCTGCTGATCAAGGGGTTTCTGCTTCTGTTTTACAGTAGAGATTTATTTGGCTTCCCCTAAAATGCCACAGACAATTCAGTCAACGAAAAAGGGATTTGTTCACCATTATTGGCCAATATAATATCTACAATCAAAATGGAGCAAGTTTCTTCTATACAGTTTTGTTTTGAGCAAGGTTCTATATAGTAAAACTTTTCCTTTTCCGACAATACAATATATAAAGCATTACACTCAGAACTCATACACTTTTAGCTCGTGTTATACACTTTGATTTTACATATTTTTTCTCCCTAGCTTCTAATACTTCAAAGTATCAAGTTTTACATGTGAAGTGAAATGTAAAACTAGCTAAGAAGTTGGTATCATCAAGATTTTACCAAGTAGTTAAATCAAACAAGAACATTCCTACATTACCTTCATCCAAACATATTTTTTTGTCTTTTGCTGTATCTCATTAGATGTTGATGAAAATGAAGAAAAATACGAAAACAACAATGTCAAACTGAAACTCACACACAGATAAACAGAGGAACTAAGGTTATAGTTATCTGGAATTCTTGAGAGTCTAAAACCGATGCTGTAAGGCCGTACTTTGAACAAAGGAAGAAAAAACAGAAAGAATAAAGACGAAAATATCTTTTTCTTTTCAGGCCGTAGTCTGAATTGTTGGTGGATGTAGCTTGGTGGCTTGCAGAGCTAGTTTAACGACCCGTAGTTTTGAAGCTTGAAGTTGAAGATAAGTGAGAAGCCGAATCAGAAACTTCTTGTTGAGGTTGAGGCAGTGGATCATCATGCATGTCTTGTGCAAGTTGAGGCAATGGTGCTTCAAACTGAAGAACCTTCATCACTCGCCCTGCTTTTGGCCTTTCCTTGTTGTCAGGGTGAGTGCACCATAATCCCACAATTAACAAGACTTCCATTTCATTTTGATCAAAATTCGTTTCCAATCTCTCGTCAGCTACATCTAGTAGATTTCCTGCAAGGTAATGTTGCCAAACCCCCCTAAAAAGTGAGATATGATACTCTCCATCCTGGTAAGTCCTCCTTCTGCAAGCAATTTCCAAGGCCACAACACCGAAACTAAACATGTCCGATTCTTTGCTGGCCCTTCCTTGAAAAGCATATTTAGGAGCAATGTAGCCAAAAGTACCTGCCACCCCAGTTGTGTGATGAGTCTTGGATCGGGACTGGGGGTATCCACAAGCTTGCAAATTCCAAAATCACCAAGCTTAGTCTTGAAATCGTTGCCCAACAATACGTTAGCTGACTTGATATCTCTATGCAGGACACACTGCTCTGCATTTTCATGTAGGTACATATTTTTCATGTTTAATACACTTGGTTTTTAACAAATAGTATAGCCGGTCGGCTTTACTCGGAATTTTTTTAATAAAAAAAAGTATAGCCGCCCGGCTTTACTGGGGTCCTTTTTATTTTTTATTTTTTTTTATAACTAGTCTAGCCACGCGGCTATACTCTTTACATAGATACTGTGAACTTTTTTTCAAAAATTGTTTTTCCCCGATTTTGTTTATTGATAGTTTAGAGCATTATCTATTACTATTAGGCCATTAACCGGGTCTCTATTGTCCCATTTTGAGTTTATACTTTTTCAGAGTTATTACCCGTATAAATAATTTAGCATTTTACTTTTAATACTCGTATTGTACACATATGTATATATTTTTCATGTTTAATACACTTGGTTTTTTACAAAATTTTCAATAATACACACAAAATTCACGTATCATACACATAATTTTCACATACTATATAATAAAAATATTTAAATCTAGAAAAAATATATATATCGAAAGTAGCAAATTAATATCTATAAAGTATAAGCTAATGCAAATAGAAGGGTCCTTTCTTTATAAATTTTTAAAGTGGCTATACTCCTTTTAAATATAATATACTTATTAAAGAGTTTAGCAGCCTGGCTAATTATTAAAAAATAGTATAGCCGTGCGGCTATACTGTTTTGACAAGTGCCGCCAAATCGCTATTTGGGCGTTGGGCGTTGGGCGTTGGGCGTTAGGCGTTAGGCGAGGGTCCTATTTTTTCTTTAAAACAATAGTCTAGCCGCTCGGCTATACTCTTTTTGCATATATATTGTGATATTTTTTTAAAAAAAAAATTTCCCCAATTTTTGTTTATTGATAGTTTGCTTTCGAGTCTCTGTTGTCCCCTTTTTACTCAGAGTCTCTGTTGTCCCCTTTTGAGTTTGTTTTTTAGAGTTATTACCTGTATAAATAATTTAGCATTTTCACTTTTAATACTCGTATTGTACACATACGTACATATTTTTCATATTTAATACACTTGATTTTTTACAAAATTTTCAATAATACACACAAAATTCACGTATTATACACATAATTTTTGCATAGTATAGAATAAAAATAATATATATTAAAAAATTTAAATCTATAAATTATATATATCAAAACTAGCAAATTAATATCTATAAAGTATAAACTAATGCAAATAGAAGTGTCCTTTTAAATATAAAGTAATGCAAATTAATATCTATAAAGTATAAATTAATAAACTAATGCAAATAGACCCTTTTTTTTAAACAAATAGTATAGCCGGGCGGCTATATGCCTTTTAAATATAATATACTCAAAGAGTATAGCCGCGCGGCTATACGTTTTTGACACGTAACTTCGAATCGCTAGTTGGGCGCTACCCCCACCCCCTAATAGTATAGCCGCCCGGCTATACTCCGGAATTTTTGTATAAAACGGAGTACAACCAACACGCTACATCCACTGCCTCAACACCAGTTGATTCCTCTAAAGAAAATTTTAAGTTCTGGTTTCGAAACTGCGGGTCGTTAAAGTACAACCAACAAGCTACATCCTTGTACAATAATGCGAGAATCTTTATTTTTTTAATTTCTTAGCGCTTGGCATTTAAGTTTATGTTTCTATATTTTGGCTTTCTTTTGACATCGTTATTAAAGGAATGAAAATGATAGCCTAACTTGCTAAAGTCAAATTTTTATGCATTCATATTCCCCTGCTACATCAACAAATGAAAAACTGGTTTGTTTCATCCATTCATCACTTCCAGCATTTACAATGTAGGTCATTCAAGCAAGTTGTCTGCTATCACCAACTACATGGTTGTATGATTTCGGATATATAAAACTGAAACTAAAATGTCTGTTTCCGGTGCGTTAGTGTTAATTCTTTGGTGTTTGTTCAACATGTTTTTGCATATCATCAATCACAACAAAGTAATAGTCAGGTTTATGGCAAGGAAAGGATGCAACACCATAAATTTCATCATAAAATAATTTCTAATATTTTCTTTTATACGTCCTTCAATTAGTTTATTCAACTCAAGAGTTCACAAATGAACCTGTGAAGTCATGACTTGACAATGTCAAAGGTTCCAATCTTAAATTTTAAAGTACCATCAATTCGTCGTATTGCATCAAATCCTTCCTTGTCTGTCTGTTCTGTATGTTTCTTATAGCAACATCCAACATTAATTTATACACACGACCAGCCCTTTCAAAGTCTTCGTTTTAATTTACTCTTGGGAAATTTAACAGACATGTTTGTTTTTTGATATATTTTTTAGGACAAAGACGATTTTTCAGTCTTATGTATAAACAATATAATTCTCAGTTCACATTTCTTTCATCCTAATCACCAGACGAAAACTATCATACATACTGTTCTGCTCTCAATGCCTCTAAGCAGGCTGGCAAATTGTTGTGTTACTCTCTTCATTTTCATCCTTCTTTTCCTTCCCTTTGCCGTTCATCCCCTTTCCTTTCGTCTTGGTCAATCCGACCTTAGAAGTACAAACAAAATGATCTATGAAGGTGATGCCAAGCTTTCTCCAACCGGAGTGATCGAACTCAACACAGTCCGTGCACGTTTTCTCGTTGGCAGAGCTACGTATGCTGAGGCTTTGTACTTATGGGGCTCTATGAAGGAGACACTGGCAGATTTCACCACCAACTTCACTTTCATTGTCGACACTCTTAATAGGAGTACCAGGATTGGCGATGGATTTGCTTTTTTTCTTGCTCCTGTTCACTTTCCGATTCCACCTAATTCAGCGGGTGCTCATCTTGGATTATTCAATAGAACCACTCGCTTTGCAGCCTCCCAAAATCAAATTGTTCTGGTTGAGTTTGACACCAGGTCAGATTCCTGGGTGGATCCACCAGGGCTACACGTTGGGATCAACAACAACACCCTCTCCTCTGTTGTTCATACCAGTTGGGATCCAATCGGCAACAGTGGGAAGCCGGCTCATGCTCAGATAGCTTACAATGCTACCACCAAGAACCTCAGTGTGTTTTGGACATATGAGGAAAACCCTGATTATACTAATCTCAGCAGTTCTTCTCTTTCTTGCTTTATCGATCTGCGAAAGGTTCTTCCTGAGTGGGTTACAATTGGATTTTCAGCTTCTACCGGATTTGGCCTTGAACGCCATGCTATAACTT
Organism: Prunus fruticosa; assembly: GCA_018703695.1. Taxonomy (NCBI): domain Eukaryota; kingdom Viridiplantae; phylum Streptophyta; class Magnoliopsida; order Rosales; family Rosaceae; genus Prunus; species Prunus fruticosa. Next base: position 50,257,059 of record CM031917.1, read on the forward strand.
CATGGGAGTTCAGTTCAACTTTGGACTCTGATGAGATCATAGGTAGCAAAACCAAGGAAACAAAAAAGAACAAGACATTCTTGATACCAGCGGTTGCAGTTTCGAGTTTCATTCTGTTGCTTTGTGTGGCCGTATGTAGTTGGTTGGTGGTAAAGAAGCGGAGTAATGGGCATGGAAATTACTCCAGTGATGTAGCCAGCCCTACAATTGATACGGATATTGAGATACTAGCCTTGCCAAGGAGATTTTCTTACAAAGAGTTAGTTGCAGCCACCAATGGCTTTGCGAAAAATAGAAGACTAGGCCATGGAGGTTCAGGACAAGTTTATAAAGGAATCATACAAGATCTAGGCTACACAGTTGCTGTGAAGAGAATCCTTGCAGAATCTGAGCACTATGAGAAAATCTTCATCAACGAAGTTAAAATAATAAGACGCTTGATACACAGGAACCTAGTGCAATTCATTGGATGGTGCCATGAGCAAGGCGAATGCTTACTTGTTTATGCATACATGCCTAACAGCAGCCTTGACACCCATCTATTTGGCTCTAGAACAACCCTGCAATGGGATTTCAGGTACAAGATAGCTTTAGGCTTGGCTTCAGCCCTTCATTACCTACACGAAGATGCAGAGCAGTGCGTCCTTCATAGGGATATCAAATCAGCTAATATACTGTTGGACAACGATTTCAAGACTAAGCTTGGTGATTTTGGGATTGCTAAGCTCGTGGATCCGCGGTTCATCACTCAAACAACAGGAGTGGTAGGGACTTTTGGTTACATGGCCCCGGAATATGCAAACGGAGGGAGGGCTAGTAAAGAGTCAGACATTTATAGTTTTGGAGTTGTGGTGTTGGAACTTGCATGTGGAAGGAGGACTTATCAGGATGAAGAATATCACGTGCCACTTTTCAGGTGGGCTTGGCAGCTGTACCTTGCCGGAAATCTGCTCTCTGCAGCTGATGAGAGATTGGATATGAATTTTGTTCGAAATGAAATGGAATGCTTGTTAATTGTGGGATTATGGTGCACTCGTCCCAACAACAAGGAAAGACCAAAAGCAGGGCAGGTGATGAGGGTTCTTCAGCTTGAAGCCCCATTGCCTCAACTTCCACTAGACATGCATGATCATCCGCTGCCTCAACCTCAACAACAAGCTGGTTCCTCTCCGCAATCATTAACTTGTAGCTTCGAAACTGCAGGTCGTTAAAGTAGTACAACTGCAGCCACCAAGCACCTAGGCACTTGTATTTGAATGCAAATATGTGTGTGCTTGAGGGTGTTATGTGAATTTGATGGACATTTGAATGCAACTATGTTTATCCCACTTGTATCTTAACTGATTGCCTGAACTGCGAAATGATATGCATGATCACTACATTCCCCATTTCTACCCCAACAGGAAAAACAAAACAAAAACTGATTCATTCAAAACCAATTGTCACCATGAAGCAAATTGCCTTATGACCAAGATACATGGTTGACGAACAGCTTGTTTTAGATCCAATCTTTTCCAGCATCAACTTTCGGTGAGTAACTTAGGCTTGGTCTTGTTCAAATGTTAATGAAACCTTTAAGGATTTTGGTGAAAATGCAATCATGGCTTTATTGAAAAGAAATTTTTATGACATTTCATTGAACAGAAAAGAAACCAAATAGTTATTCAATTAAGACTCTTCTGACTTACGCTTTGCAGGTTAATAATCTAGTAGGAAGTGGCTAATCTCTAAGGTAAATTAATCTTATTTTTGAGATAATAATATAATGAAATGAAGTTGAATTTGAAATTTAAGATGTGCTCGAAATTGTTTATATATTCCACTGCTGCTACTGAAAGTTCTTCAAACATGTATTTGATTTGAGTTTGTGTTTGGTTACCCAAAAGAAAAAAACAAAAACACTTTGGCTATATGGACAATATTAGTTTTTCACTTTAAGCGATCTTCATTGAAATTATTTCTGGATACCTCCTTCATTCTGCCCTTCTTTACAATTCCATTTTTCAAAATCCGATTCATGTCAGTGTTAATTCTTCTTATTAAGTGGGTTGGGAGGAGCGTTTATTTGAATGTAAATATGTTTGTGCCAAATTACATGCATGATGCCAAGATACATGGTGAACAGCTTGTTTTAGATCCAACCTTTTTCCGGCGTCAACTTTCGGTGAGCAACTTTGACTTGGTCTTGTTCAAATGTTAATGAAATCTTTAATGATTTTGGTGAAAATGATATGGTTTGCTACAAATTTACAATCATTGTTTTCTTTCAAACATGGCTTTATTGAAAAGAAACTTATGACCTTTCATAGAATAGAAAAGAAACCAAATAGTTATTTAAAATTGTTAGTTTAAGGGAGAAGAGGTTTGGAGAATGGTTGGTAGTGTTTAAGACAATAACTTAACTTGGAAATGAAAACTTTTGAAAGAGTAACAAATTAGTTTTATTTTATTGATTGAAATAGGAAAGGTACAAGGCTTTAATACTTGAGTGACAGCTGTAGTTTTCTAGCTTGATTACTTTGAGAGGCTGTAGGCTTATATATAGAGCTGCTAAGTCGGCAACTTTGTTTTGGACAAGTTGGTTGCACAGTAACCGACTTTTCCAAAGTTATTTTCAACCACAAGTTGTCTTCTAATTCTAGATTTCTCTAGTTGTAATACAATGGATAATTAGTAGGATGTTTTTAGTGACTTTAACTTGCCAACTTCTCTTAATTTTTCTAGATTATTCTATATTATTCAAGACACAAGTGTGCATTAATTTTAATAAAAATAAATAAAAATCATTGTAGAAATTTGGTAGGGTTTTGAACATTGAACAGAAAGTTCCTTTATTCAAAATTGGTCATACTATGAATTAAGTTACTTAAAACAAAAATTAGTTAATAAATAAAAGAATGTTAAGAGGATGATGTGAAACAGAGAGGAATGAAGACATACCTTAAATCCTTGGTCGCCCTGTTTGGGAATACTTTTTTTGGCAAAAAAAATGTTTTACTTTAAAGTTAAGCAATTTAAGGTGTTTGATAAAAATCAAATATCCTGATTATTTTAAAAGCAATGATCTCTTGATCACATATTTTAAAAGAAGCCTCTAAGTCGCTTTTCAAGCAGAAAAGAGACTTTAATAAAATTTTCCCAATTCTCATAATACTATCATTAATTTTTAAAAATGACATCGTTTGGTCACCAAAAAAACCCAAGAAAGAAATCTGTTAATGTGAGGTTTTTCATTGATTGTGTGAGTTGGTGGATTGAACAAGACAATTAAAATTTATGTGGTCTAATTGAGCTCAGACCCTTAGGCATTGGTAACAAAAGCCTACAACTTTCACAATTTCTACAAATTTTTCTGCTAAATTTCTCAAAGGAATTATTGCCATTAATATTTTCAGTTTCATACCAAAAAATAAGAAAAAAAAGGATAGTCTTTCTTCTCGAAATTAGCTTAAGTGATTTGCATTTGGAAAATTGAACTGATCAGGTTCTTATTTAATTCTGCTTGAAGATCCTTCGCCCTTTGAACTTCTTTCTCTATCTTACTCGATTCCTGTAAAATCAAACATGAGTAAAAGATCACACTTGGGGGGTGTTGGCTAAAAAAGGGTATGTGGTTTTCTCTATGGGGAGAACCGGGTGGCCGGGGCGGTGGTGAGAGACAGAGAGTGTCAGGTTTTTCGAGTACAAATTGGATTACCTTGTTTGTTGAAGGTAGCCATGTATTTATAGGGCTCTAGGCATGTAGAGTTTTTCAAAGAATATCTTCTTATTTAGAAGGAAGATATTTTTTCCCCAAATTGTAGAGATTGATGATGATATCTCCAAATTAGATAATATCTTAAATTGGTGATATTATCTTCTTTATTTTTGTCAAAGATGATATTATCTTTTTAAATAAAGGTAATATCTCATATTTAAGATAATATCCCTATTTTTAGTATCAATTAATTTGTTAAGTAAATAGGCTCAATTAATTTAACTAGGAGATATTCTTTTTGTCCACATGCCTAATAAACTATAAAGCAACTGAGTCCAGAAGAGTACAGCCCCAAAAAGGGAACCAACTGAACCTACAGAGAATATATGTCCCACATTTTCCTGCATAAAGACTTGCATTGTTAAATTTATTTATTGGAAAATATACTCATATCTTAGTTTCTTAAATTCACTCTCATAAGTGACTGCCAAATACCTGAGAGAAAGATGGACCGTCCTTCGAGTCTGCATACCAGTAGAACATTCCGTCAAGGATGTTCAAGCTCAATGCAACATGTACAAGCACGGTCTCCACACATCAGGGCATTTCAATGTTGTCCACATAGATTTTCTGGCATCGATAAAATTCTGCCTGACCTGCTCCCAGCATGGAATATGAGATATTTAGCATGAAAAGAACCAAGAATCAACAGGAGTAAACGAAACTACTACCTGTGTGTAAGCGAAGTTGGGTGAATGAGGTTCATTGAGAAGAGTTCCAACTAAAAATACAAGTCCAGCTGGGATTGCCAACAAGCCGTATACTCCCTACCAGAGAAAGGGAAGAAAACTTTATATTTTTAAACTGAAATATGAAAAGGAAAAGTTTCAAAGCTTTGAACAGCTATAATCAAAAGAAGCTGATCTTAGGGGCTATAAGATGAACAAAGATACCACTAACAGAGAATCCCACTAGTGCCCCAATGGAGGAACTTAAGGCACACAGACTTTGCACATCAGATGCAAGTAAGTGAAGGATGATTAATACTGTTCTGTGCCACACAGGCATCAATGGTGACATCTGCTGCAGCTACTCCAGCACTTCCTCCTGTTAATGATAAGATGGCAAATGCGAGGTGCAGCTTTTCATGGAACAATAACAGGAGCATGGAGATCACTCCCATAGAACCTATCATCAAGAAAACATGAACCAGCTAGTTAGGAAACCATGTCAGCAAGAAATTTAAAACCCCCAGATGGCATTTAAGGCAGAATGTGGTCTAAACACCATATGGCAAGTACTGACTTTTTTCAAAAAAGCACAAAAGTCAAGTGATATTCACATCTATTAGACTAGGAGAATGGAAGCTTGTGGCATTTAAGGCAGAATGTAAATGGGATCGCAGAATCCCAAAATCACTATGCAACCTTGAACATGAAAACCAACTTAAAAAGTTTTGACTTTTGAGCTAACAGGAAACTAATACTGGATCACTTACCAGCGAAAATGAAATAAGGCCGTCTTCGATGCCCAAAAATTGGGACAACATCCGTGAGGAGACCCCAGATAGGCTTGACAATCCACGGATTATAAATAATTCCTTGATAAAATTGGGCTTCAGAAGGCTGCACTTTCTGCACATCCTTCATGTAATATTCTGTGCCCACGCGAGAAAGAGCTCCACCCAGTCCTTGACTTATTCCATAAACAGCCACCACTCCCATACAAAACTCCAATGCATTTCCATACAGAGCATTTTGAACCATTGGATTGGCGTGCAGAGAGCATCACAACACCCTTTTTTTGGGCTCATTTTCCTCCACAATATTAGCAGAGGGATCAAGACTCTCCTCCTCCTCCTCCATCATCACTCACTTTCCTATACAGATTTTTAGAAAACAACACCAACCCAGTTTACAGATTAGTGTTTCCTGAACTGTGGGAACCTGTTTTCCTGAACTGTGCTTGAAAATGAAGAACCCAGTTGAAGATTCAGATTTTCTCGAACTGGGTTTCTTCAAAGTGAAGCTTAGAACTTCTGACATTGGCTTTGGTTTCTGCTTAAATTAATAACCTTGAACCCGCTGACGAAACCTCCAGCACATACAACACACAGAAAAAACAAAGACAATAGCTTTCTCAAATTAATTTTGCAATGATGGTCTAATTTATCCTTCTGAAAAGTAATAGATCAGGAAAAGGAAAACCAATTACTTCAAGTTCAAGATGCATCAAAATCCTGGTGGTAGCTAGCCCCAAGGTAACAGAACGAGTTGACTTAGACCAAACGGTTTACAGTTTACACTCTATCTTAACTTAATTATCAAAATCCGGTCTTGGCTTTTGTTTTTACAGTGTTCCCGTAGTGAACTCTCATCAACACTGTGTCAAGAAGTTAAATAGAAGAAAACCTACTTAATGGATCTCACTATATAAAGTTGGAATACCATGAAATACTTCTCCCATTAATAAGAAAAAATGTGATAAATAGTTTAAAAAGATATAACAATAGTACATTCATCATAACTCTTTCAAGTATCAACCTAAAGCAACTTTGGCTTGGTCTTCTAAGTACGTTTCTGAAACCTAAGATGATTTTGATGTGAATGGTATATTGTTGGGCTATTTATCATCAACTCTGTTCACAAGGGAGACCAATTCAATGTTCTCTGTTTCTTGAGTTTCGATATCCTCTTTTGTATTCAAGATTTCGGTTGGAAGAATGGAAGAGTTGGGATCAACTCTAGGTACCAAAAATAGCAAACAAAGCGGAGCTAATCTCAAGAAGTTCCTAATCAGAATGGCCAGCCAGAGATTATCAAATTGTGTCCGTGTAACCTTCAATACATGCAGTAAGATGCCTCCTCCCCATGTTGCTGAGAGAAGTCCAACATTATCGATTGACATGAGCAGAGCAAAAAAAGTTCCTTCGATTCCCGGAGGACAAATCTTTGAGCTAAGCACAAGAAGAGGCATCCATTTGAGCCTTCCAGTCATTTGAGATACACTTTCATCGATCACAACAAAGAAATAATCCGGTATGCCAAATTTCAAATTCAATCGCAAGACCAGCATCAAATCTAGCGTTCCTGATAAACTGTAAACTAGTTGAGTCCAGAACAGCAAGTCCCGGAAAGGATGATCCTTTAGAACATTTTGATAGAGTACTGCCCCCAAAAGGGAACCAACTGAACCGATGGAGAATATATATCCAACATTCTCCTGCAAAAAGATGTGAATGATTAACTTTACTCACATTGCACAGAGTGGTCCCTTCAGGGACATCTGGTAAAATTGGAATGACACATTGGACAGAGTGATGTGAACTGAAGTCATGTAAAAGAAGTTTTAGCTGTTGACTTCTTATTCTCTAAAAATATACTGATTACTGAGATAATAAAATTCACTCTCATAAGTAATTGTCAAATACCTGTGAGAAAGATGGACCGCCCTCCGAATCTGTATACCAGTAGAACATTCCATCAAGGATATTCAAGCTTAATGCAAGGGAAAAGTACATGTATAAGCATGGCCTCCATACATCAGGACATTTCAACGTTGTCCACATAGCCTTGCCAGCATCAACAAACTTCTGATTGACCTGTGCCCAGCATGCAATATTAGACCATGAGCATGAAAAGTGAAAAGAAAAGGACAAGAATCAAGAGGAGTAAAGGACTACCTGTGTGTAAGCGAAATTGGGAGAAGGAGGTTCCTTAAGCAGAGTTCCAATTAAGAATACAAGTCCAAATGGGATTGCCAACAACCCGTATACCCCCTACCAAGGAAGAGGAACAAAAAAACTCTTCTAATAAACAAAATATTTTTGTTTCAAACAGAAATATGAAAAGCAAAGAGAATTTTTAAGCTTTGAACAGCTACAAGTGAAAGAAGCTGACCTTAGAGCCTATAAGATGAACAAAGATACCACTAACAGAGAATCCCAGTAGTGCCCCCATGGAGGAACTCACGGCACACAGGCTTTGCATATCGGCTGCAAGTGACGGATGATTAATACTGTTCTGTGCAACACAGGCATCTATGGTGACATCTGCTACAGCCACTCCAGCACTTCCAGCTGTTAATGACAAAAGGGCAAGTGCAATGTGCAGCTTTTCATGGAATGATAGCACGAGCATGGAGATCACACCAATAGAACCTAATACAAACAAGACATTGACTAGCTAATCAGGAAACTATATCAGCCAGAAATGGCTAAATGTGTCATCTCATGAAACAATCAATCCATGTGGCAAGTTCTGATTTTGTTTTCCCAAAAGAACACAAAAGTTAAACTGATATTCATATCTATTAGAATATACACATTTAAAACTAAAGTTTGAGGCATTTACAATTTCAAATTTAACACTTACAATGTTATCCTTAATTGAATATATGACATTGAACATCAAAACTAGAAAAAGTTTTAACTTTTTGAGTTTACCTGCTACAATGAAATAAGGCCGTCTTCGATACCCGAAAATTGGGAGAACATCGGTGAGGAGACCCCAGAGAGGCTTGACAAGCCAAGGAATAGAAGTAATTCCTTGATAAAATTGTGCTTCAGAAGGCTGCACTTTTTGAACATCCTTCATGTAATATTCTGTGCCCACGCGATAAAGAGCTCCACCCAGTCCTTGACTTATTCCATAAACAACCACCACCCCCATTACAAAACTCCAATGCATTTCCACACACAGCATTTTGAACCAATTGATTGGCGTGCAGAGAGCACTAGAACACCCTTTTTTGGGCTCATTTTCTTCCACCATGTCACCAGAGGATTTAAGATCCTCCTCCTCCTCCACCATCACTCTCTTCCCAATACAGATTTACCAAAAACAACAACCCAGTAAACAGATCAGTGTTTCCTGAACAGTGGAAATCTGTTTCCTGCTTCAAAATGAAAAACCCCAGTTAAAGATTCAGTTTTTATCTGATTGGGTTCTTCACGGTGATTGATTCTCCTGAGGGAAGCTTAGAATTTCTGATCTTGGTTTTGGTTGCTGCTTGATAACCTCGACCACACACAACAAAAAGAAGGAAAAAAAACAAACACAAAGACAGCAGTAGCTTTCTCTAATTAATTCTGCAATGAATGTGAAATTTATTCTCTCCGCAAAATGATAGATATCTGGTAATGAAAGCCGAGGACTTCAAGTTCAGATGGATCCAATGCCTGGTAGCTAGCTCCAAGGTAGCAGAAGGCCTCATGCCGCTACGTTGACTTTGACCAACCAACCGGTTTACTCTTTACACCCTCTTATGATATTAGTTTTTAGTTTTTAGTTTTTACAGTTTAACCGTTGGGTAGTGCCTCGCTCTCATGTAAGAATCTGAAGAAGTTTCGGCCGCAAACATTCGACTCAGCAGAAAACAAACAAGAGAAAGGTAATTGCTTTCTCAAAAGTCACCAACCCGCGAAGATTGGTCAGAAATTCCGATTTTTTTTCCTTCTTTTCTTTTCCTTTTTCCTCTTTTTATTTTATTTTATAAATATTTAAAAGGAATAATATCATGTACATGGCACTTCCCTAGTTATGATGTTCTGACACGTGGCTGAATGCCACTGGCTCCATGAGCACGGAAGTGGGGACATGTGAGTCATAAGGATATAGCTTCCGCTTGCGACAAGGTGAAGTCTCCCCCTTTCTGGAACTGGAAAGACTTGTGTTAAAAGGCCGATCTTCTTCTGATTTGAGTTGTGTTATTAGTTCACTTGTTATGGTGCGGGTAAATGAGAAAGTTCCATATTTCATGAACTTATAACAGTCTTAATAAACAAATATGTATCATAATATGGGTAGATTCGTAACAACACGTGGTCATTGACCATATATAACTGTCACGCTTGAGTACTTCCCAATCGAAGCTCATAGAAGGTCACACGAAAAACTATCCAATCACGAGATGTCACATACTCAAAATTACTTAACTCAATGGTGGAGAGTAGGAATTGGTTGTTTATGTGATTCATGAACCTTAGGGAGATGACAGCGCTTTTGATTAAACTAATGTATGTAATTGGCATACTCATTGGACTAGGTTAACCACAAAACCTAATGCATCCTGAAATGGACTTTTTTTTTCCCTCAAAGAAAACCCAAGAGCTTAATTATGATTTTTATTATATATGCTTTAAGAAAAGAGAATAAAATGGATCCAACTTGGTTGGTTTAAGTAGCTTGCCTCCTGTCAACATGTTAGAGCCATTGGAGAGAAGTTTCTCCCATGAACAAATCTTGATGCGAGTTTGATTAGGCAATAACAATGAAAGTGTTTTAATTTTTATGTCGACTAACCATTACAGACCAAAAAGGGCAACGAGCCTATGAGGATTGAAAAGATTCTAACTTTTTTGTCTTCGTCTTGCTTTTTGCTTCTTCTTCCTCCTGGTTTTAAATCTTATCCATTTTTCCCTGTTTTATTCGTCGTTGCTTTATTGACCTTAGCAGAAGTGGGTTAATGAAGACTACTTATAGCAGAGTCGAATGGCGCTAACTTCCTGACTTCTTCTTTTTCGACAATTGAAGATTCATGCATCATCAACATTGGATGAATAGAGTAAAGTTAACAAATCATATTGACATTTTGAAAGTGGAAGGGCAAAAGTTAGTGGAACCCCCAAATAAAAATTAGTTCCAAAGATCTAATCTGTACATGACTGACCTGCAGTCAAAAAAAATGCTGAGCAAGAATCTTGTAAAGAGCACAAAAACCTCAACATGAAGAAGTTGAGTTCCACCAGTTGCCTAGTATCTCTCAAAATCCATTCACAAACACCCATTAACAAACCATTAACAGCACAGCTGGATGTATCCTTGCTTCAAACCATCAAAAAATCTGCAATTTGGTGATGCCTTTCCCCGTCCGTGCAACATGGAATCGTGATTTCCTCAGGCCAAAGGGATCTGATTCTTGAAACTCCTCCTTCAGCAGAAGCATTCTCGGTCTTACTGTTCATAGCCTGCCTTGATGCATATCGAAAGTCCAATTCTTGTTCAGCCAACTGTAAGCATCATTCGAAACATTACATTTAGCAGCAACCAGCTACCCTGTGAAATGCCTCTATCCGGGTGGAAATGGGCAGGCGACTCAAATCTTCGTGTGATTTATAGTAAAGCATCTTGTGCACATAGAACATCATATAACACTGTGAAGCTCTTACAATTCCCTCGTCAACCTCATTAATCCAAGCATTGTCACATTTGTACCACTGGTTTTTTATGCGTAAATACGTCACATAATGGCCGGATTCTAGTGTCCCAGCATGAGTAACTACTGCAAAAATCTCAAATTCTGTAGATATATCAGATTCATCCCCCTCAAAAGCAAAGATCCTATTTCCAAATCTGTTTCTGACAATTGAAGAAGACAGATATGGAGTCATGTCTAGGGAGAAAGGAAAATGCAAATAGCTGTCAATTTTCCTCATCATTTTTCTGACCAGGGAGTGCTCAAAACGTTTTATATGCAAACACAACACCAACGGGAGCTTTCTGATGGACATTTGCTTCGATGAGTCTCGCAATTCTTCACAGTTCTGACAGTACAGTTTTTGGTCTGATCCCAACTTCTCTGGTTTTGTAAACAAATCTAAACAACCTAAAAGAGTAGATGAACTGCTGTTGTCATTTGGTTTGACGGGCTTATTAGATGCATCTGACCAAGAACAATGGCTTGTGTCTAAGTTGAGTGATATGTCCAAACAAGGGTCATAAGTTGTTGAGGTGAATCCACAAGTCATACAAGTGACATCGGACCTCAACAGTCCTGAGAATACCCTATGAGCAATACACTGGCAATCTCCGGTATCTGTGAAACAGAGGATAACTTCATAAGTACAAGATAACTGTTAAACAATGTAAACACAACAATTGCACTTGCATCTATTACTTCTACAGTATCCTATGAAGGTGTACACAACTCATCCAATCCTTTTGAGATTCTTGAACTTCTTTAGATACAGTAATAGATGGCTCCATAGTTCTACATCCTTCTAAACAGTGTCAAAGTGCTTCCAAGTATTATCCCTCTCTTGAAAACATAAAAGGCGAGACCATAATGCCAACAGTCGACCGATAATTACCTCTAATTTGGTTCCTTGCTTTGCTTTCTTTCTCATGGATCCCATCTAAGACTGAAATGAAGAACTCATGAGCATCCTGCTGCTCGTAACTTGCCAGATTTTCTGAATGCTGCCACCAACTTCAAGTAAAAGATAGTGTGGATCAGTTGAAAAGTAAGCCTACTCCATGTATCAATTAAGAAAATACAAGCATACAAGAACTAACAAGAGATTTAGCATCACATATCAAATAAGAATTTGATCCAAAATCAGAAAAATGGTGCCATCATTTCCAGAAATTCCATGTCACTTCTAAATAGATTAATGTGAAGAATCCAACTAACTCCAACCACACAAACCCTAATTTGAAGGTTTTTTTTTTTGGTCAACCAATTTGAAGGTTTCAGTATACAAAGAAAAATACAATTCTGTTGAGTATCTTTCTTGAAGCCCAGCTTAGACATACACATTATGCAATTTGCATGTATACAACTTAAAAAGTTATTACTTCATCTCCACTTGCTAAGAGAGCAATATAACACTTCCTATACTTATCCAAGGAACTTCAAAACCGACAAATTGCAGAGACAAAAACCGGCAATGAAAATCCTGAAACAAATGTTTATCCAATATAAATCAACCATTTGTTGTAGTTGTTTCTTTGTTCGGGCTTCGGCCCCCATAGTATCAAGAACAATATAAATCATTCATCAAATCACAAAACCAAGCATTATTAACTTGGCAAGATATGCTGTAACCAAAGAGCACACTGGCAGAGCAATGTCAGACCTGTAAAGAAATTGAGCCGGGCTATAAGGAGTCCGATCCCCCAAATACACAGCCGAGAAAATACCATGAAGTTCGCAAGGCAAACACAGCCGATTCGCAGTCCTTTTCCGGCATGTTTTTGGGTTATGCCGATCACTCAAGAAGTAATTTCTCAAAGGAGGTGCATGTAGTAGTGCTTGCAACACAGAATTCATGAAACAAGTATTGCCCAAATTATTCAATCCCCTCAAACCCAATGGGTAACATGATTTAGCCCTCTGATCTCTCGTCAAAGCCGACTTTTCTGCCTTCTTCAAATCCACTAATTCTACACCTGAACCCAGTCTCTTCCTTTCACACAGTCTCTCTCCTATACTGTCTGCACTATTTGTGCTATATGGCAAGTCCACCATGTGTTTAGACATCACAGTCTTATCAAAATCAGGATCATAGACCTGATCAGAGCACGCACAGCAATAAAGCTCAGCCCTTTCAATGTCCACAGCTAAAGAGTGGCCAATCTCAGACTGGGTATGCAAAAGGGCGTGGCTTGAGCATGAGATTGAAGAGCAAATCAAACAAATATAGAGTCTACCTTGATACCCATTACAGGAACTGCATCTGGGTATCTCTGTGCCAGGATTCTGAACACTCGTCCTTCCATTTGGGGTGGTCTTGAGGCACTTTTGGAGTGATTTATAGCCACTCAAGCCATGTTTGAGCTTGTAAGCTGAAAGGTGCTTGCAGGGTTTTGGGTTTGTGTATGAAGGTTTTCTAGTCGACATCTTTGATAAGGATTGAGAAAGGAAGCTCTGATTCGTTACAAATCAAAAAAACAAAAATTTTATTAACAAAAATGGCAATATTATTAGATTAATAATAAATAATAAAGATTAACAAAGCAAGATCCAATATTCCAGTAAAGAGATGGACTGGGAACAAAAGGACTGGATTTGTTTCGGTGGATGGTTATGGTGTGATGTGAGAGACAGAGGAAAAAAGGCAGGGCTTTCTATGCTCTGTTTAGGGATGACTTGAAGAAGGGGGGATGAAGAAGGTGCCTTTTGAGTATAAATTATGATTTCTATACCGACTCGTAGAGTCTTCTCATGGAGTGTATAGTATTTCCTTTGGAAAATAAGAAAAGAAAAATAAAATAGCTTTTAAAAGAGTAGTGAAATTATATTCAGGGTTTCACCCCAAAAAAAAAAAAAAAATTATATTCAGGGTTTTCGTAGCACGTGGAGCAAAGCACTTTACTTATCCACTTCCTATTTTGAAGGAGATCTAAACCGTCAAAATTTTCATCACGGTGATCAGGTCCATCAAACAGCTAGGAGACAATGATGCCCCATCCATCATGTAGGGTTTTTGGGCTAATCTCTGTTTATTTTAATATTTTATATGTTTACATTTTACATTTCTTTATAAAATATAATTCACACAAAGCAAGTTAATTTCGATTTTGATAAAGAACAAAAGGATAACAATAATAAGTGAGCCTTATAACACCAATATATCGACATCAACTTAATAACATGTATAATTCAATAAATAAGTGAGCCTTATAACACCGATATCGACATCAACTTAATAACATGTATAATCCAATAAATCAAAGCGTATGTATACTTCAATAAATGGAAGCATGGCATGGACTCAAATTAATGTTTATAAAATGTGTAGTTACAAGTTTGACAAGAAAAAAACAATCTGTTTAGTTAGAAGTCTCCGGTCATTGAATCAACATCGGATGAATTATCTGTTATAGTATGCCGAGTTTATAGGATGCCGAGTTTATGAAGGGAGCAGTAACTTTTAAGCTGTCTAGATGTCTCATCGAGCTTTACAAAAGAACAGAAATAATGTCTCTTCGAGCTTTACAGAAAAAAAGGGTTATTATCAGTCATATAGTGCCCCTGCCAATGTACTGATTGCCATGAATTGTTTTAGACAAAGCTGAAGAAAAATGCTTTCATATATCAACCATCTAACCTTTCAACAAACACTTCCCCATCTCGGGTGTATGCCACGCCTGTCTCCATCTCTAACATATCCCGGCCCTCATCTCTATCTCTCTCCTCATATGACATCCTCACGTGACGAGAGAGAGAGACAAGAGTACCTGTAACACTAGAATTTTCCCCAACCTTTGGTGCGTTAGAAAGGAGAGAGAGAGAGAGACTGCAATATGGGCATTTGAGCACATGCCTCACATCATGTAGGGTGACAACAATCCAGGTTAGCACTTTGGATGACGTTGAGGATACGTCAATATACACATTAAACTTTTCTTGCACTTTGTACACCGCACAATGCACTAAGCACTCTGCATAGATCATACACACTAAGAGACTTGAGAAAGTGCTGACGGATGTGGGGTGAGATTTTCGTCCTGAAAACATGGCCTAGGGAAGACAACAAATCTAGAGTTAATTTATCTCCATAGACAACTAAAAGGGTTGGTAGAAGTCCACTTTGATTCCATCAGAATCTATGTATCTTGTAGAAACGGAACTTCAGCGTAGTGACAATCAGTAACCAAGCATTTAGTTTAAGTTCATATATTCAGATTTTCCTTCATCAAGTGCCAAGACTATGAACAACCCAACAACAACTGCTTCTAGTCAAAGAAACCAAAAGAAAAGGATCTGCAAAGATGAACTGATATGACCAATTCAAGGGCCAAAACTTGTAATTGTCAACATGCTGAGGTTCTAATTGTCAACATTCTCAATGGGGCTAGCTAAATCAGTCTTCTGCTGTACTTTAATTACAGCAGCAGACTTGGGAAGAGTTAGGAACAAAACTAATGCACCCAAACTAGCAGAGAAATCGAAATCAGCACAAGTCTCATGCACCAATTGTTGCAATTGTTGCACCAGTACAGGCAAAACCTGGTGCCTTGGAACATCAAAATTAGGGATTTCAGTGAACAACACAACAATGCACATATGAACAGTTGGATCAAACTGCAAAAATTTGCATAACTTCTCAGCCATACAAGCTCAAAATTCAGCCAAATCAACAAAACCAAATTCACACAACTATAGTCATTTATTCATCCATGGATAAACATACACAACATCCAAGATCAGATACATGGATACAAAGTCACAGATACCCAGAAGCAAATAATTCCCATAAACACTTATTTTGCTCGAAATTGCATACATTTAAGTCATAAAGACGATAAAAGGTTGAGACTTTTCAAGAATTCTAATTGCAAATAGAGAACTTTCAAGAAACAACACGGCCAACAACTGGGTACTTAGCTTCGAACTTCTTCTCCCAGTCGGTGAGGACGCTGATCTCCTTCTCTGAGAGGCCGTCGAGGGAGGCAGTGATGTCTTCTTCGTTCTTGGTCATCTTCGCCAGAGCTCTGCTGGCATCCTTGCCCGCGAACATCGCGTACGGCCCTCCAGGCCCGTAAAACGACTTGCCGTCCGTCACGTCAAAGACGCGACCTTTCAGTGCCACGTATATCGGCTTTGATGGGTCGGTGCCGTTGTATTGGATCAGCTGCTGTGCTGTTAGCTCCATGGTTGTGTTCACACAGATGCCAAGGAGGACGACAAAGACTTCAGAGGTTGTTGGCTATCGGAGTAAGCGACGAGGATGCTCGATTATTCGATTGCCCGATTTTAAAGTTTCTCAACCACCAAAATAATTAAAAATCTTTATTTTCAGTATATATATTTTTTTTTTAAGGAGAATCACTATTATACCTAATATAGGAGTACAAATTATAGAAAAACTATATATGAAATGATATAACAAAAAAGCTTTAAACTTCTTTTAAATTATAAAACTGTCATTGATTTCTTAAAACAAACACAACCTCAAAACCTCATAAAAAAGCTCACACTCAATAAGGCATCAAAGTAATTTAATAATCAAAATTAAATTCAATAAGAGCCAGCTGTCATTTTTTGGGGGTCTTTTTGAATTTGTTTATAGAAATTAAATGATGTAGAGTTTATTTATAATTTTAGTGCTAAAAATGGGTACATGACTAAATATCACCTTTTTTTAAAAACGGTGGATATTGAAAGTGAGAATTTTATTTCTACACACAAAATAAAGTTTTGATTTTATTTCTTTTCTTTAATATATTCTTTGGGTTTTCTGACATGATTATCGCGTCAAAAACCCAATTAGAAGTATCCAGTTCATTTAAATTCAAATGGCTTTTGCTATTCAAATCAAAACATTTTTGTTGAATTTAAACATTGTATGAGGCACTGGTTTACAGTTAAAATTAACGAGGCACTGTTAACTGATGCGACTAAACGACTAGTTATTAATCTAGTGATACTTATTTTCACATCGTTAAAAGGTTCCCAACTACGACGTCAAATCTCCCCTACTCATTGACATAAATAAATAAATAATCGACCCTTGATCCTGTAAGATCCAAATTCAGGAGAGTCGCAACTCCCCACTCAATTGATTCGTCAATACCTTTGCCCAAACCTAATAAGGCACAATTCAATTTGGATTACCATCAAAACTGCTAGCAAAATTAAAGTGTTAAAATATAGATTTCATGATAATCCATTGAGTCACTAGAACAGGTACTACAAGCTCAGTGTCTACGGCCACAAAATTTAGTTATATCATTCAGAACTCGAAAGAATCACATTATCGAGACCAGCTATGCATCGTTTGCCAGTAAACAGCAACAGGATCTCATCCTGTGTCTGCAAATGCCATTCATCTCTTTATCTTGAGATTGGCAGCCGTCAAAACCCAACATTGACGTCAATATAGAGGAATGCCACCACCTGAGTACTCAACCTCCTGAAATTTGGACCAAACAAAAATGGTTAAAGGAGCCCTAAGGTGAAGGCTACGAAACAGCTAGGAGAAGCCACCATGAATGGCATTTGGGCCAAATGGCAACTCACCTCCTGCTGAGTGTACCAGTAAATTGCACATTTTGAAAAAAGAACGAAAATACAATGACATGCATGAAATGTGCAATAAACAGATTTTTTGCTGTTTTAGATGGGAGTTCCAAGATATTAAGAAGCTCGAAACTACTAAGGTGTCAGCATTCAACTGTCAGAAGCGTACTGTAGTGTGTGATATGATATGGGTTGTACATTGTATATGGGCCACAGGTGTGCGTGTAGAGAGTAACAATGGAATTGTAATCTACCCACTGGAAGCCTGCAGTTCCTTGTAAACATTCATTGAAACTTTTCCAATACAATTCTTTGTTATTATTTATACAGCTCATGCAGCTTGTAATATCTTCCCGCCACTTACAACTTACTAACACAGCAACTACCTCATCCACTTGATTACTTGCTCGAACTATCCTCCCTAACTATCTCCACCTAGCTGCTATGTTACTAACTCACTCAGAAGCTCAATCAGCTGCCTGGTTCTTTATTTATCATGTGCTGGAAAAGCACAAAGTTGTTTAGAAGCGTTTAATGACTAAAATTTAATCTGATTATGGACAGCCTATGATATTCTCCCTCCCTACAGTGAAGAGGGAGGGAGAGTTCTCCACTACAAGAAACTTTATTTTGCTAGGAACTGTTTTTTAAATCAACTTCACTATACAAGTTGGATGAATCAGTGTAAGTCAAGAATGGTTCCATGGTTGCGACTGCTTAGGTAAAAACAGTGGTGCAGACATTTTAAGAGCAAATGACATGCTTCAAAATAAATTGAGAAAATCCCGCATGCCGGATGAATTTCACCTCAGGAGGAAGAATTTTACCTGAGCAGGGGGTAAGGATGAAACCCAATCAGATGCATGTGTAGGAAGCAACCCCAAAGTGTTAAGCTGCCAAGAAAAATGAAAATTTAATAAACAGGATTTCTAAGAAGATAACCATAGGGGATAAAGCAATTAAAGGAGAACAAATATAATTCACCTTCCAAACACCCAGTGCTAAACCCCCCAAATTAAGGGCAATGAATAGCAACTTTGGGGCAATAAGATCTACTTTGCTGTCCTTGTAGGGCTCAAAAACTGCAGAATCACATTAAAAGAGAGAAGAAATAAACTGCCGAGCAAATAAAGTATATGCATGAATCAACTGACAAACACACAAAGTATGTCCTCGATAAAATTTGCATGGGTATATGAAGGTGGTAAAAAGTCCTATGAAAACTACAGTTAACAGGAAAAAAAGAGAGAGAAAAAGAAAGAAAGTTCTACATGCAACATCTCAGCAATCAATCATGCCAAACAACATTTATAAGAAGTAGATAGTCACGTCTGCGAGACAAGTAAATGGAGCACTACATTAACTGTCCAAAGGCCATGAATGGTGGTTATTTGAAAGCATTTGTATAATGATACAGCAATATAGACAAGCAAGTATAATACAGGATTTCATGTTAGGCAGAGAAGAAACTTAATGTTTTTCCATCCTTATGCACCTGAGTAATCCACACATATAGAGCGATCGATGGGCGAAAAAAAAATTACCAACAGTTGTATGGGAAGAAAAAGTATAGCAGGCATCTTACCCTTTCCTACACCCTGTAAGGCACTTATGGGCTGCCAAAGAGCAGAAAATGTGATTCCAATGCTAAACAAATGCACTGTACTTCCAGCCATCCACATCATGAAGCCCATCATTAGCAAATTCTTGAATGGGGCCTGCGCAACTTCCCAAGCTTTCTGCTCAAACATAAAGAAACCATGAGATCCCACAAATCCAAACTATCGAATATCACTGTATAACAAGGGTAAACAAAATTCAGTAAAGAAACAGCTAAAATGGTGATCCATCCGCAATCTAAACCATGCTCCGCATCAAATCTTTCTCATAATTTGTGATCAGATTACTAAGTTCAGACGTAAAGGTACAATTTTTAACCCCTCAAAATGTCCGAAATCCTGGGTCTAAAAGACGAACGCAAAAAACCCTAAATCCTTCAATGTTTCAATAGATGTAAATTTAGGGAGGGGAATAAAAACCTGAGCTTTCCAAGTAGATTCGGCATCCTTCTTCTGGCGACTCACAGTTGAATCGTCCTAGAGAAAAACAAAAAAACCCCAATCAAATCAATTGAGAACGAATCAAAATCCCAATCGGACGAGGAAGAAAGAGAGAAAAGGGCAAAGAACCTGTTCGAGGGACGTGCGAGAGAAGCCAGGAGGATCAGGGACGTCGCGGGAAGAAGGGGAGGTTGAGTTGTCAGTCAAGTCAACGGCCCATCTTCGACCTGCTCCCATCACTCCCTTTCCCTTCTCCATCTTCTTCTTCTCTTCTCTTCTCTTCTACTTTCACTCAAGTCAGAAACTAGAGATTTGGTACGAATATCGCTCTCTCAACTCAATGCCTCGGGTCGGCTTCTTGGTTTTTAGCTTGTTTTTGGCTTTTTCAATTAAATGTAAAGTTGTTGCTGGGTTCAATTTTCAATTGATGTCATACGTGACTCTCTAATTTCGAGGCAAAAAACTCATTTCATTCTGTTAATTTAATTTAATTTGTTTAAGTTCTTGGATTTTGATTGGATGTGAGATAAGATAAACTTTTCCCCAGCTGAATCCAATATCCCAATTTGGGCCAGTGGAAATGCTGACCCGCTAGTATCAAAACGGGCCGAGCCCAATTATTCCTTCTGGAAACCATAGCCCAACTCCACCGCCCTAATTGGCCAAGCCTACTAATGCCTCAATTAATGTGCGGAAAAGGGGACTCGAACTAAGTGCACAGGACAGACTCATTGACACTGTTCTAGCCAACTAGCTTGACCCAAGCTGACATTTTGTTCATCTTTTAGTTGATCACATCAGGATGGACCTGCCCTAGCCAACTAGCTTGACCCAAGGTGACATTTTGTTCACCTTTTAGAGCACTTCCACCAGTTTGCCATTTGCCATGGCAAAGAGAGGGGGGCTAGGGCAGCTACTATTCACGTGAATAATGGCTGCCTTGCAAAAGGTTGTGGTGTTTCCACCCATTGCTATGGCAACAACTATTCACATGAGATATTAGGAGAGAAATTTGTATAGAGTTTTGGTGTGGGAAGTGAAAACTATGACTAAGTATTTATTTTTAAAAAAATCTGAAATTTTTTGTATTTTTTTCAATTTTTTAAATAAAAAAATTTGTTGCGACGTCAACAAACTCGGGCTCATCTTGCCTAAGGGCTAGCCTGGTTTCGTGGGCCCCCAGAGCTGCCCTAGCCAGCTGAAATTACCTGAAGGATGACTTAAAATGCCTAGAGGGAGGTGAATAGGCCAATTTAAGATTATAATCAATAAACAAAAAATAAACTTCGGTGGCAGGATTGATATAGCTTATCAATCATGGAATGTGCTGGGCATAAAACAAAAGAACACGTAGAGAATTATTTTACGTGGTAAAACCCCACCTTTAGGGAAAATCCACAGGACTCCTCAGTCAAAACAAATCCACTATAGAACGATGATATTTCGACACTCCTTATGTTGAACGCAATATTGATCACGATTGCTTCAAGCTCGCTGGAGTTCTTCCAACTCTGCTAAACCCATGTTGCCACACTTGCTATGCAATTATAACTCTAAAACCTATTCAAACTAAAACTCCTAAACCTGATGCAAAAAGGTCTCTTCATGAGACGCCCAACATATGACAAAACAATTATCCAATTATGGATATAAAATTTGATTCAATAAGGACTCATAGTGACGACGCCAAACAGCCACTATTGTTGAGAAATAATTTTCTCCTGAAACAAGTTGACTAGGAGATAAGCATGGTGCAGTCACGATAGTAAACGCCCCCCGCGCCCTTGTTGCAAAAACTGCTCTTAGTTGATCCATTTTGTTCACCTTTTAGTTGATCACATCAAGACGGACTGCCCTAGCCAACTAGCTTGACCCAAGCTGACATTTTGTTTACCTTTTAGTTGATCACATCAGGACGGACTGCCCTAGCCAACTGGCTTGACCCAAGTTGACATTTTGTTCACCGTTTAGTTGATCACACCAGGACGGATGCGGTTCAAAATTTGCAATTTTTACATCAAAATTTACAATTCTTCTTATTGAAGTAGTGTTTCGTGACTTTCATCAGCCAGGTTAACAGAGACAAAAGAACATGAAAATCCACCAAAAAATTAAAAAAATTATGAGAGAGAGAGACCATCATACTTTGAGCATATGAAAATCTACCAAAAATCCCATGTTTAGTCTTTGTATGTTGTATACAATACAAGGGCAGCTGATGTTTCCTGTATCTTACGTATGCTATGTATATATTCAGTCTACATGCAAACTAGGAACTTCTCTGGGCTTTCTATACATCACTATTTCAACTCTTCCTTTCTAGAAAACTTGTCTGAAAGGTTTGCCATCACAAAACCTGCAAAAACCTGAGTCCAATGGAAAGTAGTTAGTGTAAATTTTTACTGCAGCAAAACCAACTATATCGTTGGGAGCTACGTCTCAAGGGTAAGTTTGACGGCAGAAGTTCGAGCCTTGTGTCACAATATGAATGAAGCATAGTATGAATACACATACCTGAATGCAACCAAAGATGTAGACTGCAGAAAAATGGCGGCCGTGAATTACCATGTCAGCTACCATAGCAAGGGGAATTGTTAAGGACATGCCCAACGTTGCAACTAATGGAGAAGTCCAAACCACAGAAAGTGCCCTGTCAAAGTTTTAGTTGATTTGATGTTAAAAATATTAGGCACAAGCATCTTGTAGCTTCATAGAAAAAACAAAAAAATAGCAGAAAGTACTGATAATACATTTGGCCACCACACAACAGACTTGAACAGACCTCTTAGAAGTTATCTATGAAAAGCCAATTGTGCACCATTTAAGAATACAAAGAATCCTTTTACAGGTAGATGGCAAGTAATAAATATAACAGAAATCATGGTTTGATGCTTTCATGTCCCTGTGGTGCCAAATTGACCCCAATGTTTGTGAAGGCCATTTTACATACCAAAAATAATCTGAAAGAACACTCCCCATGAAGCCATTTAACAGCACAACTTCCCCAACAGATTTCGATTGTGGAAGCTCAAAAGAAGGTTCAATCCCAATGGCATTGAGCGGCCACACTGCATGGGAAAGCATTTCTGTGAGCAATACAACTCAAACAGAATAACATGGCACCCAAGAATATGCACTATCTTTTCGTTATGAGCTGTTTCCATTTGAGAACCCCACCACATACAGAGCTTAAGAGACTGCAATATATGTACACTTCTCTTTCCATCTATCTTATGATTTCTCTGTTTTAATTTCTCTTTTTTTCTTGTAACAATCTTAAGATAACGTACTCAATTCTAACAACCTTCTTATAAAGAGACTTTTGTGCTGAAAAACACTAGAAATCATGATAGCAATCAAGCCAATTTTATTCTAGTGCGAAAATCATAAACAATGGCCTGAGATACAGTCCAACTTACATTATCTTTTGCAACCATTGATCTAGTTATCAAGTTTCGCCTGAAATCCATCATGGTATGCTAACATAGTCTAATTTAACTTCAGAAGGTTGGAAGATGAAGAAAATAAATAGTGTCAAAGGAAAATATCAATCTACACAGCAGATTTACAGCTAATATATACACATTTAATGCCAGCAGATTTACAGCTTTGACTGATATGGCAGTTATGATTGTACAGATTTATTCCTTTCTTAATTAGGATATATTAGCTGTACGGTATATTTAGATAGATGTATATATGGTAGGGGCTGAAGATCAGCTTGTATTTCCTTCCCTAAATAGCTTGTAATCTACCTATATAATGGGCGATTGTCAATGAAGAAAGGCAGACTTTTTCAAAAAGACTCTAAACTGTCATGGTATCAGAGCTATAGCTCTAAATTTCCATCTGTCTCGTGCTCTCAAGTTTCTCAGTCTCGGTTATTCTTGTTCAAGTTATCTTGACCTCATGTCTTCCGATAAGTCTGATGTTTCTTTGATTCGTTTCAATGGCAAGAACTACTCTGCTTGGGCGTTTCATTTCAGGATTTTCGTCAAAGGTAAGGAGCTGTGGGGACATGTTGATGGCAGTAACTCAGCTCCTGACAAAGACAAAGACAAAGACCGACACGCCAAGTGGGAAGTCAAGGACGCACAAGTTATGGCGTGGATTTTGGGCTCTGTTGAACCCAACATCATCTTGAACCTTCGATCTTCTCAGACTGCAGCTCAGATGTGGACTTACCTGAAGAAGGTCTACAGTCAACAAAACACTGCTCGTCGTTTCCAGCTTGAACATGAATTGGCCACTCTTCAACAGGATAGTCTTTCTATCTCTGATTTTTACTCTAGATTCACTAATCTTTGGGCTGAATACACTGATATAGTTTATGCTGACGTACCATCCGAAGGTCTTAGTTCTGTTCAATCTGTCCATGAAACTACTCAGAGGGATCAATTTCTAATGAAATTAAGACCTGAATTTGAAGGCACCAGATCCAATCTTATGAACCGAGAATCTGTCCCCTCCTTGGATACATGCCTAAATGATCTTCTTCGCGAGGAACAACGCCTTCTCACTCAAACCACCATGGAACAACGACGATCTACATCTGTTCCTATAGCCTATGCAGCACAAGGCAGGACACGAAGCAGGGATATGAGCACTGTTCAGTGCTTCTGTTGCAAAGGATTTGGTCATTATGCTGCAAACTGTCCCCGAAAATTCTGCAACTATTGCAAAAAGGATGGTCATATCATCAAGGAATGCCCAACTTGACCCCCCAGAAATCGGAGACAGCATATACTGCCTCAGTTGGCTCTTCTAGTGCTGGAAGTTTGGTGAATACAACACAAAGTGCTCCTGCTCCTGCTCCTGTTTCTGTCCAACCCGTGACCCCTGAAATGATTCAACAAATGATCATTTCTGCATTTTCAGCTTTAGGACTCTCAGGTAAACCCTTCTCTACATCATCTCCTTGGTACTTTGATTCCGGGGCTTCCCATCATATGACAAACAATGCTGCTTCTCTTACCAATGTAAACAAATATTTTGGAAATCTCAAAATTCATACTGCTGATGGCAATCATTTACCTATCACGGCCACTGGTGATGTTTCCTCCTCTCTCACTGATGTCTTTGTATCTCCCGGTCTTACCACCAATCTTGTGTCTGTCGGTCAGTTGGTTGATAATGATTGTAAAGTAGAGTTTTCTAAATCTGGTTGTGTTGTGCAGGATCAACAGTCAGGGCGGATGATTGCGAGGGGGCCTAAAGTGGGACGTCTTTTTCCTCTTCAATTTCCTTTGTCTTCCTATTCTTTGCCTTTTGTCGCTTGTAATTCTGCTCATGTTGATTACCGAGCATGGCATAAACGTCTCGGACATCCAAACTCTAATGTACTTCATGCTTTATTGAAATCTGGTTTTCTTGGGAATAATGAAACACCATCTCTTAGTGTTGTTCAGTTTGATTGCAATTCTTGCAGACTTGGCAAAAGTAAAACTCTACCCTTTCCTATTCACACACCACATGTTGTCAAACCTTTCGATCTGATACATAGTGATGTATGGGGTATGGCACCAGTCACTTCGCATGCTAATTACAAATACTTTGTCACTTTTATTGACGACTATAGTCGTTTCACATGGATTTATTTCCTTCATTCCAAAGACGAAGTGTTTTCTGTTTTTAAGGTTTTTCATGCATATATTCAGACACAATTTTCGGCCCATATCAAAATCCTTCGTTCTGACAATGGGGGTGAGTATATGTCTCATGTGTTTCAGGACTTCCTACATAATCATGGCATCATCTCTCAACGGTCTTGCCCTTCGACACCTCAACAAAATGGGGTGGCTGAAAGGAAGAACCGTCACCTTCTTGATGTGGTTCGCACTCTTCTGTTAGAATCTTCCACGCCCTCACGATTTTGGTGTGAAGCTCTTTCCACTGCTGTCCATCTCATTAACCGATTGCCTTCTCCCACATTGAACCATGACTCACCTTTCACCAGGTTATTTGGTCACCCTCCAACTTATTCTAACCTTCGTACCTTTGGTTGTGTCTGTTATGTTCATCTTCCTGCACATGAACGCACAAAACTCACGGCTCAGTCAATTAAATGTGCTTTTCTTGGATATTCAGGACAGCAGAAAGGTTTTCTTTGCTATGATCCAAATCTGTGTCGCATTCGAGTTTCTAGAAATGTGATTTTTTTCAGAATCAATATTTCTTTTCTACTCATCAGGATCATGTCTCTCCTTCATTTTCTGTTTTGCCTATGTTTCCTAACTCTCCTGCAGATCCAGTCCCTGCTAAGCCTCTCCTAGTGTATCAACGACGCTCCACCGCCACTTCCCATCAACTTTCAGCACCTCAAGAGCCCCCTCAAGCTTCTTCCCCGACTGCTGCTCCTGTTCCAGCACCTGCACCTCCCTCTCTCCGACTCAGTACTCGGGTTCGTAGACCTCCAGAAAGGTTTGGTTTCTCTTCTCCCTCATCCTTCACAGCCACTTTGTCGTCTATTTCTCTTCCTTCATCTTATAAACAGGCCATGGAGCATGAGTGTTGGCGAAAAGCCATTGAAACCGAACTTCTCGCACTTGAAGAAAACCAAACCTGGGATGTTGTTCCATGTCCCTCCTCCGTGAAACCACTTGGCAGTAAGTTCGTGTTTTCTATCAAGCTTCGTTCCGATGGGTCCATAGATCGTTACAAAGCTCGGTTAGTGGCACTTGGCAACAAACAAGAATACGGTCTCGATTATGATGAGACCTTTGCACCGGTTGCCAAAATGACCACTGTCCGGACTATACTCGCTCTTGCTGCATCCCAATCTTGGCCCTTACGTCAAATGGATGTTAAGAACGCATTTCTCCACGGTGATCTCAAGGAAGACGTTTACTTGAAACTTCCCTTTGGTATGCCCACTTCCTCACCTAATGATGTTTGCAAACTGAAACGTTCTTTGTATGGTTTGAAGCAGGCACCAAGAGTATGGTTTGAGAAGTTTCGATCCACTTTGCTTAGTTTTTCTTTCACTCAAAGTCAGTATGACTCCTCTCTTTTCTACAAAGGACATCCACAGGTATCGTCGTCCTTCTTGTTTATGTGGACGATATCGTCATCACTGGCTCTAACTTGGAGGCAATCTCTCGCGGTTCAGAACTTTGTTGAATTCTGCGTTTCACATGAAAGACCTTGGCCAGCTCACCTATTTCTTGGGTTTAGAGGTGCATCATCAGCCGCACGGTCTCTTCTTGCATCAGCACAAGTATAGTCAGGATCTGGTTCAGCTAGCTGGGCTCACCAACGCTACTTCAGTTGACAACCCCATGGAACTTAATGTGAAATATCGACGTGACGAAGGGGAGCTACTTGAGGATCCTACTTCCTATCGGAAGTTGGTAGGTAGTCTTATCTATCTAACCATTACTCGACCAGACATCTCTTATGCTGTTCATAACGTCAGCAAATTCATGCAAGCACCGAGGCATCTTCATCTATCTGCAGTCCGCCGCATAATTCGCTACATTCTTGGGACACCTACTCGTGGCTTATTCTTCCCTTCAGGTTCTTCACTCCAGTTACAAGCCTATAGTGACGCTGGACTGGGCTGGTTGCCCAGACACCAGGAAATCTACTACCGGCTAGTGTATGTTTCTTGGTGGTGCCCTTATCTCTTGGAAATGCAAGAAGCAGGACCACGTCTCCAAATCATCTACTGAGGCCGAGTACCGAGCCATGTCTGCAGCATGCTCTGAGATCATTTGGCTGCGTGGTCTCCTCATAGAGCTCAGTTTCTCTCCTGTACATCCTACTCCACTACATGCTGACAACACTAGTGCCATCCAAATTGCCGCCAACCCAGTCTATCACGAACGCACCAAGCACATCGAGGTTGACTGTCACTCAATCAGGGAAGCCTATGATCATCACGTCATCACCCTTCCACATATCTCCACAACTTTGCAGATCGCCGATATCTTCACAAAATCCATGCCACGCCAGCGCCATCATTTCCTCGTTAGCAAATTGATGCTTGTCGATTTACCAGCATCAATTTGAGGGGGGATGTCAAAGGAAAATATCAATCTACACAGCAGATTTACAGCTAATATATACACATTTAATGCCAGCAGATTTACAGCTTTGACTGATATGGCAGTTATGATTGTACAGATTTATTCCTTTCTTAATTAGGATATATTAGCTGTACGGTATATTTAGATAGATGTATATATGGTAGGGGCTGAAGATCAGCTTGTATTTCCTTCCCTAAATAGCTTGTAATCTACCTATATAATGGGCGATTGTCAATGAAGAAAGGCAGACTTTTTCAAACAGACTCTAAACTGTCAAATAGATCCTGTAATTATGATTCCACTCACCAAGCCACCACAGACCAAGCAGAGTAAAGAGACCAATGTATCCAAAGAGCTTCTGCACGTCAACCTTATCTCCTTCCTCTTCTGATCCAGCAAATTTCTTAAGTAACACTGCATGAATAAGACTAGAAACTTAATAATCACACAAAAATTCAAAAAATAATTAAACTGTATATCAGTTATATCAGTTGATGACATATTTATTTGTAAAAGTTTTTAAGTAACACTGGATTTCTGAATGGAATGCATTACCTGTAAATAATCCATATGATGCTGCTGAGAGAAGACCACAAATGTCTCCTGTTATAGAGTGCTTTCTAGTCCTTGGCAACAAGAACAATATAAAATTTCAAAAACGTTAGTGAAACGTGAGTAAAAAGAACAAATATTACCTTGAGTAAGGAACACAGAAATCTAAGAATTAGTAAGATATATTTATAACTAATACATAAAATAATAAAATAAAACCATCTAAAATTTACATAACCTTCAATATGTCATTCTTATTATATATTCCCCACCCCACCCCACCCCACCTCCTTCCGGTGGGAAGGAAATAACTAAATTCCCCGCAAAAAAGCCAACCTTATGTCAATATAATTATTCTATAAGCTACAATTTTTCATGCGACCTAGGACCCAGGGTGGAAACACAGTACAAGTTGATACTATGTGCACCCATAGAATGGGCAGATAGGAGGACTAAACAAAGGCATTCATGTTGACCGGAAAGAAATTAGAAAGCACAAAAAAAGTATTTACTACTAGCTGAAGCATCGATTAAAAACTTACTCAGAGATGCTCAGCAGTTCATCAGGTGCCCAAGTATTTCCAGCTGTGGTCATGGCAACACCAGCCATGCTGACAAAGACAGCAACTATCTTTGGAATACTTATGGAATCCTGACGAAGAAGAGCTCCAAAGAAAAGTGTAAAGAGCCCCGATGTAGAAGTTAGGACAGTTGTGCTAGCAACACTGGTATTTGCCAGCGCAGAGTTTGACAGATACTGCACCAGATCAAAGTGATTTCACTAAGTCACTTACCACTTTTAAAAGGGAACTTGATGAGATTGGCCCGACCATACAACTAATCCATGCATATGAAAACAAACCAAAAGATCCATGAAGATTTATGTTTCTATTAATGCAATTCCTCAAGTAATTTAAAATGCAAATCGAAGTCCAAAAAGGTGATATGAATAACAGGAGTGCCAAAATGACTCATGTTACCTCTGTAAGAAACCATATTGGAGTAAGAATTAAGCCACATTTTGCAATTTCCCAGGGACTAAGCTGATCGCTTTGTTCAAGCAAGTGAGACTCATCTTCTTCACTCTTAGCGATTAGAGGCCGCCCTTCTTCCCTATTGCTAAGATCTTTGTCAGTAACTGGGCAGCTTGTAACTTCTGTTTCTGGACTGTGGTGCATTTCATTTATTATAAGTGGGATATCAAGCCCAACTGAAGTGCTCATGGCACTCTCATTGTTGTAGAAATTATCAACTAAATTTGGTTTCAGTAAGCTGCAGAGCCAATGTTTCAAAGCTGCTAAAGGTAGATAGACCACCATTAGAGACACCCCGAGATAAGTCAGTGCAAACGGCTGTTTGTACTCGGTGAAAATTCTCTGCATGGAAAAACCAGTGCAAGTTTAAGTTTTCAAATCATAGAAATAGAAGAACGCACCCTTCAAATATCTGGTATAATGAGCCTAACAAAATAATGTACTGTTTTGACGAGAAATATAACTTCTTTTTTAGGAGAGAGACCTTTCCCCCCAAAAAAAAAATCCTGAAAGAAAATCAACCCATAGTAAACCCAAAAGAAACATATAAATAGAACAGTGAGGACAGCAGTGATGTTTTTAAAGTGTAATTTTCTTTTCTTTCCCTATAAACAAACAGAGCACAAATATTACTATGAGAACAGAAAATTATAACCAGCTAAACTACTGAAGTCAAAAACCAAAGTTTGAAAAGAGAAAGAAAAAGAATCAAAACTTCAAAAAGAAAAGGAAACAAAGGGCTGTGAATGAACCCAAACCTGAGTAACCTCTGCAGAAGCGACCCATATGAAGACAACCGTGCCAATCAACCCCAAACCCGCGTTGTACTTCCAACCCATGACCAAAATCAGCACCAACCCTCAAGAATTTTGGAATTTTGACCCAAAATACGAACTGGGTTAATCTCAATTTGGCTACAAAATCAACATCTTCACGAAAGCTCCACACGCAGCAAGACAATCCAACTTGTATTTTGTTCAAGGGTTTTGGGTTGTCTTTTAATTTTTTGGTACCAAAGGTTGGTTCTTTCGGTTGTTGCGTGACTTTGAAAGTTCCAAAGCGTGAGAGGCGAGAAAGATTTTTACTTTTTCCAGTTTTCTTGTTGAACGTGTGAATCTGTCAGCAGTTGAGTCAATGAGAGTGACAGGTGGTACTGTATCAACTATACTTCCTTCAAGGTGGCAGTCTGTAAAACTGGCGCGCTTTCCTGCAATGCTTATTTTAGTTATAAAAATGCATTTTCGTCTTAAAATAAAGGTGATGATTTTCTCACTCCCCTTTTATTCACTTACAAAAGAAAAAAGAATAAGTAAACAAAAGATGAGTGGGAACTTATAATTTTCAACAAAAGAAATGTAAGAGGACAAAAGAGAAGTGGGAAAATCAGATCCCTAAAATAATAGTTTATAAAGTTTTTGTGCCAAATGGCACTTTTGGTCCATCTGCAATTTTTCATTTCCATTCGTGTTGACTCAATTTCGGTATTTTGTGTGATGTAATTTGCTTATTTTTGTGATTTTAATCTCAATCAGCAATCACTTTAAATTGAAGACGGGATGCAAGGGTAGCTATCTACGCATTAGAGCATCTCCAACCGATGTGTCAAAAGTGCCACATAGGCATTTAACGGCTAGAAATAACATCTCACATCACTCCAACCGATGTGTCAAAGCTTATGTGGAATGAAGGCTGGAGGTTGAGATGTTATTTTTGACATCCCAAAAGCAAGATGTCAAATGAATATTTTATCATTTTTTCTTTTCTTTTCATTTTAATTAAAAATAAATCAACACTAAAATGTAATAAAATAATAATTTAATTTGACATATCGGGTGGAGTGTAAACTGTGCCTGTGTAAGATGTCAAATTGCCACATCAGCCATCAAATTTAAATTTGATGGTTGATGTGGCAATTTGACATTTACAGTTTTACACTCCACCCGGGTATGTCAAATAAATAATTAATGTAACTGTCAAATCATTCAAGATAAAGAATAAAAAAATAATAAAGGAAAATAATAAATGAAAATAACAACCAGTTGTCTTTAGAAAATAATAAAATATTCATTTGACATCTTGCTTTTGGGATGTCAAAAATAACAGCTGAACCTTCAACCTTCATTCCACATCATTTTTGACAATTCGGTTGGAGTGAGGTGATATGTTATTTCTAGCTGTTAAATGTCTATGTGGCACTTTTGACATATCGGTTGGAGATGCTCTTAGAAATCTTGTGTTCGAATATCTTTAATATCGCTTCTAAAAAATGAAATAAAAAATTAAAAACGGATATCTGTCGTGGTAACACGTACATATTCTCATAAAATCAATTGGAGAAAACTGTGGATTTTCAACATATAAATTGGAATTTAGGGTTCTTGGTGAGAGAGCTTGTATGTAATATATGGTACGTTATTCTTCATTTATAAGTCTCTATTCAAAGAACTATGAATACAGATCCTCTACTAGGATTCCAAGAACCCTACCTAAAAATAACATTACTTAAATCAATTACGTTAGTAAGCAAATTAGGATATTTGACGTTTAATTTGTTTGCGATGATGCACTCGAAGGTGCAACCTTTTTCAAGACGCTAAAACAGAATTCAGATTCACCAGTTTTTTCGTAATAAATCCCAATCTGGTCACCAGCACCAAGCCCTCTGCGCGTAACAAAATCCCAACCCCATTCGCCTTCTAGCGTGGCATTGGCCTCTGGCTTGTAATCGTAAATACGAAAATGAAGTGCGTGTGTGGTGTTGGTGTCAACATCCTTAACCATGATCTTTGTGGAATCTGTTCTTACTCTTATGATCTTGTCTTTGTTCCAATGCCTCAATATATGTTCCTCCACGTCCTTCATGTCTAAATAGACGAAATGATTTACGACATCTAATGCCGTAAGCTCCTTCTTGATTTTCCACTTGCTCTGATCATCTTCTTGCGCCATTGAA
The DNA here is from genome assembly GCA_018703695.1 of Prunus fruticosa. Lineage (NCBI taxonomy): Eukaryota > Viridiplantae > Streptophyta > Magnoliopsida > Rosales > Rosaceae > Prunus > Prunus fruticosa. The sequence goes on from CM031917.1 coordinate 50,289,128, forward strand.
GCAGTGAAAGCTATGGGGATTGAGAAAGTAGAAGAAGACTTGTGCAGGGCAACGCCTTCGTAAAGTATATATAAACACAATCAGCAACTTAATGGTCTTACGAGACCATCATGCTGAGAGCCTGATATAGTATTTAATAGATGTGGGAAGAAAAGCGAGGGAAATAGAGAACTTTTATTATTATTTATTATATTTGAAACACAATTATAACAAGGCAGTGAAATGATGGGGGGCAGAAAAGCGTGCATTTTGCCGAATTGGAGGACTAGTAAACAAAATTGGCTGGGGGGAAAAGGGTTAAGTTGTACATGATAATTGGGGTACAAGGCTTCGTTGTCGAACCAGCTCGTGAAGATCATGAACAATCTTGAACACAGAATCAGGCCTCGCCAGCTTAATTGCGTTTTCCGACATGGCCTTGAGCTCGTCAGCTTTTGGACCAAACCACTGAGCAACAATCTTTGCTATCTCTTTTGGAGATTTAGAATATTTCCCGCACCCGTTTTCAACAACATATGGTACATTCCCAACTTCCTATAAGGAGAAGAAAATGTCATTTTGCCAGTGAGGGCATGCATTCTCATAACAGAGTAGTACTGGGGAAAGCAGATGAGATTTTAACAAGAAACGTAATATGATTGGATAAGTAAAGGCATAGGCAGTGAAATTAAGTCATAGCTTTAACCTGCCTCAGGCACGAGTTTAAATCATCATTACCTGTCCAGCAATGTAGTCATTCAGAATTATCGGGAGGCCTCTTATCATGGCTTCTGCAATAGTGCCTGGGCCCGCCTATTAAAAAGAAGTAGCAATTAAGTTGGTTGGTAATAAAATACAAAATAATGTAATGATTATTATGACTGTGACAAACTTACCTTTGTAATTATGCAATCACAAGCTCCCATGCATTCCTCCATTTTAGTAACAAACCCCTTCACCTATAATAACAATCAATGTCAGCTACTAACTCATGTATATAAATACATATAAATTTAAGTATGTACATGCATTGGTATGTTAGGGTAGGTGATGTGTTCCTAAAGGCATGTCATGTTAGAAATGAATCACAAATGAACCTATAGAAGATTCTTTTCGAGGCGTTCAAATGGCATGCAGATCAATGCAGAAAACGTAAAACAGGTGCCTAGCCAAAAATCATTGGCAGAAAATAAACCTGTATGATGCAAATCTGAGAAGGCAAAACAATGACAAATGATGTGCTTGGAGTTTCACTTCATAAGGTATAAAAATACCTGGACAGGGATCTTCCAGTTGATTGAAAGCAATTTGTTTGCAAGCTTTTTGTTGCGACCACATATGACAAGGACCTGACCTACAGGCTCCCCAAGATTCTCGTCATATAATGCATCCCCAAGTGCCCGAGCTGTAGCCTCAATAGGACCCATTCCTTCTCCTCCTCCCATCAGCAACACAGCAGGAAGATCCTCCTCCATTCCTAATTCTCTCCGGAGTTCAGCCTACGGTTAAATAAATAAAGCATACCAAAGGTAGTCAACATTTATTTTTAAACCCCCATCTACAAACATGGAATAAGTGCAATTGAGCTCCCCACCCTTGGATTCCCAGACCAACTATATCCTCCTAACCAGCCTTTTATTTTCCCGACAAACAATTCTGTTTTGACCCAACAACAAAAGGGATTTCTTTTTTGTTTTCAACCTTACTTCAAAATTATAATCTCATGCATCATCTTTGGTCCTGATCATACAATTTCATGCATTACCATAACTTATAAGAGAGAAAATAATCAGCAAATCATCCAAACCCAACTGACAGCTTGCAAGCACAGATTTCAATTTCAATCAACAGTCACTAGCCCTTTTACAGTCACACCAAATGTTGATTTTCATGCAACAAATTAGATCAAGGTTAAAGACTTAGTTGATCAATAACAAAGGAAACCAACCTTCGGTCGCACAGGCTTAACAAAGGAAGGGCGTACGGGGAGGCCATAAACCTTGATTTGGGAAGGCTGGAGTCCAGCTTTCAATGCCCTCTTTGCAACTTCAGTTGTAGGACAATAACATCTTGTTACAAGCTTATGAAACCTGGACATGAAGACATACAATATCAAAGCTATGGTGAGAAAAGGATATGATTAGTAGAGGCTTCGTGCAAAACAAACCATGTTGGATGGCAAGTGCTTAAATCTGTGACGACTGTGGTAAAAACTATTTTCTTCAATAGACCCCTTCCCCTTAAGACACGAAGTGGTACATGTTGCATCAGTGGGTGCACGCTGATAATAATATCCGGCTGGTATTTCATCAATCCTTTGGCAACCTCCCTGCAATACAAAACAGAATTAGAGGATTCAAAGAGTCATACTGCCAAAAAGCTGTCTTTGAACCATAACTTGACAGGAATTAAAAAAGACTCAAAGATTAGGACAAAATTGGTCATTTCCTGTGTTTTGCAAGCCTATTAAATGTTTTCCTCATAAGGTTAAAATTTTCCAGGACAGCATAAAATAAAGTCCTCAAAATGACCTTTCTATATAACTTTATAAGCTTAAAGTGCATAAGATACACAACTAAAATGTTATACATTCCTGCAAGCTATTTTGATCACCAAAACTTATAAACAACCGCTGCTGCAAACACGAAAGTTCCAACCCACTATACATATTACTCTACATAATCGTTCAAAAGTTGAAAATTAGTAAAGTTAATAAATGGGTGCTCAACTTTTCCATGAAGAAAAAGAATGCACAATTAACTGGCGGAAAACAGACTAGATGAATTATGAGCATAAACCTTAAGCCAAACAAAGTCTTACCGAGCTATAAATGTAGAAGTTGCCGCAAAATTAGATTGATGCACCAGACGTGGAGCAGTCCCATAATATGTCATCTTCCATAATGGCCCATGTTTCACCAAGAAATTATAGCTCCTGGGAAGTTGATTAAATGGCCAAGGCGTATGATCCGACCATAAGTCAGTAACAAACACCTGCGACATGCACTCTTAACAATAAACACGATCAACAAATTTGTACTTAACCTATTTGCTTTCTTCCCCCCAAGTGTTCTCTTGATGAAATTTTGGTGGAAAAGATCGAAACTTAAATTTTAAAATCTCATATTTTCTGGTGTTATGTTACTACATTTCTGCACAACTGCCAGTCAACGAACATTGCATGTTCTCATGTCAATGATTCTAAATAGCTCTGGAAAACGAAAACTAAAAAAGCAATTTCCATTCTTCTCCCCACAAGTCAAGCAATCAAATACAATGTTTCATAATAAAGTTAAATTTGTTAGGACAATCCAAAATAACTGACCTGATATTCATCCCCAAATTCCTCATTAAACGCTGCCTTGATAGCTTCTGCAGAAGCTCGGTGACCGCCACCGGTGTCGCTCATCAAAATCAGCACCTTTTTTGGGCTCTCTGCCCCCACACCATTCAAAGCTATCCCATGATCGTTAGCACCACCCCCATCTTCTATCAAGACATTGTTATTGTCCCCAACACCATTATCCGATCCATTGTTATCCCCATAACCAGTCTGAACTGAAGCAAACCCAATTGGGAATTTGTCACAATGGAACCTAATTGCTCTATTAAACTCGGTCACAATTCTCCGAATGCTTGAACTGCCTCTACTGGTCAAACTCAGTGAAGCTGAAGCACCAACCTTGGGCTTTTTCCCGGAAACTGAACCCCCAAAGCCATCAAAGTACAAGAAATTAGATAAAAACGAAGAGTGCCCATCTGAGCCCTGGTTCTGAAACCTTGAACTGAAGGCAAAGCGACCCAATTGGGATACAAGGTCGTAGACAGGACTGGGTTCTTGGGTTGTTGTTATTGAAGGGCTATGCATGGTTGAACTTTGAGTTGCAGAGAGGTACTGATGAAATTGAAATGGTGATCAAACCATGGTGGTCAATTATTGTTGTGTTAGAGCAAATTGGGTTTGTCTAAAACGCCTGGAAAATAATAATAATACACAGAAGAGAACAAGTCATATATGAAGAAGTAAGAAATAGAGACAAAGAGAAGAGAGGGTATGAGGATTTTTGGATATTATGGCTGGGACTGAGAGGGATAGTGAAGTTAACAAAGGAAATCTTGGAGGGGGTTTGTAGCCACAGAGCGAGGATTTTGGTGTGCCCGCGCGCGTGTGAAGGAGAGAGTAGATTCTTGGTATATGTATAGGCGCACAAAATTTGGTTTGCGCTTAAACTGGGGAAGGCATTGGACCACTTTAAGTTGGACGAGGCTAGGTTTGGTTTGATTTATAGCCCAACCCAAGCTGGCGTTTGGTCTCAAGATGAGTGAACTCAAACTGTTGATGCATTTTACGCTTTAAATAAATTAATAGTCAGTTGCACGTTCGTGAGTCTTTGATAGGAAAATTCCGACTATTGATGTGTTGCGAATCTCACATGCATAGCAGTTTGGACTTTTTTGTCATAAGTTAGAACTAGCAAGATGAATTGATTGCTAAAACAAATGTTGGGTTTCCAAAACCTTTTCAAAGTCCCAAATGATGCATTGAAGTGTGAACAACTTTACTTTATCATCTTAGTCAGCAACCTAAAAATACATGTCATGTCAAATATACTTAGAAAATCTTAGTTAAGGTTTTGGGTCATAAAAAAGGACCAAACATATGAGTTGCCCTCGAGTTTTAGTCCTTCCACCAACTAGCTAGTCAACAAAGAAGTCAATGTACGCGTTTGCTACACCACATAAAACTATCGTGGCGTGGAATTAAACATGAAAGCTATAGATGCTTAAATTATGCGCATGTTGGATTAAATTTGACACCCTTTTGGATTTCGTTGGAGCATAAAGGGAAAAGAGCAACCATGTGACTTTCATGCAATTTAATATTTGGGTGTAGAAACACAACTTTTCTAATGTGTGCAGCCCATGTGATGTGTATGCCATTGACTCACATGACCGTCCAGAAGCGACAGCCGTTTGGGTTTCACATTCACCGTCCAACTCGCTGGATCAGAGCTGCGAAAAAAGAGAGAGACATGGAGACAACTTTGGGCCAACTTCTGATCCTAGTCTCAAATGAAGAGAATTATGCTTTAGGTGGCCCGAGAATGCAGGCTCAATTTATTGGTAGAAAACTTGGGACCCAAAGGTTTGTAGGCCCATTAGATGTTCTATTTTTTGGGGAATGAAAGAAAGCCCACACTCCTAAAGCCGAATCCAACCCAACATAACGGCATCATTCTAATTCCCGAATTATCCACATCACGTAAATTCGAGTATTCTTCCGCTTATGATCATTTAAATTAAGAATGTTTGAGTTTATAGTGCAAGTTTTTTAACCAATACACCAACCATGCACGTTATGAAAAATCGTTTTAATAAATTCAAACATTATAATGATGGGAGAAAAAGAAAAAGAAAAAGAAAAAGCATTGAGGGTTGTGGGATTCCGTGGATGTTTGTACCTTTAAGCATGTTTGACACAAAAATCGTGTTTAACGGATAGGCGGCAAACAAGTCTATCAATATGGGCCAAATTGGGTATGACATCACAGGTGCATTTTGACATGTCAGGAGGCAACAAATTGAGGAGAAAATGGAGCATAAATGAATCAATAAGGTGGTCCAATTGTTTCTTACATTTGCAATGATTTTATGGGGCATGCCCTTTATGCAGAGGGATTTAGAATTTTTCTTCTTTCACAAAAGTGAAGCAGAGAGAGAGAGTGCTTATTGCTTTTGCAGAAAATGCTCTCATCACTCTCTCTCTCTCTCTCTCTTTCTCCCTTTCTCTCTCCCCATATGCTCAAATCCACTATCTTTAACAAAATTCAAAAGCTTACTAATTATATCAGAGCTAGCGAATGTCTTTGTTCTACTGTCAGAGAATATGTGCAACCCTAACCACTGAGAATGAGCTCACAATCATGGCTGTTTTTGCCTTATGTGGGCAGACTTTGAGAGTTGCTTGACTTTATTTATGTACCTTAAAGTAAAACCCTTTTTGGTGGCTGCAGAGATTATTAGTTTTTGGGATATCTTAGAGGATATTTTCTGTCTCATTAAGTTTTTAGGGCACAAAAACAGACCATATATTTACTGAATAATAATATACATTAAAAAAAGCATGAGTGGTAAAACTTCGACATCAAAAACTTAGGATTGAAATCTACCCTCAACAAATCATGTGAGGGATTAGATTGATAAGAGAACACCAGCCCTCTTAAGTGCAACCCATTACCTAATATATGCTTCCAGGGCCACAGATTAAGATCAACTTGGTGCTTGGACATGAACTTTTTTCATTTGAGCTTGACATAGCTTACGATGGCTTGCCTTTTTACAGAAGAAGTTTGGTGACAAGCACTTAATCTCAGTTTCTCTAATCTCACTACTCATTTCTCATGAAGGTAATTAGTCACAATTTGTTACATTCATTCATGTTCATGCTATTTAACTAAGGACTCCATGCAATGCAACTCAGCCTAAATACATAAAGTGATTATTTTCTAATCATAACATGGTTGTGTTGATACATTTTGTTAACGACAATGATTAAAAACAGACGTCGACTATATAGCCGACTAATTCTCTAATGAAGTTCTAGATTATGATCTCAAATTGTTTAGGAGAAAGGATCAATCACCATGGGAATGTATAAAGCAAGTGGGCAACTGCACCCAAAGTCCAAATACTTATTCATTGTAGCCACTGATACAGTACTGTATTATGCTTCTCCAAAGTTCAAAGTGGCAAGAATTTTGGTAAGAATAACATAATTGCGTTTAGGCAGAAGGGGAAACGAAAAGAAAGTTTACTGTTGGATTTGCTTTTTATAAGCATTTCAAAGTTTCTGTCATAGCTACTGGCCCCCATATTATCATATAGTATTATGAATATATGGTGGCTGTTTAACCAAATTAATAATTGTTCTTGTAATTAAGTAGCCAATGGTAATCAAAGGCACCTAATTATCCCTGCTTTCCATATTTGCTGGACCAAGAAGCTTTAACTTTTAGACATGGTAAATAAGTGAGAAAACGACAATCCATGTTGTTCCTGTCTCCATTATACGACAAGCACTTTTCATTTTATTTTCAAATTCATATTCAATCACGAAATTTAAAAAGTTTTTTATTCTCTTTGTTTTTTATTTTATTTTACATTGCGTTTATTTTCACCATCCAAACGCACCAAGACTTCCATTTGAGTTGCAAGTCAGCTTAATTAGTTAAAATTACAGCAATTGTAAGGAGCCTATTTGCTGACCGCATCAATAGATCAACTAATTTGAGAGACAACCAGTTCCATTATCAATCCTATATCTTTCTAATTATATGAGGATTTAGAGTGTTTGACAGGCTTATAATTGGTTCATTGACTATTGAGAAAAAGAAGATTAAAAGGAAAAGAAAGACCAAATTTCCTGGGAAAAGAAAGAGGATAATGATTCATTGACCACTAGGGTATGACTTGTGAGAAAGGACCTAATCGTCCACAAAAAATTTGGAAAAAAATGCATGTGAAAGGAAACAGAAACTGTATCAGCACATTCCAAATGGCAAAAACAGACAAGAAGGCTACAAATTAGATGGATGGAAAAATAGGCATGAGAGTCCAAATATATATATATATTTAAAAGGCAGATAGGAATGTGAAAATTCCCAATCATTTTAGACCTTGATTTCAGTGATGTACCTAGATCATGTAAAATTCAACATCAATAATGCAATTTTACAATGACATACCGCGTCGACTTTGACAAAATCATATTTAAATTCTAAATAATGCAGTGAAAAAGAGTAATTGTCACGTAATTATGTGGTTAACTCATTTGAGTCTGCTTATGTTTATAAATTATTATTTTTCTAGATAATTTTTTGTTGTTGTCAAAATTAGAAAAGAAAATAGGTGAAAACTTACACACACGATATCATGGAGGTTTGAACTCAAAATCACTTGAAAGCACACCGAAAATCTAGGGCAATCCAATTAACAACCAATTGATTCTAGATAATTATTTGACAATGCTTTGTTGGAGGAGCACCCAGAAATTCCATGAGCAATAACAAAATTTCAACTCAACTTTAATCTGCAACTTTTTATCAGACCAAATTCCAATTAGCCCAGAAAGAAAAGAAAAGAAAAGCAAGCCAGAAGCAATGATTGGACGGTGTGGTCTTAATCACGGTCCACAAGTCAACCTTCGGGTCCCCGTGTCGTAACCTAGAAGAAACAGTCACCAAACCAACCACTCAAATACGGCCACGCCAGCACGCTTCGCAAAACAATGGGAACCACCAAAAGACTTTTCCATGTGAATCGAAGAAGCCATGCAGACCGCACCGCCAATATCTTCTTCTTGCCGTAATCTAAAAATCACCACCGTCGGTTGAGAATTGTTTACAGATTAATTAAAAATAAAAAGTGCAATGGTGATTGACCAGTTGATAATATATACCAAGTATATCTCATTTCACCGTTTACGCTTTCCCTATCTACTACTTGTAGCAACGACTAAAAGAGAGGTAGAAAATAAAAATTAATTGCAAGTTGCTACCAAAATATATAATATTAATTTCTTTTTTTTAGTATATGTGACGGGTAATTTTTCTCTTAATTGATGAGTTTTAAAGCAAGTGGGAGGGGCTAAGTGACAAATTAAGAGCAGCCTTAATCATATTTAAAATAAATATTTTTGTACAAAGTCTCAATTCAGTCGCGGCCTAAACTGCTGCATTATTACATGATGTAATTAAACTTTGTAATAAAATAATATAATCTAATATATAATTCAGATGACAGTCACACGTACAACCCTTCTAAATAATATGATTATATAATAAAAAAATCCATAATAAGAAGAACATGAAAAAAGGAAAAGAAAAAAAAAACCATCAACCTCGCAAGGACAATCAGAAAAGTTTCACACATATATGATATATTAGCATTACGAAAATACAAACATCTGAAAAATCTATATATATATTATAATTAGGTCAACAGGAAATAGGTAATGTTATATTTTAGGAGTGCTGCTGAGACTTGTGATCATGGTGACCGGGGGAACTCAGCGGAAACAGGGTCAGTAACTCGGGCGGGTCTGATCCTCTCGGAGTGCTGAGTGGGGAAGGGTGCAAATAAAACCCTTTCTCGGCAATCGCCTTCTCTTCCTCCGACGCCGCCGCAGCCGGAGACGAAGGCGACTCGGAACCGGAACTCGGGAAGAAGAGAGAGTCAGAGCCGAGTGGGGTGACGGGGCTCGGAATCGGCGAGTCGAGGAGCTGGTAGGTTTGGCGCGGGGTCTGCGACTGGGAACCGTGTAGGTTGGCGAGGCTGAGCTTGATCTCGAGCTTCCTCATGGTGTGTCTTCGCTCTTGGAGTTTGAAAGGTGAACGGCGGGGGCCGGTTGGGTCACCGGGAATTGTGGGTACCTTTGGGTAGTGCCTCGTGGGGTGGGTGACTGGGAGCTTCTCTGAGTCACCGGATAAACCAGTCAGCTTCTGTACTAGGTCTCGGAAGGTGTTTGTGTCTGCTTGGACAAAGGTTGTGGGGGAAGATGTTGGTGAGCAAAGGTTGGTGCTTTGTGGTGGGTGATGTTTTTCCATTTTTGAGAGAGAGATAGAGAGAGGGAGGGAGAGAGTGAGAGAGAGACAAAGAGAAGAAAGAGAGAAGAGCGAAGATATTAAACTAAAGATGGGATTTCGACCAAAAAAAAAATAAACTAAAGATGGGATGATATTTGGGTATGGTGGAAAAGAAAGGATGTAATGTAATTCATGGGTTGTGTGTGGCTTTGTTGGGAGTTTGGATGAGAGGAGTGTATAAGAGATAGGTGAGAGAGTGTTTAAAAGATGAGGACTTTTATAATGGGGACTTTTTGGGTTTGGGGTGTAAGGGGTTTTTCATACTACTATTGACCTCTTGGGGGTGAATGTCGTTACGGAAATATTGGAACTATTTATATACGTATTAGAAAGACTAATAAGACTTTGTTATTTCTACTCTTTCTTTTCTCAATTGATTATTTAAGGAGAATAACTTATCCGTGACGAAATAGTTATGCATCTCTCATAACGTGAAAGAGAGGATAGCACGTCTCCGTTATATGCAAGTTTTAAGCTCAAGTAGAGAGATTTTACACTAATCACGATCAATTAAAATTAAGATGTTATTTATCTAAAAAACAAATAAAATAAAGATGATATAAATAATTGTATTCGTGAAGAAAATTTGACCAAAAGCTTTTGCAAAATACAGGTAGGAATTCATTTGAATGGGGGGGTCATGGGTGTGGTGAAACTTTAAGTTGTTTATGGGTTTTAGCCTAGATTGCCCTTATGTTCAAACCGCCGGTTTGGAAGATTGAATCAAACACACACAAAAAAAGAAAGAAAATAAATAAAAAGGGAGGGGGGAAATAGACACAGTTGGTTAAGACTTAAACATTCAACCTTATCTTTTGTAAGGACATTGAAACTAGACTTCATTTCAAAATCTCCCGAAAATTATTTACCACCATTTGCAAAATGAGAGTCATGGAATAGATGCTCTTGAAGCTATGATAATATGTAGCATGCCCTTTATAATGAAACTCCAATTCTACGTTCGCCTCCATTAGCATTAATAAAATGGAAAATACTTTTTTTGATTGGACTAACAGTATTTTATTTGATTGGACAGTCACTAAATATTCAATCTTTTTTTTTTTTTTGGGATCGAAACAAATATTCAATAATATGTGAAGCGTTTATTGTACGAAGACCCATCCCTTTCTTCCTTCCCTTTTTTGTGACATCTCTTTTTCATCACGAGTGAGGTATGGTTCAATGAACACTTACTTTTGATACAATATTAGTAATCTGTGTACTTAAACTATGTCTTGTTTAAATCTTTGAATACGACTAATAACGTAATTAGTTTTTTTTTTTTTTTTTTTGATATGGAGAGCGTCACGAACCATCTTCCTTCTTAAGCGTATGAAATGGTTTTAAAAATATGAAACTGTTAACGGGTGTTTTAGCACGGGTAATGGATATCCGGACAATCACACACATTACACAGATTTATAGTGGTTCACCCATGAATAGGGCTACGTCCACTGGAGAGCTTGGTGTTTATATTTCTCTATGAATGAGTATTACAATATACATGGAGAGGCTTGAGAGCCTGAATACAAGAGGAAGAGGGGTGGAGCTTGGACATCTCCGGATATGCCCATGGAGAGGAGAAATCGGGGAGTCCCCTGCGGAGAGAGGGGTCTGTTCCCTTATATAGGCAGGAGAGGAGGGCCACTTGCCTTTGTTTAATGGGCAAGTGGCAAAGGCATGGGCTGTCAGGGGACATCCTCCGTGGGGTACGAGCTGGGCACGTGGGGAAGGCACGGGTTGTCGGGAGACCTGAGGTAGTGGGTGATATGCTATCAAAGGCATGCGTGGTGGTTTGCTCATGGCTGAGGCAGGAGGAGTTGGCTAGCACATATTGCTCGGGTATGACATTTCGGGTACCCCATATTGGCTTAGGCAATATTGAAACGGGTAAGGCATTTCGGGTACGCCATATTGGCTTAGGCCATATTTGGTACGTTACTCCTGGTGGGTTATTTCTAGTAGGTTATCTCTGGTAGGACATTTCTAGTACCAACCAGATATGTATAACAACAAGCCCCCAAGTTCTTAGTTGAGAACGAGTTCTTGACTGGGAACTTCCAAGTAATCATGTAAGCCATTCCCGTGAGCTATCAGGTAGACCATTTCTGGTAGGACTTTCTAGTACCAACCAGTTATGTATAACAACAAGCCCCCAAGTTCTTAGTTGAGAACGAGTTCTTGGCTGGGAACTTTCAAGTCAATCTTTGTTTGGCTGAGTCGATGAGCCTGTTGCGAGTAATGAGCCTTAGCTGCAAATGATTGGAGGTTAGGCAAGCTATACACCTTTCAATGGCGAGCTGAGCTTTAGTAGGTCTTGAGTGGCGAGCCAAATCATGGAGAATCAAGCCTTGGTAGGTTTTGGTGGCGAGGCGAGTCATGGAGAATCAAGCCTTGGTAGGTCTTGGTGGCGAGGCGAGTCATGGAGAGTCAAGCCTTGGTAGGTCTTGGTGGCGAGGCGAGTCATGGAGAGTCAAGCCTTGGTAGGTCTTGGTGGCGAGGCGAGCCGTAATGGAGTTCACACATACAATTTCGCATTTATGACATAATGGAGATGTATGTAATGATGACGTGATGAGGATGTATGTGATGATGACGTGATGAGGATGTATGTGATGATGACGTGATAAGGATGTATGTGATGATGACATGATGTATGTAATGATTATGTGACAATGATATATGTTACGTGACACGCTACATACTAATTTACGGATGATATACCATTTTTCGTCTCACTTTAACCATGGCGGGACTTCGTCGTTTCTCTTTAAACCATGGTGGGACAGGTTGGAGGTGGTGGTGAGGCGAGCTGACATACAAGGTGTCTCCCAAGCCCCCAAGTTCCTGGTAGAGAACTAGTTCCGACTGGGACCTTTATGTAAGATCCTTGTTGGCGGAGGCGATCAACCAGTATTTTGGAGAGGGGAAGCTTTTGTTCCTTGGAGAATTAACCTCGCAAGGTGATCGGGTCCATATGCGACGTGGAGATTGAGCATACGAGGTGCTTGGGTCGGCTACGACATGGAGATTGATTATGCTCGGTGCTCGGGTAGACCTTGCAAATTGGAGATTTGTCATGCAAATTGCTCGAGTAGGCCATGCAACGTAGAGATTTGTTGCGGAAGCTACTCGGGTAGGTCATGCGACGTGTGTTCAACCCACCATGCGACTTGGAGATTGAGCATGCAACGTGCTCGGGTCGGCTACGACGTAGAGATTGATTATGCGAGGTGCTCGAGTCGGCTACGCTGTGGAGACTTGAGCATGCAACGTACGTCGGCTACGCCATGGAGACTTGAGCACGCAAGATGCGTCGGCTACGCCACGGAGACTTGAGCATGCAAGGTGCTCGGGTAGGCTACGCCGTGGAGACTTAAGCATGCAAGATGCAAGATGCGTCGGCTACGCCGTGGAGACTTGAGCATGCAAGATGCGTCGGCTACGCCATGGAGACTTGAGCATGCAAGGCGCTCGGGTCGGCTACGCCGTGGAGACTTAAGCATGCAAGATTGAAGCCATGGAGACTTGAGCATGCAAGGTGCTCGGGTCTGCTACACCGTGGAGACTTGAGCATGCAAGATGCGTCGGCTACGCCATGGAGACTTGAGCATGCAAGGTGCTCGGGTCGGCTACGCCGTGGAGACTTAAGCATGCAAGATGCAAGATGCGTCGGCTACGCCGTGGAGACTTGAGCATGCAAGGTGCTCGGGTCGGCTATGCCGTGGAGACTTGAGCACGCAAGATGCGTCGGCTACGCCACGGAGACTTGAGCATGCAAGGTGCTCGGGTAGGCTACGCCGTGGAGACTTAAGCATGCAAGATGCAAGATGCGTCGGCTACGCCGTGGAGACTGAGCATGCAAGATGCGTCGGCTACGCCATGGAGACTTGAGCATGCAAGGCGCTCGGGTCGGCTACGCCGTGGAGACTTAAGCATGCAAGATTGAAGATGCGTCGGCTACGCCGTGGAGACTTGAGCATGCAAGGTGCTCGGGTCGGCTATGCCGTGGAGACTTGAGCACGCAAGATGCATCGGCTACGCCACGGAGACTTGAGCATGCAAGGTGCTCGGGTATGCTACGCCGTGGAGACTTAAGCATGCAAGATGCAAGATGCGTCGGCTACGCCGTGGAGACTTGAGCATGCAAGATGCGTCGGCTACGCCATGGAGACTTGAGCATGCAAGGCGCTCGGGTCGGCTACGCCGTGGAGACTTAAGCATGCAAGATTGAAGATGCGTCGGCTACGCCGTGGAGACTGAGCATGCAAGGTGCTCGGGTCGGCTATGCCGTGGAGACTTGAGCACGCAAGATGCGTCGTCTACGCCACGGAGACTTGAGCATGCAAGGTGCTCGGGTAGGCTACGCCGTGGAGACTTAAGCATGCAAGATGCAAGATACGTCGGCTACGCCGTGGAGACTGAGCATGCAAGATGCGTCGGCTACGCCATGGAGACTGAGCATGCAAGGCGCTCGGGTCGGCTACGCCGTGGAGACTTAAGCATGCAAGATTGAAGATGCGTCGGCTACGCCGTGGAGACTTGAGCATGCAAGGTGCTCGGGTCGGCTATGCCGTGGAGACTGAGCACGCAAGATGCGTCGGCTACGCCACGGAGACTTGAGCATGCAAGGTGCTCGGGTAGGCTACGCCGTGGAGACTTAAGCATGCAAGATGCAAGATGCGTCGGCTACGCCATGGAGACTTGAGCATGCAAGATGCGTCGGCTACGCCGGAGACCTGAGCATGCAAGATGCGCCGGCTACGCCATGGAGACTTGAGCATGCAAGGTGCTCGGGTCAGCTACGCCGTGGAGACTTGAGCATGCAAGGTGCTCGGGTCGGCTACGCCGTGGAGATTTGAGCATGCAAGATGCGTCGGCTACGCCATGGAGACTTGAGCATGCAAGGCGCTCGGGTCGGCTACGCCGTGGAGACTGAGCATGCAATGTGTTCGACCCATGTGACGTAGTGGGCCGAACATGCGAGGTGAGCGGGCTGATCATGCATGCAAGGTGGTCAGGTAGGTCGTCCTTGCGAGTGACACATCACGTATGCCAGGTGATCGGGTTGGTCGTTTTCTCCAAGGTGGTCATCTGGCTCATCCTTGGGAGTCAGCGCACCAAGCATGCAAGGTAAGCAGGTCGGTCATGCATGCAAGGTGGTAAGCTGGGTAGTCCTTGCGAGTAACATACCACGCATGCAAGGTAAGCAAGGTAGGTCAATCAACGTTGTGGATGACCATGCAAGGGTTCGGCGCATGTGACGTAAAGAGTCGAACATGCAAGGTGTTGGTTGACCTGTTAAGGCAGAGAGCCACCCAAGCAAATTGCTTGGTCCGACATTCAACGTAGAAGCTGAGCATGCGAGGTCCTGGTTGACCATGAATGTGCTCGGGTCTAACCTGAAGGTTGGCCATGCAAGTAGTCGGGTTGGCCATTTCATCCGAGGTGGTCAACTTGGTCGAGCATGCGAGGTGGTCAGGTGGTGCCTTTCTATCCACACCTACGTAATCCGAACCGATTTACAAGCACATTGGAGTTGTGGTACCGAGCTGGTTTGGGCACACTGGAGGTGTGCTGTTTATGCACTTCAACAGAGAGCGACGCCTGGGAGGAGGAATTGCATAGTGGCGCGGGGTAGCAGGAATGGAGTCGATACAACTGGAGCTCCGACAACACCTGATTTCTGATAGGTCCATAAAGACCAGGTCGGCACATCTAGACGGCTCGGTCCGCACTTGGTCGACCTGGACGATACCGGGTCGGCTGGGATCATATCTGGTCGGCTGTACACAGTTCGGTCCTTGGGTCTAGTAGCCAAGAATTTTAGTGGGATGCTTTGGGACCGAGTCGAGCTGTTTCTCCATTTCTTGTCTCGCTTGCTACCCTTGATTTCGCAGCGAGCAGCAACCCTCTCCCGCCCGTCACAGTCGGCTAGAAGTAGCTGGACCATGAATATGGTTTTCGGTGGAGATGGATTTCGAGGTGGAAAAGGATGAGAACGACATAAACCTTTCGTGTCGTTTCCCACAGCGGACGCGCCAACTGTTAACGGGTGTTTTAGCACGGGTAATGGATATCCGGACAATCACACACATTACACAGATTTATAGTGGTTCACCCATGAATAGGGCTACGTCCACTGTAGAGCTTGGTGTTTATATTTCTCTATGAATGAGTATTACAATATACATGGAGAGGCTTGAGAGCCTGAATACAAGAGGAAGAGGGGTGGAGCTTGGACATCTCTGGATATGCCCATGGAGAGGAGAAATCGGGGAGTCCCCTCCTGGAGAGGGGTCTGTTCCCTTATATAGGCAGGAGAGGAGGGCCACTTGCCTTTGTTTAATGGGCAAGTGGCAAAGGCATGGGCTGTCAGGGGACATCCTCCGTGGGGTACGAGCTGGGCACGTGGGGAAGGCACGGGTTGTCGGAGACCTCCTCAGTGGGGTATGAGCTGGGCACGTGGGGAAGGCACGGGTTGTCGGGAGACCTGAGGTAGTGGGTGATATGCTATCAAAGGCATGCGTGGTGGTTTGCTCATGGCTGAGGCAGGAGGAGTTGGCTATCACATATTGCTCGGGTATGACATTTCGGGTACCCCATATTGGCTTAGGCAATATTGAAACGGGTAAGGCATTTCGGGTACGCCATATTGGCTTAGGCCATATTTGGTACGTTACTCCTGGTGGGTTATTTCTAGTAGGTTATCTCTGGTAGGACATTTCTAGTACCAACCAGATATGTATAACAACAGAAACAAAATAAACGAAGAATTATTATTTGTAAATAGACTTTCTTTTATTTTTGGTAATTGACTGGTAGAGTGGAGCATTTTTCATAGCTGTCAGGTTGGAGCTTTCTAATAAATCAATAGGTCCACGAGGCTTTCTTCGCATAAAGTGCCACTAAACAAAGGGGGCCTAGGATGGAAACAAATTAGTAGCAATTTACAATTTAGTACACCTTATGGGCTCCTGCTAGAGGTGTAATTTTCTAGAGCGGTCAACCGTTGACTTATTAAAAGAAAAATGTAAATGCAAAGTGTGTTTTTCTAAATGAAACAATTTAGTAGAAGTAGTCCAAAAATAACCCCAAAAAGTGAAAATGAAAAATTATAGAGAAGAATAGAGAGGTCAAGAAGGAAATAAACCCTTTTTTTTGGGGTTAAAAAGTATGGGCTTCTTTGAGAAAAAAGAAAGAAAGAGAGTTTGTGTTGGAATATATTGGGCCCCAAGTCCAAAGTCCAATGAAAGAATGGGCTTATTTTCCAAAGCCCAAAGAGATATCTTTGGCCAACAAGAATACAACTATACAAAACGTACTTTTTTATTTTATTATTTTATTATTCTTTGTTTTGATAAATTCTTCTTCATAAGTTGAAGAGAAAATAAAATCCTATGCGATTGGGGACAAATCGATTTTAAATGTCGTGGTTGTCGCCAAAAAGGCATCAACAGGGTTAGAACTTGAAAATCGCTTAATTGTGGAAATAGTTTTGTGTGGTTTGGGGTGTGTGAACCATGCTAAGCGGGCCTTTATACATGCAATGGTAAGTTATAATTAGCTCTTAATCAAATAATACAGTCCAACATTTACATTAATAATTGCTTCCTAAAATGTTTTACAAAGACATGGTAGTAGGAGACGATGTCAGTTTATGTGAGTCAGTGTGCACCTTTAAGGAATCCGCTCATCTTGGAACTTCGGCAAAACATCAAGAAATTCGCTGAACTTGGTTGGCATTAGCCGATCTTCATGACATTTGCCAACCTTAGAAACTTGGGAGGAACATCAAGACATCCGTCAAACTCCAAGGGATCCAGGACCTTCATGACATATGCCGACCTTGGAACTTTGCTACAATTTCAAGACATTTGCCGACTTACTTGATATTAGTTTTAACTTTCAACCTTATCAGCTAAATTATCTTATATGAATTCGAAAGTGTAGATGAAATGAGTTTGAAAGCAAGTAAACATATAGTCATGAATGATAATCAATTCATTCTTGCAGGTAAGTGATTTGTTTGTACCATATCTGACCCTCCACTCCTACAACGACACGTGGATCATATGAACTCACCCAAGTCCTGAAGGCCTCAAACAATCGGCATCGGCTACCGATAGCATTGTCTAAAAGCTGCAAACAGCCGGCACATGCCAAACTCGCCTACAATCGGCATCCCTTACCGATTGTAGAATATAACCTCGAAGCACCCGTCCGAAATATCTTGAGACTCGTGTCAACCTCATAGGGCCCTCTCACGAGTCCCACATCGAAAATGAGTGCTAAGAGTATCCAATATGCCCTTTATAAATAGGCCCATTCACTACAATACAAGGGTAAGACTTTTTAGCTTGACTTTTATACTTCTATATGGTCAACAACAAAAGCTCTTAGAACACAAACTTACTTCGGCATCGGAGGGTCTTAGGCTGGTTCCACACCGGTTCCTCAGACCTCACGGGCTTCGCTCATCTTTTATTCAGGATCAGCATCCGAGGACAGGAAGAATCTGCATCTATCACTCAATCGATCTACTAGATCGTCCTTCATACTTGTAAGTTGCACTCATCTCTGTCCGTTTAGATTTTTAGCGCCAACATGATTAATCCAGCTTCTTCCGTGCTTCCTAAAGTGTTCCTCCACATGATTAAAAAGTGAAAAGTACGAATTAAAACTGAATTAAGTATAAAAACTTTAGGTATGGAGTGACTCAAGTTTACAAGTCAGAACAAACTAGAAGTTGGTGTCTATGCGGTCTTGAGGTTTCTTCCCTCCTTTATGGAGTTAGTGCTAGAATCAATTTATCACCACAACCTAACTACTCCTCATTGTGCTTGCTCCGGTGTTCCTCTACATAAACATCACAAAGGCATATTAGTGGGAGAGTTTAAGTTAGTTAGTGTGCACCTCACTCAACTTAAACCCAACATTCTTTATCAAGTACGTGATCAACTTCATGGTCGGAGGAATATCAAGACATCCGCCGAACTTGAAGATATTCGCGAACTTCATGATCGGTGGAAGATCAAGAAATTCGCTGAACTTGATTAGTAATTTAGTATCCACTGACCCCCATGATATTCGGGGACCTTCATGACATCCCTAGACCTTGGAACTTCGGCGCAACATCAAGACACCCGCCGATCTTCTTGATATTATCTTCTATGAGTTTGATAGTGTAGATGAAGTGAGTTTGAAAGCGAGTAAACATCTAACCATGAATGATAACGAGTATATGCTTACGATGAGTAAATAATTTATCAAACAATCAAACATTATATAACTTACTCATACGTAACAATTATTTTTATTTTTTGAAAATGTGATAATTTTCTTTTTTTTTGATTTTTTTCTCTTGCAGTTAATCCCAAAAATATTATGTAGAAACTATACAACTTAACAAACTTTGCACAAATTTCAAACATTTTTTCTCTCCAACCTCTAATATAAAACAAAAAGTCAAAGGAGGCTGTAAACATATAGTCATGAATGATAATCAATTCATTCATACGTGAGTGATTAATATAACTTCTTCCATGCTTCTTTTGGTGTTCCTCCACATGATTAAAAAGTAGAGAGTTAGAACTAAATAGACGGTTATAGAACAACTTTAGGTATGTAATGGCTCAAGTTTACAAGTTATAACAAACTAGAAGTTGGTGTCCATGCGGTCTTGAGGTTCCTTCCCTCATTATGGAGTTGGTGCTAGAATCAGTTTATCACCATAACCTAACTACTCCTCACCGTGCTTGCTCTGTTGTTTCTCTACATGAACATCACAAAGACATGGTAGTGGAAGAATGTGTAAGTTTAAATGAGTTGGTGTACACCTCAGTCAACTTTAACCCACCACTCTTCATCAAGTAAGTGATCAACTTCATGGTCGGTGGAACATCAAGACATCCGCCGAACTTGAAGATATTCGGCGAACTTCATGGTCAGAGGAAGATCAAGATAAACTTGATTGACATCCACCAACCTCCATGACATATGGGGATGTTGATGACATCCTCGGACCTTGCAACATCAAGACACCCGCCGCAAGGGCGGAACCAGGAATTTTTCGACCGGTGGGCTAGCTAATTTTTTTAACTAAAATAAAACTATGCATTAAATCATATAAACCATGCTAATAGTGTACATTAAATCAAATAAAAGTATAAACCACGCAAAGTATGCATTAAAAAATATGTTCAACAACATAATTAAAAGTGTACTTATTGAAGTTGTGCCCTGCGATCCTTGAGAGAATTGAAATCTTTTGTTATTACATCTGAATTGATATCGTCAGCAAGTTCTTTTTCAATGTAGACAACCATAGAATCTGCTAGAAACTCATTCTCCATCTTGTTGCGAAGAGCTGTTTTAACAAGTTTCATAGCTGAAAAAGCTCGTTCGAGGAGTTGCCGTAGAAACAGGGAGAGTTAGCACAAGACGGATCAACCTATCAATCAAATAATATCTGTTTGATCTTTTTGTTTCAACTTATCCCCGACATAATTCAGAGAGTGTAGACACTTTTTGAAGTACAGGATGATGAGGTACGTCTGCCTGGTAAAGTTTCAACTGGCATATCAAAATATGTAACTCTTTTGGAGTGAAATCTTGAGGATAAAATCTCTCTGCAAGGCTGCAAATTTTATCAATATCAAATGATTTAAAAGAATCACTAGGGTCCAAAGCTGAACTAAGAATAAGAAGTTCCATTGCCCCTTCACTGAACCTACTGTTCAACTCTGCCAATTGAAAATCTATTGCATCATTGAATATGTCAAAGTGGTAATGATGCTCAACTGTAATATTGTCCTTTTGCTGACAAGAATGGCCTGTTCCCACTTTATATTGAGCATTCATATCAGGCATATCAATGTCATGTTTCCTACAAAACAAATCTACTTTCCCAATAAAAGTTTCCCAACCATTTAATCTCAATTCTCCAAGGACATCTTTTGTTGTACCAACTAGGTTCATAGCATTCACAATGTCTTGAGACTTATGTTGTGGTTCTCGACAAAGGATATCTGTGAGTCCCATAATTTCTTTCAATAGATGCAAGATGAATACAAATTCAAATTGCCTAATTGCATTGTATCCACCAGTAGCTTCCCCACGTAAGGAGCCTGTGGATCCATCCTCCTTTATATTCTCAAGAACTGTACAAACTGCATCATACATTTCTATTAAATCACAAACGGAATCGTAATGAGAACTCCACCGAGTAGCTCCAGGTCGATGCAAGGTACCAATTTGATTAGCTCCTCTACCAGTTTCTCGTTCACCAGCAATCAACAGCTCTACAATATTTATTGATTGAGCAATTTGTAACTCAGGTATGACGTTTTGGAGAAGCCCTAATGACATTGACAATTGAATTCAATGATGAAAAGAATAACCAAATTGTAGCCACTTCTTTTGATGCTGAAACTAATGCTAACTGTAGTTGATGAGCAAAACAATGTACATAATATGCATATGGGCAATCTCTAAGAAATAATGCTTGTAGCCCATTCCATGCACCCCGCATATTACTAGCACCATCATATCCTTGACCTCTCATCTTATCAATACATAATTCATGGAGATCAAGTACTTTCTTGATCTCTTTTTGAAGTGTTGATGCAGTAGTGTCTTCAACCCACACAATGTCAAAAAAACGTTCACGTAGAAAACCATCACTATCAACAAATCTTAAAACAATAGCCATTTGCTCTCTATTTGACGTATCTTGTGATTCATCAACAAGGATACAAAAAGCAGCTTGCCCAACTTCTTCACGAATTTTTTTTCTCACTTTGTTTGCGAGAATATTTAAAATCTCCTTTTGAATCTTGGGTGAGGTATATTTTGCATTTCCTGGGGCATTCTCTAAAACAACTCCAGCCACCTCATCATTAAACTTTGCTGTATGCTTGACCATTTCAATGAAATTTCCACGATTTTTAGAATCCAAAGATTCATCATGACCCCTAAAAGCACATGCCTGATATGTAAGCCACCGAACACACTCTATCGTTGTCTTGAGCCGTAACCGGTTTTTCAAAATGTCTTCCTTTGATTGTCGATTAATAACTTTGTCGACATGTTGAGATGGGTTCATCAAATCCTCCATACATCTTTCACACGTATTATGTGATGAAGATGGACCTCCAACATGAGTCAAAAATACACAATTCTTTTCATCATTAACTCTTTTCCAATGATTAAAACCCTCAGGAGTGAATGCAGGACGACCATTACCAAAAACAAAACATGGAAAACAATAGACTTTATCTTCTGAAGGGGAATATTCTAACCATGGAAATTGGGAGAACCAAGAATATTGAAATCGACGATATTGCGACCAAACTAGACCTTGGATATTCTGATAATTTTGGTTGGTAAGGTCCAACTTTGATATAAGCACGTCGAACCTCATCACGTTGATTAATATGATATTCAGATATTTGAATACGTTTCCAGGGTCTCGTTCCAAAAAAGCAACATCAAACTGGTTGGGTTCAACTACGGGAGATGTGTGATGAGGTGATTCAATTGATGGTGAATCCTTATCATTGAATGTAGAAGCCTTATCATTGTCTAATTTATCACCATCATTTTTTTTCTTGAAGTATGAATGAATAGTTTTTGCTCTTTTACTTGCTTGGTTCTGATGTGACATTGAATCTAATAACACATATCAAAAACAAAACAATTTACTTTATACTAAACAAATCAATGAGAAAAAAATAAAAATTCGAGACTGTGGAGAGTTAGATACCTTTATTACGCGTGTTGACGATGAACTCGACTTTGGTAGCACAGAATACAAAACGCTGCAGATATTCTTTTGGGACTGCTAAGGCTAAGTTTTATAAATATGAATATTGTCTTCTTCGTCTTTTTTATTAGACTGACTAAGATACTTATAAGGTTGCGTATGACAAACTAGACTAGGAATAGGATACTTCATCATATCAGACTAGGATACTTTATTCAATGAATGGAAAACTAGAATACCTTATTGAATAGGAAATAAACCACACAAAAAATAGACATTGAAAAAAATAATAATAAAATAATAAAAAGACAACAGCTAACAACCAATGGTCCAATGCATTGCCCACGTAACTCACGCTGGCCTTCATAAACACAAACTATATCTAATTTTTTTTTTTAAATAAAAAAGGTCCCTGGGCTAGAGCCCACTCTAGCCCATATGCTAGTTCCGCCAATGACCCGCCGACCTTCTTGATATTATCTTCTATGAGTTTGATAATATTGATGAAAGGGATTTGGAAAAGAGTAAACATCTAGCCATGAATGATAATCAGTACATGCTTGGGATGAGTGAATAATCTATCAAACAATAGAGCATTATATGACTTACTCATATGCAACAATTATTTTTATTTTTTGAAAATATGATAATTTTCTTCTTTTTGATTTTTTCTCTTACAGTTATTCCCAAATGATTATGTGGAAAAGATACAACTTAACAAACTTTGTACAAATTTCAAACCTTTTTTTCTCTTTATCCCCTAATATAAAACAAAAATTCAAGAGAGGTAAGATTTGACATGTTCACCCTTACAATTAATATAAAAATATGCATCCGTGAATATGTTATTAAAATGTGGAAAGTACTTATGACAAAAAAAAAATGTGGAAAGTACAAATGAGAACCGAATTGAGAGTCGGTTGTAGAACAACTTTTGGTATGGAGTGACTCAAGTTTACACGTCAAAATAAACTAGAATTTGATGACCATTCGGTCTTGAGGTTCATTCTCTCCTATATAGAGTTGGTGTTAGAAGCAGTTTATCGCTACAACCTACATAATCTTCACAGTTCTTGCTCCGGTGTTTCTCCACATGAACATGACAAAGACATGGTAATAGGAGAATATGTCGGTTTAAGTGAGTTAGTGTGCACCTCACTCAACTTAAACCCACAAATCTTCATCAAGTACGTGATCAACTTCATGAAATCCGCCAAATTTAAAAACTTACGACGAACGTCAAGGAATCCGTTGGCCTTAGAACTTCGGCGAAACATCAAGAAATTCGCCCGAACTTGTTTGGCGTCTACTGACCTTAATGACATCTGTTAACCTTAGAGACTTGGGCGGAACATCAAGACATCATCTAAACTCCAAAGCATTCCGGACCATCATGACATCCGCTGACCTTGGAACTTCACCGCAACATCAAGGCATCCGCTGACCTTGGACCTTTAACCTTATCTCCTATATTATCTTCTATGAGTTCAAAAGTGTAGATGAAGTGGGTTTGAAAGCGAGTAAACATATAGCCATAAGTGATAATCAGTTTTTCTTGCGATGAGTGAATAATCTAGCTTCCTCCTTGCTTCATGGGGTGAATAGTTTGGGTGAATAAGCCAGTAATATTTGACATGTTGACATTTAGAATCAATATAAACATACGCATGGGTGAATAGGTGATTAAAAGGTGGTAAGTGAAAATTATTACCGAATTAAGAGGCGGTTGTAGAACAACTTTAGGTATGGAGTGGGTCAAGTTTACATGTCAGAACAAACAAGAATTTGGTGATCATGCGGTCTTGAGTGTCCTTCCTTCCTTCATGGATTTGGTGTTGGTTGGCGCGTATCGTTATAGCCCAACTACTCATCACCGTGTTTCCTCCATTGGTCCTCCAACATCACAAAGACATGGTAGTGGTAGAAGATGTCAGTTTAAGTGAGTCAGTGTGCACCTCACTCAACTTAAACCCACAACTCTTCATCAAGTATGTGATCAACTTTATGACATTTGACGAACTTCAAGGCATCCGCCGACCTTAGAACTTTGGTGGAACATTAAGACATCCGCGAACTTTATTAGCATATGTCGACTGTTATGACATCCGCCAACATTAGAGACTTGGGTGGAACATCAAGACATCTGCCAAACTTCAAGGCATTTGCGGACCTTCATGACATCCATCGACCTTAGAACTTCGATGCAACATCAAGATATTCGCGACCTTCTTCATATTAGTTTTAACTTTCAACCTAATCCCCTAGATTATCTTCTATGAGTTTGAAAGTGTAGATATAGTGGGTTTGGAAACCAATAAACATCTAGCAAGAGACATCAAGGAAATGAGAACACAATTTTTTACATGAAGTTTCTTTCTTTTGTTGATTTTATTGTTTTTCCATATGTTATTCATGAGAGATTTGCTTTCCTTCTCCTATATACCGTAAGCCATTTAGTAAACCACGATTTGGACAATTAACATGTTTCTTTTTCTTCTTTTTTCATGAGACATTTGTTTTGTTTCTCCCAAAAAAACTACAAGCGGTTTAGTAAACCACCAACTTGTTTGCATTTTTACATTGAGAAGTATTTTTTCATGTCATGAAATAACTTGTAAATAACTTAATTTATGTGATTGCACATATGCAATCCATTTATGGAACAATTGAGAATGAAGTAGCTATACAATCAAGAAGCCACAAAAAGCCAAGTATTTAGGGGCATTTTTGTTACATCCATTGACTTTTACATGTGCTACAACAAGGACGACAAAGTTTAGCTAAGTGAATCCAAGAGCTCCATTAATAAACACAAAATTCAACAAACAAACAAAAAAGACTAAAAAAATTAGGTTGCTTATGATGACAATCATGGATAAGGAATTTTTTTTCTACCAGTTAATAAGAGGGTAGTGATTTTTATTTTTATGTGTGTTTTTCTATAGAATTTGTGTTTAGAGTTCGAGTAGATTTTGCATGGGGCTATGACATATTTTGATGGTTATTAATATCATTGTGATTTTTGTTATGAGTTTGGAAAAAAACAGTGAAGCAACCTTGTTTTCTTTGCTCTGTCTTAATTTGTATATATAGCATAGAGTGTTAGATTTCATATAATTTCTTGTCACCTTATCCATATTATTTTTCCTTTGCTTCTAAAACCTTCAAAGAACCAAACTTTACATTTTCAGAGGTGAAAATTCCATATTACTTATCCAAATCAAATAACACATTATTATGCCAGTGGAATATAGCTTAGTTGGTTGAGCTCTTCCACCTATACCCATGTGAGCAGAGGTTAGAAACCCCAAAGTACCCAATGAATATTTGTGTAAACCTCCTTCCACCAATCATTTATACCAAAAAAAAACCTTATTATTATTATTATTATTTTGGTGTTTGGGGATAAGATTACTAGGTAATTGCCTGCCTTTATCCAAAATCAAATTACACGTTATTGTTTAATAATTTGATGGCTTGGAGGAGTAAAAGAAAGTATTTGGTAATAAATAATATGTCGAAAATAAGTTGAAAGCAAAGTATTTGAGGAGCTGGAAATTTTAAAATAAATAAAAATATATATATTCGCAGCAGCTTCAACGTAAATCTGATTTCGACCCGGGTCCGAAGTCCACAGTCCAATGAAGAAAGTGGGTCATCGCCGAATACAGGCAGACGTTGTATTCATCTGAAAAACGAGGGAGAATTTGGTCAGCTTTGGGCCACAAGAAAAGTATTAAAACCATTTAATTTAAACCGCTACGTAAATTTTAAAAACCCAATTTCTATTTTCTCGTTCCTTTTCTCTCTCAAAATTCCCGAACTTGAAGAAGAAGAAGAAGAAAATGACGAGCTGTTTGTGCTGCAGACCAGCGATTGTGGCCAAATCAATTCACAACGAGGGCTTTGCGTCGCCGTCTAGAGCTCTAAATCGTGTTGCTGGGATTGTACCTTACGGTACAAACGGGAGGTCCCTCAGTTCAACTTCAAGGTTTCGTGGCGTGCGCGCTTCAGCTGTGGACTCGTATGAGAGCTCTTCTGATTTCGTCAATCGCATGGAAAAAGCCTGGTTAATATCCAAGGTAATTCTCATCAATCATATTTTCCAAAACTTCAGTTTCAATATTCGATTGTGTTGTTATCAATTGGGTGTGGTTTTATTCAGTAAAATTGAATTGAAATTCAATAGTTATGTATGAGAGAGCAGACGCAGCATAAATGAGTGAAAAGCTAGACTTTTGGTATTGATGAATTCTACTGTTGGCTGATTGGTTTTGAAAATTGTTCAATTGCTATGACTCAAACTCAAGAAGATAACATGTCTGTCAATTTTGTGTTCTTCAAATAGGGTATTTGGGGTGATGTTTTGTTCACACACCCCATCCACCCCCAACCAAAAAATAAAAAAGAAAGTAAAAAAACACTTTTGGTTGTGTGAATTTCTTGGAAATCATTTCTAGCTGGAAAGGAAATGTAGAGAAGGTGGGGTCCCAAATTAGAACTGAAGTAGTTAAGTACATGAGATTGTATGGAAAGATGGATGTTTATCTGGGATTATGTTGTTAGTGAATGCTAAAGACAGTCGCCTGCATACTTGTGGAAGATTGCATTGTCAATGGTTGATGCATGTGGGTTAGAGTTTTACATTCATCAACCTTTTTATTGTCTTCTAAATCTTCAATGTTTTTGCTACTTACAGCAACCAAGGCCTGTTGCTTGTTCATCTTGCGACTCAAACGGTCATATCGAATGCAAATGGTGTGGGGGCACAGGCTTCTTTATGCTCGGTGATAACATGCTCCGCCAAGTCCCTTCGAGAGGTACTAGTTGTGTTATTTGTACTGGAAAGGTAAGTCAAATCTTCCTAGAGCCTGTCAGTGATACGTACTATCATCCCTTAGTTTCCAATATGCATTTGGATTAAACCCCCATATCTCATGTTCCTCCAGGGATCAATGTGTTGCTCTGATTGCAAAGGAACAGGCTTTCGTGCCAAGTGGTTAGGACAGCCTCCTATTTCCAAGTAGCAGCCTTGCTCAAAAGACGTCTGCGCAGTCGGAAAGATTTAACCATCAAAAGCTGCTGTAAAAAATGCAGTGACATCTTGTTCATGCTGTAACAAATTCTTCTCTGTTTCTTTTAGGGCCTCTATGGTCAAGTTATGATAGTTACATATTCTTTAAATCCACAATAAAAAGTTATACCCTCTTGTTTTAGATTGTGTAGTCCACACACAGAACATCGCCCTTTACTAGTCTTACCTTATTCATTTTAATTCTTGGAATGTATAAATTGTCATTGCCTGCACAATATTCTATTACCACATTGGTTTATTGAATTCTTGTTGTTAGAACTGTGGTTAAGAAGTTTTGCTCTCTGAATGAAACCACCACAAAAGCAACTGTTAATTTCTTCATGCTTCAATTTCTTGTAGATTAACCACCTCATCGATTCTACCTATGAAGATTTCGTCAATAACATGTTAAATCAGGCCAAGGAATTTTTTTTTTAATATGTACAATGCACAAATTATTCCCGTAAGATTCACATTCTCCATATTATCAAGATCCTGAGGCTTTCCCTTACCTTCAAATAGCCTGCCGTCTCAAGTTATCGTGTAAAAGTAAACATATTAAAGAACAGAAAAAAAAAAAATCAAGATAACTTCTGTGAACCAAAAGGTGACAAAGCAGGGTAACCAACATGCAATTCTACCTGTTCTGCTACATAAATCTATAACAAAAGGATGAACTTGGTTTTTCTCCCAATACAATGCAACACCACAATGTAACCAGATATACATATGAACAGATCATCTCACTCAACAAGATTGACAATGTTCCAAACTTTTTGGCAGTGCCGCGATATTTAACTTGATCTGCTATGATTACATCACATCAGGAGCTTGAAATTAATGCTTGGTGCCCAAAAGTGTTGGAGCTTGAAAGATGTTCAGTTGCTTTAAACTATAGCTGAGAAGAGTAATTGATTAATATCCTCGGAATCTGAATCGTGCTTCTCATCCCCTGCATCAACAACACATCAAGATTTTTTCCAGAACTCTAGATGCATTCTTCCCAGTAAAACTTCATCAAGATTTCGCTGGCTATGCATTCTTTCCATTAAATTATCAGGGGTGCTCCCAATGGAGCCACCACAGAGAAAAGGCATTAAATTCTAGAGTTTTTGCATCTCTCTACGATCATTTTTAGGTCCTCATAGCAAGGCTGAATGTCAAGATATTTCTTTAGGGAATTAGAGATAGTCCTTGCGCTCCAATGAAGGAAATAAAATGGGAAGCCTCAAATTGACCAACATGCCCTGCTTTATATCATTACTTATTTTGAACGAATATGAACCCCAACCTCGCAAAACATTGAAACTTCCTACCATTTCTTATTTTGAAGAAGCAGATAAGATTGCTTAGTACATTTAACACTCTTTCATCATTACTAATGAAGAAGCGATATATTATACCTACATGACCAGCATCATCAATATTCTCCCTACAGTATAAGTAATAGTATTTCAGTATTTACCTGTTTTTGATCTGACTTGAACCGTCCACTCATCAATGATCTGCATTCAGAGATCAACACGGTCATAACATTGCATCTGAAGCCCTCTAAATACATGAAAATGAGCTAAAGATGTAACAAAAGCGAAGGTTGGGAGTGTAGCAAGGCCTAGCTGTGGTGCTTTACTGAAGCATAAAGCTACCCACGTATTATCTTTGCAAGGGCATTTATTTGGAAAGATTGCCTAGCCAAAGATTTGATCTTGGTTGCTTGCTGGCAGATGGTGCAAACACTTGGGACACCATCTGGAAACTAGACAACCATCCACATTGGTATGCTAACAACACCAAACAACATTAAAACTGAAAACATGGATTATTCTGATGCCACATTTCATTGCCATATCAAAGGGAGAAACCAAATATTCTCAGCTTTTATTTCTTGGACTACATAAAGACATGCCAGGATAGATAAAATATAGTGACCAATTCATTAAATTTTGATGCTTACTTTCACTCTAATTATCAATTTCATGCTGGCTCCAATATTTACAGTAACGCAAGCAAAGTGTACCCAAAAGGCACTAACCTGATTGAAGTTAGCAAAAGCAGAATCTTCAGAATCAGTGTTGGGGGAAATTCCCATCGAAGTCTCCATCCGCTGCACTAGATTTCTGTTCCCAACCAGAGTCGTCCTAGCCTGGTCAATCAAATCCTACAAAACCCAAATTACTGAAATCAAATTGAAACGAAATCAAACTAAACAAATTTCACATACAGAGCGAGAAAAAGAAAATGACCTGTTTGGCTGAAAGAAGTTCACGGCATTGCTCTTCCAAGGTCGACAATTCTTCTTGAATCTTCTTTATCCTTGAAACCAGCTTCATCGGGTTTGCATTTTCGGGGTAGATTTGCTGGAACTCCCTCTCGAGCCTGTGCTGAACCACTGTGAGATCGTGGTTCGCCTTCGTCAACAGTTTCACCAAGCCATCCGTTGCTTCATGGTGCTCGCTTACGTGTCCCATTTCTTCAGAAATCACCTTCTCTCTCCTAGGGTTGTTGCTCTCTGTTCAGTCTGTTCATGGAACTCGACAATTTACCCGCCTCTGAAGCTCTCCGACTGAGTTTGCTTCGCGGTTTTGAATTTTAATTTCTCGGAGCAATGTGCACAATTCAACTGTATTGAGGCCCAATTTTATTTAATTGTATTGCATACCAATTGGAAATATTTTATTTTTATATATTAAAAAAACGGTGTACTAAGATTTTATTCGACTTTTTTTGTTAATCAAATCCTTGGCATATCACAATCTTAAGGTTTAAAAACTTTTTAAGTAACCGAGACAAAATTTAGCTAAATTAGTCATTGTGTTTTTTAAAGTTTATAATTTATAGACACTTTATTAAGTGTAGTTTTTATTTTTATTTTTTTTAGGAAGAACCTTCAGACTTCTTCCTCCAACTCAATGAGTTAGGGTATATTGTGCTATTAGACCCTGTGTTGGTGGACTGGACTGAATGAGATATCTCCAATTAAAATGGACATGGATCCTAACCATTGTTTGGTGGACTTAAATGTATCTCAGATTGGATATGGGCATTCGGATCCAAGTCCCAAATAACTAGGGTTATGAAACAAGGGCTGACAATGAGTCGTGTCGTGTTGTCGGGATAATAAACGTGTCAAGAATGCTAACCCGAACCCGACCCATTTAATAATCATGTCGTGTGGAGTTCGGGTCGCCTTAAACATGTTATTAAACAGGTTACTTGGTTAATACCTGTTTAATAAAAGTGGTAGCAACTAATAAAGCAACATTGATATGTACAAAGAACTACAAACTTTGACTACTCGTGATTAAATTTCATAAATAATAACATGCATGTTACAAAACTCACAACTGAAAAAAATGTAAAGAAAAAAAAAGAGAGGAGAGAAAATATAAGGAAAAAAAAAAAAAAAAAAAAGAGAGAAGAGAGAAGGAAAATATAAAAAAGAAAAAAAAAGTTTGCAAAAGAGGTGGTTTCCTTGAAAGCTCAAGTGGCAGACTTGCATGATGCCTCAGGTGTCTCAAAATGTGAAAAAGAAACATGTGATCCATAAATCGAAGTATGCATTAGCAAGTTTATATATGTAATCACATATTATGAAATGACATAAGCATTGAAGCCAAGATTCTGAGTATGCAATCGATTTTGGTTTGAAGCTTATTTGTGCTTTTTTTGATTAAGCTGTGTACTTATTTGTTTTTGTGAGATTGATATGAACATAAACTTTGTAAGATGATGAAGCTTTCAATTTAAACTTTTTTATGATTATATTATTTGTTGTTTATTGGGTTTTTAAAAAATGAATTGAGGCAATTTTTTATGATTATACTAGAGAGAAGAGAGAAGGAAAAGAAAGAAAAAAGAGAGAGATACGGAAAAGAAAGATAAATAAAAGAGATAGAAAAAAAGAAAGAAAGAAACTTTATAAATATCAAAAGGCATAGCATATAATCACAAAGTTGTCTGTAGCATGGTGCATAAATTGTTGGAGAGAAATGAAGGTGGCAGGGGTTTGAAACCCCTTATGTGTGTTGATCGGTTCATAATTGTATATCATTTCGTACCCTTCTAGCTTATGATTTGGTTATGTTTTTGAGTTAAACTTGTGCTTTTAATCCTTTTTGTGTTTATCTTTCAATTCATTGAGCTTTAGGTAACAATGATGGCTTTGGATAGGAAATGATGCAATCCATGCATGTTAAGGCCTTATTTGGGTGAATGGAAGAAGAGCTTAAAGACAAACTCAATTTGGCTACAACTCCTTGCCAGCCCAGTTTCGTAGGTCAACTTCTTGGCCTTGGATGAGCATGCTATGGGGATCTAATGAGGTGATGATCTTCATGAAACTTGTTCCAATGGGTGTCTAGTACAACATATCCAAATTTCAGCCCAATTGGACATATGTGGAGTGCTTAGCCCGTCCAACACTCAACCTTGCTCAAGAGGATTTGCAGCTGCCAGCTTTTTGTCATGTGCCTCCTTTCAGCCATGTGCCTCACCCCAACTATAACTGACTTTGTACCCAACATAATGAGTGAAGTAGGGAGGCATTCCAGCTATGAAATTCTAAAGGAGCAAGTTGGTACATGATGGAGTTATTAAAGAGAAAGCATGTGCATGCATGTGAAGCAAAAGAAAGAAAAGAAATAAAATGAAGTCAATTCCAGTCCCTGTTTCGGCAGCCAACTTGCAGTGCCCAAACCGTACACTTCTACTGCTCCAAAGGGAATACTTTCTTCATAGAACTTGTTACAATGGGTGTCTAGTATAACATATCTAAATTTCAGCCACATTGGATACATTTTGAAACCTATGGCCTTCCTACACAAAGTCTGGTTCAGAATCGTTTTTTCAGCAAGCAAAGGTGAAGAAAACCCACATGGGTTGGCAGCAAAAGGCAGCCACAACACCTTTGATCACCCATGTGAAGAAAGCTTGAGGTGCAGCAAAAGAAGTATGGGATGAGATTGATTCCAACCACACTAACATAGACAAGATGAAGTGTGAGTTATGGGTTGTATTAAATAAGGAATGGTGGTGTTGAATTTCATCATTGATGTTCCTTCCTCTTAGCCCTATAAATAGAGAAGCCTTCAAGCTTCAAATCACACCCCAAGGGGGGAGCTCTCAAACACTTCTCTAGAGCTCCCTTCCCTTCTCTCCCTCAAATTCTCTTAGTTTCTTTTCAAGTTGTCAATTGTTGTAACAAAATGATTCTATTAAATTTTCCTTCAAGTTTTCTTAGTTCCACTTTACTTTTATTTGTAATGTACATTCTTTCTTAAGTATTCAAGTTTAATTAGTTTCCAAGTTTCAATTATGGTTTTTGTTCTTATTCATTATGCTTATAAGTTAATATGCTAGTTTGAATGATTGATCACCATTTAGGCTTGCATGTTAGCTATCTTGGTTTGAATTAAGAGTAGACACCATGCTTTAATTCGAATTGAACTATGAATAGGAAGAGTATGTATGGACATTCGACAACAAGGATTAGATACATGCTTGGTTGTTTAAATTGTTCTTCTATGCTTAATGGGTTCCTAATGCTTAATTTTAGGTTAGACAACAAATGATCAAATTAGGGAATTAGGAACACAAGGTTATGACCAAACACCATGGCTTAATCATACTTTAGCTAGAATCAATCCGTTAATCTAATTGAACTTGGGAACTTATTTGCTTGAGTTATTTCCTTTTTTTTCTTGTTTTATTTATTTTCTTTTTCATTTCTGTTTTGTGTAGGGAAAATGAATTGGATCATTCAATCACCAATCCTCGTGGGATCGACCTCGCACTTACATATGCTATACTACCGAACGGCTCGTGCACTTGCGAGTATCACAAGTTGAGGATGCAGCTGAATCCATTTTGGTGCAGTCTGAATCGAAGCAACATGTGTGTTGAAGTCTATATTTTTCTTCATTTTTTCACGGGTTGACATGACCCGTTTAATAAATGGGTTAAACAGGTATTTTAGTGGGTTGTGGGCATCGCCGGAGCAATCTAAAGATTAAAGAAATCTCAGTCGTCTATCATGTTGACTAACCTGGTACCTATGTATAAATTCACTTCGAAAACAAAATCAAACAAAGCCCAATAATCGCGTGAATTAGAGAAAACATAGACGAAGAAGGAAAACAACTAGCAATAAATTATATATTTTTTTATTTTCTATTTTTCTAAACTTGATATGAGTTTGATTTTCTATTTTTTTTTAAATCTTGATATGAGTTTGATATTGGGTTTAATTATTGATGTTATGAGTCTCTTCTTGATTTGTTTAGGATTTTGCATATGGTTCTAGGGTTTTTCTTCAATCAAAGGCAAAAATTTGGAATTTTGCATTTGATTATTGTTAATCAAAATATGATTGATTAAAAAAAAAGAAGAAGAAGAAGTTAATTCGAGTATGTTGTTTGGTGCAAAAATGAACAAGATTGCACTCAAAGTCTAGTCAATCTAAGCCAGACCAATCCAATGCTTCAAAGCCCATCATAACCGGTCCAAGTTAGCCCACCAAACAGGACCTTAGGGGTTAACATATTAAGAGAAATCTTGGGTTGAAATTGAAATTGTGAGGTATAAGGAAAATAAAAAAGGCAAATCAAATTAAAATGAAAATCAACTATTTTCCAATATATTTTTGGTGCTTTATCACCTTGATTACGTCTCCTTGCCATCTGAAGTCACAATACACTTTTCACTCAATCGATTCAAGCTTCAATATAGCATCCAATCCATGACCTATACCTCACAATTCCGATTTCAACCCAAGATTTCCCTCAATTTGTTAAACCTTAATAGCACAATATACCCCAACTCGTAAAAATATAAAAATAAAAATTGTACTTAAATGAAGTAAATGGAAAATAATAGAATGTCTATAAATTGTAAACTTTGGGAAACACAGTGACCAATTTTGCTTAAAAAAAATTTCAGCGACCAAATTTAATTTTCATTTAAAACCAAATGACCAAAAAGGTATTTAACCATAATCTTAACTCATTACTCCATTCTCTCTCGCCACATGAGTTAGCTCGAGGAGTTTCACAGTTTCGGCTTCCGACTCAGAGACTCGGAGACCAAGTTATGTTTTGGGCTTTTGAATTTTAATGTTTCAGCGAAACAGGCCCAATGAGCACAATTACCCTGTTTGGACCCAATTTCAAATATTTGTAGTATTGGCCTGTCTGAGGAGCCCAAGTTCCTTTTCAGTTTTTATACCGAACGGGGTTTCAACGTCGGAGAAGAGTAAGCGTTTGGAACACAACCATGGCAAACGAGGAAGAGAGGGTTCTAGAGAACCTGCTGGAGCTTCAATTGCAAGAGCAACGAGTCTCTCTCGCTACCATCAACGACGCTTTAGCCTCCGAGCCTAACAATACCGAGCTACTCGCGGTACATCCTCTTTTACTCTAATGTGTAAACTTTCTGTTTGGTAACCGAGAAAAACCACGAAAGAACATGGATAATGTTAGGTTTTACGTTTTATTGTGTTAGTGGAGTACGATTTTGGTATAATCCAGCTGAGAGTTGGGAATAAAAGCGTAGAACTTTCAATTTGTACAATTTTATTGCTGAATTTGTCAAATGAATTATCTTATTAGTATTATGATATTTATATTCGGTTCCAGATAGGTTATTGTGCTTGAAATTAGCTTAAATGGGTTGCATTCGGAAATGTGAAGGATCAAGGTCTTAGGTCTGCAAGTTAATGATCTTTTAGGAAGATAAGTCTGTATGTGATGCAATGGAAATTTAGGTCGGTTTTTGAAAGCCATTATATTTATGCCCTCTCAGAACCCACTTAAATGCAGAGACTTTGTGTGAGTGACTCGTTAGACATTGTTACATTGGGGTTATGTTTTCTCAGCTTCACGAGGAGATTGTTCAGGCGATTAAAGATGCTGAGGAAGGGCTCCTGCACCTTAAACGTGCTCGGTTATTACGAGAAGCTGATTTAGTATTAGATGGTTCTGCTCATGCTGATGAGGATGTCAAGGTGGAGACTCTTGATCCAACAGATGTTGAGCCGGAGCCACTAGAGGAACCGAGCTGTACTGTTGGGTCAAAATGTAGGTTCCGTCACACTGATGGGCGCTGGTATAATGGTCAAGTTATAGGGTTGGATGGTTCTAATTCTGCTAAGATTTCTTTCCTCACTCCTACATCTGAAAATATGCTGGTGCGTACATTCACTGGTCCTCTGTCTATCTTGTGAATTGTCATTTTTGTTTCTATAGCGTTTTCAGTAATGACTTTGGAGAGGAACATACTACCCTTGAGTGTAGTCTTTAATTTAATATAAGCAACAAGGACACAAAGTACAAACATTTCTTATAAGGTTGAACCTGATGGTTTGTGTCACTTTAATAATCAATATGCTAAAGCTATATAACCACTTCAAAATACTAATGCTACACCACCAAAGTGCAGATATGCAAGTTCTTTCTACAACAACGATGTCGATTTGGTACTAACTGCCGCTTATCACATGGTATGTTGTTATCATATCTATTGATGGACAAGTCAGTACTGTAACTTGTCTAAAGTCCCAGTGCTCCCATTTTTGCATTGTTATTAGCCTCCAGAACAATGCATGGTGTGAGATAGATTGGTGGGCACAGGCTCATAGCCAGGCTATATTTTAGATTGGCGGGCATAGCTAGTGAGGCTGCATAAGTACTTCACCCCCCCTTTCTTCAATGTTGGTCTTGGTGTATTTCATCTATAACTTCTATTGATCATTTCAGCTGATCCTCTACCTTCTTATTGATTGGGAATCAGCTGTCACTGAATTTAGCTTATCTTGAATTTCTCTTTGTTGTACATGTGGCTTTGCATCAAATTTTTATAAAAGCTGTTTCTTTACGTTTCAACTATTGATGCTACTGCTGTTTTTTGAATAAGTTTTTCTCAGAATCTCCATACTCACCTGTTTCTATGCATACAGGAGTTGATGTCCCACTATCCTCACTGAAAAAGTATACCCCAACAATATGGGAGCAGTCACTTGTGGGGTCAAATATTTGGGCAGTCACAGATGGTAAAACTGGTGTTTGGAGGGAAGCTGAACTTGAATCGTGGGATGGTGGTGTTGGGAAAGTAGTTTTCCGAGATGATGGAAGCTCTGCAAATCTTGGTGAAGAAGCTATTACATTATCGGAGTATGCTCAAATGAGTGCTGAAGAAGAAAGTGATTCCAGCTCAGAACAATCTGACTTTAGTGACTATGAAGATGAGGGCCCACAGGGTTTAGGATTCCTTGAAAGCACCATCCTGCAGAGGGGCATCCAGACAGATACTGTCATATTTGCAAAGTGGGAGAACCACACCCGGGGCATAGCTTCCAAGATGATGGCCAATATGGGTTACCTTGAAGGAACGGGTCTAGGTGCATCTGGGCAGGGAATTGTAGATCCCATCTCTGTGAAGGTCCTTCCAGCAAACCAATCTCTTGACCTTGCTGTTGCTGTTGGTTCTCATGAAGGTGAAGTTGAAGAGGGTAAGGAGAATCAAGGAAAGAAGCGTAGCCGGGGTGGTAAGAGGAAACGTGAAAAGAAGTTTGCAGCATTGGCAAGGGCAGCAAAAGAAGAAGAGGAATCCACACAAGATGTCTTTAGTCTTATTAATAGCCAACTTGCAATGCATGGTGAAGCTTTGAATGGCGGATCAGGGAACAGGCAGCAGAACAAAGGTTCAAGGGAGGGGAAGAAAGTTGATCGACGGGCGTTGGTTGCGTATGACGATGAAGTGAAGGACTTGAAGGTGCGAGTTGTGAAGCTTGAAGAAATGGCGAGTAGAAACAAAAAAGAGAAGGTGGTTTATGAGGCTGCAATGAGGAAATTGACAGAGACTCGCAAAGCTTTGGCAGAGGCTGAGGCAGCTCAGGCTTCTGCATCAAATGCAGTTGTCAGTAAAGAAAAAGAGAAGAGATGGCTTAAGTTTTAGGACCTCTTGGTATTTATTTACGTGCATCATTTGTAATCATATAAACTTTATTTTTATTATGGAAATTTCCTAGGTGAAGAATACTTTTTGGTCCCATGAGTTGTACGTAAATTGACCTTTTTCTCCTCCCCCAAGATTAATGATATTGTCCCTGACTGAAAATAAAATAGATAAAAACATTTTCCAATAACTCTCTCTCTCTCTAAATTATAAACTCCAATTATATTCTATCTTCTTGACGCTTAAAAAAATAAAACCAAATGTATCAAAAAATAAAAAAATATCTTAAATTATAAAACCTCTTTTTGGGGTCTGATGGGCTTGGGCTTGGGCAGCGTTGGTTTACCGGTGGGTCATTTTAAACCGTCCGATCTTAAAGGGACAGTTATACTTAATCTAATTTTCTTATTTACTGCGTCGGCACAAGATCCAACGGCCCATATCCCTCGACTAAACCCCGAATAAACAGAAATTGGTCCCTCGTTTTTTCTTGAGGAAGAAACATAAACAGTCTCCTTCGTTCTCTTTACTTCTCCTCCAAGAACTACACCAGCTAAACTCTCGCACGCACCTCTTTCTCCCTTTATATAAAACCTTTACTTCAAAAACCCACTCTCTGTTTTCTCTCTCTAGACTGTAGCGTAGGGTTTTTCTCTCGAGAGAATCAATGGGGGAATTAGATGCTAGACATGTTCACTCTTTGCCTACTAGTTCCAGTTCAAGACCTTCAGTGACGATCGGTTCGTCGCTAATTCCGATCATCAACAAGCTTCAGGACATTCTCGCACAGGCAGGCAGCGAATTAGATGTTTCGCTGCCTCAAGTGGCGGTTGTGGGAAGCCAAAGCAGCGGCAAATCTAGCGTTCTCGAAGCACTAGTCGGCCGCGACTTTCTTCCTCGCGGCTGCGATATCTGCACTCGCAGACCGCTCGTGTTGATGCTCGAGAATCGCCTGCCCAAACCCGACGATGACCGGACCGAGTGGGGCGAGTTTCGCCACTTGCCTGAAAAGCGCTTCTACGACTTCTCTGAAATTCGAGCAGAAATTCAGGCACGGCTTGAGAAATTCAGCTTGAGATTCTTAACAATGCTGTTAGTAGAGAGGCTATGATAATTTTTGTACTTATAGTCCAATAATTTGTTTTCTCATTGCAGGCTGAGACTGAAAGAGAGGCAGGATTGAACAAAGGGGTTTCGGATAAACAAATTCGGCTGAAGATTACCTCTCCAAATGTTCTTAATATGACTCTTGTTGATTTGCCCGGCATCACCAAAGTTCCTGTTGGAGATCAACCTAATGATATAGAAGCAAGGATTAGGAAGATGGTTATGACCCATATTTCGCAACAAAACTGCATTATATTGGCAGTTACTCCTGCGAATTCTGATTTGGCAACCTCCGATGCACTTCAGATGGCTAGAGAAGCCGACCCAGCTGGTACCCACATTCTACTTCTTGATTCAATTTTTACGTGCAATGCATACGTTGGATTCTATTGTTCTGTACCGCTGACATGAATGCCTTAACAGGTTTTCGTACAATTGGTGTTATCACCAAGGTTTGTGTTTCTCCTCTTGTGTTCTTGTTATTATACGCTTCAGTTATGGTATAATATGGCACCGTTGTTCCATCTGTAGCTTGATATAATGGACAGGGGCACCGATGCCCGCAGCTTCTTGCTTGGGAAAGTTATTCCACTAAAGCTTGGTTACGTTGGTGTTGTGAATCGTAGCCAGGAGGTATAGTCATTCATGTAGTGCATTTTGTAGCGTCCATTTGTTTTAATTGCTAAATTGCTACTGACTTCAAATAGTTAATTTTGTAACATCCGTTTGTTTTAATTACTAAATTGCAACTGACTTTATTCCTGGCGACTAAGAGTGTAATTGACACCGGATGGTAACATTTATTGGCTACTTTGTTGGATTTTTCAATGATTTGAGTAACTAGTATTATCTTTTAATTGGTTAGAAATAGAACTTCTTCTTCAAGAGTACTAGGATAAACAATGCTGCAAATTGCATGTGGCTTGCTTAATTGGAAGTGCAGTGTAAGGCCTAGTGTGGCTCTATTTTAGCTTTCAATTTGGCACACATTTTTCTGATTTAGCCACTTTTCCGATTACTGGCAGTTGTTGTAATAGTAAGGTACTGAGCCATCATGCTCTCAAACATTTGGTGGTATTCGAATGATTAGCAGACACATAGAGAACCATTTTTTAAAATACAAAAGTTCCACTTTGCTTTGTTTGTAGCGTTTGTAATGTTGCCTTCATGGACTTGTAAAATAAAATGCTGTCTGAAAGGGTCAGGCTTCATTCTTAAGTTTTATTCTTGTGTCACAGGACATCAATAAAAACTGTGGCATTGCTACCGCACTTGCTTACGAGGATAAATTCTTCAATGATCACCCAGTACTATTCGCTCTCTTTGTATATTATGTTGAGCAATTGTTTATTTGTTTGTCCTGCCACTGAACATCTTTATTGTGTGCGATACATGTTAAAGGTATACAGGGGTCTCTCTGATCATTGCGGCATCCCCCAGTTAGCAAGGAAGCTGAATGAGGTTGGTATGCACCGTATAAGTCATAACAAAGTTATTGTAAAGAGAAATGGAATTCTTAGGTGCTTATGTTGCTTCTTGAGTTTTATATTACTCCTTACTCCATTTGTTCTTACTGTTGTGATGGCTGATGTTCTGTGTTAGATTCTGGAGCAGCATATCAGAATGGTTTTCCCTGCTTTGAAGGCTGATTTGAATTCTAAAATGGGTACTGTTTTAAAAGAACTGCAGACATATGGAAAACCTATAGAATCTAAAGTAAGTTGCTACACAAAGACTTCTTGATGTTCTCTAGTGCTTCTAATGCATATGGGGAGTTAGGGAACAACGGTTCTTTGCATATGGTCGGCCTGTTGCATTTCATCCAATCACTAATCTCTGTCAAAGTCCAATTCACATTTGTGTCATCATTTTTTTCTTGAACTACTTTGATCCTTTTTTTCCCCTTATGTTCAACCTTGTATGCTTAGCCCTAAGCAACCTGTGGTTCATGGGTTCAAGTTGTGGAAACGGGGTATGGCTGCATATGTTTTTCCCTCTCTAGAACACATTGGCGGGACCCTTGTGTATTTTTTTTTATAGACAGAAACCCTTTTGCTTGTGTTTTAATTTTTAATTTTTAATTTAATTTTATATATTGATTAACTACCAATCATTGGAGCTACTTTGCTAGATAGCATTAACCGTGCACCAGGATGGAAGAATTGTACTAGGTCTTGTTAAGTAATTGGTTGTTATTGTTTTGAAAACTTCAGATGATTGTTGCTTCTGGCCTTTTATGTTGGGAAATATATAGACAGATGCATTCACATTCAAAAAATTTTACTCTCCCTACTTTTAAGAAAAGAGAGGGGGGAGGGGGTGTTTATGGAAATATATTGACTTTTTAGTTCTTTCTAAGCATTTTATCACTTGTCATGAACCAGATGGAACAGGGAGTGATTTTGCTGAACATTTTAACGCAATATTGTGAAGGTGAGATTTCGATTTCCTGTTATATCTGTTGAATGTCAATCATTCTTTTACCTATATAACTGATATTCCTTAAAGAATCACTTAATTGATCGTTTTTGTATTAATGCCTTTTTCTCAAATATGAGAGAGAGAGAGAGAGAGATGTTTATACTACCTTGTTTCTTGTTATTTTAGTTTTAGCTGTTTTCACTGATGTTGCTTTGCTCCTTCTCTGTCTCTGTTTCACTAATTAACAGCTTTTGCTGCCATGGTGGATGGAAAAAGTCAGGAGATGTCAACTAAAGAATTGTCAGGAGGAGCCAGGATCCACTACATCCTCCAGTCAATTTTTGTAAAGTGCTTGGAGGTACAATGTACTATAGTTTTATTAAGAGTGCATTTCCTTTAATGATCATTGCTAATTGTACAAAATTTTGCTTTCTTTTAATCTGAAGCAATATATTACTACGTCCTCAGTTGTTTTCTTCTGCTTAGTTGTCTGATGTCAAAATACCATGCAATTTCTTTCTTGAAGAAAATTTTGAAGTATCATTATGTTGCATTTTCAAGGAACTTATTTGTAGAAATAATGATACACCATAAGATGTGTATAGCTGCTAACTATCAGGAATTGTAGGAAGTGGACCCCTGTGATGATCTATCTGATGATGATATTCGAATGGCTATTCAAAATGCTTCTGGTGCAAGAAATGCTTTATTTGTGCCTGAGGTGAGTATATGATGATGACAAATGCTGCAGTCTTTCATTTTCCCTTGTATATTAGAAACTAATGGCTTGATTTTACACTGCATTGGCTGATAAATTTCTGAGTTGGTTTTAGGTCCCATTTGAATTTTTAGTTAGGAGACAAATTGCTCGTCTGTTAGACCCAAGCCTTCAGTGTCTTCAATTTGTTTATGATGAACTAATGAAGGTG
Organism: Prunus fruticosa; assembly: GCA_018703695.1. Classification (NCBI taxonomy): domain Eukaryota; kingdom Viridiplantae; phylum Streptophyta; class Magnoliopsida; order Rosales; family Rosaceae; genus Prunus; species Prunus fruticosa. The sequence goes on from CM031917.1 coordinate 50,330,995, forward strand.
AGTAATAAGGCACATGCTACGGAGTTCTAATTGTATGTTTCCATGAATCATGAGATGTAGATGTAATCAGGAAGATAAAATTTTGCCTGCAGATAAGCCACGCTTGTGAGGTAACTGAGTTGCAAAGGTTTCCAGTATTGAGAAAGCATCTGGACGAAGTCATGGTAAAATTTTTGCGCGATGGTGTAGAACCTGCTGAGAGAATGATAGGAAATCTTATTGAGATGGAGGTATCTCTCTGTTAACCTTATTAACACTATAGTTTATTCACTCAGAATTAAGATCTAGGACATTGTTGCATATATGCTTGTTTTTTGTTAAAATTGTTTCAAAGAGTCTCAAAATTCTGTTTAAATACTGGAATATACTAAAATCTAATCAAAATGAGTCGGCAGTTGTAACTGGTAAAACAGAAGGAGTCAACCTTCCTCAACACTTTGATGAAAAATTGTAATCTTGTCATAAAAAGTAATTTGGCTTTAGCTGATACAGTAATTTTTTCAATTTTTTCTACTCCTCCAATTTATGTTATCTAGTTCTTATTAACTTCTATTTTTGTTTAGCTTCTGGATGGCTCTTAACATAGATGGTTTGTTTAACTTGACATTGTTGAAATGAAAGTGATAAATCTTTTGATCTGTTGGTCATGTCACACACAATGTCCAGTACTGATCTCTGTACTGACTGGGTATATATATGCCTTCTTTTAAATTATTGCTCAACTTTACATGGTATGCTATTATTCTTTTACATTTACTCTAATGTTGTTTTTATTCCTAGGCTGATCGACCAACTTTCTTTCATTCAGGTGGATTATATAAACACTTCACATCCAAATTTTTTAGGCGGGAACAAAGCTGCTGAGCTTGCTATGCAGCTGTTGAAATCACCACAGGTATCTGCTACCATATTGGTGATATAATGATATTGTTTAAGTGAAATAGCTCAAAAAGTTATTATTTCTACTTTGGACATGATGCGGCATCCTGCTAACTTGTTAGGTTCATAACAACATACTGTCGTGCACCTTTGGTTCTTTTTCTCTGTCAGTCCTATGTTTTTTGTTACATAAGTCCTATTTAATTTTATTAAGAAGTCAATTTTGAAGTTTAAAATTCAGATTTGATCTGATAATCTGAAAGATCAGAAAAGGAATTGTACAGTGGCGGTGTTTCATTTTCCTTTTTATGCTGTAAGCAGATCTCTGTTGAGTGTATTGTTCGTTCTTATTATGATATATGCTTTACACAAACAAAAAAAAGTGAGTTTTGAATCTTCATTCTCATCGAGTTTTTTTTTCTGTGATCTTTATCATCAGCATTTAGAGTAGTTGCATATTGGATTATTTATTCTGTCTTTGCACTATTATTCAAACCAATTATCATTAGTTCTCATAATAAAATGTTTTGTCAATTATACGGTTATACCTCAAAGTTGTTCTTCATATGTTTCAGGGCGTCACAGATGCTGAAGGCCAGACTTCCCAGACTTCCCAGACTTCCCAGACAGCTCGAACTATTCGGTCTGGGCTTTTGAATGGACTTTTACCTAACCAGGTATGTCTTTCACCATATGTTGGACTACTGATGATATTTCCAGAAGGAAATTGGTTAGTCAGAACAAAAAGAAAGTGGAAAGAGGGAAAATTGGCAGAGTTGCAAGTTAAAAGGGAAAAAACCAGAATCTATAAGAGAGAAGATTTCCTCACCGGAGCAGGACAAAGTGCAACCCCTAAGAACTTGGAGGTTCTTGTATATTTCTTTGGCATCTAGTCTAATCTAGCTCTTTCTCTACGCTGAAAAATGTCAGATTTGGATTATTTGTCAAGGAAAGTCTTTGTGGTTAAGGCTAATGTTTTTCTTTTAAGGGCATGTTTGGGAGTGCTTCTGGGAGGGGTAAAAGCGCTTTCTGACAGCATTTGGCAGAAAAGCTTAGAAGAGCTTATGGGTCATAGAAGTGCTTTTTGGAGAAGCACCTGCATTGTGCTTCTTCATGAAACACTCCCAAGTGCTTTTCCAGGAAGCACGTGGATTTCTTATGAAAATTTCAATATTTTTATAACAAAAGCGCTTTTGCTAGAAGCGCTTATTAACAGAAGTGCTTCCTAGAGAAGCAGTCCCAAATGAGCCCTAAATCAGATCTCGTTAGCTTAAAGTTAAAATGTGAATCCAAGTGACTGGGCATAAACTTAGATTTGTGAACTAACTAGTTTGGAGGGCCTCACTACTTCTGGCTTATCATTATTCTTTCATAGGATGTCTTCAATCTAATATAGTTTTGGTGTTGGCAGGGGAGTCGTCCTCAGCCTAATAACGAGAATCATGTATCTTCTGGTAAACTCATGCATCCACTATTTTGAAGCATACTAACCTTTATACCTTCAGAATATTGAACTTGCTTCATTTATTTATTTATAAAATATTTCATGTGCATAGGTATAGGTTGGTATGGCTATCTGTTAAGTCTGCCGTTGCTATAATAAATTTGGCATTTGAAATTTAGGAACTAAGGCTTGGATTCCATCTCTATTCGGAAGTAGGACATCAGCTAGAGAGTCTATGGCTTGCAGACCTTTTGGTGAACCAAGTCATTCGGAGCCCATGCCCTCTATAATCCATTTGAGAGAGGTAATATGTGGATGACAGAATTTTATTTCTTCTTCTCAACTTATTATTATGTTATCTATTTCTTCATTCTAGGATTTAAATGTGTCTACCCTTTTTTTCCTTGTCCTTCTTATTTTCAGCCACCATCCAGCTTAAGGCCGGTTCAAATGACAGAGAATAAAGCAGTGGAAATTATTGTAACCAAATTACTCTTGCGGTCGTATTATGACATTGTTAGAAAGAACATGCAAGACCTAGTTCCAAAAGCTATAATGCACTTTCTGGTATACCTATTTTCTTCCTTTTGTCCATATGTTCACATTTATACTGGTTGTAATTTTTAACTCTTGTACTATTGCCGGTTTTCTTCACTGCTGCATCAAGCTTCCTTTGGGTTTTTTATTTTTTTCAACTTCTATGAAGTCCATTGATTTGTATCATTCTTAATGTGGCTTAGGTCAATCTTACAAAACGGAACCTTCATAGGACCTTTATTCAAAAACTGTACAGGTATGTCCGTTGTTCAAAAGGGGGACTACATAGTTCTTTTTCTTTTTTGAGCCATTAACTAACATTCTTGTTTCTGAAACTGTATTTCCGTTGGGCTTCAAATAATAGTCATTGTCTGATAAATAAGGCAATTTAATTCTTTATTATGATTATTTAAAAGACAAGGACTGCATTTGTGACACAAAGAATAGCACTGCATTACGGACAGGACTTCTGTGAAATACTCTATATCCTGCTTAAATTTGTTTATGTTGGTTTTGTTCTAAGAACATGATTCAGAAATTGCTACATGTGGTTGATTGAAAACTTCGAGTGGTTTTTTTATTTATTCTTCTGGTAATTATGCAGAGAGAACCTGTTTGAAGAACTGCTGCAGGAGCACGATGCACTTGTTTCACAAAGAAAACGTAACCAAGAATTATTCAAGGTTTTGGAGCAATCTGTTCAGGTAGTTTTTTTAACGTTTTAGACAGTAAATAGTTCCTTAGTGATGTGAACAATATCATGAAAGGCTCGTTAAGTAATCAATTCTTGAGTTTGTTTGATTGGTCTTGGTTGAATATCATGAAATAAAATCCTTGGTCATCTTGCAGAAATTCTTGTTCTTTAAAAAAAGGAAACAGTTCTTGTTCGTTTTGAGGGATAACTTTTAACTATTTGTTTATTCTAGGCACTCGAGAAGGTTGACTTTGATGTCTCATCCCAAACTTCAAGTTTGGGCACTGATGCTTCCATTGGACTGCCAAGGATTCCGATGACTTCAGCCCATCTACACATGACAGCCGGCGGTGAGATAGCCCAAGTTTCATACCGTCCGTTTCCCATGCCAACCATGACTAAGTCCACAGCTTGAAGATCATTTCAATGAGAAAAGCCAGGCATTTTACCCAATTTTTACTGGCCATTTAGATGATTACCATACTGATTTCCAGGTTGTACAGTGTTTTTTCTTCTCCCGTATGCTTTCTGCATATGGAAGCTTTAAAGTTGTACGATTAAAGACAAAAAAAATTAATTCAACATAGCAGAGTTATATTAGTTATACATGTCTTGGGGAGTTTTGATGTATTTCCCTAACTTTCAATTGTACCGTTTATCTCTATTAGGATCGTAGCAAAGTAAATAGTTCTTGAGCACCTAACTTTTTCTTTGCAAAATTTGTCTCTGTTTATCTCTAATTTTTTTTTAATAAAACAACCAAATGTGGCAGTCTACACAAGTCACTGTGAAAAAACGTTTTGCAATTGAGATGAGCGAGATTCTGTCAGATAAGTTTCAACATCAAAGAATCTAAACGTATAAAAAACACAGGCAACAGAATCTACATCGTCTTCTCGGCCTGAAAACGATGGCTCATAATCTCCTATGGGTCCTTATGAAGTTTGTTGTGTTCAATGCAATAGCAGCCGAGCATGCATAAACCCCAGCTGAGCTTATTGCTGCAGATACTAATAGCAGGGCCTTCCACTGCCTTCCCGTGACTAGAATTGCCAATGCAGTCGATGCAACAGCAATAGCAGTAAGGGCCTTTTGCCATGCTTGGAAAGCTTTGACAACATTTCTGCAGATTTTGCAATGAACCACGTGTTAAAAAATACCGGTTGGCCAAATTGGGAGCATGCATGGATCCAATCCCTCCCTTTGCTGGCAAGGATGCAGAAACACCGGCAACAAGTCCTGCCGGCGCATGTTCCACCACAGCAGGCTCTTTGGGCAATGAGATTGTGCTGTGCCCAAAATGGTAAGGCATCCCATGCCCAACTTTATCCATCCATCTTCTGTATTCAGCAACCCATGTATCTGAAGATTTCAAGTTAAGGTACAACTCTTTGGTGGGCACTTTTTCTTTCATGAGTACCTCATTTTGAGATGAAAGAAATCCCATATCTTGCTCAAAGACCTTGCCTGCATTCTGATGAAAATACCATATGGGAAACAATTTTGCCAGTGGAGACCTTTTTGTTCCACCAAATCTTACAATTAGCATGGATTTCCCCTGTCCAGTTGGCCTACAGAGAAATAGACCCGTGAAGTAGTGCTTCTCCCCATCCTTGTCAACAATTTCTCTATTGTTTTGAAGAGAACATGGTGCTTCAAACCTTAAGAAGCTTTTGGCTGACGGATCACTTGTCTTGCCCCACCAGCCTGCGAATCCTCTATCGCTGCGCTCGGTGACCTCAAAGCGCAGCGGTTGAGCATCTTCCCTTTTCGCACTCCAGTCTGTCCTGTCGTGTGAGATTGGAACATGGGCAGGATCCATGAGATTCTCCAAAAGTATGGAGTGGTCATAAGGGAGCTCATGGGTTGTAGAAGTATCTTGAAACCCTGGCCGAGCAAAGTTCTCAAACCAAGGTATCTTTGAAGGGTTTGGTGGTGTCTTCTGAGACATCCAAACCCACGCAACCCCTTGTGAGTCCCTCACCTCATATGTCTTCAAACAAGCTGATTTAGGAATTTTGGCATCAGCTGGAAGCTGTGATATTACAGACACAATTAAAGAGACATTCAACATCATTAACAATCTTAATTAATCAAAAGACAGACAGACAGACAGACGGACAGACCTGAGGGATCTTTACACATTTTCCTTGGGCTTCAAATTGCCAACCATGATATAAACATTCCAGTCTTCCATCAATCAACTGGCCTTCGGATAGTTTCGCCAACCTAGCTAAGATTGGATTGTCATGTCATGACCCAAGTTTTATTTTCATTAGTTATATATAGACAAAGCAAAAAGATGAAGGTACAATTTGAAGTTCAATATGACAAAGATTTCATCCACAACTAAAATTCTAATTCTAATCCATGGCAACTATAAATATTTCCATGCTATATAGAAGGATCTACAGGCAAAGATAAATTTACCTGTGGGGGCAGCGATCTTGGTAGCACTGGAGCTCTCCACTGCCGTCCCTGTACAGCACAAGTTGCTTATCAAACACAGTCAAGCCCAAAGGTGCGTCGTCCGGAATGTCCTGGGTGAGGTACAGAGGGTACCATTCCTCTGTCCAATCATAGTCCGCCACGACCCTCTCTCCTCTCCTCTCAGCGTCGCTGGTGGGACCCACCAAGACCTTGTGATCCTCCTCCTCCTCCTGATGTTCAAGTGGGGGAGCAGGAGGTTTGATGTCTGCAACTGCACCACACCTGATGGTGCTTAGCTGCCTTCTTGTTGGAATTAAGGGTCTGAGAGGGTGGGGTGGGGAAGAGAGAGATAAGAGCAGTTTGAGTGGCTGTGGTTGTCTGGGAGTTGGGGGGGAGGTGGTGGAGAGACGTGGAATGAGAAAGAAAGGGATGAAACAAAGCCATGTTTGATTGTATTGGAGAGGAAACAAAGGAAGAGGGAGATGATGACATGGTTGGCTGGCAGTGAGAGCTAAGGAGGAGGAGGAAATAATAAAGCCATCATCACAGTGAATAATATGTGATGATACAAAGAGAGAGAGAGAGAGAGAGAGAGAGAGAGTAGTGTGACAGAGAAATTGGGTTGGAGGTTGCTTCGCTTAGTAGCTTGTTGCACTCCTGGTAGCCACACAATCTTTTCTTTGGTCAATCAACAAGAAAGAGTGGTAGCTACTCTACTATGACTGTTTAGTTACACACTTAGAGTTAGACCTGTATCTGTATTTACCATTTTTGGTACTCAAAACATTCTTTATTTCATCCTTGGGTTGGGGAAGATATGGCATTTTTGGGGTTCCATTATATTATATGCATTGTCATGTGAGGCACAGCGCAATATATATATATATATATATATATATATATAATTGCTTTGGTGGGGTTTTGTTTTGTGAAAAATCCAAACCCATACAAGTCATCCCTAACTTCAAGTAGAGGGCAGACCATGAAAGGGAAGTACATCACTATATGTATATGAACATTTTCACCATAGTACAAACATCCCAGGAGTAAGGACTGTTCTTGTGTGAGGTTGATGAGGACTCTTCTCTTCTCCACCATCTCCTTGGACTGTAATGACCCTTATCATTAAAGGACAGGTCTTCATAACTTGGGCTTCCATGAAATGTTATGAATCTACCCCAGACCCAGTTCTTGTGGTATAGCCAGGCCCATGAATATTTCTGTTTACTTTTGTTTGGGCCCGAACACCTCTTCAAAACAGGACCAGAAAAATGACGATACTACGATATAAAATGATAAAACTTGATATCATTAACAACTGGCCTATTAGCTCAGCTGGTTAGAGCGTCATGGGCCATAGTTCTTTTATTTTTTTATTTCGTCCCCGCTTCTATTTTTGTTGTTGTTTCCAGTCCTTTTGATCAAGTGGAGGGGAGGTGTGCATGTTCATTTGATGCCTGTGAGTTTGAAAATTAGAGGAGATAGAAAGTTAAGCAAGAAAAATTGGTGGAGTGAGTTGTTAGTGAACACTGAACAGTGAATAGAAAAAGGCTGGATTTTTCTTCAACACCTTCTCATTTTGTTGAATTTGGTAAAAACCCACCTCATGACCTTTTCAATTTCCTTCTTTTGTTATATGCTTCCGGAAAAAAAGCAGCTTATGGTCGAATACAAAATACCAATACATACACAATCATGTTTACTTGGCTTGGAAATATTTCCACATGATGATGGATTATGACTCAAAAATCACAATCTCCTGAGTGTTCTTATGAAGTTTGTCGTATTCAATGCAACAGCAGCTGAGCATGCATAAGCTCCAGCTGAGAACACAGCCACTGACACCAGCAAAATGGCTTTCCACTGCCTCCCAGACACTAAAATAGCCACTGAGATCAGCCCAAGAGCAATACCAGAAAGACCAATTTTCCAGGCTTCAAAACTCTTCACAACATCTCTGCACCCTTTGCAATGAATCACATGCCTGAAATACCGGTTGGTCCGATTCGGAACATGCAGGCTTCCAATGCCTCCCTTAGCTGGTTGAGATGCTGAAACACTAGCAACAAGTCCTGCTGGTGCATGTTCTACCATGGCTGGCTCATTGGGCAATGATATAGTGCTGTGCCCAACATGATAAGGCATGCCATGCCCTACTCTGTCCACCCATTTCCTATACTCAGCTACCCATACATCAGATGATTTCAAATTAAGGTACAGATTTTTTGTGGGAGATTTTTCTTTCAAAAGTATCTCATTTTGAGATGAGAGAAATCCCATATCTTGCTCAAAAACTGTACATGAAATGTGATGGAAGTACGAATCTGGGAACAATTTAGCCAAAGGGGATTGCTTGGTGTCCTGTTGGTCTACAGAGGAAGAGACCAACGGAGTAGTGCTTCTCACCATTCTTGTCTACAAGTTCCCTTGTGTTTTCAATAACACCAGGCGCTTCAAACCTTAAGAAGTAAGGCAAGGATTGGTCTTTTGCCTCACCCCAATAGCCTGCAAAACCTCTATCAGTCCTCTCAGTCACCTCGAATCTCAGCGGCTGTGCATTTTCTCTTTTCGCAGTAAAACTCGTCCTGTCATGTGAAATTGGAATGTGGGCAGGATCCATGAGATTCTCCAGAAGAATAGAGTGTTCATAAGGGCAGGGCCGGCCCTGGGTAATATGAGGCCCAGGGCAAAATAGTTTGATGATAATAATTTGAGGAAAAATGTCATCGTGTTCATCCATAGGGAATTTGCAATTAGTTTCTCTTACATGAAACTTTTCTAAAAGTAAATCTGCCATTTTTGCATCATAAATTTTCAATTCATTTTCATTTTCTGCTTATTCTTCCAAATGAATATGAACAATTCATTTGGTAAATTTTCAGATGAATTTTCATGTTTAAATGAGGTAATCCATTACAAAACTCACGTTCTCCCTGCAAAACAGATTAAGACCCAAGAAAAATCATCTTTGTTGCTTATCTGGGTCTGCACCTGAAACCCATCTCAATTCTCAACAAATAAGTTCTCAATTGGCAACCTTGAATCTGCAAGGATGCCTATTCAAAGTGATTATTTGGAAAATAGCAGCAACATAGAGAATAAATAGACAAAGAGAAATGACTTACAGCTCTGTTGGCTTCGTCTCGTCTGCCATGGAGAGGAAAGGATAGGGAAAGAGAGAGGCGATGGAGAGGAGAGAGGCTGCAGTGTGACTCTGTGAGTGAGGGATGATAGGTAGGTATATAAGACAATTGAGACAACAAGAATCTAAACCCTTAGTAAGTATAGTCTGGTTTTGTTTTTTGGTTTTTTGAGGGCTAGGATTAAAAAACAACATATTTGCTAGCATATATGGGTTAACATGCGCTTTTGGGAAGGAAGGATTAAACAAATATGCACACCTGGTTATTTTTTTATTTTTTTCTGAGGACTTTTAGTTTTTTATTTGTTTTGTTCTATACGTATATATGGCTAAACTTGATTTTTTTAGTGCCCCTTTCAATTATGGACCCCGGGCCCAGGCCCCAGTTGCCCTGGCCAAGGGCCGGCTCTGCATAAGGGAGATCATGGATTGTTGAAGAATAATCAAAGCCTGGCCTGTCAAAGTTTTCAAACCAAGGTAGCTTGTTGGGTTTGGGTGTTTTTTTGTGAGACATCCAAACCCAAACAACACCTTGAAGTCCCTCACCTCATATGCTTTAACACAAGCTGCTTTAGGAATTTTAGCATCAGATGGGAGCTGTGTAGTGCATGCAGAGATCAATTAAGGTCCCTTGATTAGTGTGGAGTATTGTTAAATCAATTAAAATGGGAACCACATATATGAAATGAAACAAAAGTTTTGAATTACAAATACTCATAAGACACATACATATTACCTGTGGAATCTTTACACATTTTCCTTGGCCTTGGAATTGCCAACCATGATATAAACACTCCAGTCTTCCATCAATCAACTGGCCTTCTGATAGTTTTGCAAGCCTTCAAAGAAATACATAAAAAACACACACACACACACCAAAGCATTCACTTTTTGTTAGCCGTGAAGTAGAAACTCAAAAGGTAACAAAACAGAGGAAGCAAAACAGAAGACGTAACAGAGGGGGCAAAACAGAGGAAAGAAAAACAAGATTTTCACTTCAGATTTTGCGAATGAAAAGAGGTTATGAATGATGAGATTGCTAATAGTATTAAGGTGGTGTTTGGTATCCTATTCAAATAGGGAACTCAAAAATTTTGATTTTTCTTAAAAATAAGTAGTTTTTAAATTTATTTTTAAAATTCAAAAACTTATTTGGTATGCAACTTGAAAACTGTTTTCAAATCTTAAAAATTTGTGAACTTGTGGATTGTTAGAAAAAAACTGAAAAAACATATATTTTTTGTTTTTAATAATTGGGGTGGTTTTTAGTTGTTTTTGGGTTTAAGTTTTTAAAAATAAGGCTACCAAACAAGTCTTCTTTGTTTATGACTCAAATTCTGTTTTTGAGTTTAAAAGTTGGATTCAAGTTGAATACCAAACATGCCTGGTTTTTACCTGTGAGTGCAACGATCCTCGTAACAGGGAAGCAGGCCTGAGCCATCACGATACAGAACGAGCTGCTTATCAAACACAGTAAGGCCTAAAGGTGCATCTTCTGGAAGGTCCTGGGTTAGATACAGAGGGTACCATTCTTCTGTCCAATCATATTCAGCCACGACCCCTTCACCTCTGTGCTCTTCTTCACCGGAAGGACTCACTAGAACCCTGTGATCTTGTTCCTCTTCTTTGAGATCATGATCAAGTGGAGGAGGTGCTGCAGCCTTGTTTTTGATATCATCAGTGACTGCATTACAACTAATTTTGTGGCTCTTTTTATTTGTGAATATTAATGGAAATGGTTTGATACCATGTTTCTGCTGCTGATCAAATTCTTAATGCACAGTTATGTTCTGATCATTTGAGATTAAAAAAAAGAGAGAGAGAGAGAGAGAGAGAGAGAGAGAGAGAGAGAGAGTGGAGAAGGTGATGTTGTGTGTGGTGGTTGGCGTTGCTTGCAAGGCTCTGGGACATTCGGAAAAGTCCCTCTTTTTTTATTGAAACGTTGCTGTGCTACTTTTGATTTGCGTGATGAAATCTCCATATGTTGTTGCCTTAAAAGGGAAACATGTGACCCACTTCTACACCGTTTCGTCAATGTGACGTGAAAAACGTTTCAACTTTTATCATGAGAATTTCGTAATGTTCTCTTAGTAATTAGAGTTTCTGTTCTGATTGGTTTGCTTATTGCATTTGGAATTTGATTTTCAGTTGATTATATGTTTTTTTTTTTTCAATTCAATATTTTCAAAGAATTTTTAGTTTAAGAAGTTGAAGAGCATTGACCCATGTATGTGAGCTAATTATTCGATACCTCTTTCATTTAATGTTGCTTGTGAGCTAAGAAGTTATGAATACAATTATCGCTTACTCCAAAAAACAAACATTACTTGTGTCAAGAAAGAAGAAAACCCAATATTAATCAAACTTATTAGGTTTTATTTAGCTTATAATGTTTATGGCACGCTCAAAATCTGTAGAAAAGTAACACATTAAAATTTTGTAGTCTATTACTTTACGAATTTTTTTATTTTTTTATTTTTGAGAAATTCTAGAATTGCTTTACGATTTAGAAACTAAAATCCATTCGTGTTTTTCTTTTCATAATTAAAATTTCGGTTCAATACATCTTTTTATCCTTGTTTCTTTTATCAAAAGAGGTTCAATAATAATAAGCTTTATTTATTATAAATAACAATCTCTCCGCACGCACTTTTTGTGCCTAAAGAGAGTCTTTTTTTGAAAAAAATTTAAATTTATTTTAAAAAAAGATAATTGATAGTTGTGTTCCATAAAAATAGGATCCATTATCCGATTTTTTCTTTTCACTTTAATTTTTTTTAGTATAAAAATGTATGAATTTATCATATCATTCTCATTTAATTAATAATTTCAATTCTTAATGTTTGCATTAACCAAGAGTATTTTTTGGTATTTTGAATGTTTTATCATTTCTCTGTCTTTTGCTTTATATATACTAGCCTCTCTGCATGCGCTTTCGCGCGCCTTAGAGGCCCTTTTTTAAAAAATTTAAAATTTATTTTAGAATTAAAAAAGATAATGGGTTGTTGTTTTTCCATAAAAATAGGATCCAATATCCGAATTTTCTTTTAATTTTAATTTTTTTAAATATGAAAAAAAATGTAAATTTATCATATTATCCTTATTTAATTAATAATTTCAATTCTTAATGTTTGCATTAACTAGGGCATTTTCCTGGTATTTTGAATGTTTTCACAATTATCGTTTTGCTTTATATATATAGATGTAGATAAATATATTAATTAGTTCAAAATTCAATCCACATCAGTATTGGGCAAAAATCCGTCTTAAAAAAAGCGGTAAACAAAACCCAAAGGGAAGCTTCGCTTAAACCCCAGTATTGGGTTGGGTTCCCTGCACTCCAGCTTGTGGCTCGGATTTGGGAATCAGAATGAAAATCGCAGTAGAAGGTTGTATGCATGGCGACCTCGACAATGTCTACAGAACCCTCCAACACTACGAAAAACTTCACAGCACCAAAATCGACCTTCTCCTCTGCTGCGGCGACTTTCAGGTACATTACCCACTTGCCCAAATTTCGAGCTTTTTTCTTCATTGAATTGTTTCTGAAATTTAACGATGTTTAGTTGAATACAATTGTTTTCGGAAGAACTAGGCTGTGAGGAATGAGAAGGATTTGGAGAGCTTAAGTGGGCCTGAAAGTTTTCAAATTGCCCCAAACCTTGCAACTTGTAGTTTCATTCTTTGCTTATTTGCCCTAAAGTTTCAAGCTTTTTTATTTGTTTGATTGTTTCTGAAATTGGACAATATTGGTTTATAAGTAAATGTTTTCGTGAAATTAGGCTGTGAGGAATGAGAAGGACTTAGAGAGTTTAAATGTGCCTCGAAAATATCGGGACATGAAGACCTTCTGGAAATACTATTCCGGCGAGGAAGTTGCTCCGTTCCCCACAATTTTCATCGGTGGAAATCACGAAGCTTCTAATTATTTGTGGGAACTGTGAGTCCCTTCTTCAGCTATAAGCTATAGCATTCCCTTCCAATTTTTCTGTTTGTCGTTTTTTTTTAAGGAATAATGTCTTGCCATTTTCCCTGTGATTTTTACTTGTTTTTTCTGTTTTTCAGGTATTATGGAGGGTGGGCAGCACCTAATATATACTTCTTGGGGTTTGCTGGGGTAGTCAAGTTTGGAAACATTCGAATTGGTGGGCTGTCTGGAATTTACAACCGGCACAATTATTGCAAAGGTTAGTTTGCTTTAAATTTGTGTCATTCCAGATGTTTATTACTTGCTTATCGTTTGTTGATGAAACATAGTTATTTATGTTTGGATATTGTTCTTATTCTTAAGTATAGCTATGGTATGGGCAATTATTGCTATATGGGGTGTTATAACAAGGGCAACTTATTCCTCCTCCTGAGCAGGGCACTATGAGAGGCCTCCTTATAATGAGAGTACTATCAGGTCCATATATCATGTTCGTGAGTATGATGTCCACAAACTCATGCAAGTTGAGGAACCAATTGATATTTTTCTTTCACATGATTGGCCTGTTGGCATCACTGATTGTGGGGACTGGAAGAAACTTGTTCGGGACAAACCTTTTTTTGAAAAGGAGGTAATTGCAAGAATGGAAAAATGAGTTGGTAAGCTTTGATTGGTATGATTTTAAATATCTTGTGTCGTTTAAAATGTCATTAGGTTCAGGAAAGAAATCTTGGGAGTAAACCAGCTGCTCAATTGCTAGAAAAACTGAAACCACCTTATTGGTTTTCAGCTCATCTACACTGCAAATTTGCTGCTCTTGTTCAGCACGAGGAAGATGGTTCAGTGACAAACTTTCTTGCCCTTGACAAGTGCCAACCAGGACGCAAATTTCTGCAGGTATTTGATGTGATTTTGAATGTAATATATAGGGTGTTCCCTGGAGTCATTGCTGGTAGCTAATAGTTCTATGTGTGACATTTTCTGGTTTTTTAGGTTATTGAAATTGAATCTGAGCCAGGCCCTTATGAAATCCAGTATGATGAAGAATGGCTAGAAATAACTCGACGATTTAACTCTAATTTCCCTCTCGCAAATAGAAGTGCAAATTTTTGGTGTGTACCTCTTTAGAAATGTATTGTGAATGCTACCGATGATCTGACTGTTAAACCTTTTCTTCCTCTTTACCCTTTTAACTGTCTTTTTCTATTATAAAGTAGCTACTAAGTGTGTATGTTATACTGTAGGAATGTACATCTTGACAAGCAAGATTGTCGTCAATGGGTCAGGAGAAAGTTACAAGCAAGAGGGGCTAGACCTTTTGAATTCACCCAGACAGCTCCACCTTACAATCCCTCTAACTCTGTCCCGAGCGGTACCTTTCCTGGTAAGGATAATTATGCCATCCTTTGTGTAATATCATTTGATATGTTGATAAACAAGAACATCTTATGTTAATACTACAATTTTTCTTTTGGCAGAATACACTCGGAATCCTCAGACAGAATCTCTTTTGCAGTTTCTGGAACTTCCTTACCTTCTTGATAACACGTCAGAATCATCACAAGTACCCAGGAGTCCTCTTCCATTGACCCGTACAGGTAACAATTTTTTCTTCTCTGTCCTTGTTACTAATTTTCTCTTTTATGCTTTCCTAAAACTAATTTCAAAGCTTTCTGTAGGTTCTCTTGAAGATAACAGTGAAGACATTCCCATTGATGATGTAGATGATGTGGATGAGTTGGAAGAACTTGCTGAAGATGCTGTGGATACTAAAACTGAAAATATTTGAAGCTCCTGTAGTGTAGTTGTATTGCTCTTCAGGCATCTGTCTTTCAGTCAGTTTCAAAATATTTTTGCTGATGAATGACATTAGGTTCTCTCAGTTGAAGTATATGTAATCGAATTTCATGTATATGCTTGGATGGTCTATCAGGTTGGTCTGGCCTCCTCTGACCTATTTTTTCAAAATTTTCATTGTTTTAGGCCAGTTAGTTTTAGATTATCTTTTATTCAGTGTCTAATTTCTGTAAGGGTGAGCAAATCACATATTGGCCCAATAAGAACAAGAGATATACTGCCTTGCCTTGTGTAAAAATCATTCATCCGTCTAACAGATGAAATTTTATAGGTTTTTTTTAAAAAAAATCATGACTAGTTCTTATACTATTTCAAATACACGGTCTTCGTCTCAATTTTTTCAATTCGATCAATGCATTCCTCATCTTCTTATGTATCACGTGAATCTCATCCTAGACATCAACTCTATACAATTTTCAAATTTTCCCGAGAGTTAATAAATGGGGTCGGAATCTGATAATCTAAAATGTTTCTGTCATGGAGCCACACGAAATCCTATTTTTGCTTCTTTCTTTTCTTGGTGCGATGAGTAATTTTCTCAACCAAAGTGAAGCCATCTACCTTCTGACATTACCAAAACCACATTAATGCAGCTTTAAATAAAACTTACATATGGTTCCACATGGCCAACTATCTCTTGCTCTCTACCTATCCGTCTCCTTCTCTCTGATATTTTCCGACTTTGAATGCTCTATAATAATACAAGAGCCAAGAAGTCAATGTCTTAAGCATTCCTCTGTATGGTTTAGGCTCCATGAAAATAACCCAATATGGAGAAAAGACCAACAGCCTTCTTTTACACACATGGTGTCTTCTTTGTGTGGTTATGTTTAGCTGCTTCTGCTTTTTGTGATGAGCTCACATTGAGTTTCTACTCAGCTTCGTGCCCTTCTGCTGAGCTCATGGTCAGAAACACAGTCAGTTCAGCTTCTGACATGGACCCTACCATCCCTGGGAAGCTCCTTCGCTTGCTCTTCCATGATTGCTTTGTGGAGGTAAACAACTCTAGCTTGCTCTCTTAGATGCATTATGCCTCATTGACTTTTGGCATTGATTTGAATTGACACTAAGCTCCCTCCCCCAAGAAAAAAAATAAAATTCTTAAACCATGAAAATGGGTTGCTTCTTTCATGCATGTTTTGTTTGTGTAATGTTTTTCATGATTTCAGGGTTGTGATGCATCTGTGCTTCTACAAGGAACTGGGACTGAGAGAAGTGATCCAGCAAACACATCTCTGGGTGGCTTTTCAGTGATTGATTCAGCAAAAAGATTGCTTGAAATTTTCTGTCCAGGAACTGTTTCTTGTGCTGACATTGTTGCTTTGGCTGCTAGAGATGCTGTTGAAATTGTTAAGATCCATCTCCCTCATTAACTGTTATGTTTAATTCTTCATTAATTCTTTTTTATTTTTCTGCATCTTCTAGTTGGGTATTTATTATATGTATGGTGATGACTGGTAAACAGGCTGGGGGACCTGTAGTTCAGATTCCAACTGGTAGGAGAGATGGAAAGGTTTCTGCAGCTTCAAATGTCAGGCCTAATATTGTGGACACAAGTTTTACAATGGATGAGATGATTAAGCTCTTCTCATCTAAAGGGTTGTCTTTGGATGACCTTGTCACCCTTTCAGGTACAATTTTATTTATCTAGACACATGTTTTTGCTTGCCGAAGTTTGATTGAACCTCTTTTTTGTTAGTTGAAAAATTTAATGAGGGGTTGAAGCTTTCTTTGATGATATTATTCCAGGAGCTCACACTATTGGATCAGCTCATTGTGGTGCATTCAGTGACAGGTTCCAACAAGACTCCAAAGGGAAACACAAACTCATTGACACATCCTTAGACAATGCTTATGCAGAGGAGCTCATGAGACAGTGCCCTGCGGGCGCAAATCCAGCTACAACAGTCAAAATTGATCCTAACACTTCGTTTGCGTTCGATAATCAATACTACCAAAATCTCTTAGCCCACAGAGGGCTATTGCAATCGGATTCCGTCCTGTTAAGCGATGACAGAACAAGGAAGCAAGTGGAGAGTTTTGCACAGGACCAAGTTATTTTCTTTGAGAGTTGGGCTCAGTCATTCTTGAAGCTTGCTAGCATTGGCGTCAAGAATGGTGAAGAAGGCGAAATTCGAGCCACTTGTTCAACAACTAATGCATGAAAGAATGAAAAATAGTTGCAAATTTGCAAGTTCTTACTTTGAAAGTGTTACGTCCTCAATGCCACAAGTTGCTTAAAATTAAAACAACTTTAAGATGCTTTTGTAAAACCTTTATATTATTTATGTTCCATTGCAATTTACAAGAATTCTTTATTCGTTTGTTTGCGGTGTTGGCATCTCTGTAAAATGAAGAGAAAAACTAAATGAATGTTATCATATTCATGAAAAATATAAACCTTTTTTTTTCATTTTCAATTTAAAACATATCCATTTTGAGGGAATTAAACGTAGAAACATAAAGTGACCGTTTCCCATTTAAAAACGATATTTCGAACAAACTATACTCAACCCGCCATTGTTGCCGCTACCACTTAGCTCTGTAGCCTGAACTAGTGCGTACTTGGACCCAGAGCTACCTCTGTTTGTTTGTCTTCCATTGCTCTTCCTTCACCATAACTCATAACACCATACTAGTTACTAGCAGAGCCTACTTCCCTCGTTTTCTTTGAATTTCCTTCAAAATTGAATCTTTTTTATATTGTTTTTTGGCTCGACCAAATGGGCATGACC
The DNA here is from genome assembly GCA_018703695.1 of Prunus fruticosa. Taxonomy (NCBI): domain Eukaryota; kingdom Viridiplantae; phylum Streptophyta; class Magnoliopsida; order Rosales; family Rosaceae; genus Prunus; species Prunus fruticosa. The sequence goes on from CM031917.1 coordinate 50,348,641, forward strand.
AAGTTGGTAAATTCAATTTCTTTTTAGTGTTGGGTGTTCGAAAAAGGAAAAGGCTTTATCTTTGTTTATGTAGCGAAAACGGCATTGGTGGCTTCTCATGAATGAGGGCACTGCACTCGCTCCTTGGCAGCACAGTGAATGCTTTGTGCAAGGTTTCGATAACCCATTGTAGGGAAATCAAATTAGGGGTTCTCACAGACGTTTACTACGCCAACAATATCCTAAATGGATATGCAAGATGTCATGAGTTTTTTCTTGCTCACAAAATGTTCGACGACATGCCCCAAAGAGACACTGTGTCTTGGAATACAATGATTGCTGGGCATGTGAACTATGGGAACTTTGAGGCTGCGTGGGAGATACTAAGAGAGATGAAAAGATGCGGATTCGATTTTGATGGGTATACATTTGGAAGCATACTTAAGGGGGTCGCTTGTGCTTATCGATGTGATCTTGGGGAACAAGTGCATTCCATGGTTGTTAAGACTGGTTACGCGGGTAATGTTTATTCGGGAAGTGCTCTTTTGGACATGTATGCAAAGTGTGGGAGAGTTGAGGAAGCGTATGTGGTCTTCGATTCCTTGCCAGAACGTAATTCTGTGTCGTGGAATGCATTAATTGCTGGTTTTGTGCAAGTAGGTGATCGTAAAACTGCATTTTGGTTGATAAATTGTATGGAGCAAGAGGGGGTGAAGCTTGACGATGGCGCAATTGCTCCAATATTGACATTGCTTGATGATGCTGAGTTTTACAAGTCCACAATGCAAATCCATTGTAAAATTCTGAAACATGGGCTGGATTGTAAAAGTACTGTGTGCAATGCCACAATCACTTCATACTCAGAGTGTGGGTCGATAGAAGATGCTGAAAGAGTGTTTGATGGTGCTTTTGGTAGCAGAGATTTGGTAACATGGAATTCCATGCTAGCAGCATACTTGATTCATAAGAAAGAACTACTCGCTTGCAAACTCTTCATAGACATGCAAATTCTTGGGTTTGAACCAGACATCTACAGTTATACGAGCATCATCAGTGCCTATTCTGAAGAAGTACATAAAAACCATGGAAAATCCTATCATGGATTGGTAATAAAAAGGGGACTAGAAAAATCAGAGCCAATCTCTAATGCTTTGATAGCCAGGTATCTCAAGTCAAATAGCAATTCCATGGAAGAAGCATTACAGATATTTAAATCTATGGAGTCTAAGGATCGTGTTTCTTGGAACTCCATTTTGACTGGATTATCACAAATGGGGTTGAATGAATATGCCTTGAAATTCTTTGGACATATGAGATACGCGGAGGTAGAGATTGATCATTATGCCTTCTCAGCTGTCCTCAGGTCTTGTTCAGATTTAGCAACCCTCCAACTGGGTCAAGAGATACATGCCTTGGCACATAAGTCAGGGCTTGATTCCAATGAATTTGTTGCTAGTTCTTTGATCTTTATGTATACTAAGTGTGGGATCATTGAGGGTGCTAGAAAATCCTTTGAACAGACCCCCAAAGACAGCTCAATCACTTGGAATTCGATTATTTTTGGATATGCACAGCATGGACAGGGATATGTTGCACTGGACCTCTTCTTCCAAATGAAGAAGGAAAAGGTGAAACTTGATCATATAACCTTTGTTGCAGTTCTAACAGCTTGTAGCCACATGGGTTTGGTTGAACAAGGCTGCAAGTTTCTAATGTCTATGGAATCTGATTATGGAATAACCCCACGAATGGAGCATTATGCTTGTGCAGTGGATCTATATGGGCGCGCTGGGCGTCTAGATGAGGCGAAAGCTTTGATTGAAGGAATGCCCTTTAAACCCGATGCAATGGTTTTGAAGACTTTATTGGGTGCCTGTAGGGCTTGTGGGAATATTGAATTAGCTAGTCAAATAGCAGGCTATCTGCTAGAGCTAGAGCCGGAAGAGCACTGCACTTATGTTCTTCTTTCCGACATGTATGGACATCTCAAAAGGTGGGATGAAAAAGCTAGTGTAAAGAGGCTTATGAGGGAAAGGGGTGTGAGAAAAGTCCCCGGTTGGAGTTGGATAGAAATTAAGAATGAGGTTTTTTCTTTCAAAGCTGAAGATCGTTCCCACTCCCATTGTGAAGAGATATATTGTGTATTGGGAGTTTTAATGGAGGAAATCAAAAGGATGGATTTTGATGCTAATGTAAAGGCTTTGATGCATGATTTGGATCCTATGGACTGGTACTGTGATAATGCTCTTCTCCAAAACTATGATTCAGTGTTGTTGGCTGCATAAGGCAAGCTCACCAACTTTTTTCAAGATACCAAATTTTGTTTCACATCCGTATACGCTGTTGGATACATTATTTCTTCTAATGATGCATATTACTTTTTTTCCCCCGAAAAAAGGGACTTGAGACTTTGGAAATGGTTCAAGTTAATCAAATTTCTCATTCAATATGAACATAGGCTGGTTACTAAGGAATGAAGCAATCGTTGAAATGCAAATGTGATTTCTTTCTACTTTACTTCATTGTGAAGCATGGTTACTTGCCTTGTTGCTAATGTGAACTTATTGCAAAAACCCTTTTGCTTATAGACAAGAACATTTCTGATGTGAGAACCAGAAAAGGTGATGGGAGGTTTTAAGGGAACTCCTGCCATTGGAGACAGAAACCCTATCACTTATAGACAAGAACTCTAGTTTCTCATGGGTTGATATTGTTATGGACTTTTATTAAAAACATTATTTTCTGTTTTTTCTGTTGCATTGAACATATTTTAATAAACAATTTCAATTATTACATCATAAGGGGTGATGACTTTTCGAAGGGAACATCCCAAGAGTGTGAATAAAAAATAAAACTTTATCTTTGTGTAGTTTGGATAATTCCTTGATGAATATTTAACAAAGCACTAGAATACCCAAAGCTATGAGCTGCCATGACAGGATTTCCTTTGTCTTATGTATCCTCATCTTTTCCCAATGTAAATGTATCTTCAGATTCAGAAGCTTTGCTAGCACCAAATATTGACTCAGTCTCTCTCAACTACATTACATTTATATTGTAGAAAGAAAGCCTTCTGGGTTTCATTTGTTTCTTTGGGTTGGTTTTCTTTTGGCATTTTGCAACACCAAATTGGCAGCGGGTGACAGATGATTAATTACTAGTTTGAAGATTTGATATAATCTTAGGCACTATAGAAGTAACCTTGTTAATTAGTTTGATTGATGTATAATATTTGATGTAATGGGTTGTTAGGATTTTATCCAGAGATTCAGAGAAATCTTTTTTTTGAATTTTTATTAAACCCTTTTCATCTTTTTCAATGGTGCACAGTGCACTATCTGAGTGGGGGAATTGGGAAATTAATGGATGAAAAACAATAATTGGGGCATGCCAAATTGGCAAATGCGTAAAGAAGATGAAGCCTATCAAAAACATTACTTGTTGGAAATTGGGAACTGCAGGATGAATGGAAGTTAAGCCATCAAAATCTCCATCAGTATCTCTCTCTCACTCATCTTTTAGGACAGATTCCAGCTTTCTTCCACCACCCACTACAAGCTCTCTGTCTACCCCACACCCAAGCAAGATTCCAATTGATCATCTTCGCTATATGATAAAAGATTCCAGCTATTAATTTATTCGCACCAGAAATTAGGGATGTCCCATTCACAATCAAACAAACACAAGATATTAACTTTGCTGGACCAAGCTTGCTGCCCACCCATTTTCTTTAATGCTACTAAGGCAATTACATTATTATGACAACGATTGTCTTAATCTCAAAGGCAAAAAGTCATATGAGGTCCCTGTGGTTTACCACTTTTATCACTAAGGTTAAGTTCTGCTTTCAATTTCGTCAACTTTGTTAAGTTCTGGTTTCAATTTGAAGCGATTTAAGGACAATTCCCAATTTCCTGATCCTTATTGAGGGGCATTTCGGTCCAAACTCCAGCCCTCCCCAACCACCCTACAACCACCAGCAACCCCTCCAAAAACTTCTCTGCAACAAACAATGCTCCATTTGAATTTTTGTTGATAAAAATTATGGCCATCTATACATAAACATCAACTAATAAAATCATAATTGAGCGGGTCTTAGGATTATACAAGGGAGATACATTTCTTTATTTTTTTTTTAACCCAAAGAAAAACTCACAATTATAATCATAATTCATCTCATTTCTTCATAAGGGATGAAGGTAATCTCCAGCCAAAAAAGAAAAACAAGGTAGCCAGAGCAAGGGATTATCAATGTTTACAACAGGGAGGAGTTTTTGGAGGGGTTGCTGGTGGTTGTAGGGTGGTTGGGGAGGGGCTGCAAGTTGGAACCGAAATGCCCCTCAATAAGTATCAGAAATTGGGAATTGTCCTTAAATCGCTTCAAATTGAAACCAAGGGACAAAATGACGAAATTCAAACCAGGGAACCTTAAGTGGTAAAAGTGGTAACCAGGAACCTCAGATGACTTTTTGCCAATCTCAAATATCATGAAGAACAGAAATGATAAGTTCAGTTTGGATCGTAAGAATACAGTGGCGGATTCAGATATTTTTCTTCACTCTAATACAATTAGTTTCTACCTCAACCTTTTTGAGGCATTTCGACAAACTGTTTAAGGAAAATATCAATAGATAACTGAATTGATGAGCCAGATTAAGAACATAGATGTCCGACTGGAGAATATAGTAATTTATAAACAAATGAATTATTCCAAAAATAATTTTTGAAAAGAACTAATGATAGAGACCAATTGTTTAAATTAAACAACACTTTGTTTTCTTGTAATAATTTCAGTTAGTTGGATGATTGGTGTGGTCTTCGTGGACTCAATTATTTGTTGGGCAAGTGTGCAATTATGTTGATCAGGTCACCATGGCTCCTATACACGATATGTATGGATACTAATATTGTTATTGGTCGTTACTAATATCGTATGATGTTGTGAAACTATGAATCTGATCCCGAAGTCATGTTATACAATTTAGATAGTAAAATATTAATTAGCATGCCAGAGAATTACATAATAGAACGAATAATTGTTAGTTATAGTGGACTTTTAACTTGTGGAGTACGTTAGAATTGGGGTGGGGGGATTTTGGGGTGGGTGGGAAACCACTTGAAATCCAATATTTTTACTTTTTGAGCAAATAATTATAAAAGCATGAAAAATAATTTCATGATTCCATCGACCTCCCACCCCATCCCATCCCAGCAGCCTGTCTCCACTGAAAAAGCAAGTGCCGCAGATTACAGGATGATTGATTGCTTCCTATCTCTTTTTCTGTGTGAAAGTGAAAAAATCAACCAATACAAGAGAACAAAAAAACCTAATATTGTTGACAATTGACAGCGTTGTCTTTACAGACGATTTTGGTTGGACCCAAGTCATTCAAGTGTGAAACTACCGACTATGAAGTAGTGCCATTCGTATGGTATAACAACAAGAGAACAAAACAAATAATGGATGCTGAAAAATACTGATCTTAATATTTTATGTTTATTCTGGAAGGATGAGATGAATGCAAGAATTTAATTAAGGTTCCTAATCTCAGAATTTGCCTAATTAACAAGAAAATCATGTCCACACAGTAATGCTAATTAGGTAGTACATAGGTTCAGTAAGCAATCAGGTGTGGGATCCCTTTAGCTATCAGTAGGATACAGGAAAGTTTTCCTTCTACATTCTCTCATTCAGTCTCACATTCAGTCTCATCCTACAATGTAGGTTAATAAATGGAAACGTCTCTTTTAGGGTACTCTTTAAATCATATGTATAAAAAAACACATCCAAATCGGAAATCGTTTAATCATCTAATTGTTATTGGACGAACAAAGTGTTGTACAGGCCCTCATAGGCATAAGGTCACACAGTCATAGGCATAGCCAAGGCCCATGCTGTGTTTTATGCCAAACAAAATGGTGAGCTGAGGCTGCCTCCTCACCTATATAGCCTATAGGCACTTTTAAGCGCTATGTATTTGTCAATATCTGTACACGATGGTTGGACTCAATTTATCCTTATAAAAAAATAATAATTTCACGAGAAATTATTGTATGATATTAGAAAATATGTATAAGCACATTGTACACATATTTATGTTAATTAATGTAACATCCTATATACTCTCATATCTACTTATATTTTCGAAACAAATCAATGGATGACGTCGGTTTGTGCATTTGACATTGATGTGGAAGCTGCATAATAATTTTTTTTCCTGTTATAATGGGTGACGTGTGAGAATTAGAAACCCAATGTCTCTCCAATCAGCTTATAAGGCTAAAGGGTTGTATGCTTTGAGGAGCAAACATCATTTTACATCTGTGGGTGGGAGTTTAGGTTAGCTGGCTTGTGAAATAATCATGGCAGCTCCCATTTCTAGCTCCTCCTTCCTCATGAGGTATATCATTTGTTGCTCTGGTTTCCTATGCCTAATTCTCTGCTCTTTGGAGAAGGGCTTTGCCTTGGAAGAAAGAGAACATGCTCACACAGTTGAAGTCAATTCTCTGCTGCCTGCAACCACCTGCAGCTCCTCCTCCTCCTCCACCAAAGGTCAATATCTCTGAAACCCTTTTTGTTTTGTTTATCTCTCTCCCTCTTTCTCTCCTCTGTGTGCATGTTTTCTTGTCATATTTGGTTTGATTGCAATGGTGGAAGTAGATATACATATATAAATATGTACAGTACTGCTGCTACTGGTCATCGGAGAATCCAATTCTTTAACCCATGAGCAACAAGCCATAAGAACATTTCTTTCTATAAAATATATAATAATTATATATATTTAAGGGGATACTTTGATAAAGATGGCATAGATTAATTAGATTCTGCAAAATCTTAAAATGGTTTATTATTTTTTGGAAAAAGTAATAAAGTTTTGGTAGGAGATGTAACTTTCAGCAGCATGCATATATAATATTATCAAGAAACTTATTTAGTAGCCTTATTATTTAGTGTTACATAAATAATTAAAGAGGATTGAGATCATCATTTTTGTTTATGGATCATTTAATTTACGGATTAAAAGATTTTGTAGTATTAATTAAGTTTTTGTTTAAACATTACGCATGCAATCAGTAAACATGACTCTTTAATTAATTAATTAAAGGAATTTCGACTATGATTGCTCAATACAAACACAAACATACAAAGACAAATGTGAGTTTTGAGTTTCTTCCCACTTGGAAGTCCTTTTTTGCAAGCTACGTAATCATCAAGCATGTTCCTTCCTTGGCCATTCATTGGCCACATAAGCAGGTACGACAGGCACTGCCAGCAGGCCAAGACACCCTTCCATATTGATGCCTAGTGCCGACGTACATATACCAAAATAATTAGTGCATAAGTTGGTCTTTACATTAAAACAAAACAATCGACCTAATTTGTTGTTTAACAAAACAAACATCCCATATATTGGATTGTTGTGCAATTTAATTAGTTCTTATCTTACTATTTTTTAAATTTATCAAACAATGATAAGGACGTTAAGTCCAATTTAATGAAAATATAATTCAAATCAGGCTGAGTCATTAATCATAATTGTAAATTATTTGAAATTCAGGTCATATGAGCAAGTATGCATCATCATCATCATCAGTGCTGAAAGTGATACACAAGCATGGCCCGTGTTCCCGACTCAACAATCACAAATCCAAAACTCCAACTCATGCTCAAATCCTCCAGCAAGACCAAACCCGAGTCAACTCAATCCACTCCCGAGTCAACTCTAAGAAGCAATTGAAAAGCGTCGACGATCTACGCGAATCGGCAGCCACCACCATTCCGGCCCAGTCCGGAAGCGTCGTAGGATCAGGAAACTACATAGTCAACGTGGGCCTGGGCTCGCCCAAGAAACAGCTATCGCTCATTTTCGACACAGGCAGCGACCTCACTTGGACCCAATGCAGACCATGTGTAAAATCTTGTTACAAACAGAAAGAGCCCATCTTCGACCCTTCTCTCTCTGCCTCCTACGCCAACGTCTCCTGCACCTCCGCCACGTGCACTCAACTGACTTCGGCCACTGGAAACACCCCCGGCTGCTCCACCTCCACATCCACCTGCATCTATGGCATCCAGTACGGTGATCAGTCGTTCTCCGTCGGCTACTTCAGTAAGGATAAACTGAGCTTGACGAACACAGACGTGTTTGATGGGTTTCTGTTTGGGTGCGGCCAGAACAACCAAGGCCTTTTCGGTGGCGCTGCCGGTTTGCTCGGTCTCGGCCGAAACCAAATCTCCCTTGTGGAACAATCGGCTAAAAAATACAACCGGTTCTTCTCCTACTGCCTCCCCTCCACCTCGAGCTCCACAGGGTACCTCAGCTTTGGCAAAGGCGGCGGATCTTCCAACGCCGTCAAGTTCACGACCCTTTCCACCGTCTCTCAAGGTGACTCGTTTTACGGCATCAACGTCGTTGGGATCAACGTCGGCGGGACTAAATTGCCGATTTCGGCTTCGGTCTTTTCGTCTTCGGGGACGATCATAGATTCCGGAACGGTAATCACGCGGCTGCCGCCGACGGCGTATAGTGCGTTGAAGACGGCGTTTCGTCAGAGGATGAAGAGCTATCCGCTAACTCAAGCGCTCTCGATACTCGACACTTGCTACGACTTCAGCAGCTTCAAAACAGTGTCGTATCCGAAGATTTCGTTCGTGTTTGACGGCGGGCTTACACAGGACTTGGACGCGACGGGGATACTGTACGTGGCGAGCGCGGATCAGGTTTGCTTGGCATTTGCTGGAAATGGGGACGATAGCGACATCGGGATTTTTGGGAACGTTCAGCAGAAGAGGTTGCAGGTGGTGTATGATATTCCTGGTGGAAAGGTTGGATTTGCCCCTGCAGCATGCCCCTGAACTATGGCTATATTATTATGCAATGCATGTGGCTACCCAGCTTTGCTAATGAAGAAGACAATCTCTGGAGTTAGCACAAATGGGGCTGTTATATTAATATTAAGACAACTTAATTAAGGCTAGCTTTAGATTAGCTTAAATTAGCTTAATTAAGCTAGCTAATTAACCCATTGTTGATTGAAGAAGATGATCATCAATTGGTATAAAAGTATAGTTGTGATACATATAGACTAATTGGAACAAGCTATAGTGACAATTGGTTTGTGTGTTGGTGTAATAGCTAGCTAAAGAATTGAAAGTGTGCAATGCAAGTTGTACATAAATAAAACTATGTTGGATTTTTTAGCTAATTTTGGGCATGCAAAATAGGATGAATACCTCTTAATTTGGTCTTGCCTCAAATGAAATGCCCAATTAAGAATCAAGGACTAATTTTGGTGCCAACGGGGTCTAGTATAGTGGAAAAGGGTATTGACTTGAATACGGTCTTAGCTTTGGAACCCCATAGCATCATTTGTGTGTGTGTGTGAGTATTTTTGAACTACTCCAAAAAGAAGGGTGTATAGTGGAAAATGGTCTTGACTTGAATACCAAAGGTCTCAGCTTTCGAACCCCCATAGCATCATTTGTGTGTGTGAGTATTTTTGAACTACTCCAAAAAGAAGGGTGGTTATTGGATCATTTACCAACCTGAGTCTGATAGACTCTATATTTATTTTATATTTTCCATGTAAGTAAGATTATAAAAAAAGTGAATTCCATTGTAGAGCCGCAAAAGAAAATGCATGTACGATTGTAGACTATCGCTTGTATTAAAAAAATCAAAAATCAATTGGTAAAAAAAATCTTGAGGGTCTTGGTCTCTAAACGGCTATAATGTTTTAAAAAAATATTACAATTGTTTATTTTGTAGGTCAATTAGCTAATTTGGGCATGCAAAATAGGATGAATATCTCTTAATTTGGTCTTGCCTAAAATGAAATGCTCAATTAAGAATCAAGGACTAAAATTGAATTCCATTATAGAGCCGTGCGCAAAAGAAGATGCATGTACGGTTCTAGACACTTGCACTGAAAAAATCAATTGGTAAAAAAATTCTTGAGGTTCTTGGGCTGTAAACTGACTTGGTAGAGTGAGTGGACAATCAAAGCCCAAACTTCTTGTCATAACTAAATTACTTTGACTTTGTTTGACCGGTATTGGTAGGCCAATAAGCCCAATATGCAAAAATATAAAAATGAAAAACTCTTGATTAATTTAATAATGTTACCTTAAAGTCTGTTGACTTGTTGACTTTGAAATGGCATGCATAATATGCGCATGGAAAATTCCAAGTTTATGATTGGTGTAGTTTGAAAAATGGCACCATGGATATAATAACAAGACGCTGAAATGCCGCCATGACTACCAAATGCCGCCATGACTACCAACAGGAACGTCTGCATACACACTCAACGCAGAACGTTCTTTCTTTCATCTTCTTTGTCTTTGGGTTCTAATGACTTTGTCTTTGGTTGTTTTTTTTTTTAATGCAACACAAAATTGACAAGGGATAGATAATTAGTTAAACGAATATAATGTTCTCTTAAAATATTGCGTCTGTTTAGTTTGTATGTTACAATTAGATGTTTTAAATAATAACTTTTAAATTGTCTAATATTTTGTAAGAATCATCTATAAATTACAACTAAGACAAAAATAACTAATTATTGGACGTATTGAGAACGTTGTATATGGAGTCTACGGAGACTTGACTAATTGGGTGTTAAGCAATTATGAATTGAAAACTATACTTCTCATCAGTAAATGCTTGGAAATTAAGCCCGATGGCCCCAGTTGCCATCCCTGTCTCCAATTAGCTTATATAAGGCCAAGAGTATGCTTACATTACAGCAGAACCTTAATAATCTAGAGGCAATCTTTATAACTATTCATGGCAACTCCCATTCTTTCTAGCTCCTCCTTCCCTAGGTTTTTCATGGGTTTCTTCTCTGTATTTCTATGCCTAATTATCTGTTCTTTCGAGAACGGATTTGCTTTGGCAGCAAGAGATACAAAACCCCACCTTCTGCCACATACCACTCACACAGTTGAAGTAAAGTCTCTTCTACCAGCAACCACCTGCAGCCCCTCCACCAAAGGTTAATTAATCCCATACCCCATTTCAAGTGCATTTATGTATTTCTACACACACACACTCTCTCTCTCTCTATGCATGCATGTTGTCTTTTCAATCTCAACAGCATTGAGTACTCTCTTAGAACTTGCTTATACATAATTGTATGGCTTAATTCTGAAGTGGATGGAAACTTGCTTATACATAATTGCATGATTTAATTCGGAGGTGGATGGAATGCCGTGTATTCTATGTGTTGGTTATCTATCTTTCTTGGAATTAACCAGTTACACTTACATTATTAGCATGCATGGATATAATTGTAAATATGCATAAAGGGACTCACCTATATATATATACATGTTTCAATGATCTCAGGTCATAACAATAACAAGGCATCATCAGTATTGAAAGTGGTGCACAAACATGGGCCATGCTCCAAATTCCACAAATCATCAAAAACTTCAACCACAACTAGTGATGAAAAATATCATGCTAAAATCCTCAAGCAAGACCAAGCCCGAGTCAACTCAATCCACTCCCGCCTCAACCACTCCAACAACAACTACAGAATCGAAGACCCACTCACCCAATCCGCTGCCACCACCCTCCCCGCCAAGTCCGGTATCGTTATCGGCTCAGCGAACTACATTGTCACTGTTGGCCTCGGTACACCCGCCAAGCAACTCTCCCTTATCTTCGACACCGGTAGCGACCTCACCTGGACCCAATGCAAGGCATGTTCTGCTACTCAGTCTTGTTACAAACAAAGAGAGCCCATCTTCGACCCTTCTCTCTCCGCCTCATACAAAAACATCTCATGTACCACTGCAGCGTGTACTCAGCTCTCATCCTCCGGCGTCGCACACCGCTGCTCCGCCTCCACCTCTGCCTGCATCTACGGCACTCAGTACGGAGACAACTCCTTCTCTATCGGGGTCTTTGGCAGCGAAAAGCTTACATTGACCCCCACAGACATTTTTGAAGGTTTCCTCTTCGGTTGCGGCCTAGATAACGAAGGCCTTTTCAACGGATCCGCTGGCTTGCTCGGTCTCGGCCGGAGCAACACCTCCCTCGTCGAACAAACCGCCAATAAATACAACCGGTTCTTCTCCTACTGCCTTCCATCGACTTCCAGCTCCACCGGTCACCTCACCTTTGGCAACGGAGGCTCCGCTAACGGCGTTAAGTTCACGAAGCTCATAACGTCATCCCAAAACGAAAGCGCGTCGTCGTTTTATGGCCTCGGTCTCGCCGGCATCAACGTCGGGGGACGCCAGCTATCGATTGCGCCATCGGTCTTTTCGTCTTCCGGAACGATCATCGACTCGGGGACAGTGATCACACGGTTGCCGGCGACAGCATACACCGCGTTGCGAGGCGCGTTTCGGGAGGCGATGAAGAACTACACGTTGACTAAGTCGTTTTCGTTGTTTGACACATGTTACGATATCAGCGGCTTGAACACGATTTCGTATCCGAAGATAGCGTTTGTGTTTGGGGACGGACTTACGGTGGAATTGGATGCGACCGGGATATTGCGTCTAATAAGTCCTTCGCAAATTTGCTTGGCGTTTGCCGGAAACAAGGATGATAGTGACTTGGGAATTATTGGGAATGTTCAACAGAAGAGGTTGGAGGTTGTGTATGACGTCGCCGGAGGAAAAGTCGGATTTGCCCCTGCAGGTTGCCCTTGAGTGATGAAGATTGTCCATGGGGTATAATTGTAATACAAACAGCTTGCTAGCTATAGATATAGAATAAATAAAGCATTGGGTTACATATTTGTGTGTAATGGGACTGGATTGAGAAAGTAGCCCAATTCTTACATTTTGTCTGTTGTATGTCTGTGTGTCCTGGTTTTCTTTTTTGGGTTCTTAAGGGAAATACCCAAGTAATTCTTATTGTCTAGATATAATTTTACTGTTTCTAAATATTTAAGATAAACCCAAATTCAAAATATGCTGTCATTTAAGATAATATTTGTCATAATATTATCAATTAAATTACAATATGTGCCGTTAACCTTCATTAATTCCTTCGTTTGTAAATGTCCACTGATTCTTCTCCTAATAAACAGTGTACAGTCTCTTGTATATGGATGATCCCTTCCTTGCCGTAAATTTGTATTGATTTCATAAAAAGTAATAATAAAATAATTGAGGTACTGATAGGAATTTTTTTATTATATATAATTGGCATGTATATTATTTTTACAATGTACCTACAATGGTGCTCATTTCTAAATAAAAATAATTTACTGATAATAACCTATTATATTTTATTGATAATAGGTAAATTATGTATTTTAGAAAAGAGGTACGTTATCTTTTATTGATAATTTCAATTTACCTATTATCTCTTATTGATAATAATTTACCTATTATCTTTTTTTTTTTCCAATACCTATTATCTTTTATTCATAATAGGTAAATTATTTTTATAAAATATTAGGTACATTATATTTTCAAAAAATGCATTAAATGAGTTGGGTATATCATTTAAATCAGTAAATTCATAATCAAAACTGATGCATAAAGAGTATTGAATTGCAGTTACCAAACAAAAAAGTATTGAATTGCATGCTAATTTGGTGGGAGAAAACCAAAACAATAAATTCAGGAACTAGGACTTAATACACCCACCACATAACACGTTAACTTGTAAATATGGGTAGTTTTGGAATCTAAAAAATATAATAAATCATATTTAAGTTAGATTAAGTAATTTTTACTTAGTTGGATCTTAGTCATTGGGTTTTTAAAAAATTGGATATTTTAAATAGAAAAATAAAGAGAATGACCGGAGGCGATTAAAAATGAATTTTATGTGTCTAAACTCAATTTATTATTCTTTTTTTAATATAACATTTTTGTCCAGAAATTTCCAGCAGTCGAGCAGGAACGAAAGTCAGCCTTAATTCACGGTACATAAAATATTCAGCCAGAGCTGCTCCTGTAGTATAAGGAGCAAGGTTTACCCAAAAAGAAAATAATTGCAATTATTACATCATAAGGGGTGATGACTTTTCGAAGGGAACATCCCAAGAGTGTGAATACAGATAAAACTTCATCTTTATGTAGTTTGGATCATTCCTTGATGAATATTTAACGAAGCACTAGAATACCAAAAGCTATGAGCTGCCATGACAGGAATTGCCTTTGTCTTATGTATCCTCATCTTTTCCCAATGTAAATGTATCTTCAGGTTCAGAAGCTTTGCTAGCACCAAACATTGACTCAGTCTCTCTGAACTAAAGATAAAGATGCCAAGTCATGACTCATGACAGCTCATTTAGTTTGTTAAGCTGTTATGTTTGTTACAGCAGGTTGTTAGAGAAAGTTTTGTATAGCCTTAGTTATATATATACACCTCAAATGTAAATGTAATTAACAAGGTCAGTAAATGAGAAGAGGATTATTTAGTAAAACTATTCTTCTGTTTTCCTTTGTTTCTCTGGTTTCTTTATCAACTACATTACATTTATATTGTAGAAAGAAAGCCTTCTGGTTTCATTTTGTTTCTTTGGGTTGGTTTTCTTTTGGCTTTTTGCAACACCAAATTGGCAGGTGATCGATGATTAATTACTAGTTTGAAGATTTGATATAATCTTAGGCACTATAGGTGATTGATTTATAATATTTGATGTAATGGGTTGTTAAGATTTTATCCAGAGAGTTTCAGAGAAAGCTTTTTTTTTTTATTAAAACCTTTTCATCTTTTTCAATGGTGCACAGTGCAATATCTGAGTGGGGGAATTAAAGGATGAAAAATAATAATTGGGGCATGCCAAATTGGCAAATGCATAAAGAAGATGAAGCCTATCAAAAACATCACTTTGTTGGCAATGGAAACTGCAGGATGACTGGAAGTTAAGCCATCAAAATCTCCATCAGTATCTCTTTCTCACTCATCTTTTGGGACAGATTCCAGCCTTCTTCCACCACCCACTACAACCTCTCTGTCTACCCCACACCCAAGCAAGATTCCAATTAATCATCTTCGCTCTCTGATAAAAGATTCCAGCTGTTAGTTTATTCGCACCAGAAATTAGGGATGTCCCATTATTCACAATCAAACAAACACAAGATAAGTTTGCTGGCCGCTCATTTTCTTTAATTCTACTAAGGCAATTACATTATTATGACAACGATTGTCTTAATCTCAAATATCATGAAGTACAGAAATGATAAGTTTAGTTTGCATGGTAAGAATATAGTGGCAGATTCAGATATTTTTCTTCACGCTACGAAGGTAAATACAATTAGTTTTTGAGGCATTTCCACCTCAACCTTTTTGAGGCATTTCCACAAACTATTTAAGGAAAATATCAATAGATAACTGAATTGATGAGCTAGATTAAGAACATAGATGTCCGAGTGGAGAATATAGTAATTTATAAACAAATGAAAATAGTATTCTTCTAGTAATAATTTTTGAAAAGAACTAATGATAGAGACCAATTGTTTGAATTAAACAACATTTCGTTTTCTTGTAATAATTTCAAATAGTTGGACGATTGGTGGACTCAATTATTTGTTGGGCAAGTGTGCAATTATGTTGATCAGGTCAACATGGCTCCTATACACGATATGTATGAATACTAATATTGTTATTGGTCATTACTAATATCTTATGATATTGTCAAACTATGAATAATATTGTTATTGGTCATTACTAATATCTTATGATATTGTCAAACTATGAATCAAATGCCGCCAAAGTCATTTTATACAATTTAGATAGTAAAATATTAATTAGCATGCCAGAGAATTACATAATAGAACTTTTAACTTGTGGAGTACGTTAGAAGTGGGGTGGTGGGATTTTGGGTGTGGGAAACCACTTGAAATCCAATATTTTTACTTTTTGAGCAAATAAAAGCAAGAAAAATAATTTCATGGTTCCATCGGCCTCCCATCCCATCCACTGAAAAATTGATTGCTTCCTATCTCTTTTTCTGTGTGAAAGTGAAAAAACCAACCAATAAAAGAGAACAAAAAAACCTAAAATTGTTGACAATTGACAACGTTGTCTTTAAAGACGATTTTGGTTGGACTCAGGTCATTCAAGTGTGAAACTACCAACTATGAAGTAGTGCCATTTGTATGGTTTTCATCCTTAAAGTGCTAATGATGAAGAGTGAGGTCAACAATAGAAAGAGAAAGTAGAAATGCAAATGGAAACATTCCCCTATTAATCTACCAGAATTAATTATCAAACCTTTAGTGCTAATGATGAAGAGTGAGGTCAATGTAAGGCGGTTGCCTAAGGTCACGCTCATAGGCATAGCCAAGGCCCAAACAAAATGGTCAATAGGCACTTTTAAGCGCTATGTATTTGTCAATATCTGTACACGATGGTTGGACTCAATTTATCTTTATTAAAAAATAATAGTTTCATGAGAAATTATTGTATGATATAAGAAAATACGTATAAGCATATTATATACATATTTATATTAATTAATGTAACATCCCATATACTCTCATATCTACTTACATTAATGGGTGACGTGTGAGAATTGAAAACCCAATGCCTCTCCAATCAGCTTATAAGGCTAAAGGGTTGTATGCTTTGGGGAGCAAACATCATTTTACATCTGTGGGTGGGAGTTTAGGTTAGCTGGCTTGTGAAATAATCATGGCAGCTCCCATTTCTAGCTCCTCCTTCCTCATGAGGTATATCATTTGTTGCTCTGGTTTTCTATGCCTAATTCTCTGCCCCTTGGAGAAGGGCTTTGCCTTGGAAGAAAGAGAACATGCTCACACAGTTGAAGTCAATTCTCTGCTGCCTGCAACCACCTGCAGCTCCTCCTCCTCCTCCACCAAAGGTCAATATCTCTGAAACCATTTTTGTTTTGTTTATCTCTCTCCCTCTTTCTCTCCTCTGTGTGCATGTTTTCTTGTCATATTTGGTTTGATTGCAATGGTGGAAG
Source organism: Prunus fruticosa (assembly GCA_018703695.1). Classification (NCBI taxonomy): domain Eukaryota; kingdom Viridiplantae; phylum Streptophyta; class Magnoliopsida; order Rosales; family Rosaceae; genus Prunus; species Prunus fruticosa. The sequence goes on from CM031917.1 coordinate 50,365,534, forward strand.
TAGATATACATATATAAATATGTACAGTACTGCTGCTGCTGGTCATCGGAGAATCCAATTCTTTAACCCATGAGCAACAAGCCATAAGAACATTTCTTTCTATAAAATATATAATAATTAAAGAGGATTGAGATCATCATTTTGTTTATGGATCATTTAATTTACGAATTAAAAGATTTTATAGTATTAATTAAGTTTTTGTTTAAACATTACGCATGCAATCAGTAAACGTGACTCTTTAATTAATTAATTAAAGGAATTTCGACTATGATTGCTCAACACAAACACAAACATACAAAGACATATGTGAGTTTTGAGTTTCTTCCCACTTGGAAGTCCTTTTTTGCAAGCTACGTAATCATCAAGCATGTTCCTTCCTTGGCCATTCATGGCCACATAAGCAGGTACGACAGGCACTGCCAGCAGGCCATGCACCTTTCCATATTGATGCCTAGTGCCGACATATACCCAAATAATTAGTGCATAAGTTGGTCTTTACATTAAAACAAAACAAACGTCCCACCGATATATTGGATTGTTGTGCAATTTAATTAGTTCTTATTTTATTATTTTTTAAATTTATCAAACAACAATAAGGACATTAAGTCCAATTTAATGAAAATAGTTCAATTCAGGCCGAATCACTAATCATAATTATAAATTATTTGAAATTCAGGTCATATGAGCAAACATGCATCATCATCATCATCATCATCATCATCATCAGTGCTGGAAGTGGTACACAAGCACGGCCCATGTTCCCAACTCAACAAGCACAAATCCAAAACTCCAACTCATGCTCAAATCCTCCAGCAAGATCAAGCCCGAGTCAACTCAATCCACTCACGAGTCAACTCCAAGAAGCAAACGGAAAGCGTCGACGATCTACACGAATCAGCAGCCACCACCATTCCGGCCCAGTCCGGAAGCGTCGTGGGATCGGGAAACTACATAGTGAACGTGGGCCTAGGCTCGCCCAAGAAGCAGTTATCGCTCATTTTCGACACTGGCAGCGACCTTACTTGGACCCAGTGCAGACCATGTGTGGTATCTTGTTACGAACAGAAAGAGCCCATCTTCGACCCTTCATTCTCCGCCTCCTACGCCAACGTCTCCTGCACCTCCGCCGCGTGCCCTCAACTGACTTCGGCCACTGGAAACACCCCCAAATGCGACACCTCCACATGCATTTACGGCATCGAGTACGGCGATCAGTCGTTCTCCATCGGCTACTTCGGCAAGGAGAAGCTGAGCTTGACGAACACAGACGTTTTTGATGGGTTTCTGTTCGGGTGCGGCCAGAACAACCAAGGCCTTTTCGGCGGCTCTGCTGGTTTGCTCGGTCTCGTCCGAAACCCAATCTCCCTTGTGGAACAATTGGCTCAAAAATACAACCGGTTCTTCTCCTACTGCCTCCCCTCCACCTCGAGCTCCACCGGCTACCTCAGCTTCGGCAAAGGCGGCGGATCTTCCAATGCCGTCAAGTTCACGACCCTTTCCACCGTCTCCCAAGGAGACTCGTTTTACGGCATCAACGTCGTCGGGATCAACGTCGGCGGGACTAAATTGCCGATTTCGGCTTCGGTCTTTTCATCTTCGGGGACGATCATAGATTCCGGAACGGTGATCACTCGGCTGCCGCCGACCGCATACAGCGCGTTGAAGGCGGCCTTTCGTCAGGCAATGAAGAGCTATCCGTTGACTGAGGCGGTCTCGATACTCGACACTTGCTACGACTTCAGCAGCTTCAAAACGGTGTCGTATCCGAAGATTTCGTTTGTATTTGACAACGGGCTTACGCAGGACTTGGACGCGACGGGGATACTGTACGTGGTGAGCGCGAATCAGGTTTGCCTGGCGTTTGCTGGTAATGAGGACGATAGCGACATTGGGATTTTTGGGAACGTTCAGCAAAAGAGGCTGCAGGTGGTGTATGATATTGCTGGTGGACAGATCGGATTTGCCCCTGCAGCATGCCCCTGAGCTATGGCTATATTATATATTATGCAATGCATGCAGCTACCCGGCTTTGCTAATAAAGAAGACAATCTTGGAGTTAGCACAAATGGGGCTGTTATATTAATATCAAGACTACTTAATTAAGGCTAGCTTTAAATTAGCTTAATTAAGCTAGCTAATTAACCCATTGTTGATTGAAGAGGATGATCATCAATTGGTATAAAAGTATAGTTGTGATACATATAGACTAATTGGAACAAGCTATAGTGACAATTGGTTTGTGTGTTGGTGTAATAGCTAGCTAAAGAATTGAAAGTGCGCAATGCAAGTTGTACATAAATAAAACTGCGTTGGATATTTTAGCTAATTTTGGGCATGCAAAATAGGCTGAATATCTCTTAATTTGGTCTTGCCTCAAATGAAATGCCCAATTAAGAATCAAGGATTAATTGGTGCCCAATTAAGAATCAAGGACTAATTGTTGAAAAGTGACAAGTTTAGGTAAAAAAGGGTCTTGATTTGAATACCAGGTCTCAGCTTTTGAACTCCATAGCATCATTTGTGTTCGTGCGAGTATTAGTAGGCCAATCAAAGCCCAAACTTGTTGTTACTTTGACTTTGTTTGACCGGTATTAGTAGGCCAATAAGCCCAATGAGTTTTAATTTAATAATGTTACCTTAAAGTCTGTTGACTTATTGACTTTGAAATGGCATATGCGCAACAAGCGCATTGAAAATTCCAAGTTTTTGATTGGTGTAGTTTGAAAAATGGTACCATGGACACAATAAAAAGACGCGGAAATGGCGCCATGATTACCAACAGGAACGTCTGCCATCTAGCAAAATTGAAGGAAGAAGAGTTTTCCTGGTGGTGTTCAAAAGACAAAGAAAGAGCTCAAATCAATGAGTTGGCTCTGTCATCTAGCAAGTCTCTGCCAATAAAGACCTCCAACAGTAGAAGGGGATGGGAAAACAGATCTAGCCTATAAACCCAGTTGACATCAGTAAATGCTTGGAAATTAAGGCCGATAAACCCAGTTGACATCCCTCTCTCCAATTAGCCTATAATTTCTTCTTATATAAGGCCAAGATTACATTACAGCAGCAACTCAATAATCTATAGGCAATCTTTGTTAATTATTCATGGCAACTCCCATTATTTCTAGCTCCTCCTTCCTTAGGTTTTTCATGGGTTTCTTCTCTGTATTTCTATGCCTAATTCTCTGCTCTTTCGAGAACGGATTTGCTCTGGCAGCAAGAGATACAAAACCCCACCTTCTCCCACGTACCACTCACACAGTTGAAGTAAGTCTCTTCTACCAGCAACCACCTGCAGCCCCTCCACCAAAGGTTAATTAATCCCATATTATATATATAACTTAATTTCAAACCTCATTTTATGTGCATTTATGTATCTCTAACACACACTCACTCTCTCTCTCTATATGTATATGTATGCATGTTGTCTTTTCAATCTCAACAGCATTGAGTACTCTTTTAGAATTTGCTTATACATCATTGCATGGCTTAATTATAAGGTGGATGGAATGCCGTGTATATTATATGTTGTTTATATATCTTTCTTATTACTTAACTAGTTATACTTACATTATAATTCTGAATATGCATAAAGGAGACTCACCTAATATATATATATATATATTTATTTATTTCAATGATCTTAGGTCATAACAATAACAAGGCATCATCGGTATTGAAAGTTGTGCACAAACATGGTCATGCTCCAAATTCTCATCACAAAGTTCAACCACAACTAGTGATGAAAAATACCATGCTCAAATCCTCAAGCAAGACCAAGCCCAGTCAACTCAATCCACTCCCGCCTCAACCACAAGAACAACAAAGACCCACTCACCCAATCCGCCGCCATCACCCTCCCCGCCAAGTCTGGTATTGTTATCGGCTCACCGAACTACATTGTCACCGTCAGAATTGGTACACCGCCAAGCAACTCTCCCTCGAATTCGACACCGGCAACGACCTCACCTGGACCCAATGCCGGCCATGTGCTGGGTCTTGTTACAACCAGAGTGAGCCCATCTTCGACCCTTCTCTCTCTGCCTCATACAAAAACATCTCATATGCCACCGCCGCATGTACTCAGCTCTCATCCTCCGGTGTCCAACACCACTGCTCCGCCTCTACCTCCGCCTGCATCTACGCCACCCAGTACGGAGACAAGTCATTCACTATCGGGGTCTTTAGCAGTGAAAAGATTACATTGACCCCTACGAACGTTTTTGAAGGTTTCCTCTTCGGCTGCGGCCTAGACAACGAAGGCCTTTTCAACGGATCCGCCGGTTTGCTCGGTCTGGCCGGAGCACCATCTCCATCGTCGAACAAACCGCCAATAAATACAACCGGTTCTTCTCCTACTGCCTCCCGTCGACTTCCAGCTCCACCGGTCACCTCACCTTCGGAGACGGAGGCTCCGCTAAAGGTGTTAAGTTCACGAAGCTCATCACGTCATCCCAAAGCGAAAGCGCGTTGTCGTTTTGCGGACTCGACCTCTCCGGCATCAACGTCGGCGGGAGCCAGCTTTCGATTGCGCCCTCAGTATTTTCTTCTTCAGGAACGATTATCGACTCGGGGACGGTGATCACGCGGTTGCCGGCGACAGCATACGCCGCGTTGCGGGGCGCGTTTCGGGAGGCGATGAGGAACTACACGCTGACTAAGTCTTTTTCGTTGTTTGACACGTGTTACGATATCAGCGGCTTGAACACGATTTCGTATCCGAAGATAGCGTTTGTGTTTGGGGACGGACTTACGGTGGACTTGGACGCGACCGGGATATTGCGTCTAATAAGTCCTTCGCAGATTTGCTTGGCGTTTGCCGGAAACAAGGATGATAGTGACTTGGGAATTATTGGGGAATGTTCGACAGAAGAGGTTGGAGGTTATGTATGACGTAGCCGGAGGAAAAGTCGGATTTGCCCCTGCAGGTTGCCCTTGAGTGATGAAGATTGTCCACAGGGTATAATTGTAATACAAACAGCTTGCTAGCTATAGAATAAGGCATTGGGTTACATATTTGTGTGTAATGGGACCGGATTGAGAAGTAGCCCAATTCTTACATTTTGTCTGTTGTATGTATGTGTCTCCTGGTTTTCTTTTTCGGGTTCTTAAGGGAAATACCCAAGTAATTCTTATTTTCTATATATAATTTAACTATTTCTAAATATTTAAGATAAACCCAAATTCAAAATATGTTGTCATTTAAGATAACATTTGTCATAATATTATCAATTAAATTATAATATGTGCCATTAACCTTCATTAATTCCTTCGTTTGTAATTGTCCATTGATTTTTCTCCTAATAAACAGTGTATAGTCTCTTGTATATGGATGATCCCTTCCTTGCCGTAAATTTGTATTGATTTCATAAAAAGTAATAATAAAAATAATCGATGTACTGATAGGATTTTTTTTTATTATATATAAATGACATGTATATTATTTTTACAATGTACCTACAATGGTGCTCATTTCTAAATATAAATAATTTACTGATAGTAACCTATTATATTTTATTGATAATAGTTAAATTATAGTAATCTACATGTACCTACATAGTAACCTATTATATTTTATTGATAATAGGTAAATTATGTATTTTAGAAAAGAGGTACGTTATCTTTTATTGATAATTTCAATTTACCTATTATCTCTTATTGATAATAATTTACCTATTATCTTTTATAGAAATTTAGTGAAATACCCATTCCTAGACATAAAACTATAAAAATACCATATACTATTTAATGTATATAAACACACCCAAAATAAACCCAAAAATCGAAAAGCTGTATATTTTTTAATTTAATTATTAAGATGAAATACTTTTATTACCCTTTTAACATAAAATTAGAGTTCTAATCAACACCAGATAGAACTCATTTCACGACCTCCACCTCTCATCTTCATCTTCAACCCCAATTTTCAATTTTTGTTCTTCTAGCTTAAGTTTTTTGTTCAACCTCATCATTCTTAAGCTTCGTCCGGAGGGCTCGCTGGGACCACCGACGATGATGACGCTGGAGAGGCCTTTTCTCCGTTCGGTGAGATCATCGAATTGAAGGTCCATTTGACGAGGTTTCTCTCCTCTACGACTCGATCTTCTGCTTCTCTATGTTACTTGATCTTTCTCTCCCAAAGATTGAAGATCGATTCGATTCCTTTTCATTTTTGTTTATTATTGTGTATTTGTTTGATTATACTTGGCTTTGGTTTTGATGGACGGATTGATTCAGATTTGGTTTCTTTTTGTGTTTCCAGATGATCAACGACCGTGATACAGGGAGATCCAGGGCCTTCAGCTTCGGCTTCGTCACCTTCAGGACGAGAAGGCCATGAGGGACGCGATCGAAGGCATGAACGACCAGGACCTCGACGGTCGTAACATCACCATTAACCAGGCCCAGCTTTGTGGAAGCAGCGTGGTGGTAACGGAGGTTACGCTTGTGTTTTCTCTTTTTTTCTCTTTCTCTGGTTTAAATGTGGAAAATGGATATATAAAAAAATAATTTGTAGGTGTTTTCTAATTTTTAGTTTGCTATCTGTGTTGGTTGATTTTGAATTGGTCATATGTGTTGGTAGAAAATTCATGCATTGTTGTCTCTCATTCTGTAGTTGTTGTTCAGTTTAATCCTTGAGGAGCTTGTAGGCTAGCTCACTTGTTTCATGTTTGATGTAGTAGCACTAGTCATTTTGATTTGGCTGGAGATTTAGCTATAAGGAATTGTTTTCCTGCCTTTGAAACCAAAACAATTTCTCATTTGAAGCAATAAGCTAGAATTCTTATACACATGAACTTATTTGATGACTCGAAAAGACCTATATTAATTTCTTGGATGATCAAATTGACTATTTTCAGTATGATATCCTGGAAGTTTGATTTTACATTTATATATATATTCCACTAGAGGGCTTTCATATTGTTCTTAACTTGTCTTCTCAATGTACTTACAAAAACAATATTACCTTTCCGTTTGTGGTGCCTTGTATGTGATGGCTTGAACCTTACTATTCCTAATTTTCTAACCTTTTGTTGAGGATATGTTTGCTCTCTTTGATTATCTCCATATTTCACACATATGCTAGTTTCATTTACAGTCTTCCATTTCTACAACAAACGTTTGTCATAAATGCGAAGCTGCATAGCAATGATGTAATTTGCATTATCATATAAGCGTACTTTCTCCGTCTCTTCTCTATCGATATATATTCCCCTTATTTAAGTCATCATATATTATATCTGACCATAGTGTCTTAAATCTTTGGTGGTCATTTGTGTTTTTGGGGTTTTGATGAGTATATGAATTTGGTTCTGGATGAGGCCAAAGAAGTTAGCATCAAGAAACCAGAAAGTCATTGGGTCAGTCTCCTTGCCTTTCGCTCTTCTGCTAACCTATGCTTGTGCAATCTCTAAATTGTTTTTGATTGTTATCTGTGTTGTTCCATTTCATCTATTATGCTTAATTATTTTGTTCTTATTTCTTCTTGTTAGATTTGGTGAACAACCTTGGTACCATTGCAAGGGTGGCACCAAGGAATTAATGGAAGCCTTGGCTTGCTGGTGCTTATCTTGTTGCAGATAAGGTCATTGTTACAACCAAGCACAATGATCATGAGAAGTATGTGTGGGAGCCACTCTAATTCAATGTTTATGGTATGTGGAGTGATGAATGATCAATCAATTATGCAAATGAAATGATGTAGTTGATTTTGAGTGGTATGAAGTTGTAAACTTTTATTGTACCTATTATGCAAATGAAATGATGTAGTTGTTAACTTCCAGGAGTGGTACGAGGTCAAAATTGTCATACCGTTTATACCTTGCAAGTCTTAATTGATTTCTATGACATAGTATTAACATGTACTTTCTATGAGATAGTATTAACATATTTTCAGGAACAAAGCATGCTTTATACTTTTCTCTTATATAGCTTGTGCACTTGAAGTTTATGATATTAGGATGTGATTTTTATGAGGAATATAGTTCTATGACACAGGATTTAACGGTGTACTTTTTCTTGTAGATGTATTTCCTTTTGCCTTTGGATTTACCTCGTGAAAACTTAGATAATTGGAGGTGGTTTCTAAAAGGATCTAGTATGTCTCGTTGGGTTTTTTTGGGTTTTTTGTATGAAATGTTATTAACAAATATTTTTTGTATGTAGTGATATTAACAATGTTTTTATGTATGAAATGGTATTAACAATGTTTTTATGTATGAAATAGTATTTACAATGTTTTTTTTGTATGAAATGGTATTAACAATGTTTTTTCTTTTGTATGAAATTGTATTAACAATGTTTTTCTATGAAATGGTATTAACAATGTACATGTATGACATGGTATTAACAATGTACTTCTATGACATGGTATTAACAATGTACGTCTATGTATATGGTTCGCAAAGATTTGGTGGAAAAGGAAAGGGTCGTGGACATGCCCTCGGTTTTTTGGTTTGTTCAAATACTTAAGTTTGGGTTTTTTTAAAAAAAAATCTGGGTCTTGGGGCTCGTTTCGGGTTTTTTTTTGTGTTTTTTGTATTGAGCTTCTTTTAGTTAGTTAGCTTATCCTCATGTAATTCATAACGAAATTCAACATCATTTTGTATGGTGGTAAATGGTTTTCCCGCACGTTTCTAAGCTGCATTTCATGGACGATTTTTTTATAATTTCAGCTTTTATTTTGGGTATATTACTAAGGTCCCTATCTTTTATTCATAATAGGTAAATTATTTTTATAAAATATTAGGTACATTATTTTCAAATGCGTTGAAATAAGTTGGGTATATCATTTAAATCATATGTAAATTCATAATCAAAACTTATGCATAAAAAGAGTATTGAATTGCAGTGACCACAAAAAAAAAGAGTATTGAATTGCATGCTAATTGGTGGTAGAAAACCAACAATAAATTCACGAACTAAGACTTAATACACCCACCACATAATATGTTAACTTGTAAATAGGGGTAGTTTTGGAATCCTGAAAATATAATAAATCATATTGAAGTTTATATTAGGACACTTGGTTGGGACCTAGCTTGATCCGCTTTTAAAACTCTAAATATTTTAAAGAGAAAAATAAAAAGAGAAGGATTCTAAGGCTTACCTAAAATGGGTTTTTACTGTGATGATTACTATTCTTTTTTAATATAACATTTTTGTTTTAAAAGCAAAAGGAAGACAATATGGTTTTTATTTTTGTATTCAAGCGATATTAGGGGTTAGAAGAACGAATTTGAACTGGATGTTTTCGTGTGTGGAATGTTCTTTACAAACTTGAACAACAACAGTGTCCTAGTTTGGTTTGGGCTGAAAGAGTTTGGACCATAATTGCCTACCCAAATACTTAACCTTTCCCTTGATTTGCTTTTGTACTGGATCAAATGAATCCGAGCCCATAATGTCTGAAGAAAGAACCAATTAGTGAGCATTCCAAAGTTTGGTGATAACACATAAGTCAAATTATTGTTTTGATCAGTTTAACTATGGACTCTGTTCACTCATCGACTTCGGGACCCGTGAGTAGTCGCGACGCAGGAACAGGAACGCATGCACGAGTACCTTCCTTCCAAACTCCAAGTCCACTTCGCATTAATTCACAATATTGTATGTACGTATATAGACAAGAAACCTTCTTCCTTTCATTTTATTTTTTTTGTCTTCGCCTTGTAAATCCTTCCGTTTAGGCAACACCGAATTGACTAGCTAAGATACTTAACGTAAGAGAACGGGTGGACATAGTCGATCGAACGACAAAAAAAACCAACAATAAAAATTTAATGGATTACAGTGGCGCTGCAACGTTTAGAACCAATTGGTATGGATCAAACGAGAAAATTAAAGGGCTTGTCCTAATAGCCCCTGACAATTTTTATTTCTGTAATATATATCCATCGATTCTATAAATTTACGCTGAAAAACTCAATTTCAAACTTAATGATCGTTGATACAAGACGATATTCCCACGTTTTTAGCATCATTGTATTTAGGTTTATATTTTATTTATAATTTATTGGAAGGATTTTGGATTAACTGTCATAATTATAATTAAAACTCCCTATTAATAGCATATCAATTACCCTATTTCTTTTGGTTGTCATTCCCTCTTAACATATCACCCCCTAAGTTGGAGAGTTTAAAAAAAAAAGTAAATTACATATCCAATAATGTACATATGAAAAATAAAAATAAAAATATATACCTATAAAAATATAGGTATATTATTTACCCAAAAAATTTTAAAAAAATAGGTCAGTTACTTTGTAATTGTAATTTTTGGACATTTTTCATAAAATTAAAAATAGGTACATAATAATTTATATAAATAGGTTGTCTTATAATTGAAATTTATGCACATTTTATAAATTAAAATAGGTACATTATTTATAAAGTAAACATAAGTTCATTATACTAGGTAAATTGTTTTACTAGGTATACATTATTAGAGAACTAAAATAGGTACATTATTTAGAGAAAAAAAACAATAGATACAAAATTTAGCAAAAAAAATAGGCTCATTATACTAGGTACATTATTAGAGAAAAAAAAAGGGGTACATTATTTAGAGAAAACAATAGATACAAAAATTTAGCAAGAAAATAGGTTCATTGTACTAGGTAAAATTGTTTTACTAGGTGCATTATTAGTAGAAACAAATAGGTACATCATTGTGTAGAGAAAACAAATAGATGCAAAATTTAGCAAAAAGATAGGCTCATTATACTAGGTAAATTGTTTTACTAGGTACATTATTAGAGAAATAAAAATAGATACATTATTTGGTGAGAAAAAATAGGTTCATTTAAAAAAATTGTTTTCATAAAAAAAACAATAAAAGTACTACCAAATTATTTTTCATAAAACAAAGTAATAGGTGCTTTATTTAGAGAAAAAAAAAAAATAGGTACATTTGTTTGTACCATATCTGACCTCCACTCCATACAACGACACGCTGTAATCATATAAACTCAACCCAAGTACCAAGGCCTCAAACAATCGGCATCGGCTACCGATGACATTGCTCCAAAGCCAACCGCTAGATGCCTAGCACAGCTGGACAACCCACCTGATACGATTTGGAGCACAACGGGGCTGTCCGAGCCAGCTCGCCCGAAAACACTCAGAAAGGACTTCGGATCAACCTCATACTGTTTCTGATTGAAAGTCCAACATTCCTAAAATGAGTACCTAGGAGCATCCAGATGCTCCCTATAAATAGAACCCTTCACTACAATACAAGGGAGAAACACTTTCAGCTCTAGTTTTATACTTCTATATAGCCGAAATAAGAAGCTCACAAAACAAACTTACTTTACATTTGGGAGGACTTAGGCTTGTTCATCCTTCATAGGCCTCACGGTTTTTGCGCTTATTTCCCATTCAGGTTTATCAGGATACCTAAGAGACCATTTAACACTTAATCGATCTCTTCCTTATCATCCATACTACTTGTAAGTTGCACTCATCTCTATTTGTTCAAATTTTAGTGCCAGAACTTGGCCCGTCCGTGGGAATCGCTTATCCATGAACCCATATCTCACAACTCCAAACACTGAGACCAAAATATGAATCCATCTTCCGCCTCTCTTATGGCCTGATCCTTCCCTTTGGAGCGAGCCTGAACTCAGCTCCTTGCCCAGTAAGACTTGCCCCGGCCAACCACTTTGGAGGCTCAATGGTAAACCTGAGGAGCTATATGGCAAGGATGCAGGTAACATAACACAATTCCGGCCTCTAAATTGGATTTACACCCAAAGGCAACTCACACCAATTACGCACAATACTCCGTCTGGCCCAAAAACGTGTATGGACCGAACCACACAGCTTCGGCAGGAGTAAGGTCGTTGTAAGCGTGCGCTAGCCTACCACCCAAGACAAAGGAAAACAGCAAGCTGGGAGACAAACCAACTGCCTCCTAAGACTGTCCAGACCCACTCCAAATGAGCGCCATCCCAAATACCGAGTTCAATCCGACCGCCCCTATATGATCAACGATCCCGAAGGAACCGGCCCCCACCCACGTGTTTCCTGCGAAGTCCTACGACCCCGCTTCAGGCCTTGGACCAAATCCCCCACAGCCCGTGAATCCGGGACCCGCGTGTCGGCCTAAAGAACCCACGAATTGAGACTATGTTCCAACTTTGAGCTCAGACCACCGCTTCTGCCACGGCAGGACACTCAAAATGACCACCATCAACGGACTCAGGGTACGAAAATTTACATACTGGACGTGACCAGAGACAAGTCCTAGTTTAACGTAGACCACCAAAGGTCAGGCCCCACGTTGGCCAACGACAGGAACCAAATAAAAGAAACCTTCTGAGACGATCTTCCCTATACTCACTCATACTATTCGCTCCTTGGAGAATACTTAATCGCATTTAGGAGGGCAAAATAGAATGTGCTGACACCAACGCGGGAACGGTGGGCTAGGGCCATTCACCAGCGATACCAGGACATTCAACACGAGAGCGAGGTTCAAGTATTCTAATATCGTCTTACTAGGGTGGTACACGTTACTCACATTCATACCTTCCAATCAGCCT